>CM053784.1:121178924-122378924 GCA_028749045.1 Cupressus sempervirens
CTAGGAAGTCATATTCAACTGAACTGATAGTCTGTATTATTTTCCATTATATGCATGGTGTGCCATATGTATTTTAGCCTAGAGTCTACGTAGGTGTATTCCCTTCATATTTGATATGCCCAATGTTGGAGACTTGATTTATTTATGAGCCTTCTCTCCCTTGTTTGTATTCTGAGTATCGAGTACACTTGTCTCACCATAGCTAATACCTTTGATATTCTCATCTACGTTGGTTGATTTGGATTGTATTTTGTTTCATATTATCCTAAAAACTCACTCTTGACTAGTATATATGTTTTGATTGCTTATACGATGCCTTCCCCCTTCTATCGATGGTAGCTATTCTAATTGCAGATGACTTTGATGGCTTTATTGTCTATTTTCTCCATGTAGTGTATTTTCTTCTACTTTCAACATTTGGTCAACAATAGGATTATGTTTTGATTCTTGTCCTATTTTGAGATTTTGAACAATGGTCCTCAACATCTAGATGCGTTGTCAGAAATGAAGGTTTTTCTCTCCATGTAACTTCATTTGTCATATGCTCAATGAATTTCCTCTAGTGCTATCCCCTCCCTCTTTTTTCTTCCCTCTTTCATATATAGGAGTAGGATGTGTTACATTGTGTCTCTTAGCCATGACTCTTCTTAAATAAGTGGTTATATCATGTTTAATTTAAATGTATTTTATTTTATATTATTATTATAATAATATATATGATTCGGTCTATGATGTATTTATGTTTAGTAATTTTAACTTGAGATATACATATAAACTTCAATTTCATATATTTATATGTAATGTTATTGTGTAATCTTATGGTGTATTAAATTACTATATATTTGAATATAATATTTGACATAATTTATTTACATTATAAGAATGTAATAAGAGATAAAATTATAATATATTTATTTATTATGCTAGATATATGTATAATTTGACATCAATCTATTAATTTAGATAATATTTATCTATTAGAGGGGACATTATGGGTGTGATCTTCCATCAAGATCCTTTGTTCATATTCTAGATCTATTCATTTTCTCTTAAGGTGAATTCCAAGCATACAATCATGGAGGTTTTTATTTACATTCATTAATGTAATGTTCAAGCTTTCATATCAATATACTTGTTTACATTTCAAATACAATTGCCTATCTATTGACTATCATAGCTTCATTGTTAGATTTACTTCTACTACTTGCTAGCATTCTTTATTTCAATTCTATTATTAAGGTTGATTCCAAACCAAGGTTTGACCAAGGCAAACCCCTCAGCAAAACAATTTGTTTTTTTCTTGTAGGTATAGTTACAGAACAACGAATTGAAGTGTAGATTTGGATAACCTTTTCGAAAAATTTCTACGATCTGCAAATAGAATTTTTGTCAGAGCAGTGCAAGTCAAGATCAAATTTTTTGGGTAAGATTGTGCCCCACTATCAAGGTAAAGGTTGACCTACTCTCAGAAGGACAAAAGTATTATGGGTTTTCTTTGTCTCGACATTTCTAGTCCAGAGTAGGTTGTAGAATTTCCTGAAATTGTATATAGACATTATAAATAATCATTTTCTAGATTTTCCCTACTTTGAGGTCATTATTTATCTTCTATTTGTTCAAGATTTCAAGTATATACTTTCTATAATAGATTATTGAATTTCCTCCTTTCTTCATATTCTTTATTATTTGATTCAATTGTGCATTGATCACTTCTTTGTGATTAATCAATTTCAATCATTCCTTTTGGGAATTTGGGTAGGATAAGTCCTACATTCTTCCCTCTTACATCATACCCTATTTATATTTACATCTATCCATATTTCTTTTTATTCAGATGTAAAACCAAACAACAAGAAGCCTATATGCTATCACTGTAGAAAACTAGGTCATATAGCCAATGTGTGCAAGAACAAAACTAGTAAGTTAGATCCTAAGCCTAAATTCAATGGTAATTGTTTCATTTATAACAAGCATGGAAATCAAGCACATGAATGTAGATCAAAGACCAAACTAGCTATATCTAGATTTGAAGGTTATTGTTACACATGTCAGAAGTATGGTGATAATGCACAAGATTCTAGATCTAATGCAAAACGTAGTTGGATGCACAAATGGAAATGTAATGCAACTAGGCAAGGAGATTCTATAAATTGGGATTACAATACTTGGGTCAATTCTCAACTATTTTGAATGTATGGAAATATTGCAAAAAATTATTCAAGGATACATCTCAGAGGAAGATCAAGAAATTGGAGAAATTTTGATTCAACATGTTTTAATTGTCAGAAGGTCAATCACTTAAGAAGAGACTGTATGAACCAAGCACCAGTACACAATGAAGAAAACAATGGAAATGCCAAGGTAATTACTGGCGAAGTGAGGACCCATAATAATCAAACCTAGGAAAAGAAAAATGAAGGAGAAAGCATTGAAAATGGTGAAGTTGTGATCACCCAATCCAATGGATTAGGTGATTTCCCCCCCTCAAAATAAATGAAGAGGTATCTATGGAACTATATTTTTAATTTCTAAATATTACATTAGTTCCTAATGTTGAAAGTGTAAAAATCAAAATTAGTGTATTGATAGATTCATAAGGATAGATTTAAAGTGTGAACTAAGTGATGTGTATGGATGCCAAGTTACTAAGTTAGTAATTGCCAAGTATCAACATTGGAGGATGGAAGTGTTAAGAGACTAAGTAAGATTTCTAGTATTGACCAAGTTATATTAATTGAGGTTAAGACAAAAGGAAGTGTGAATATTGAGTTTTGAAGAGAAGGGCGAGACAACTGTTTTGTACCCACTATGTGTATGACACATTTATGAGGCCCTAAAATTATTATTATTAATCCTTATAATGAATTTTGACAATTATTTTGAATACCTTGCATTCAACATTTTAAAGAGCAACAGAGTTAGACCAAATTTAGAGTGAAGCTAAGTGACATGTGCGAAGATCTTATAGTGTGTTGTGGAAAATTATGAGTGATTCAAAGGTTGCATTGATACCAAGTGAAGCATAATCAAATCCTAAACTCAAAAATGACATAAAGTTTGACTGTTAAGAAGGTTTAAGCATCAAAGGTTAGTGATGTGAAATTAATTCATAATAAATCTATTAAACCCCTAAAGTTTAGGGCATATCCAAAGATTTTGATGAAGGGTGACTCCTCTATTGTCCATCATCAATCCCACCTAGGGTTATAATGATTCATGATGCTAGGTCATGTTATATGTGCAAGATCACTATAGTAGGTGATTTCAAGCGGAGGAAAGCATATGAGAGGTTGTGCATTGATGAGAAGTTAAAAGAGGAACTCAAGCATATTCCAAAGGCTGGACTCATGTGTGCCCTATATTTCCAAATGTTTTCAAGGTTGAATGGATAAAAATTATTCTAAGACAAATTTATGAAATAAAGTTGTGGCTAGAGGGTGGAACAATGGAGATCATAAAAATAATTATTCACTGAGTCACTAGTTACCCTAAAAAAAACAAAGTGAAGACCATTCAATGTCAAAGCAAAGATGTAATTGAAGCTAATACAATGAGGGTGTTGAAAAAATGTGGTATGATGATTTCCACTATCAAGGATGTCAAGACTAATTTTTTTGTGAGGGTTATAGCGCACAAGTTTTATCAATAAAGTTGGCTAGTAAACATCCTATGTGTTGTAGTTGATGTTTCTTGGAAGATTATGAACAAAGGTCACTCCTACAACCTAGCTAACCTACAATTACAGCAACAAGATGAAAATTTGATGAGCATCAGAAAGGCCATGAATAGAATTCAAGTAAGTTTGGTTTATTGTTAGTTTACATATTCTTTTATGTGAAAATTTATTTTCCTACCAAAGGTAATATAACATGGATTAATAAGAAGCATATTACCCAATAAATTAACGAGTTTATCAATCAATTATTAGATAACTTTGAGTCAATCTGGATGGTTATTTTGAATAATTCAAATAGAAAATGAAGAATAGGTCTAGGATACCTATGTTATTAGTTGACAAGTATTATGAGAATATTTATTTTTTCTAGTAGACACAAACATGACCTATATCAAAGTTGTCATACCTAGGATTATATGGCCAAAGCCATTAGATAGTGAAATTAACATTGATGAAGGATTTTTAGCAATCATGACATTTCTTGATTAACTCATAGACAAGGATGCTGAGCCATTCAACACATATGAGAATACGAAAGTAAAAATCATGATGGAGAAAAAGGTCCTAAGATGAAAAGGAAAAGAAAATGAATGATAGAAAAAATGGAGAGAGTCTTAGGTGAAGGTGTCAAGTAAGAAGCACCAATGCAAATAATAGAAGGCAAAGGTGAAGATCTATCTAGCAATGATGATGAAGAAGATGGAGATGGAGAAGAAGAAGCTAAAGGAAAAGTAAAAGTGATACTTGTGGCCAAGCCACCAACTAGTAAAGGAAAGAAGAAATATTCAAAGCCTACCCTTGATACTCAAAGAAGAACTAGATAGAGAATAGGGGAAACTAGTACTACAATTGTTGAGCCATAGAAGAAAGGAGTGGTCAAAGCTAGTAGACCAGCTCAAGGCAAAAGTTCAACAAAGAGAAAAGATACTCTAGAGAATGCTGAGTTGAGAAAACCTATGAAGAAGTTGATGAGAAGACTTTTAGTTGCTAAGGATGATGAAGATGATAAAGAAAGAACATAATCCAAGGACAATAGCTAGTTCAGGTGGTTGTGCCCAAGAAACCCTAGATAATAGATGAGTTATGTAAAAATATTAGGATAGTGTAGGATTATCCAAATTTTATTTTGTAAAATTTGATAAATTAAGTAAGGAGAACAAAAACAAAGTAGAAGAAGCATTATTAGATGTGGTAGCAAAATTTAAATACACACCATTAAGTTTGGAAACATAATAACTAATGAGATCTATGGTAGAGTAGGTGAAAATGAAAGTATGCATTAATGAACATAAGGAAAAGTACAGAGGGAACACTTGCCCAAGTGATGTCTGAATTGAACAAGAAATAAATTTCTAAAGCCATGAAAGAGTACAATAATAGATTTTTTCCTAAGAGGAGATCTTTCCTAACTCTGAAGAACAAAGTGGAAAATGTTGTAGAGGAGAGAAAAATAATATGGATAAATATTTATGGACTGATTCCTGGTGATGAAATGAAAAGTGAGGAAGAAAAGTGTGAGTAGGAGCATGTTGAATTAGATAATGAAGAAGACATTTATGAAGATAGAGAAAAACTTATTGATATAATTCATAATATGGTACAATAGAGTGAAGGGAAAATTGATAAGATTATAATAGACAATGAATCCGAAATGACCCCAGTTAGAAATGTGCTAAGTGAGGAAAATGTCACATCTGAGCCTAAGAAGAAAAGGGAAGGTCACATACATACCAAGTCAATACAGATGCCAGCTCATGAGAAACTGATAAACCCTAATCCTATGGTCATGCAAGTAAAAGAATACCCCAATATTTTTCCACAAGAGTCCTCAAAATAGGTAGAATCTACTTCTATTATCTCTATTATTTCAGTTGTCACAATTAGTCAAGATCAAGGACAAGGAGATGTAAGTGATAGTCATGTCAATCAAAAAAATGTATCGATCATTAAAGAGAAAAATACACAAGTACCATAAAAATAAAATGATTCCAGTGAGGGCAATTTTAGTAAGACTATTAAAGAGGATAAGAATGACAAGAGCCAAAATGATCGATTGGACCAGTTTTCTACAGGTGAGAGACTAAATGCCTCAGGACCTCATATTTATGGAGTAAAGTAGGATGGACAACCAAGTTCCACAAGTGGATTCACTAACAATGTTGAAAAGGAAAAAAAGAATGCACTTGAACAATAGGTGACTATTATTGATGAGAAAAAAATAGATTTGAATCATGCTAAGACTGAGGAGACTCATAGATCGAACATAGATTTACAAATTCAATGTCTATAGATAAAAATGCTGAGCTCCAACACACCAAACTCAAAGGGGAAGATAATAAAGAAAATCAAAAGAAGGTCTCAAATGGGAACTCAAGGAAAACTTATTACCTTACATGAAGTGATTGTGATCCATAATTGGGACAAAAATAATTTAAACTTTGATTGGTTGAAAACATTAAGTGAATCATTAGTAAGAAAGACTACACAAGAATAAATAGAAGGGAACATCAACTGAAATAGGTATTCCATGAAATGAAGCATATATTTCTTGAAACTATTGATGTTGAGAACTTGAATGAATAGGCCCCAATCATTGAACTATTAGTTTAAATCATGGAGAAGTTAAATGAACCTGATATAGGTATACAAGAAAAACTTATATAGAGGTCAAAGAAGACATTTGAAAACAAGGTGAATGAGAAAGTTGCAACAAAAATTGTAGTAAAATAGGTTGAACTTTCTAACCTTGTAAATGGGTTTGAAAAAATATTTCAAAATGTAAATACATTGTTTATAAAGCTATTTCATTTCCTATCATTTACAAAAGGAATAAGAGACCAAATGGACAAGATTGATGTTGATTCATAGTAGAGTGGGGACACAATGACCTTGGATGCAATTTCAAGTTCAGTTCATTAGTCCAAGTTAAGATTTTTGCAAGGCAAAAAATCCAAGTTAATACAAGAAGAGTGCAAAATAAGGGCAAATATTATAACAATTCAAGCCTTTTTGACACCTCATTTGGAGGTTATGTAAAGACATTTGCAAACTACCAAGGATGTGAACTCCATATTAGTTTCCATATTAGATATTGAACTCCATATTCTTGAAGAACGCAAGAAAAATTGGGATACCACATTATCTATTTCAATGAAATAACATCACCCATTTTTGGCCAAGTTTGGTATAGTTCCATAGTACCAGCTTCAAGTTGCTATGAGGCAATTATTACAAAAATAAAAGGAAATAATATTGTAGACAGATCCAAAGAGAGAAATTTTGTATACCGAGAAGTAGAGCGATGTATGTAGTTATTGAGATAAGGTATGAAGCACACCCAAAGGGGGAATTGAGTTTTAAAGTTTAGTTATGTATGCATTGTTGATAAAGATAAGTGTTTTTGCTACTAATTCCAAAGCAGGGGTGATGCACAAGCATTCTAGGGTAGTTAGCAATCCTAAATGTTGGAGTGGTTTTGGCTTTGAGGTTAGAGAGCTTGATTGAAGAAGGGTTGATGCTCGATCATTATTGAACAGTTCTTGTGCACATTGTTGGCCAAGGAGCTCAATTAGTGATGGGCTTGACATATATATTATATTTATTGAAAAATAGTGGGCTTGCCATATACTATGTTTCTTGGTGTATATTGGGCTCAAAATACACTATGTTAGTCAACATATACTATTGCTCGACGATGCTTGGTGGTTTTTAATGACACTTGATAGTTTGTGGTGCAGGAGCACCTGGGCTTATCCCTAAAGATAGTTACAATTTTGGCTTGTACTAACCTTAGCCAAGTCACTAGTGTTATTTTTTACCTTATAAGGTCTTGCTTGTGTGTACCTAGGTGGACTAGACTAAGGTCAATCCAACCTAGTGGTTTAGTTGTTTTCCTAGTTGTTAGTGCTAGATTAGTCCTAAATTAGGAAAAGTGGGTCTTGAAGCCTTTGAGGCTTGGGAAAGGATAGAAATATGATTAAAATAGTTCCTAGGATGTTTCTATACCATTCTAGTTTAATTAGATACCACCCTTAGCATTAATTTTTCCAAAAGATGTAAAAGTTGTGACAATGTTGCTTGACAACATTTTGTCATTTCCATGATGGCCTAAAACCAAGAGAAATTCATATTAAAATATCTAGGATCACTTTTCCCAAGGTAGAGTGTGATGTAGTGGAATTTTAAAAGTGGAATAGAAGCTCAGAGTTTTGATTTGCAGAGCCAGTCAGTTTACATTGAGTTTAAGCGTAATTTTATGGATTGAATAGTGTAAGTTAGTATTGTATTTATAATAATTTTCTATTCAATACTAGAATTGATTTGAGTTCATTAGATTAGGTTTTAAAATTGTTTTGTAAATAGACTAGTTGTTGGTGTAGTAGTAGGCAGTTTTTGGTTTTATGGCTCCCCCATAGTTCTCCACCATGAAAATCATCACAACCTAGAAGAATATGGGAGGGAAGAAATTGAAGGTTGTTTGTGTGAAAGAAGGAGCTCTAGAAAAAAAGTTAGCTATTTTTGGCATCATGCCTTAGGAGAGATCAGTGTTCTCAAATAGGTTTATGACAGTATAAATTTGATGTGCAATTACAAGGAATACAGTGATCACATTGAACCAAGCATGGTTTTAGAGACATGGTAGACCAAAAAACACCTAGTAGTGAGATTAGGCATTGGCCAATCCATTTAGGTATATTTACAAGCTAAAATTAGAGGACAACACAAACTCAACTCTATTAGCCCTACATTTTAGGAATCTAATGTACAGATGACCTAGGAACCTAAGACCAAAAAAATATTAAAGGTCTCAAAAAAGGGCATGTGAATATAAATTTAGTTTTTGGGGTTATTTGGAAGTTTTGAGAAATAATTGGGAAAAACCCTCTAGTTAGGGCTAATTGGCTAATTAGGCCTATTAGACCAAAACCATAACAAATCTTGAACTTGATAGGAAAAGCCTAGATTCTCTATTCAAATGGGGTAATTTGGGAGTCAAGTAGATGTCTTAGTGATGAATACACTCCCTGCAACACTTGTGATGATATTATTGTGAAATTGTCCTTGGAGACATCCAGGGAAAAGTGAAGGTTTGAAACACCCCTAATTATAGTTACTGCTCAAGGTGAAGCATAAGGAAACTCACTCATAGAGTTGTGTTAGGGAAGTCTTAGGCTATGATTTCCAAGACTTGTAAGGTCCTATAAGTGATCTTAGGATCTTGAGAAGGCTAGGACTAGTTGAGTCCTAGATAGCATATGATTGTGATGTGGATCAATAATGGGGTTGTGTGTGGACCTATTTGGGTCTTTGTAATTTATCCTATGTGTATTTAATAATGGTTCTAGATGATTCTATTTGCAATATGCCAACTTGTGGCCACTTGGGTAGAGTTGTGGAATTTAATCAATCATAGAGGAGAAGAGATTCAAGTCAGGAATCTAGGGTTGAAAATTTGTGAGATTATATAGTAGTTGCGGCTTGGAAAACAAGGAGATTGCTTGGTGGCTTGCAAGAACAAGTTTAGATTTTTCTTGGTATTTCTACTAGATTGTTGTTGTGTTAAAGATTTGGACTAGCTAGGGTTTGGATTAGATTATAAGGGATCTTGTTGAACTATTTATTTCTTTGTATTTTGTTGTAACTGGAAAGGCCTTACAACCTGGCACATTGCATGTAATCAATTGTTTTATGAATAAAGAGTGGAGTTTAGTATCAGATATTGCATCTTGTGTTGTATTTCCACTATGTAGTTAATTTTTGGGAACTAGATTACCTTCATTGGGGGTTCATCTAGTTTTGCACTACATCAGGTGGTATCATAGCGAAGGTTGGATCTGGTTGATCTTGTGGATTTTTTTCTTTGGGTTTGCAAATATCTTGGAATATGCATATGAGAAGATTAAAGTAGATTTCAGATTTGAGATGGATTTCATGAAGAATGAGATTATGAGAGCTATAGTTAGTGTACCTAGGAATTTGGGTACTAAAGATGAATATGAGGAAGATTCTAAATACTTTTAAGTTATTGGATCTAGTGGTGAAGACATGAGTAGTCAGATAGAGAGATCTATGGAAGATAGGGTTGGTCAATTTGTTAGAGATGGAGTTCACTTGAAGTTGAAGCATAAGATGGATGTTTCCAAAATTTTAGATACTTTGAATTTAGAAGACTTGATTGATTGGATTGTTGAATTGGGAGACTACTTTGAATTAAAGGATATTAGAGATCTTATTAAAGTGAGGTTGGCACAAACCAAGTTGAAAGGACATGTTTCTTTATGGTGAAAAGAATTACAAATGTGACAGAGAAGAAGAAGGTGAAATGAAGAGCACTCACTAGAGATTGATGGTGACTAAGTTGAAAGCTAAGTTCAATCCTACTGATTATGAACTTGAGTTGTTTAAGAAATTGCAAAATCTAAAATATAAGGATATTTCTATGAAAGATTACACTAAATATTTTTACAAGTTGAGAATTTGGTCCGGTCTTAGAGAACTTCCTAAGGAAAATATGGCTCAGCATATTAATGGTTTGAGATTAAATATTTAACATGTGGTTTGCATGTTAAAGATTGATTTGGTTGAGAATGCTTATTAGTATTCTCTGAAGGTATAAGATAAGTTTAAAAGAATATATCAAGGTAGTTCCTAAGGGAAGGAGAAGCAAGATAACTCAGAAAAGCATAAACAAACAACTAAAGATGAACCAAAACCTATTGAGTAGAGGAAGAGGACATGTCAGGTTATATTTAAGGGTACTTGTTTTCATTATGGAGAAGAAGGTCAAGATCTTTTCAATGTTCCCAAAAGGTTGGAGATAGTAGAGATGCTATGGTAAACAAGAATGTGGACTTGGGTCAATGAACCCAGGCAAGAAGGGGAAAATTTGTTGGATCAACGAGTACTACTTGGTAAAAGGGTACTGGAACCCTGTCAAAGGAGTAATTTGTTCAAGACTTGTTGTAAGTTTGCTAGTAAATATGTAATGTGATTGTAGATGGTGTTAGTATTGATAACCCATTTGTTAAGGATATGGTTTAGAGACATGGTTTGAAAAGAATGAGAGATCCTTATCCTTATAGGATTGGTTGGTTAATAGATGGGCATGCTTTAGTGCCTTTTATGTTTGCAGTCTATACCTTGTTATATTTGGATCTGAGAGATACTTGTTACTTAGTTATTTTGACATTTGAGATGACCTAAGGGTCATATGTTTTACTTTGATTTTGAGTATCATAGATGTTAGACTACTATGTTGTGTAGTTGATCATATTTGCATGATGATGCCATTTTAAGATGACAATATGTTTTATGATGATATCTGGTTATTTGGTATTTGGACATATCTCTAATTTGGTTATATGATTGGATTTAATGCTATGGTTATTTAATTCATTCTTGCTTTGTTATGCATTATTTGAAAGTGAGTGATGTAAATGGATTATTTTAGTATAATTAAATAAATGGTTAAATTAGGTTATTTAATGCATTTATTACTTCAACTATGTTATTATATGCAATTGCACTTGATCCTGTATTTTAGTGTGCATGAATTATACCCTTGGCAGTGGCACATGGAATTAGTGATTCAAATGTTTATATTTAACCAATGTCATCCCTTGATGCAAGACCATCCTGGGTGTAAGGGCAATCTTGCATCACCCAAAAATATATTTTATTTTTAGTCTTTTCTAATTTAATAAGGACTAGCAGACATGGTGGTTACTATTTATGGGAACTTTCTATTTTTAGTAAGTTTTTCATACAAGTTCAAAATGTTCTCATTTTCTACAAGAACATTCATTTTAGAGATATAAGCCTACCATAAAAAATTCATTTCTCTAGCTTAAGTACCATAGAAATTATTTTAGATTTTTGGTGGAAAAATTTACAGAAAAATCTCCAAGCTCACTGTTGGAGGCCGTAGAGTGCTCGAATGAGGTCTAAAAAATTGACGGAAGGGCTCTAGTGCTATTCGAAGCCTGTAAATCAGAAGCTAGCTTTTCTAAAAAGTGCTTATAATAGCCAATCAGAGCAACGGTTTGTGAGTTATTGCCTTCAAAAGTTGGGCTACCAAAATTTCTAAAATAATTTGTCAAAGATGTATTTGGTCGACCCTATGTTTATTGTTAGGGTTTGTTAGCCCTAAGTATTAAATTTGAGCATCTATAACCTTCCTGGGTGGCATAAAATTGCCTATTTAAGAAAGGCCTAAACATTCTCTAGGGGAGCTCTGGGTGATAGTTCATAGTACTGTCTTGCATATTACTATAATGAAGGCACCCATTTGGGTTAGCATATTGTAATTGAGAATTTTGTAATTTCACATTTGCAGCGATAATAAGAAGTCCCTATTTCTTCTCGCATTTGTTGTTGTTTCTTTTTTTTGTGTGATGAGTTCATGGTATTAAGGGGAGTCCCCTGCATCATCCTTGTATGGTGGACATATCTTTTAGGTGTTTAAACTAAACCTTTCAGTGATTATTAAATTCGGACTCATTTAGATTTTGTGACTAGACCTGTGAATATGTAGATGCATCCAGAGGTTCATAATTGTCGCAAAAGTTTGTAAGGATTTCTGTGATTTTGGTTTAAGGATTTTCAAGCTTTATATTTAATTGATTTTAATTTCTGGAAAATTTTCCATAGATGAATCCCAATTACTTGGAATATTCTATTTTCATTTGGGTTGATTCGGGGTTTAACTAGTTTTCCTGGTTATTTATCCTAATTAATTATTCACTCAAAAAGTGAATAAGTATCCAAAGAGGAAATTAATTCCTCACTTCTTACCTTTGGAAATTAGAAATTTGAGAGGTTTTTCCAAAATCTTCTTTTGGAAGATTGCATTTCTATTCATTGTGAGAGCTATGGGCATGGGATTTTTGTGAGATCGGTCTCATTGGATCCATCTTGGAGAGACCTTGGTTTGTCATGAAATTTGGCAGCTTACACGAGATATTTATTTTATTTGGCCGATTCTCATTTTAGCCCTTTTGGTAGTCAGGTAGAACTCTCCCATTTTTGTGTTTCAGCTCTATTTCTACTTTCATTTATGGTAGTTGTATGTTAGGAGGCTGAGAAATAGTGTTTTGCTATGTTTCTGATTGCTAGTTTTGCCCGGTTGGTTGGGTATGAACATTTTTCCTGCTTTTCAAATGAGGGTTTGAGGTTTGAAACCATTATGCTAGTCAATTTTGTATATGGTGTCTGAAATTGAATTTTATTGGATTTTTGTGGATTTTGTGTCCTAAGACCAAATAGGTTTTAATTTCAAAGTTTTTGAGTTTTGACATTTTTACCTCGATATGTGTGTCACCTAGTTTTCTCAAGGTTTCTTGACATAATTTTGGTCATGGAATTGGATTATTTGTAGGATGTTAGTCAGACCATTATTTCACTTTTATGTTGCATTGGAATGTGTGCCACATTTGACCTCTAAAGCTTGTATTTGATTGAGTGTTATTTTGCTTGTGCTCTTATTCAACCCATGTGTTATGATCTTTGTGATGGTGGTGTGTCACACACGAGAACGTGCACATGCATTTTTCAAGCGACTTGCGAGGCCTAAACTCCCATTTGTATTTTGGTGGAATTATATTCATTTGTGGTTGGGTTGGGAATATGCATGTCTATAGGCACTCATCATTGGATGAATATGGGTAGGGTAGGGTAACATGGAGGCAGCTTCTTTCTCTCAACCTGGTGACCATTGCCCATAGGGCTGGTGAGAAGAAGTTCTAACAAGTGATAATTAAATAAAATACTAGGTAATAAATTTAAGATAATAAAATGTGCGAGCACTCTATTAAGTTGAAGGACACGGTGCGAGAGCCTTCCATTGGGAAATTGAACCACACGATATTTAGCTTGGGCTTTTGATACCAAGTGATTTCCCCTCCAAGTGAGACCCTGGTTACCCATTGATTGTCTAAACCATGACTTGTTGTACATGCATTGTCTCGTGATCTAGTTTTAGTTATCATTACTATTTGGCATGAGTGTTAGGCATGGATGCTTACTTTATGTGTGTTTGTGGTTGGATCATTATCTCCATCAGCAATTCAGGAGAGAACCTATGGGTTTCACGTGGTTGGGAGGTGTAGCTACCACTACCACTGCTAGGGACTCACATATAAAGATGGTCTATTATTCTAATGTGACTGTGCTTTATGTTTCACTTAGTATATTCAAGATTTTGGAGTATGCTTTCTTGTTATTTATGCTTTCAATGGAATGCTTGGATATCATGTTTAGATGATGTTGGTTACCTTAAGTATTCCTATATTATGATGTTTAACATATGATTAGATGATGTGATTTACTTAGTTGGAGTATCTATTGCTTGTTGGATTAGCATGTTCGATTTCCTTGTTCTTATGATGTTATTACATTTTAGTATTGACACCCTCATAAGACAACTTTGACTATCTGGTTGGCAATTTGGGATGTTACAGGTAGGTGATGGCTAGGACCTTCGAGGACTAATGATGCTATTATGATTGGGAGGAACTGTGCAATAGTGTAGTTATTTTTGTACATTGTGATGTTTCTTTCAGTAAGTTTCCTTATACTACTATGTTTTAGATGGTTAGTTACTTGCTCCATCTTACTACCTTTTTCATCTTGTTGTTATAGTGTTCAAGTGCCCAAGCCTTGATTTGTGGGTTTAGTACTTCCTGGTGTGGAGGTTCTAACTCTTTACTTATCCCTCTGAATGTTTGTTGGAGTTTTCTTTCTTTTCCTGGGCGATAATGTTCTAGCACTGGACGATACTTATAAAGTATCACACACCCAAAGAAGAAGTATTGTGTGATACTAGAAAGTATCACACATCTTAAGGAGAAATGTTGTGTGATATTGGAAAGTATCACATGCCTCTTGGTGAACTATCATACGATAGTGGAAGAGTGTTACACGACTTTAGAGGAAGTGTTACCTAGACCTTGAAACTATTACATGAACTTAGAAGAAAGGTCGTACGATACTAGAAAGTATCACCTAGGTTGTATGAAAATATATGAGAACTTTTTGACTTGACTAAAAGGTTTTGAGAGATGATTGGGATACCCATTGTGGAGTTCTTGAACCCTAGTGTTTGACCTTTTGAATTTAGGATGTTTCGAGTTTGAATGTGTTTTTTGACTTTCCATTTTTTGACATTTTTTTGTTGATAGTGGAGTTTGGAGATCCATTGGTGTTTGCATGTTTGTTTAGTCTTCTAGTGCGATATTTGTGATCCTTGTACGTTGATTGTCATGTGCATCCATACTTAAAAATAATAATAATCTTGGCTTTTATTTATTATTGTTCCAAGGATCTCTAGGTAGGGCATTACACATGATTTGGAAGTGAGGGAGCAATTTTATGTTGATTTTTAGATTGGGCAGTATAAGGATCAAGTGTTTTGTGATTTTATAGACATAAGTAGTTGCCATGTATTACTTGGAAGACCTTGGTGATATAATTGTAGGGCTATGCATTATTATATGATGAATTTATTATAGTTGAGAAAGGTGGCTTGAAGTTTTCACTGATTCTTTTGTAAAATGAGGAAACCAGTAGGAGGAACTTGAGTTTTTGTAATCGAGTTAAACTAAAGGATTATGAAGGGTTTAAAGATAAGAATAGAAAAACCCATAGAACACCAAGGAAGGATGTGAAGAATAAGAGAAAGTAGTTGTCTATTACTCAAAATGATTTGCAAAACAAGGGAAAGGATGTGCAAGTTGATGACATAGGTGACATGTATACAGAGAACCAATTTGAGATTTATGTGATAAATCCTACATGATGTTCTTCTAGATACTAAGAATTTTTTTTTCACAAATGAGGTGTTTGATGCAAGAGCATCTTGGGGTAGTTAGCAATCCTACATATTGGAGTAGTCTTGGTTTTGAGGTTGGAGAGCTTGGTCATTATTGAGAAATTCTTCGATGTAGTGTTGGACAAGGAACTCAGTCATTGATGGTCTCAACGTATATTTTTATTCTTGTCATATATTGTGCTTGAAATATACTATGTTTCTTAGCATATATTGGGCTTCGCATACAATATGTTACTTGACATATATTATTTCTCGACAATGCTTGGTGGTTTTGTTGGTGCTCGATAGTTTGGCTCACTGAATGATGTTCTTGTGGGTGTATTTAATGTGTGTGGCATATGATTGTGTGTGGACCAATCATGGGGTTGGGTCTTAGTTGTTTATCCTATGTGTATTTAATAATGGTTGTAAGCGAATTAAGGCATTTTATGTTTATTTGGGTTCTAGATGATTATATTTGCAACAAGATGACTTGTGGCCATGCAAGTATTTAAGGAGGGCTTAGGTAGAGTTGTGGAATCCCATTAATCATGGAGGATAAAATATTTGAGTCAGGAAGATGGGGTTTCAAATTTGTGAGCAAAGCTAGTAGCTGCAGATTTGGAAACAAGGAGATTGCTTGGTGGCTTGCGAGCACAAGTTTAGATCTTGCTTGGTGATTCTATTAGATCATTGTTGTGTTAAATATCTGGACTAGCTAGGGTTTGGATTAGATCTTAAGTGATCTTTTTGAACTATTACTTGCTTTTTATTTTTCTGTAACTGGGAAGGCCATATAGCCTGACACATTGCATGTACTAAGTTTTTTTATGAATAAAGAATGGCATTTAATATAAAATCTTGTATCTTGTTTTGTGTTTCTACTATGTGGTTAATTTTTGGGAACTAGATCACTCCATTGGGGGCTCATCCAGTTTTGCATTGCATGAGGGAGATTGTTGACCCTAATGGAAATTATCTATTAGTGTAAAATACTTAGTCATTTACTAGGCAATGTTGGTAGGTCATCACTGCAATCAAGCCACTATTTAGGATGAGTTATTAAGTAAAAAAGTGGATGAGTTTAGTTTTTACTAAGGTAGTTATAGTTACTGAGTGCACACAAGTGTCATTGAGAAATCCATAGTTGCTAAGAATTTTAGTGGTTGTCGAGTGATTTAGGAGGCAACATGCTCCAATAAATTCAAAAGGAATATTCAGTTTCTACCAAGTCAAGTTCATGCTAAGGGACATCATGAAAGAATAAGCACAACTGAGGACTAGTAGGTATATGAGCCAAGTACCACAATTTTGGTGTATGAATATGAAATGGCATAAGCTCTCATGTAAACTATTTTGCTAAGTTCTAAGCATATTTTTTATGATCAAGGAGTCAATCATGGAGGTAATTATGCCTATAATTGCAGATTATTAATGCCTATGTTGTGTGATCAACCAATCATAAAAATGGAAAAGTTAAGTGGAAAAAAGGATGAATGTTGATCATTGATCAAGATCTTGGAGCATCATTAGATGACTATTTAAGAATGGTTTAAGACCTAATTTTGTGTTGTTGAAGTTGCAAGAAAAAGGATTGTACAATTGAAGGTGAGTCATCTATTGAAGGACTAAGGTGACTGAGCCCTTTAGAGGGGAGATATCACATATCTATCATAGTGAAGTGATTACAGTTTAGAAAGAGAAGATCTATAATAAAAAATTAAGTGAAAACTGAAGGATCATGTTACTGATTACATTCTAACCAATGTATCAAGTAAATCTCTTAACATAGTGGTCCTAACAAGATTATTGTAAATCTCCTAACAGAGTTCTCACTTTATTGTCATATAAAAATAATTTGATCAAGGTAGAACTAACAACCTTGTAAGCTCTTAGTAGAGCACTCCCCTCATAAGGTAGATGATTAGAAGTGATCAAACTTTGTAGCCCTAATAGACATGCTTTATTGTTGTAGTAGTGAAGATTTTATGGGTGTCATCCCCACTATAGTTTTACCTTCACCTTGGAGGGTTTTTGTGTTACCACATCTAGTGTTATGTGTTGATCTATTTCGTATATGTGTTATTTATGTTATTATATGCTGGATCCAATATTACATATTGACATATGATGTTGCATGGTAAAGGTAAAGGTTCAGATGTGTGGTGAATTAAGTTTGAATGTGATTCATGTTTAAAGTTGTAAATTTTTTATGATCCTAATTTATCACCCCCCCTTAGAATCTCACTTTTCCTATTAAATTTTGAGATTTCCGACAAGCATTAGTTCCAAAAAGGATTTCATGAAAAATATTGTTTGTGTAGTTTTTTATTTTTCCTATTTTGCTAGGTTTTTCCTACACTTTTAATAATCTCGCTTAGGTTAATAAAGCATGTCTTATTAGGTGAATGGTTGTGAGGTGTCACCTTCCTACATGTGAGCATCCATAGCTATCTTGGGAAGATACTTTGCTATCTTTAGTCTGATAGATGGTTGCTCTTCATTGGTTGGTGTTGCCACCTCCTCCCTCTTCCTAGCCTATATAAGCATGCTACCTAGCTTGTATTTGCATCTCTTGTTTTTGCATCCTCTTAATGCTATTTTGCTTCCAGCATTTGCATTACTCTTTTGGAGACTAACTCTATGATGCTATTTTGATTTTTTAACATTTGCATTCATAGCTTAGATAGTTACTCTTTGCACTAGTTTTCTGGGTTGTTAATCTTTTCATATTCTAACAAATATATTGATGACATTACCAGAGAATTATAGTTAATTAAATCTCAACACTTGAGGAGGTGTATTACCCAAAGAAGTTCACTAAAAATAAGTTTTTTGGCACCTTGACCTTATTTGAGATAAGAAAGTTAGGGTGAGACAAGAGTAGATATGAGACAAAATTCAAAGAAAAAATAGAAGAAGACTTTGACAGTGTTGATGAAGAAACATTTTTAAAGAGACTAAAGAAAGTCCCCAACAAGTACAAAAGTATGTTACCCCTCAAATGTTTTAGGTGTGATAGGAATTTTCATTTGGTTACTGGATGTCCAAAGAGAGGTCCTAGAAAGATATTTAAGAATTTCAATAAGAAGGATTAATATGTGATTGAAGATGCCAGTATTTTACATGATAAGCATGAAATAGAAGATTTCTTTTTTTTATGTTGAAGATGATAATAAAATTGAAATTGATATCACTAACAATTGTGTTGAAGTTGATGATGATATTGAAATTACTTTGTATGTTAGAAGAAAAAAAAGAATGGTTTATTAATAGTGGTGGTTCTCATTCTATGAGTAGATATAAGAGTATATTTGTGTCACTTGTCAAATATAGTGGTGGTGATGTTTCATATTGTGATGACAAAGAAATTTGTATTATTGGTCAGAAACATATCTAGAGGTGTAACTATAGTTGGAAAAAGGAAAGAAAGAGACATGTACCAACTTGAAGGATAATTTTAAGGATGTTTATGACTATACTGAATGAGCATGACCATAGGCTTTTGTACCAAAGGATGTTTAACGTCAATTTTGATAATATGTTGAGAATAAGTTCATCACAAGAAATTAAAAACTTACCAAGATTATGTAAACCATATAATAAGATATATAAGGGATCATGAAGGAAAGACAATAAGAGAATCATTCAAGGAAAAAGAAAATTCATCTACCAATTTACTACAACTCATGCACACTTACCTTTTTAGTCTCACAAGAATTACAAGTTTTCAAGGCGAGAGGCACTTCATACATTTTATTGACGATTATTAAAAATAGACATGGGTTACATTTACTATAGATAAACCAGAGGCATTTTCATAAGTCAATATATACAAAGCTAGATTTGAGAATAATCTTGGTAGAAGGATTAAATGTTTGAGATCTAACAAAGGAGGATATTTTACCTCTAATGCATTTGAATTTTTTTGTGTCAAAAATGGTCTTAAGAGACATTTTTCAGTAGCTAGAATAAAAAAACACAATGACATGGTAGAAAGGATGAATTAAAAAAATATAGAAGCAAAAATAACTATGCTAAAGGAAGCAAGTTATTCAAAAATATAATAAAGGGAAGCAATGTACATATTTTTGTATATATGTTGAATAGAGTATTGTACCAAAAGAAATATGGTAAAACATTATAAAAGTTATGGCATTGGAAAGGACCTATAATTAAGTATTTCAAAATGTTTTGTATAAAATGTTACATTTAGAACGATCATGACAATATTAAAAAATTTGGTAGGAGATATAATGAAGAAATATTATTGGGTTATTTTGTAAGAAGAAACATATTGATGTTATAGTAAATGAATAAACAAGATTGTTGAAAGTGTGAATGTGAAGGTGAATAAAGACTTTTAGAAGGTTCCTAAGAGGCATGTTGAATATGAATTTTATACAAAAGACAAGCTAAAAGAGGATATGAGAAGTTTATTTTTACTATGTTGGTCCCAACCAGTACTGAGAGGTGTAGGGAAATGGGGTGGGTGATTAGTACACACAATTATACAAGTCAAAATAACAACCTTATTAACTATCCATGCTACCAGTTCTTTAACAAGAAAAAATATTATGAAAGAACTACACTAGAACCCCTTTTGAGCTCCTTTTTAGACTAATAATTAGCTTGGTAAAACACTTATGGGAAAGTGAAAAAGTTTTTTTTCGGTGCTACACATTAGTGTTGTGAGAGAGACTGGCAACTTCTTCATTAGGAGTTACTAGGATCACTCTAGCACTGAGGAGTCACATTGTTACGATTCAAAGACAATCATATTGGAGGCCCATGGCCACTCAAGTCAGAGCATGATAGGCCTAGAGGATCACACTATTAAAGCAATCAATGGATCATAATAAACACTCAAAAGAATTACATCATTGTGAGATTAATGGTACATGAGAAAATAAGCCTGCATTTACAGTCTACAAAAGGTGTATATAGAAATGTATCAGCCAACATGATGCATCATATTTTCAACATGTTACGAATGGATTAGCCATCATATATTAGTCACTTGCATGTATAGAGTGCACATTTCTACATTTGAAATTGCATAAATAGTACATAAACAACAAGATACCAATATCTCCATAAGTATAACAAATGCATTGAAATGATTACATCAAATCAAAGGACATTCAGACATATCAAAAATTCAATGATGGGTACATGGTGGCTGACCATACATGCATAGGGAATATCAAGTGATTTCATATGTGGAAAGAACAAAAACATAAAAATAATAGTGTCATGGCTTCCCCTTTGACACTATCACATGAGGATGGCATATGATGCTCACGATGTCCAACTAAATGCATAAGTGTAACAATAATAACATATGAAAGCATGACTCAAAACATGGAGATACATGTGTAAAAATAAACAATGTGAGATAGGGATGATCAACATACATACAATAGAGAAGTACATATTGGACAACACATATAATATCGTATATTCTTTTTGGGTTAGATACTATGGACAATTTTTTCACCAATGTTTCGGATCATACTACATGATCCATCATTAGGGTGAAAGAGAGAAAATGAACATGAAAAATATAGATTGTAGACTAAGGCAAAGGTAAAAAAGGTGTGTGTGTGTGTGTGTGTGTGAGAGAGAGAGAGAGAGAGAGAGAGAGAGAGAGAGAGAGAGAGAGAGAGAGAGAGAGAGATTAGGAAGACATAACTACCAAGAGCAGAAAGAGGTAAAAAATTTAGACATATTATATAGACACATATCATATATATAATATATAATATATTTAAATATATATTATATATACATATTATAAATGCATATATGTATATATATATATATATATGTGTGTGTGTGTGAAATACACAACTCCACTCAAATAATGCATAATATCATCCATCGACGGTAATAGAAATCTATACTTGATTGTGATATTGTTGATAGCTCAAGAATCTGTACACATCATCCATTCTCCATTCTTCTTAGGTGCTAATATAGCTGGTACAACACATGGACTTAGACTCTCTTGAATCAACCCCTTCTATAAGAACTCATGAACTTGTATATTCAATTTTTCACTTTCTACTGGTGTCATTCTATGCGATGCCTTGTTTGGAAAATTGGATCCTAGAATCAAGTCCACTTGGTGACTGATCTTCCTCACTAGGGGTAATCAATTAGGTGCATTATCTGATACAATACCTGGAAACTCCTTCAACACATTTTTCACTTTTGTAGGTGCCTCCTCTATTTTACCTTTACCATCTTTTTAAATTAGAAAAAAACAAAAATGGGCATGACTCATATCCTTGATAAAATTCTTTCCATGAACAAAATATATTGTGGAAAAACTACATATTTTTTTTCCTTTCTCCATCAATGAATTTAGCTTTTGTTTCACTCAATTCTTTGTGAGAGAGTAGGTATTTTCTTGTCCATCATGTACATCATACTAGTCAAATTGCAATGATCAATCTGTAAACATATGCCATATGTCCATAGGTATGATATCACATTGCACCTCATCGTGGTAGTCTCCATTCTTGAATTTCACTAAAAATTGCTCATTGACCATGACCTTGTGGTCATCCTGCACGTAGGAAATATGGTATAGACATGGCCATTTTTGCCTCTTCAACATTAACTTCATGAACATATTTTTTAACACTAGATTTTATGTACTTCCACCATCAATGATCAAATCACATCACTTAGCTTCACAATTACACCTTGTGTGATACAAACTCCTCCTTTGACTAGGTTTATCTTGCCTAATAGGTTTAGCTAATAGTTTATCTCACCTAAGTTTGGCTTATACCTTGAATTTTAAGATGTAAAATGTGTGGAGGAACTGTTGGTAAACAGGTTTGTTCTTCTTACTTTCTATGAGAATATAACTCTTAATGCCCAGATTATGAACAATATCTATTCCCAATAGTTGAAAAACCATTCTATGGTTACTAGCTTGTCTCTGAATTGGTAGGTACAGTCCCTATATAAATAATCTTCAATTAATTATGTTTGTTTCTACTTATCTAATTCGGGGTATGCTCTTTACTCGAGAGCAGGAGAGGCAAACCAAATTAAGCCTAACTAAAACTTAATTCAGGCAAGAAAAATTTCTCAATATCGAAATAGATTTATGTATCCACACTTCTTATGAATTCATAAGTCTATCCATGTAAGACTAAAATAAGTTGAAATCTAAATGAACTGCAACTGATGAATCTAGAAAACTAACAGAATCCTTTCATCAAATGAAATATAACAATACTTATCACATCCATTTGAACTCCATAAAATAGGGGAAATGAAACTCTGTTCTTTCTCAGTTCTCTATAATGTAGAAAGGAAATACTAACTATTTATAGTACCTACTGGAGCGAAAAATGATTGAAACGAAGTGCCATTCAATTGTCTCTACAACAGATAGTACTTCACACCAAAATTTGCCGACCTTTGATTAATCATTGAATTTCATACATATAGGATTTGAGAGATGACCGTTGCAATAGGAATTTCAATTGGTTCATCTTCTGAATATGAAAAATGGCAAGATGCCAGTTTGTCAGATTTCAAAATTTACAAAAATTTGCAATATTAACATCAAAGAATAGAAAGGGAGTGTTAAATAAATCATTTAGACTTCTTTCCCTTTTCAATTTTTGCCCTATATGTTCTGGCAGCCACTATAATTGGGATCATCTCCTCGTGACTAGGTATATGTACATTGGTGAATCTTAAGAACCACTTTGAATGCTCCCGAGCCAACTCCTTTACTGCACCCAGCTGACTTATTAACTCTCCAGCTGCCACATGCACACATCCACTCAGTGTCTGCAACTCTACCACTCTGTTTTGACTACTTGAAGTCATCCTAGATAGGTTAGTCAAGTATGTGGAGAAGTTATTCCTCATTACTTCTATCTCAATGAGAGCCTTTCCTTGACCACTACTTTGTGGGTCAGTGTGTAATCCTCACATGAGCTCAAATGCTCTATCTTGGATCTTCTTCACCTTTTCTTTTGTTTCTTTGAGTCCTTCCTCTGCCTCTTGAATCATCTCCTACTTGAATTGCATGTTTTGAAGCCACTCGAACAGAGGCTCAATTCCCTTCTTCAAAATCTTTGCTTCAACTGCCTCTTTTGCCTTCATTTGGATGATCATATTTAGGAGAGAAATGCATTTTTCACACCTTGCCTTTTCTGCGGCCAAAGTGTTGTGATTAGAAGTGTTATTATCCTTCTCAATTTCTAAACGAAGGATAACATTCCCAATTTGATCAATTAGAACAGCTCCATCTGTACTGAGCTTCTCAATCCATTCTTTTCCAATCTGACCAAAATGCCTATCTTTCTGGAGTTGTGATATGAAGGCTTGTACCTCTTCTACTGAAGGATTTTCAGTGGTAGGCACACCAGTGATAGTTTCCAATGGAACAACTAATTGCCAGATGAACCTTCTTAAATCCTCTATTTCTGCTTTTATTTTGACCTTCGATGACTTGAGATCCTCCAATTGCTCTTCTATCACCTCATTACTTGATTTCCATAGGCTTACTTTTGTATCATGTCTAGCTTCTCCAAGATCAATTGAGTGAAGAGTGAAGTCCTCTGGCGTCATATCTTCAATTCTCCCTGCCTTGTTTGGTTTTGCAACCTCCATAGTTAGGTGCCCTATTTCTAGATCTCATCCCAATATTGACAAGGTCTTCTACTTTTTAGTTTTTACTAAGGCAGATCTTGAGCAAACCGCTTGAGATACAACATCTTTTGAAGGAAAATTTTCATCCTTTCTTTTCCTCTTCTTCTCCAAAGTATCCTCAAGCCAAGACACTGTATTAATCACTTTGGAGGCTGTTTCGAGTGATTCAATGGTGAACATTTTCTTCTTTACTGGATTTGTTGTTGTTGTAGCTACAGAAAAGGGTGTCTTTGGATCTCGAGAAAGGAGCTGAGATGAACTTGGAGCTTTCTCTTCTTCTTGAGCTTTCTTGGAAACTTCATCAGAATTAGTGGATTCGCTACTACTATTTTTATCATCTCCAATCTCTACTATTTGAATAGGAGAACCAACAAGCTTAAGAACAGGAGCACTTATAGAAGGAGTAGGGCTACAACGGGGGGATAAAATAGGGGCAACATGAAGAGATGGAGTTGGAGAAGCTTGAGGAGATGGGGGAAGAGTAGCATGTGGAGGTGAGACTAGAGTGGGAGATCCATCTTTCTGTTCCTCCATTTCTTTTTTAGCTTTAGCTTGAGCTCCAAAGATTGGTAGTGATCCCCCTTGATAGGTTGGGGTTATTGGAACATTCCTCTCTGGGGGTTGATCATCTTTGCCTATAGATTGAGCTGGAGCTTGAGCAGCTGTGGCAGTAGCACCGGGAATGACACTCTGAAAGGAAGCTATGGTAGCTGCGGGTGTGGAAGCTTGAGTAGTTTTACTTCTACTCTGGCCTTTCTTAGCTATCCATTCAACCCACTTCCCAGTCCTTTTGATTATTCTTGCCATCATGATATCAAAATCTTCTTCTATGTCAACATATGGTTCAAAACTAATGGGAGTATTCCTCATCTTAGTCAAATATGTACTGTTATACATATTTTGACCATCGTCTTCCAATCCCTCCACGTCTAAATTTATACCATATGTCTTTACCTGATTAATTGTAAATCTGGCAAAGGCACGATCTCGACTCTCTAGTTCATTCTTACAATCTACCCAATAATATTCTGTGGTTGTCACATGTTTGATTACGCTTCCAACTTGGAGCACATCTTTGGCATATCCATTAGGATCAAACTGGGGCCTTACTGCTTCATACTCTTCCAATTTGTATTTACTCTCAAATGCTTTGAGTATATTCTTTGCATCTGATCTGGTTTCACAACTGTATGCTCCAACTTTAATAGGGAATTCATACACTTTCTTCATTAGGCTAGTGCTCAACACATTCACTTGGATTGCTTGCCTCACTATCTCCATGAGCATGATCATATCATCTGGATACCTGGGCAGCTTTAGTGGAAATCCATCAAACGCTACAAGACACAAATAAGAAAATGATGAGAACTAAATAAAATAACTACCAAATCCTGGACTAAATCTCTGTTCTGGACACCCTTGGAGCTCCCTGCAAATCCTCATGGTGAATGCATCATTTACTTGAATGTATTTTGCATAACTATTCTATAATTGCAAGCATGGATAAAACTCATAACTTTTTACATTATCAGGAAAATTCTCAATTCTAGGGAGTCTCGGCCACAATTGAAGAGAAGCCAACATGTATATCAAGAAGATGACATATAAAATGAATTATAAAACTTGGTTGCACTGAGAGCCCTAGAAAGATGCTCACTGACCTCATACGCCCAGTCAATATAGTATGTGTCTGAGCAAATAACTTGGACCAAAAAGAAGTACTACTCTACAAAATTAAAAGCTTCTACCTCACCTTTGAGTCGATGCAATAGAACCAAAATGTCAACAATTTCTGGTTTGAGGTCAGTGCCAAAAAGAGTTTGAGGGACCTTACTCTTAGCTCCCCTTGGCTTCTAAAACCAAGACTGCATGATCTCCCTCCTCCAAACCATCTTCTTCAAAGAGTACTTAGACATGGCTCCACTCATCGTTAAATCTGAGAACTCCTCTCATTTTGGAATTCATAAGCAATTCACTACTGCTTGACGATCAATTGAAATTAACATTGTTTGGTTAGGCAATAGGATTTTCTTTGTATCCGAGTTGTAATGATTGATGCATTCCAAAATTAACTCTGGGGCTTGTACTGCTATAGGAAAACCAGCTGCTTCCACTAATCCACTTCCTCAAAGTTTCTCCATTATGGGATGAACTAGCTCTGGTCTTAATCTCTTTTAAAAATCTTGCATATCATAGAAACAGAGTGAAGTATCTGTGATAGTTGACCATGCCGACTTAATTCTGCCCAATACATCGAAGCACATGAATCTTGTTGCCATTTTATTTGATGTATGATAGCACAAACCCAAATAGTTGCAACTGACACAAGAAGCAAACTCTGTAACTCAAAAATTACTTGAAAGTATTATTTAGTACAATAGTATAATAGTGAAATGAGAGTTTGAAAATTTGTTACTTCCCTCTTTATAAAATAACCTTAGATTTTGCCGTTGAATTTGATAAATCGTGGCACATGAGTGAAATTAAGGGTAAATCTATTGGATTTGTGGATGTAAAGGTTCTAATAGATTTATCTTTGTCTTTTCACTATTTTTGTTGGCTCAACGGTAACTCTCATTAAGTACCGATTTACTTCCCATTTCATCCATCTTTCAAAAAAACAAGAACGGAGTACTTCCTTGGGCAAAATCTGCTTTGGTCAATTCAGCTTTCAAAAACCTAATCAATCCACTGATTTTCTTTTATTTACTTGTCCAAAATAATCTACAATCAAATCACATACTTACCATGCTTGCAAGAAGGACTTTCTTTGAAATGCGGAAAATGGCCTTCAAGGGTAGAAAACTTGTAGCGGAGAAGCAAATTTTTGATTTTCTCCTTAAGCTTTCACTTTTACATTTCAACCCTAAGAAATTTACTAAAAAAATTTGAGAAATATAAAAGAGGCTTCGTGAGCAAAAAATGGGGCCCACTTAGTAACTTTACTTCTTTGTCTGGGCCTTTGTGAAAAATTTAACTCTTGGTTCGAAATCCGCCAGAGGAGAAGCTACTTTTGAATTTTCTACAGATGCTTATCCCGCTCATCCGAATGAGCTCTAAGTAATTTTTGCTATGAATACTCAATGATATTTGAATTATCCAACCATTATGCAGCTTACATGTCCTTGTTTTAGCCTACAAGTAGCAGCTATGGATCTCTGCGGAGTTTTACCTTCTAGGTACAAAAACCTACAATGGAGAAGAAGAAACTTGTTTTTCTGCCAATACTCATTGTTATACTTCCTTTGCCTTATTCTCTTTATTTTAAGCCTTCGAAAAACACAAAATTAACTTTGAAAGTGAGGGGTGGGGCCCATTGGCTTTCTTATTTCCTTTACATATACCTCTTCAGAAAATTGATTACTGACTTCGAAGTCCACCACGGAGAAGCTCTTTTCTAGTTTTTCGCCGACGCTTATCTCGATCATTTTCCAAGCTTTAAAATGGTTCTCACTGTGAGATCATGACATCACTTGAATGATCTTTTCTTGGCATGATTCACTTTATTTCGATGAAGCTCACAAATGGCATTTGCTAGTATTTGTGGAAATTTTCCTTTGGGGTGTGAAAACCCGTTGAGGAGAAGCCAGAACTTGATTTTTTGCCAATTCAATTATCTTTAACTCTAGATCAATTGAGCTGCATGGAAATCAAAAGATGTAGCAAAAATCAAGAATCTCCATCAAGGATGGCTCTAAACTACCCCTAAGACTCATGACAACCAAGAGATACCCACCTAAGCTATATGTGATACAGGAGAAGGGAAAGGATGAAAACCCGATGGAGAAACTCAGCACCTAAAGAAGAAAGACCTATTGACCCAAGTTCACAGAACATGACATTAGTTCACTCTCCACTTTGAAACATTTTTATATGGTGAAAAGTGGGGCAACAGGAACAAAGGCTAACTAGTAGATGGATAAGTGTGGATGTGTGTTATATCACTGCGCTCTAAAATCAAAATGTACAAATTTCTTAAGTTGTAAATATTTTCTTTAGGCTCTATCTTTAGTAGATCGGGGGTTTGGGGGTATGCTCTTACTGTGAGAACAATAGAGGCACAAACTAGTTACTTGTAGACAAGTAATCCAAGCAAACAGAAATATTCAAACAACCCACAACACCCATAGGTATGGATGGTATGAGCTATCTTTCAACTCATCTATACTAATTCTATCTTTTATTCTGACTCTTCTCTTACTACTATAATATCTAGATGCAAGAAGTGCACAATAAGAATAGTGATTTCATGAACCCAGGTGGCTCTCTGACCAGGCAAGCTAGATCAACAACAACCTCCTAGATCACTTACTTTCATATCCCATAGTACACAATGCAAATTATTCCATCTAAATGCAACATCAACAAGAAGGAGAAATACTCCATGATGTAGTGATTCAAAGCCCACTCTACCAAGTTAGAGCAACTCAAAGTCTTCCCCTAACTTAGACAATGTTTCATCAAACAAGCATATTTCTAGCCACTGAAATAAACATGCAACTATTATGGAATGCAGTGTTTCCCAAGAAAAGAATAAAATTGCATATGAAAAGAAACACATAGATTTCTTACATTGTTAACACTACAATAACACTTAGATCAGTAAGAAATCAACAACATCAACAACATCATACATAATTGTCTTTCCATCCCAAGGAAAACTAATCAAGCATGAAATGTAAGACAAATAATCAAAATTAATTAGGTAGACCCTTCTACAAAGCCAATTCACTCAAAAAAATTGTCGATTTTATATTCATCTCCAAAGGTTACACTTATAGGCCTTCATTCAAGTATTGTCAGTTACATTCATCATTATATTTCAGAGGCATAGCTCAGTATTAGGATAGACTACAAGTCATATGTTACCTAAACTCACAGGTATAAGGAGAACTTCAAAAAATGGCTATGATTAGAAAGAATAAGAGAGAGATAGAGAATGTCACTTGTTAAAATTTGTTACAGATTCATTATCATTAGAATGTAATGCCCCTAATGTAATGCCCCTAATTAGTTAGTTTTTCTTCTTTGGCATTATAGACTTGGCCTTATGCACCTTTGTAGAATCAACCACCATATTAAGCTCTTTGACACTTGGTATGTAGATGTTGTCATCCCCGACGACCCAATAGTCATGATCCTTTTTCAATTCCTCAACTGCAATGACCATAGGCTAGAGTTTATCAGATGCCCTTTTTAGAGTGTCATTAACTACTGTCATCTACAAGATCATAAAATCTCAATAGATAGCCGGATTGGTGGTCTCCTTAGTGAAGCTAAGAAACTTGGCCATCATATGTTGGATATCTACCAACTATTTATTAGGAGTCATTTGGGATTCATATATTGGATATCTACCTTCAATGCTTCTTTTTCCTTCTTCAATTCTTCCAATTTGTCTTCAATTTTCTCATTTATTGACTTCCATTTATAAACCATAGAATCTTGCATTGGTTTCCCTATGTAAATTTTCTTCATATGAAAATCACCTAGATTTAATTCTTGAATCTTTCCCTCCTTTTGTGGCTCAACAATTGCAAGATTAATTAAGTATTTTCATATTAATTAAATCATATTGATTTAATTATTAAGTCACTTATTATCTCTATTTTACTCAAGCTATACTTTGGGTATATAATAATTAATTCTTTTATTAATTATTATCATGCAACCTAGGTTTTACCTGTTAGGGTTTTGATCTCCTTTAATAAGGATTGATCTCTTTGTAACCTATTCATTCACTTTTTATTATAGCTATCTCTCTTTTGTCTCATCAAGAATATCTCATCTGTGGATTTGGGAATTCCAGCTTCTGTAGCTTTTGTTTCTATGATAGGTGTTTGTGTGTAGGTGATTCTTGGGAGTTGTGGGGTTGATCTTTCATCAACTTCAACATAGTATTAGAGCTCTAGATCTTCATGCCCTTGTTCTATTTATGAGAAGTTTTTCTTGGCTTTTAGATATGTGTTTTTTCTTTCAGAGGGTTTCATTTTTTAGAGGTTTTTTGCATTGAATTTAGGGGTCAACATTTTTTAGTACACTTTATGCCCAAACAAACCTCATCATTGAGCTTAAATACCTACACACCTCTATTTTCATATAAAATTTGTCTAATTTGGACACAATCGAAATCTAAGAAAAAAACAAATTGCTTCCAGATTGGGCACATTTCCTGGGGTGATGATTTGATGATTTTTGGGATGGAAATTAAGATTTTTGGCATAGAAATTGAGAATTTTGTAGCACACAAATCGAGATTTTTCACCATGAAAATTGAGATCTTTTGGCACAAAAATCAAGATCTTTTAGCATGAAAATCAAGATCTTTTGGCACACAAATTGAGATTCTTTTGCACACTTCCTAAGATAATTTTTTGTGCTGGTGGGTATGTTTTTTCAGGTATTTTATCATAGATCTCAATGCCTTTTTAATTTTTTTGTCTTTCCAGCTCTTTTTTGACATACTATAGTTTTTTGGCCATAACTTGCTCATTTGAAGTCCATTTTTTGCAAATGACATATTGTCAAATAGTTGGTTCCAAGCCCATTGTGATGGTGTATTTTATTTGGACTTTTGATGTTTAATTGCCAGTGTATGCAGTCAAAGTTAGAGGTTCTATTTTTCACTCTGGGAGACATATCTTGAGACATTCTATTTTTGAGATTCTGCTCTAGGCACATCTCATTAGATTTTTTTCTTTTTTGCATTCTTGTGGATAACTTGGTTGTTTCAAGTCTGGAGATTAATTTTGTTTCTTTAGATGATTTTTCATGGGTTGTACTATCTCTTGTATTAGCCTTATGTCTCTTTTGATCTCTCTTGACATCCTTCTCTAGTAGTTTTGTAAACACACTAAGATAAAGTCTCACTCTATTACATTTCAAGATCTTGCACATCTTTGTATTTTTTTGTACTCACACTATTATAAAGTGCCTTGGGGGGTTCCATGTTGGTCATACTTTCTATCTTCCTTTGTCAAGGGATTTTTCCTTCCATGACATTAGCCTCATGATGTGTCAATGACACATGTCATTACAGGTGTTTTTACTTCTTTTGCACTCTTGATGTTCCTGGTTCTTCTTTTTGCAAGAGATATTGCATTCAGTTTTTGTATTCATGTCTTATCTCTCAGCATTATAGGGGGGTTATGTTGGTTCTATTGCTTTCTTGATTTGATGGGCTGAGCTATGTATTCAATACTTGATCCTATGTACTAGGCAATTGTAGTGGTTGGATACCTATGCATTTCAATGAGATGGATCATTTACCATATAGAAATTCTTTCATTCCTATTTTTGGATGCCATGAAGATACCTTCCATCTTTGATTGATCAACTCTTTAGACTTAGTTTTCTCTACCTGATCATGTTTTATACAATGGATGTTCTTTAGATCAACAATTTGGCAGTGTTTACAACTTCATGCTTGAGTGGTGTTCTTCATGATCATTCTTTTGTTCCTATCTTCTGCAACATTCTTTCTATCTCTTTTCAGAGTAGGGGTTTTCCCATATGGTTTTCTTTATTTATCTTCTTTTTAGAGATTTGGTTGTGCTTGGGTACCTCATCAGGCCTTGTTCCTAGGACCCAAATTTAATTTTAGTATTAGTTTCTAGGTTTTAGCTACTCCCTAAGTTTATCTTAAGGGGGTTGTTATAGTAATAAAGTATATTCTTATTAATTATATCATATTGATTTAATTATTAAGTCACTTATTATCTATATTTTAGTTAATCTAAACTTTAGGCATATAATAATTAATTCTTTTATTAATTATTATCATGCAACCTAGGTTTTACCTATTAGGGTTTTGATCCCCTTTTATAACGATTGATCTCTTTGTAACTTATTAATTCATTTTTTATTATAGAAATCATTCTTTTTTCTCATCAAGAATGTCTCATCTATGGATCTAGGAATTCTAGCCTTCATACTTTTGCTTCTCTCTTTCTATGACAGGTGTTTGTTTACAAGTTATTCTTGGGATATGTGGGGTTGATCTTTTACCAACTTCAACAAAAATTTCCACAATCATATGTCTAGTATTTGTTTTAGTACCTAAGGCCACAAGTGTATTTTAGTTTTTCAATTTAGGGCATGAAGTAGGTTGTTACATGGCTTGTGTAATTAGGTCCTTTGGTGGAGCACTATCTTCTATCCTCCTCTTCTTCCTTTCAATAGTTTCCTCCAACAATGAATATGTTGTCAAAATATTTCATGCAGACTAGAGTGTTGTAGGTTTGAACAACTTCCTTGCAACTAGGGGAGTTTCCTTCTTACTACTAGTGAAAGGAAAAGTTACCATTTTAATTATAGAAAATGTGGGTGGATTACCTTGATTAATGGTTCCTTCCTTTTTTTTTTGCTGAGTAGTCTCGTGTACTTGTCCATCTCCACCACCTAGGTCATTGCTATCTCCATCTAATTTGATTACGAAGAGGGTTGAGGAGTCCTTTCCAACTGATTGATCTTTCTCTTTCTTCTTTTTTTATCTTTCTCCTCCTCCATATCTCTAAATTTTCTAGCGTTGGGTAGAGAACCTCATCCACAAGTAGGAGAGACTTGAACATTCTTATCTAGTGGATCATTTCGTCCTCACCAAAAAAATTGTGATGGACCCATGGAAGCTGAAGTAGTGGTTACCATGATAGAAGTGGTTGTTGATATATTTTTAGCTTTGGTGGAGACACCTATAGATGAGCTTGTAGCACCCATCCACTTCCTTTTGATTGTTTTCTATTCTAACCACTTATCAATTTTCTTCATGATGTTGTCCATCAATATTTCCATCTTATCTACCTTGGTACCTTCAGGTGGATTGGACACTATGGGAGTGTCCTCGACTTCTTTCTCATAGGTAGATGAATTCAAGTGGTAACCATTGTCCTCTATATCACTAATATTGATGGCCACATTATACAATTCACTTCCTCTATAACAAGCCTAGACCAAAACTTTGCTCTGGTTTGAGTTCAGTATAGAAATCAACCCATTAATCCTCAATATCAAGAACATGCTTGTAACTAGAACTGAGTGTGAGATGATCCTTAACATAATTTATTAGATCATATTGTGGCCTAATGACTTAATAGTTATTTAATTTGATCTTTCCTTCAAAAGCCTTAATTAAATTCCTTGCAACTAACCTAGATGCATAAGAGTATGGTCCTACAACAATCAGGAAGGGGATTCCTGACTTCTTAATATCTGATAAAAAGGTATTTACTTCTATAATCTATCTACATAACTCAATTAACACTAACTTGTGTTCAGGGTATCGAGGCAACCTCTCTGGAAAGTTGTCAAACACACCAATTCAAATATAGGAGAATGCTAAGAATTGAATGAAATAACACCTGAATTAGGTTACTAGTAAAATTTCCTATGGTGAAAATCTTCACTCAAGAAACCCCTATAGCTCTCTACATAGCCTTGTGCTGAAGGTATCATTCACCTTAATGTATTCTTCATAGATTTTCTCTAGTTGCAAAGAGGGGTTTTTTTCATAAACCTTCATGTCTTCATTAAAATCCTCAATGCTTGTCTAGCCTGATCACAAATGAATGGTCACTAGAATGTATATTAGAAATGATGACATGTAAAATTTATAAGATACCTTTTCTATATTTTTCCATCTACTCAACTCATCGCAAATAACTTGAGCCTAATCAATGTATTATCCATCAACACATATCACTTGTACAAGGAAGAAATAATGCTCAATAAAATTAAGGACCTCCTCATGTCATTTGATTCTTAGCAACAAAGCCAAGATATCTACTATCTCTCGCTTCATACTAGTTCCAAACAGAGTTTTTGGGAGCTTTCTCTTCTTGCTTTTTGGTGGTTGGAACTAGGTTGTCAAAATGTCACCTTACCTTTGAGTCTTATTCTCATTCACTAGTACATTTGGGCTCTTTTTTTGACCTTTATTAGTCAAAATTTTGACGAATACGTTAGTAAAAAACTGTTGAAATTGCTAGCACATGTTCTGCCAAGCATTGGTCAAAATTTCGACCAATGCTTGGTAGAAAACTACAAGGCATTGGTCAAAATTTTGACCAATGCTTGGTAGAAAACTATAGGGCATTGGTCAAAATTTTGACCATTGCATGGTAGAAAATTGTAGGGCATAGGTCAAAATTTTGACCAATGCTTGGTAGAAAATTGCAGGGCATTGGTCAAAATTTTGACCAATGCTTGGTAAAAAACTACTGGGCATTGGTCAAATTTTTTTTAAGGCTCACAATTGTTGAGCTTCACTTTAGCAATGGCCCTTCCTATGAAATTTTTTTCTAAAACCTTTCTAATGAGATAATGTGTTATGAGCTCTTCATCAGTGGGATGGAATGTGAATCTCAAGGAGGGTTCAATTCCCTCCTTTATTATTCACTATGCATATAATCCCATACACCCATTTGATCTCAAATGATGATATTTTCTGAATGTTGAGTGTTTGTGCTGAGTGCTCCAAAACCATCCATTTCATGCCTTCATCTATACACAATGTCTTTCTAGTTTCTTTCCACTCACACACCCATTTCATTTCATATGATCATTTGAAAATTGTGTCACTCCAAGCTCTCAACTGTTTCCTCTTGATTTATTGGACTCACTAACTTGGCTCACCAACTTGCCCCACCAATTTGACTGCTCAAGTATTCTTTCCAAGTTGACTCTTTGAGTTCGATCGTCAAGTCACCCCACCAAAGTGCCTCATCAAGGTTAATCTTTGGGTCCACTCATAGAGCTTTCTCATCAAGTTAGTTTGCCATGTCGCATCTCTAAGTGGTCTTGCTAAGTTTGCTCACCAACTTGCCCCACCAAGTTGCCACTTTAAGCCCACTCACCATGTTAGATCGTCTGGCCAACTCCCCAAGTTAGTTCACCAAGCTGACAATTGAAGTATGCTCATCAAGCCAACTCTTTAAGTTTTCTCACCAAGTGTGCCCCCTAGGCCAACTGTCCAAGTCAGCTCACCAAGTCACCCCCACTTGCCCCACCAACTCACCACTTTAAGTTGACTTGCCATGTTAGTTCGCCAAGCCAGCTCCCATAGTCACCTCACCAAGCCAAAAATTCAAGTAGGCTCACCAAGTCAACTCTTTATGTTCACTCACCAAGTCTACCCCCTAAGTCGACTCACCAAGTCACCCCAACCCAATCACCTCAATGAGTCGACTCTTTAAGTCAGCTCACCAAGTTGGCTGACCTAGTGGTTTTACCACCTTGCCTTGGCAAGTTGGCTTGTTATGTGTGCTTTCCAAGTTGCCCCACTAAGTTGCTTCTCTAAGCCCACTCACCATGTTAGCTCACTTGTTCAGCTCACCAAGTTGACTGTTCAAGTACGCTCACTAGGTGGGCTTGCCAAGTCACCCCACCAACTCATGTCAACAAGTCAATTGTTCAAGTACACTCACCAAGTTGACTCTAAGTTCACTCATCAAGTCACCTCACTAAGTTGCCTCAATGAGTTGACTCCTTAGGTCTACTCACCAAGTTAGCTCTCCAAGTCATCTCACCAAGTCAACTCACTATCTCGTCTCACCAAGTGGGGCTCTCTACGTAGGCTTGCCAATCTGTCCCACCTAGTTGCTTCTTTAAGGTTGCTGACAATGTCAGCTTGCTAGGTATATTTCCAAAGTTGACTCACCGAGTCAACTATTCAAGTATGCTCACCAAGTCGCCTCACCAAGTTGACTCTTTAAGTTTGCTCACCAAGTCTGCTTGCCATGTCGGCTCACCAAGTCAATTCACCAAGTCACCCCTCCAAGTCATCAAATACGACAACTACAAGATGATAGATGTCCTGCCATTCTCATAGCCCAAGGGGCCATATGACTTGGACACTCATTATGTGCCCTTGAGTTTAGTTGAGGAGGATAGTCTCAACTCTCCCAACATCCTATCAAGCTTTTCTACCGAATTCCTAATATGGTCAGCTATTAGAAGTATGTAGTGAAATGGATACAAGTGAATTTAGGGTGTTCTATTTTCAATATCATTTGTATAATGATCATAAATCCTTGATACAATTTTCTCTAAATTGAATTGCAATTACATATTTTATATATAGAATACTATTTATAAATAAATTGTGTTGTGGGACTTGTTATTTTTGGGAAAAATCCAATATATCCCATAAAGAGATCATTATTCTACTTGTGCAGGAGCCCCATCATTTTGAAGAATTGTAACATTTTTGGTAGGCACCTAAAAGGAAAATTCCATAAGGAGTTGATGCCTTCCATTTGGGAAAGAGCTTTTAATTGAAAACTTGATGAAAATTGATTCATTTCTCTAGCACAATAGAATAGAACAAGCTTTCCTCTACTCAACAGTTGAACCAGAATATAAAGCAACCTGAAAGCAGTATAAAATCCATGCCTAGCCCAAATGTACTACCATCGGTAACTTCAACACAGATCGCAATGCCTAGTTATGGAGGAGATCAAACACCACCGACTTCTAATCTCAGCAAGTTTCTAGCATCTATGCCACATCAAGGCCAAAATATGAAGTAGGGACAACAATATCCTCAGTGGAAGATGTCTCCAAGAACAACTATTCCTCCAACTATGCCTGGTGCTATTGGTGCTTCATCACAAGCCATTCATGCTGTAGAAATAAGAAGTTCCCCTCAACAAGGAAGGAACTAGCATAGCAATAAAAATACAGGGGCTAGCACAATTTTCTCAACTCAAGCTTCATTTGTTACAATGAAGCCCTTTAATTAGTATTGAGCAACCTCTTAATCAAAAAACTCAACTAGACAGGTTACCTATGGTGGGGCTTTGGCGTTACATGAAAATTTGAAATACAGCACGAATTAGTTGCCAAATTGAATTTAAACATCTGGGATAATGGCTTGATCTAGTTGAATAATAAAAAAATTACAATAAGAGAGATGCCAGAGAAAGAGTGAAAAAAATTAGAGCAACACGATGTTCATAGGTCATAGACAAAGTACACTTCAAAAAAATTGGGATCCAGATACGGGATATATATAAATAATTTCCCTGGAACAGTATTAGAGCAAGATATTCATATCAACTGTCCAAACAATTCCAGAAGAGGATGTGGAGAAGGTTCTATAGTAAAATGGCCTAATTGATTATATATGAATCAATAGTAAATATCTTAAAAATAGTCTTATGTTTGGGTTACCAACAGAGCCATTAATAAATAACACTCAAATCAATGTTAAGAAATTTCCTGTATCACTCTCTTATAAAATTAGAGCTTAGACGTCTAATGTTCACAACCATTAGCTTGAGTTTTCAATGTAATATGCCACTAATGAAGTTTGCCAACCAAATTCTTCTAGGGCTACTGATCCCTTGATCAAATAAACAAGCTATTCTCCAACTGGCTTTAAGTTTGCATCTGTTTTACCTCAATCCTGTTTTTCAATAATAGCACCCAAATCTATTTTATCAAATTTCCTCTTAAACTCTCTTCAGATGAATTAACATTTAAAAATCTAATATCTATATAAGCATTAGATTTTGTATTTAAGATCTATTGCTCTAGAGTGACTGAACTCCTTTTGAGCCCATAACATCTTGTCCTCCAATTCGAACCTCCCCTATATTATGATACATAAACTCTACTACTAAATAGTTTATAAGAGTGGTTCAAGTTGATTTTCCCTTTTTTATTTATTGCCACAGAAGTTTAGTATCAATTAAGGTTCTGTGAGTAAATATGAGAAAAGTTATATATTTGCATGGGATTTTTTTTCATATTTTCTCACAGAGCCTTAATTAATATTAATCACAACTTCTGTCGTGGTATATAGAAAAGAGAGCATTAACTTGCAAAATTGTGATGGATTATTTAGTAGAAGAATTCCCATATAATATAGAGGATGTAAGAGATGAAATCCAAGATGATTCACAGACACACACACACACACACACACACACACACACACATGCATATAGTTGTCAGATTTTTGTGTTTCAAATTTTGCCAAACCATCATATTGAAGTTTGACTCTTTTCAAATTCCTCATGCAAAGTATATAGCAAGCCTAATTTAGCAGTGAGAGGGATGATGCTACAAAGATTATTCATCTAATTTTGACAACATATATTTGCCCCTTGGTCCATGAACCATCAATAGACAATATAGCATAACTATTGTATGTGTTCATCATATAAGTATTAATTTCATATATATATATATATATATTTGATATATTAAAATATAATATTAGTCAATAATATTAATGAGATCAATAATTTTAAATTAATAATATTATAAAATTAATCATGAAATTAATATTAATCAATACTACTGCTACTAATCAAAAATAATATTACTTGGTAATATTACTCAAATATATTTAATTAATAATACTACATTATCAATCAATAATATGACTACTGTTGACCAATGTTGATCTTTTCAAACTAATGTATAATCTAATGATACTTAGGGATTTCAACAAGGAGGATATAATCAAACAACACCTTGGCTGCTACATAAGCAACACAATGGAAGGATGTGTCTCATGGAACTTGAAGAGCCTGTCCATGGTTTGTTCCCTAAACAACATCAGTACCAATTAATTTTATGCCTGCAAGACTTTTGGTAGATTAGAATATATACAACAGTCAGTGGAATGGAAACCAATGGGGTTAAAAGTTACAAAATGTGTATTAAATTGGTTGCAATTTCTTTTTTACCAAATAACCCTCTTCTATATTGTATAACAATTTTTTTTTTAATGTGGCAAGGTTAAATAAGAATCCAATTTAATCACCAAAGGTAAGGCCATGTATGCTAAATACACATATAATATCCTAAAGACCCATATAATATCAACCAATCAGCAAGCCCTTTGTAATGAAACACCTAGGCCTTATATGACCAAATCAAGCTTAAACTAGATATAATGATGCTTATAATCAGGCCTACGATGAAACATGAAGCTCAAAACTCGAGATTGGAGCCTAAAAATGATTTAAACAGCCTCTGGGTCTAATGAATGGACCTGATCTAATTAGACAAGGCCATAATTCAATGTAGAATGGGCTTGATTACGCCCCAATAGCTGACATACAGGCCTAATTAGGCCTAGATCCAAGTGGCTAGGGATTTAGCATATAGGTTGTGAATTTGGGAACATATACCAAGCTAAGTTTGAGATAGATCTGACCTCAAAAGGGTAACATGTGGGCCTCGACCTAGAACATGAAACATATAGGCCTTAGCCACATGAAATAAGACCCAAATTTGGGCACAAAACTCGTAAACAAGGACCTAAACCAGATCCAATCCAAACATGTCACCTCAAATCTACAAGAAAGAGATGTAAATATAGGTAAAGTGCTTCCAAGACTCATCCAATGCCCTGGTAAATTGAAGTAACAATTATGCACAAAGTTGAAGTCCTCACTTGCAGAGATCACATCCACCAATAGAAATTTAGCAAGGAGTTTTACAGTCAGATTTCTAGGTCAGTAACAATCATCTAATAGGTTCTAAAATTAAGATATCATGACGAATAGACTCCTGACATCTTCATGGTGACATCATCAAATTTAGCACCAAGTACCCATGGATAGAATTTAATTGACTCCACATTTAATGTGACAAGAATCATAATATCTGATGTTAGTTCCAACATGTTTATCTATTTAATTGTTATTTTCTTGCTTTAATTTATCGATTAAACATATATAATTATGCAAGTGATTTATTTACTTTTTTATTGTCCTCAATGATTGTAAACATAGTTGGATCAAGCATTTGTATTAATATAGGGTAAAAAAATAAGAGCGAGATAGTGAGCATTTGCAATATCTAACCGTAAAGGCAATAGGATAGAGAGGACAAATAATTATCAAGTTCTCATCCAATATGAGCTCAAGTAACGCAGGGCTGACAGAAATTTCAAAGGAATTCCTTAAAGAGAGCTCTTCGGCATCTACACAAGAACATTGCTCCCTTGGAATAAATTGTCTTAACTCTACATTTTCTCTCAGGATACCAATACAAAATTGGATGTATTTAAGATGAGAACTTTATGTGAAGTGGAGAACCAGCAAGAGGGAAGGAAGAAAAAGAAGCATGTAAAATTGTAAATGGTATAAGTCACTATAACAAAAATAGGGATACTCAGGCATAATGGAGCAGCAATAGGGTGTAGTTCTAGGCACTTCACCTACTGTTTGTCCTGCCCAGGTAGTCAATGCAAGGGTTCCAATTGTCAAACTCTAGGCCCACTGAACGATTAGTGCATAGCTTCCATTCTATATATATTTAGAAGCTTATTAACCTAATAATGGTTTGGAAATTACTGCAAGGTGTATTCACTATAAAGCTCTTGTTAGTAGCCTCTCATATATATATATATATATATATATATGGACACACACACACAATGTTTAGTAGAATAAGTCAGTAGATGTGGAAATAATCTCCAAAGTTTTCTATCTATATATCCAACACTCAACATTGTTTGGTGCCTAGTAATGTCTTTCTTTTTACAAATATAGGAGGGACCCATTTAGCTCTCATTTTATTGAACAAAAAAATAATCAAGTTATAGTGCAATGAAAGAAAATATGCAAGTATCAAAAAGTTAAAAAAAAAAGCTATATATATTTTCTATATTAATAATAAAAGTTATAATACCTAAAGCAAGAAGTCATCTCAAATCACTTTCCAAGATCCACAATCAATGTTGGGGAGACACTACCACTTGGGGGGTGTTTGTTTCATTGAGTTGAGTCAGACATCATAAGAATTCAATTAAATTAGGGGAAAATATGTCTTCAAATCTCATATCACATGAAGGTTGTTGAACATGAACAGTATTTGAACTGGTCATTTGGAAGATAAGGTCCCATTAATCATTCCACAGAGAAAATCTCAATAGCCAATCATAAGTAGTGCCAAAAGTTTTTCCATAGATCCCTTGTCAGCTTTCAAGATCTCTGTAATAGTCCTCTTCTAATGCAACCAGATTTTGATATTATATGTTGATATTTCTAAGTCATGCTATTGTAAAAACTTAATCTTCTTTAGTCAATAACTAAAGGACATTCTAAGTCTATTAATCTTTAGATGCGTATGTTACTCTTAAGATAGACATGGTTGTTTAGGATCTTGCTAGTTCTCATGGCAGTCACGACACTTTTTGATAGATAATAATTGTTATAGTTTTGTCCATGATTGTGTCTAGTCTAGGATGCTTGGCCTTCCCGGATAGCTTGTAAGCTTACAGACTTACCCTATTTATTGATACTCCTATAATATAACCTTCTCTATCTGTTTTCATGAACTAAAATTAATGCTAAGACATTTTAACCACATATGCAAAAAGATGCTCTGTGACCATTAACAAAAGAGAGCTCTGTTAATGGAAAATAATGAAATAGGCATAGAACAATAAACAAGATTACCTAAATGATGCATCCCTTAAGATGGACTAATTCCAATTCTACATAATGTAAAACTTTGCATAAAAAGTCTGGTATAAAAGTGCACAAAATTCTAAGTGGTGATGAATTGACTTGTAGGAGAGTTCTTCCTGACCATATCATGACATCAAGGCTAAATGTATTAAGGCAACACTAACAAAGAAGTAAGAGTTACAACCTTCTATATAAATCCTACAATTCACACAAAATCAGGCTAACAAATCTTGGACAACACTTTACAATTGTCAATGGTCACCAACTAAGGCTGGGCTCACAAAAACAAATATCCTCGACTGCATTAGACATATTATTCTGATTGCAAATTAAATTTAATGGTCATCAATTGAAAAATTTTCAACCATTTTACATGGTAATTAAGAAATATCACAAAGGAACGGTTAATGTTTGTCAAATTTATTAGTACACTAATCAAAAAATCTCTGAATCTCTTTTTCTGTCACTATCATTCGTATGAAATTAACCGTAACACAGGCATACCAAGTTGTATAGCGTAGCATGTGTCCACTACAGAGTGAACGGGGCATTAATCCTTGGTATGAAATAAAGTAATAACCATGAGAAATTATGACATTCTAAAAATAAAGATCAAAATATAAATCATATATCTAGAATAATTGGTATCAAAAAAATCCTCAATCTCCTTGTTCATAAATTGTTGAGCATAATACAATAACACTAAGCAAATATCCACTACAGATTGTTGAGCATAAATTGTTAAGCATAATACAGTAACACTAAGCCAATGAAGTTTGATTATTCTTGTACTTGTTAAAAAAACAAGGTTGAGATATACCCTATTAGCGAGAATGCAGAAAGAAGTGCACACACTACAGTTGACCATTGCAACAACTCTACTAGAATTATGATCAAGCTGCCAAGAATCATAAGAGCTCTAGACACTCTTAATGCTCTCCTAACCTGTATAAGTTAGTCTGAACCAGTTCATACCATTGTTAACACAGTCAATTTGAATTCATATAACATCAAAAATATGGCTAAAATAAATTAATTATCCAAAAAATTATTTTTATTGACATTGTTTTTCCAATGCATAAACATCTGAAAGACATAAGAAAAGGGCGATTATTACAGCATACCTTTGTAAACATGGTAAATGTAAACAAGGAAGAAAATCACTTTTGTGTCTGATACAACAAAAAGTCTAGCAAATTTGGCTAACAAAACCTGTCAATAATAGTGCTAGTGAATTCCTGAAAAGATGTTATGATAATAGAAATGCATACAAAGGACACATGTCAAGTAAATGACAACCATAAATTTGTTAATACAATTATTATCATCTATGAAATATTTTATCAGCATACATATTTCACTAGCACTTTGAGTCAATTAAATAATAATATAAACTCTATCACACAAATAGAATTGTTTAAAAAAATCAGTAACTTGATGGTACAATAATGATTTATAAGGTTGAGGAGATTCTCTCAAATGAAATTTCAATTTCTTGATGTATTATAAGCTACAAAGTAGTAATTTCCTTTAGTATGGTAGGAGAATCTTAGCAACAAAAGGAATGCAAATTCAAATCGATCGTCATAGTATGTTGAAAGTATAAGCACCTCTCTTTCATGATTCTTTCACAACTCTTATCAAGTTTGAAGTAAACCAAAAAAATATAATTATATGGTATCAATGATTACAAAGAGGAATATTTCTACAGAATCTACCCGTGCTTGTTCCTTCACATTATTATATCGGATTGGCAACATTTCAAAATATGTTATGATCCATCGTAGCTGTAGTGAGGACAACAAACTTCTTTTGTACTAAAAGAAAATGCCATCATCTCAGTTCTACAGCAATAAAATAAGATAATGAAAATTTTTCCAAGGTGAACGTGCTAGGTATATTTGTGGGCATCACCTCCTCCAAATTTGTTGCATTGTGGTGGTTACTAGACCAAAAAAAACATCTAAAATGTGAGTACTCCACTATTCCTAAACAAAAGAGCCACAAGCATAGGCCAACATCTAGTAAATGATGGTTAATAAAAACTTTATCTCCTTAGTCAACATGCACTATATTGTTTACAGTATCTAATATTTTAATAAGGATGTTGCATTTTTCCAAGTACATTTGCAGGATCAAAATAATGTTGCTACACAAAATGGGTAATTGTCCTAACTTTATAGTAAGCTTTGTGAAGTGAAAAATGAATAAATAGTCTTTCAACATTTATCTGCAAAGGTCTCCTACCTCTTTCATCCTCTTGGTTCCCATTTATGCTAGTCATTAGTTCTCTGGGCTTCCATTTTGGATTCTAGGGTTCTCTTTTGTTTTGATGCTTTCACTTATGTCTTTTCCCACTTTTATTTGAATCTTTTGTTTTGTTCTTTTTTTGATTGATACTCCATTAAGGCACCTAAATGTACCCATCCTTTAATTCCCAGCAGTAACAGGGCCTTTAGTGGAGCTCTTAAGGCCCCCATGGCTAAGAGTGCATTGAATGCTATAATTGGTAGAGAAGAAAGTTAATCTTTCCACGATATTTTATCAAAGGATGTGGTGGTGATTGTTTCATAGTCAGAAAAGGTTCAACGTTAGAGAGGATGAAAGGCTTGATGAAGGTAAATAAGCTAAAGGAGATGTTAAGCCCCCTTCTTCTGGCCCTAAATCCCTTGTGGTTGTTCTAAGTTCTAATATGGTCTCTTTGTTAGATAGAGAATAGGATAAATTAAAGAATGTGGCCATCCGTTTTTGTTGCTTTAGACTATAGCAAGCTCCCTACAAGAAAGATTTTAGATGAAAGGATTGCTGATGTATGGGGCAAGAGATTTAACATTCATGTTACATTTTGTACGGTGGTTTTACAAAGGGTTATTACTTATGTCCTTTAAAAATTATGAAATGCAAAATAGGCTACAAAAAGCAATTTTAGAATGTTTAAAGCTCTAATTATAGGGCTCTTGCTTGGCCACAAATATGCTAATCAAGGAGGGTTTGACCTCTCCTCAACTTTGATCTTTTCTGCCACAACTCCTATCCTTGATAGGTAAAGTTCATAAAATGAAAGATCCAAGAATGAATCTCCTTCATATGAATGCCAAATTACTAGTTTCTCAGAGCCCAAGATAAATATCCCTCAAGAAATTGAGGTTGAATTACATGAAATTATGTTTACTTATTGTTTAGAAGTTTTGGGAGGCTTGAATGTAGGTAACCCTAAGTTCTATCCACAAACATTTGATGCTAACCCTTAACAGCCTAAGAATGAAGGATTAAAAACTAGTAGTCTTTGTACATATGGGGTTGTTGATACTATGGTTGGGGTTATGATTGACCTCCCAAAAGAAGTTGAACAAGTTGATATATATCTATTTCTAAAACTGCTCTTGCAAAAGATTGTGATATAAGTGTTAATAAAGTTGACAACCTGTAACTTGTGCCTAATTCAAATACACCCAGCAATTGATCAAAGAGAAGATAAAAGAAAGGCCTCCATACATTAGATTTGAAGGCATAAAAATTTTCCACAACAAGTCAAATTATGATATTGCTATGCGGATTAAACTTTGTAGATTTTAAGTCAAACTCATTGACCCATGTTTCATGAGTAATAGTTCACAAGGACTCATCTCTCATGAGAATGAATGGAGCACTTAGCACTCATTGCAATTAGATGATGCTCATAGGTGGTGGATAAGCTAATATTATAATTTATTAATTATAAACTAACACTATGGACCATAAACAAACAAAAGACTAGTAGACTGAAAATGTGTTCTTAGCAACAATAGTTGTCGATTCATTTAATGTGACAAGAATGTATTCAGAGCCATGCATGAGAATCTCAAAAGAAATTCAGCCTTCACTATTTGACTGTCATGGCTATACTAGGATAACTATGGTACAAGGGGTGAATTGATAAATCTATCCCTACAATTGGGATTGATAATAGAAACAAATAAATAAGCAATATTTGAGAGAGATTTAAGCAACATAGATCACCTGGAAGGCTCTTAAGGTTGGTGCTAGATGACAAAATCAGAGGTTTGAAAAGCATAGTTGAATTACTAGTCACAATGGGAAATAGAGGCTTGTTTCCTACCACTTGGAGAGCTAATGCGGATCCAGAACTATAACATTTCTCATTCCTATACATGTGATTTGAGATATAACAATGCCTTAATATTGACTATGAAACTCAATCTTTGCTTCTTTATAGTTAGTTCTGCAATTTATATTGCCAAAGCATTGATGAGAAATATCATTCAGTGTGAATTTGTAATCTTCTCAAGTAATCTGGTTCCAGATGTTTGGTGTAACAGGATCACAACGTACTAGTGAATATGTGTAAGTTGCTGCAAATAATGATAGGTGATGGTAGAGATGGAAACATCACCTGAATACAATGAGTATCTTTATTTGTGACGGGACTAAGTTTACACTTAATTAATAATAATATTGGATAGTTGGTAATGTGCTGTTGTACCATTCTTTTAGATTATTGGGTTTTTATTGACCAATCCTGAATAATTTTCAAAAAAACACAAAACTTAAATCTAAGATGTGTGGCAAGATTATCCAACACAATCTCAAATCTAGCTTAAACACATTTGATTTTGACATTCTCTAGTATTCAATTAGGAATAGCAAGCTCGAAAGAAGATACATTAGATTTGAATAAACAAAAATTGATTCTTGGAGCCAATAATATGATTTAATTTCCCATCCCATAGGCTTTGACTCAATCCTTGATTAGGTAACTACCATAACACATTAATACAAACTTCAGTCAAATGTTCAAAAATCATTTCCCATAGCTTTCTACAACTATCAGTATTTCCTACCTATCAAAGAAAAGCTAGCAAATATACATGATTACCTGAGTCAATAAGCCAATTTGAGATAGCAGACCTGCAATTAAAGTCTAGCTTGCTGGATTTTCAAGACCAGCAAAGTTGAAACCAGATCCAATACCTCCAATTGGTTGACATGAACCTTGATGTGGTAAATGCCCCCCAATGGGACCACCAACAATGCCACCTCCTGCACCAAATCATCTGTTACACTTCACTCTTGCATTCTTGTCTCCTGATGATAGATCTTGTAGTGTGATCCGAAACATTGATCCTAAAAATACCATACACAATCGAATTGAAAAACAAAAAAATTACATTTCAAATAGATTAATGTTGATGTAGCTACAAGATTATGCTTACCACCAATTCATTTGATTGAAAACATTGGTGTTAAAGCACACATTCATTTGATCCAAAACATTGATGCTAAACCACAAATTCATTTGACCCAAAATGATGATGCCAAAAATATTTACAAAATTGAATTTGAAAATCAAATTAAAGTGTCATTCAAACTTACCATATCTGAAGGGATAAGCAATAGCATCCACTGCACCTTTCAAAAAATGTGTGAACAAAAAGGATGAAATCACTAAAGAAAATAAACAGATTATTTTGGAATGAAAATATGGGACTTGAAGAAAGCATTTAAACATTATAACACTTAATAAGATCTAGCTTGGATTAGTCACCTAAACCATAAACAACATTTCACAAAGAGTTCCATTGCCTTTGCGTAAAACTTCATCAGGGGGCATAGGGATTATTGTTGCTAAAGAAAAGATAAAAGGGTGTACATATGTCATGTAAAGGTAATATGTTGCAATTGCATCAGATACTGAATAGGAAGCCATTGTCTGCACAAAATAAGCATCAAAAGAACATATCATGGCACTTAGAAATGGAGAACAATATAACCAGTACACTGAAAAATAGTTTAAATAATCAATGTAAATAGCAATGCAATATTATCTTTTACTCCTACTAGTGAAGAACAAAATGATTGAATCAAGAAATTGGCATCAATATTCAAGTGTATCATTATGACTGACCTGTGGCTCTTCCATTGCAAAGTGGACCATATCCTCATGATTTACTTCCAATGGATCATAACCTAACTTTTCTTTTGTAACAACCTACATTAGAATGCAGAGAAAGAAAGAAAAAAGGTAGAAATTTTATTAACAACCATGAATGACCAAGAATAAGTCAATAGGTTGGAACGTACATTACATATAATACAAGAAAACTAGGAAAACTTGTCCTAGGACAATTAACTGAATCGTTAAGCACTAACATAATACTTGCATATTTCTGATTCATTGTCTATAGCTTAAAATAGGAATACATCTACTAAACATAATACAACTCACTCAACAAATTTGAATGTGGTAGAAGAGTGATCAACAACACAATGAATCAAGTCTATAGGTGGCACTTGCTGGTTTGAGAAGAGATTCAAAAGGAGGACTGGTTGAGGATGCATTTCAACAGCAAGCAAGAGCGAAGAGATGATGCAAGCATCACTCTGATGCAAAGACTAGCAATGAATAACATGCATGGGGTGAACCTGAGAAGACTAATTTCTAAGCTAGTACAATGATTAATAGAAAGGTAAGGGAGGATCCTACAAAATAGTAGAAACAAAAAAAGGCCACTCTAAATGGGTGTGTGTATAATAGTAGTGTTGTGACCTTTTTATATATTTCCCCATTGCAAATGGGGACCCCCTCGCTTGCTTACTGGTATGGTCATTTTAGGCTTAGTTGTGGTAGTTGCTTTGGCCTCTAGGTCCTCTCCTTAGGAAGTGAGTGAGTCATTAACCCACGATCTAAGATTCATCAAGGATTGGAAGAAAATGGTAGAAAGTATCAAGTAAATCACCAAGGAAGTTGTTATTAAGTTTCCCACAAAGTTTCATGGACACATTGACAAGAGAGTCATCAAGGTGGGTCATGAAAATATAGAAATTGTGAACCATGTCAAACTAAAAGCATGAGTACTAGTGGAAATTCCTTCAATTTGTAATAGTCAAGTGGGATAGAAAGATGCAAATGTTAAAGACAAAAGTATTTAAGAATCCTATATAGAACAAGGGAATGCTTAAGGATTCTTGTACATTCAATTGAAAAATCAAGTTAAGTTCCAAAAAAATGAACGTCTTAGGCAAAAACCTTCCTCATTTCTAGCTCATTTCTTGAAATTTGGTCAAGCTAAGAAACATTTATAGCTCCCCTTCTAAATTCCAACCTCCTTAAGAGCCCACTTCCAGCTCCTTGTCCAATTTTTGACCTTAGTTGTGCATTTCAAGTTTGAAACTTTGCTATAATAATGATTAATAATAAACTTTATCATTGTTCAAGTCAAAAGTTTATCATTAGCAAAAACGGTAGATAATTTTGTTCATGGTCTCAAGGAAAAAAAAGACTGCTTGACAATAGCAAAAAACAACACAAATGACTTAGAAATAGTCTATCACAATGAAAGACATATTTTGCCCATCATAACACTAGCAGTGCTCTACTGTCTCGTTTTTGGTAACAGAGACTAGGACAGACATCAATACGAACTTGAGGTTTATACTGAACAAATGCAAGGTATGTAGTGAACTCTAACCAAAGTGCACTCAAATATTCAAACTTCCTTGGTATGTAGTGATTAATTTATTTTTATTGTTTGATTGTTTTCTGATTTGTTAGAGGATTCATGTGCAGGAATATATATATAATAAAACATGTAGGTTTCTATGCCAAACTAACTCCAATGTGGACAAATACCTAATAATTGGGATTTAAACTAAGCAAGAACTATATGTTCAAGGAACCAAAAGATGATTGCAATGAGACTATTACAAGCGAAAAAACTTCAGTCTCGTTAAAGAGAATTGGGATGTGTGTTTGAAGATTTAACAAATTTGAGCTTCACTTGGTTTCAAGAATACTATAATATTCTCTACTTAACAAGGCCAACCACGTGAAGATGGAAGCTCATCTAGCCTCACCCCTCTCCCCCTAACATCAATCTAAAGTATCCATTATCATCTAATTACATACTTTGTTCATTCATTCATCCATTTATGAACTATAACATTCAATCAATACAATCACATAACATTCATTAATATGATATAAAATTCATTAATACACAATACTAATCAAAACTCCATTAACACATAACAATATTCATTAACATAAAATAAAAATCTATATTAATACGCATCATTCATACATAATTACTTAAAACCAAGTTCTTTCATTATCCAACAAGGTTTATCAAAGAAGATTTTTAAAACATCATTTCTTTTTTTTGTTTTTCTGAGCTCTCTTAAGAAAAGCACTCATAGGAGCATCCATATCTGCTTCATTCTCCTCCTCTTCTAGCACATGTAATGTCAAATGCATTTTTATTACCTGAAAATGCCACATCATGTACATTAACATTTTGATCTGCCATCACATCAACATGTTGAACACTTGGAACATGGTCCACTCATTCAGCATGATGTTCAACATGCTCTGAAATATTCAAAATAAGGATACATGTCAAATTCCAATTGAAGATGTTAAATTGCATTCATAATTGCATAATTAATTTCCAATAGAAAATTAATACCTCCACCACTATAATGCACATCATGGCCTTCGTCACAAGCAGGTTATGTGGTAGGATATGAAGGCTATAGTAAAATGTTATGCACATTGTTATGTAGTCAATTTACATTGAAAACTAATACCAAAAAGGAATCTTCTCAACTATTTAATTACATTTACTTTTCATCTGACCAATTTACCTGTGAGATATCATTTGGTGCACTGGATTCTTGGGCAAGGCTTACAGATTCTTCACGTAGGCGTGCAACCACAACTTTATAGCCTTCCTTCAAGGAAATTTTTCTATCTTCATCTGTGACCTCCACATTGAAATCTGTGCCCTATTTTTTTTGCTTGATAACATCAGTTTTCCATGTATGGTTTCATTAAATAAAATTGTTTGCAAAATTATATTTAAAAAAAAAAATTCATTGCTCTACTTACAAGTCGAGATTGGAGATTCATATAGCCACCAAAGCCAAGTTTGTCTTGGCCAACCTTTTCTACTCTCACTTTTGTAGCCACGGATGTGTCCTACAATCTATGAACAATTTCAAACATCTTAAATTATATATTTACAAATATCAATAATTAGTGCATGATTACAATGTACTTAATACTATAATGACATACCTCTTTTTGCCCTGTGCTGCTTCATTATCTCTATCTTCACATAGCCTTTTCTCCTTTGCATCTTCTATTATTTCATTCCACTCCATCGGTGGAATCATAGGAGGACGGTCATACTTTGGGTTATCCTTAAGAGCCCTTCTTTGTTGATCCCTCATAGTCTTTATATGCTTTGTTGCTCTTTTCAGAAGTAGGCTAGTGTCAAAAATGTTTTTCTGAAATTTCTCCTCAATAGATGCAATCAGCTGATTTTTTAATTCCACAGCTTGTAAATTCCAACTTTTTAAAAACAAATAGATTGTTAGATCAATAACTTTAATATATTACAATAAATAGAAAAAAAAATTATGTAGCAATGATATGAAACTACATACCTTTTACCTATGGTGGGTCTAAATAGTCTCAATGTCATATGAAAAAGATATTCAAAGAAAGCATTATTACCTACAAAAACATAAAGGATTTATCAGTCCAAAATGAGTAATGTAAAAGTAAACTAATTTACACTTTAAATAATATCAATTTTAAAGCACCTGGAAGCTTTCGTTCTTTTAATGGAAACATAGTTTTCTTATTCAGCAACAATGACCCTTCATATGAACCAGTACTAATCACATGAACTGCTCCAGGAAATGTATCAACTTCAGTAGTACTGCACTCTTTTGGTCTATAAACTGAAACACCATAACAATTAAATGACAATTTTAGCACTGTACTCTATTGGTCTACCTCCCTACCTATGTCCATGTCTCTCTATGTGTGCGTATATATATATATATATATATATATATATATATATATATGTATGTATGTATATGTATGTATGTATGTATGTATGTATGTATGTATGTATGTATGTGTGGTGTGTGTATGCATGTGTTTGTGTGTATGCAGGCTTCTGTAGACATCATTTAAGCACTGATATGCTACTTCGTTGTTCATCAACTTGTAGAAAGACATTAAAAAAATAGCAAAACAAGGTTTTACTAGTTCTAGTGGGCATAGACGATGATGTTTGCATGGTCCTTGTTGCCAACAATGCAGCAGACAATAGTGGACTACCAATCGAAGGAGGAGTTTGCACTTCATCATGAGCTGAAGAGTAGAATATTGTTGGCAAAGACATTTGCAATGGATAAAGATCAAATGGGATACTAGCAAGAAATGTTTACAAAAAAAAAGGTAAGTGTTATAATGTTGATCAAAACAAACAAAGTGTTACTTACACGAAGGTACTGTGCAACAACCCAAACCATGTTCACCATGTGATGTTGCAACTAGCACATATGTCTATACAAGAACACATAAAATTAGAGATCATGATCCATAAGATACTATAAAATATTAATATCTATTGAACTTCTATTACTGCTTTAGTCAAATTATTGCTTACCTTCAAAGATTGGATTCTACGGTCCAATTCTATTCTCAGTGTCTCTTTCGCCTCACTTCTATCCCCCTTGATGATAATGTTAACAAGTTCATCAATGTATCTTTGCGTAATTTTTTGGGTGATGAATACAGGGTTAGTACTAAGGCCAATGTCATGTAGATATCATGCCCGTATTTCAGATTGCATTTGATCAGCAATCATTGTAGCTTTTTCCTATCATTTGTGACATCAAATATTCATATACTTTCATCAAAATAACTCCAAAGCCATAAAGAAAAGAACACAATAATATGAATTTTTTTCTATATTAACATTAAAATTTACAATAATTAATGTTTACCTCTAATGAAGGTGTCTAAGATGGTGCATCCATATCACCCTGTGAAAAAAATTAGTAAATCTTAGAAATCAGCGGCGAAATTAAAGTAATAGACTTACCAAAAAAAAATTAATAATAAAGTAGATTGTATATGTAAATCATTTTTCTTAAGTTAAAAATTTAGCGTAACTAATGTTTATATCTAGAAAAATATTTGACATGTTCTACTTAATGTGTATATGTGCACATATGGTTTGGAAAGAAATATTTGGTCATACAAGACCCCATCATAGTTGACATTGATCCTACCTGGACATTTCATTGATCATCATGATCTTCATCCATGTTTTCATCATCATCATCACCATCATTGTACTTGTCACTTTGATTGTCCTCGTCACCACCACCATCTTCATCACCATCATCATCCTCTTGATCACTATCATCATCATGACCATCATCGCCAGGATCATCACCATCTTCATCACCATGATCATGATCATCATCAGCATCATCATCATCATTGTCACCATTAGCATTAGCATGACCAAAATCATCACCATCTTCTTCTTCTTCATCACTGGGTAACTGTCATTCCTGATAATCATATACTTCCTCTTGTGCTTCTTCAATATCTTCTTCTTCAATCACATTATACTTTATCGGCCTTCCTCTTGGGTCATGTCTAACAAAAAATGACCAACCTGGTTTGTGTGGAACACCAAAGTAAAACACTTGCTTGCACTAGCTTGGAAGAACATATGGCTCATCTCTGATTGGCTCAAATGACCTTGTATTAATCATAGTAAATCCACTATCGTGTTCAATAACAGTTCTATCAGGATCATTTTGATTTAGTCGTAACCTATACCATTTGACGAAAAATAGAACTATTTTGAATGAATTAAAGTCACACTCAAGTATATCATCCAAAATGCCATAGTATTAATTTTTCAAATTGTTGAGGATGTATGTCAATTCTAGATGAAATATTGGTGACCACAAAGACAACACTTATCCCAGAATCACACGTCTTCATTTCATCTAACTTTTTTGTGTGGAATTTATAGCCATGGTAGTACATAGCTTTGTGGTGTTTGACCTACAATTATTCAAACATGTCAAGAATCTTGTCATTGATCTATGAGTTGATATTAAACTTATGTGTCATGATTAATAATCTTATGCATACCTTTGCATCTCTTAAGCCATATATTAGATCAAGTACCATTGGCGTAACATTAATATCTTCATTACAATGAGCTTCTTTAACCAACGATGCAACAACATCCCATGTTAATGAGCGACCATTTTCTTGAGACTGTTCAATCCATACTGTCATCCAATCAAGATTGTTTGCAATATACAAGTGTGCTGCATCCCACTCACGACCAACTATAAAGAAGACAATTACACTAGTTAGAAACAACTTATATATATTGATGATGGATAAGAATTGTTAAATTACAAAAAAAAACTTATAATTACCTCTCACCCTCCTCAATCTACCTTTCCTCGTCAAGTACTCCCCTTTGAATTTGTCATTATAGTTGGGATCTCAAATGTGATCTACATGGATACCTGTTGCAAACTTTGGAAGATATTCACTAATATACACCATGGTCTGGTATATCATATATCCCTCTATCATAGAACCCTCAGGACGTGCTCTTTTTCGAACCAAGCCCTTCATAAATTTCAAGTGCCTCTCAACCATCCACGTTGATCTAGCTTGTATAGGTCACAGAATTTAATCTCCTCAATTTGATGTATGAGGTAGTGTTCTTGAGCATTGAAAAATGTTGAAGGTAAACACTTTTGCATTTCACACATAAGCTGTGGAATTTTTCTCTTCCAATAGTTTATATCTTTTTTATCAATTTCTTTAGATGATAACCACCTAAAAGAGATTCAACACGCAAAAACACATAAAGGATATTTCAAATAAAATTATACAATAGATTTCAGATAAAAAGCTACAAATCTAAGAAAAAACACTTCTAACCTCATGCATTTTCCAAGATCATATATAACTTGTTTAATACTATTGTCAAATTGTTGTGGAAGGGATAGAGGTAGGATGAACTGCAATCATGAAAAATGATCATTTCAATATATTATTAAATAATGCAATTGGTACTACATTCAATCTTACAAATATACTATAAAAAGAAAACATGACTTACCTTAAGGAAGGTATGCAAATCATGTGTTTTCAACCCTGGCCCAAAATCACCTTTCTTTGATAGAAGAGTGCTTATATTTGTAGCAAATCCTGTTGGAAATTTTTTTTTTTGATAACTTCTTTTAATGCATCACTTTGTTGCTCCATTAATAACCAAGAAGGGCACTTGTATTTATGCGGTCTCCATTGCTATTTGATTCAATGCAAACTTTTAGTGTATGATTGGATTCATGAATGTCAGTACAAATTTTAGCAATTTGTTCTCTATCACACCTTCCATCCAACATTTTCAATAGTGTCTCTGTTACATTTTTTCCAATATGCATAGCATCAAACAAATGCATGATTGAGAGATCCTTTTAGTATGGTAACCTACTAAATTGAGTTGGATAACTTTTCATTCCTCTAGGAAGTTGGTCGTTGATGCCTTGATGACCTTCACGAGCATCAATTATGGCATTAATGAATATAAGAAAATATCAAAATACAAATTGTAAACTTTAAATGAAAAATTGGACATTACCTCAACGATTTAGTCGATCGTATTCCAACTTCCATAAATGAGGTGTCATTCTTCGTGGCCTTGATAATGTCTCTTCTTTCCCATTGAAAAGATGTTTTTCAGTAGTTTGATACTTATGATTATTGTGGAGAAAGTGTCTAAACTCATCAAACACCTGCTTTCCTAAACTTTTTGAATGACAACATTTCATCTTCAGACCACAAACTGGACATGCAAATTTTCCCTTTGTCTGAAGACCTAAAAGATCATGTATAATTGGATCATGTACAATTATCATGCACAACTTAAGCATTCAATAGTAATGTGTAAGCACTATAATAGACCAAAAATATGTGATCTTAACAATATAACATACCGCAAAAATGAGTTAGCCTAGGGGCATCGTGTATTATCCATACAAGCATTGCATGGAATTGAAATTGTCGATGTCTAATCAATCTAGAGATGTCATACATAGTGATGTCATTCCATAACTTCAACAACTCATCACTTAGGGGCTCAATATACACGTTCATATCTTTAACTTGGTATTTACGTAGCAATTGAATGAAAATAAACATTACATAATTATTATAACTATTTTCATGCACTATTTATAAATTAATTTAGATAACTATAAAATTAAAAAAAACCTGGCACAATCATTGACAACATTATGCGCTCCCTCTTTATGGACATCCAAGGAGGAATGTTATTGTTAATAAAAAAAATAGGACATACTAAGTAAATAGATCTAATATCTCCATATGGATTGACACCATCTACTGCCAATGAAAGTTTTAGATTACAAGGTTCTTCTTTAAAGTGTGACCATGTTTCTTCTATCTCTTTAAATGTAGAACCATCGGCAGGCATTTGCATAATGTCATCCTAACTTCTATTGCGTGTATGGTAATCCATAAATTGTGCCAAGCTAGCATACCTGAATAACCGTTCAAGATGTGGAATAATGGGAATGTACCGAAGAACCTTGTGAGGCACTTTTTTTGTTATTTGATCTAACCGATATCTACTAACATGACAATCAAGGCATTCTATTGCAAATTCATGTTGTTTATGATATAGAATGTGATCATTGGGACATGCATGTATTGTTTGATACTTCATTCCAGTCTGATCCATAATGTTAGATAATTCTCAGTATGAATGAGGCAAAATTTTTGATGGTGGTAACAAAAAATCACTAATCAACCTACAAAAACAAATATACATTGTTAATATAATGAATAGTAATTGTATGCTAACATTGAAGATGACAAAAATGACATACCTTAGCATACGTGACATTGCTACATTGGATATACTATTCATAACCTTTAAGTTCACCAACAACACTATAGCCTATAGTAGAGTTGTTTGGGAGCCTTCGTATAAGAGCTCGTGTGCCTTCTCAAGTAAAGGTATATCAAGACCATCTTCATCATTATCATCAGATTTTCTAGTACCATCATTATGAGCCTCTTCATCACCTGCCCCAATACCATTCTCTTCAATCATGTCCTCTGGCACATTATCATCTTCTTCCATGGGAGTGTTATCCTATTGACACCTCCATGTTCCTCCAGTAGAAAATCCACATTCACCAATGGACGAAAATCGTGGCCCCCTTCAACATGACTATATTCCCTACAATGACTCTAGGCTGTTGTGATTAGAATTCTTTGATTCTTTAAGCCCTTACACTTTTTGCAAGGACAATAACATTTATCAGGTTTTCTTCAAAACTGAGCCCACAATGTAGCCATTGTCTCATTATTTTCTTCTGGGTTCATATTGTTAGGTGTGGTCTTTCTTCACAAGAAAATATACCTGCAAATAAATTGGAACATGAAGATGACTAAAAGATTGAAACATATTAATGCAATCTTCAATCAAGAACATGTGAGCTCAAAAGATGGGTAAATCTCAAAAACTCGTGAGCCTAAGATCATTACAATTTCAGCCATGAAATAATTGCGATTGAAATTTGTTGAAAAATAGGCCTAAGTGGGTTGGCCTAAGGGTCAAAAGAAGAATTCAGATTTCACTTAATTACAAATCAATTAGCTTATGCAAGTTTGGGCTCATGGTGGTTGTACAATTTTAAAAAATTTAATCCTTAGACCATTTGGGCTAACATCAAGGGAGATGAATTTAGGACTCAAATGTCTATAAAGGTTGGATGTTGAAATTCTTTGGAACATCAACCCTTCCAAGCACTTCTTGATCCTTACAATGGATCCAACACCTTCTTTTGGTCCAATCTTGACCTTCTATGCAAGAAAATATGCCCCTCATGTGGATTGAATCTCCCAACTCATAACTGTCCCATTCACCTAGTGACCCTCAAACAACATCCTATCACATTCAAAGATCTTTGTCTCTAATCTCCCTGAATATCTTTGCACAAAATCATATATACAATACAGCAGTGGGAGGGGTCAAATTCATTGAGTTTGCCTCAGATAGTCAAGTTCTGTCACATGACAATGACAGTCTCTTATTACCTGTGCAAAATCCTTTACAAATGACTTTTCACAAATGAAATGAAATTACAAAATAACCTTCTTAATCATTTTCATATTCAAAGAAAAGATTTGAAGTGAAATAAATCTTGCACCAATTAAAAATAACCAAATTGCATAGTCACTGTTCTATGACAGTTTTAATAGCGAAATACAGAGTTTTTTTTATTGATTTTCCAGGGCTATCACATTGAAATCTCCTCAACACCTTTACACATTCATCTATCATATTCATATAAGCTTCTTTTTTTCCTTTTTCAAATTGCCTAACTCCCTAAAACTAACCAAATTCCCTTTAACTATCTTGGGACAGTTTAGAACAATTTTTAATATCTTTAATAACAATCCTTTATGATAACCTCAGGCTTTAGGACTCAATTCTTGTGACATTTTTGAGACTAATTGACCTTTCTAATGCTTAAAAGACTCATAAACCTTCACTTAATCCCATGACTCTCCATAGTGCCATATGTGGCTTGTTTGTCAACATTTTGACATATTTTCAAATTACATTGCATTTATTTGCATTTGATATGCATTTTATGTCTCTTTGACCCCATTTATCAACCTAGTACATTCTAGGACTCCCTTTGCCCATGAAATTTTACTACATTACATAAATGACCCTTGTCCTTTCATCTTGATGCCAAGAATGGCTTACAACTTGAACTTTAATGATTACAAACATATCAAAAAGGACCTTCACAAGGTCTTATTACATCAAATCCCACAGAATAACCTTGCAATTCTGCAATAAGGCACATAACTTGTTGAAGGTTTTGATTTTTGGTTTCAACTAAGTTTCACTTAATATAAATGGGCATAACACCCTCACTAAACATTTTACAAACAGGCAGCAAGCTAAGGGGGTTTGACTACAGGGAAAATTCAATGGTTTAATATGCTTTAGCCAAAGTAGTAACATTCCAAGAAGTTACAAGGAATGGTTCAAAAGATGCCACTTGTTGAACCTTCTACAAACAAGGTAGCGAACCAAGTAGTTTTGATTGAGAGGAAAACTCAATGGATATGCACATTCGAGAAACAATAGTGCTAGCATGAGTGACCTCCAAAGAAGCATTTGTGCTTCACCCCTACTACTCATGAGATTTGTCTTAATAAATACAATTCAACACTTCACAACAATATCACTTATATGAAAATCCACACCATTTTTTCCCTTTTTCTGAATTTACTTTATAAAATATTTCTTTTAAGATGCAGTGAGGGGACACTTTCATTTCTAGTCTTTTTCAAAGCAAGGCTACCATGTTGTGCACAATTTGTTCATTGCAATATTTAAAAGAAAATAAAAGGAGTTCAAAGTCACTCAAAGATGGTTCTAGGATTCTTGGAAAAATATTACACTCTGGAAATTGATATTTTCTTAATATTAATATCAAATTAAGGCTCTTCTTAGAAATCATATTCCTCTCCTTTGCCTGCCTACCATATAGTAAAGAGAAAAATAATACTCTTGTATATAGTGTATACAAAAATTGATGTTCTCATTTTAAACATTTGTATACTTCAAGAGGTTTCTTGACATGGGCTATAAACCATTACATTGCAACCTAGAGCATAATAATGTCATTAGCATTCTAAAGCAAGATTATTGCAAGACCAAACTTGCTCATGTTTTATTCAACTTGTAGCTATCTTTCTTGTATATTACTTATAAATTGAATATTTTTTACATTTCCAAAGTTTCTCCATACTTCAAGAGATTTCTTGACATCAGCCATAAATCATTTAAGATACACATCAAAGCCTGGTCATATCATCAGCATCAAAAAGGGGGAACCGCTACAAGAATAAAGTTACTCGTACTTGTTATCACTTGGGAGCTACCCTACGTATAGTTTATGAAATTGATTTTTTTCATATCTAAGTCCCTTCAAATTATCCTATACTGTAACAAATCAGTGCTAATGGTGAGCCTTATATGCTCTTTAAAATTAAGCTCTCGGGTATTGTTCAACTTAGAATTCTTGAAGCTAGTACTTTCATCCTATGGTTAGAGGCCACTTAGATAAAAAATAGTAGCAACTTCAGGACTATCAAATACAAAAATTTAATATTTTTTAATCTTATGCTTTGATATGAACAAGATTTGAACAATGATAAATACATTTTGAACAGAGAAACCAGCCAGAACTCAGAGTAAACTAGATATAAGTAGTAAATAATTGAATTTATCATTAAAAAGATCTTGTAATCTCTATTTCATTCTTTGTCCTGCTGAAAAACCTATCAGTCATCATGAGAAAGTACCCATAAACGTATATGATCAAGCTTGTGTGCAAAATGAAATTGGGGTTATATAGAAACGTCTACCAGTTTAAGCTCTGAAGCCATGGGAGTTGGCACAAAACCCACAATCATCCATATCACAGTTTTGAATTAGTGAGAACTTGCAACATCAAAGTATGTTCTCTGCAGTAGCAGCTAAAGATTTTGTGCATGGCCACACATCTGTTGAAGTGCCACGACTCTACAATATTTTTATTCTACATCAACAAAGTGTAAAATGGACTTAAAAGTACAACACATTCTCTGCACCTTGCATGGATTCTAGAAAGGTGTTCTACCAAATGGTTGAAATCTGTTCACTCATATGCAAAACCCTTTGCTTCTATCATTTTTGTAATATAGCATCTACTTCAAGTGTACCAATCTAGCCCTCTATTGAATGTAACAAATCCATAAATACATTTTCAACATTTCTAATGTACCAATTCCTTTTATCCTTACGATGGGAATATATGTTGCATAGATAACAAATGGTTATTAAAATTTTAGGGCCACTGACTCAGCGAAGGCCAGGGTTTCCATTAGAACCTGGATTTTTGAAATTTGGTGTTGCTTTTGTATATTTACTCTTACAAGGATCCTTAGTAGCACATTTTAAAAAATATTTTTCTTGAAATCTATTTGGTGTGGTTCTTATCAATGCTATGTGTTTGGTTGCAGTTGAATTTCCTAATATATTGCAATTACCAGCACTGTGATAATTTAGTAAAATTTCAAAAGCATACCTTATTTAAGAAGTTTTCTAAATCATTACTATGAGTTTGTTGCATTACATCCTTGCCCAGTTGCACTTCTACTATGTAAAAAGATAACATATGGGTAGATTTTCCTTCTACAACAAACTCATTGTCTCCAGGATCAATGTGTCTTTAATTAAAATATTCAATAGGATTTAAGACATACTGGGTAATCAAAAAAAATTTGCTTTCTATTGCTAGGAAATAGCATATTGACATCAAGATATGGTTAAAATTGGCTTCGGTGGACAATATTAACAATTTTATTTTTGGCCAAGTTGGAAATCCTTCAGTGTCTTTTGGTGTGTAGTGTTAACTATTAGCTCCATTGGGGGGGTCAGCTAATCTAGAAGAAATATAGGATCAATGATGGTGATTCCTTGTATTAAGTTGCACACAGGATCCTCCAAGTTGGAAATGCTTCAGTGTCTTTTGGTGTGCAGTGTTAACTAGTGGTTCCATTGGGGGGGTTAGCTAATCTTGAAGAAATATAGGATCAATGATGGTTATTCCCTGTATTAAGTTGCACACAGGATCCTCCAATTTTCAATTTATTGTTGCAACAAATAAAATATTACTCTTTCTATGTATTCAAATAAGGAATTTAGTTGAACCAACTAAGAAATGTATTCAAGAAACACTTGTGTCTTGCTTCAAATTCCAAGAGAACTCAACCAATGTTGTTCCCGCTTTAGTAGATAGCCCCTTTCACATCCTCCCTTGCCTCTCTTATTAAGTGAATACTCACAGAAGTTGCCTATCATGAGAAATGGAGCCATGGGGATTACATTACTGCCTTAAAATTCAATAATAAACTAGGTGTTCCAACTATTCATATATCTGCTATTGATATAGATTTGGAAGTGGTCCTTACTATCAAGATAATTTGAATGGAGATTGGATGTGAACATTGATTATGAAGAAAATGCCTGCCCGAATCAACTCAGAGCAGCAACTTGATAAGGCACAATAAGCTTGTCTCCCAAAGAGGAATAATAGTTAAGGAAATGCAAGGCTTAACTGATTTGATAGCATTGTGGAAGCATTCAGGCCTATTCAAGCTTCTTATAAGGAATCAGCTCAGAGCTATTCAAGAAGACAATATTGTGGAGGATATCAAACTTAAACACCTAAACGAGTCAACCAAAGCTATTCAGAACTGATTTGATACCAAAGAAAAGAGAATCAAAGAATTACCTTGCATGAAACTCCAACCAAATGTTTTTCATACCAAAAACCAATGCTGCAGAACTGTAAAATAAATAACTAGATGTAAAATAAAATAAATAACATCAACATTGGAAACTATGATTGCATTAAATAAAAGGTAATCTATTCCATCCAACATACATTTCTTGAAATATGAAAAAATTGTTCAACTAAACAAAATATCTGTAACTTGTATGCACTCCATACTAATAAAAAATGTGGTTTGAGGTTCTTGAAAGGGCCAATGTTTAGATTCAGTATGTTACAAGATACTCATTAATGCTGCTTAGGATTGATAACGCTATGTGGAATGGTGTGCAAAATGTTTGGTAAAATCATTATTATCTACATAATGGAGACCATTGAACATGTAAAATCAACAATTTCTTGAGTACTTTGATTTGTATAATACCACATAAAATGTATGGTCAGCTTATATTCTACTAATATCTTGCAACTATCTCAATTTGAAAAAAAATGCATGCTCAAAAGAAACTATATTTCATATTGGAAAATAGAACATGCTTTCAAGTTAGTAAATGTCAATAAACCTCCCTGGTTGAAGGTCCGATCTCTCTTGGCAGGATAGGTTGAGGTCCCTAGTTCTTGTAAGGGACTTGATTCCCTCCTCATGAACCCTTACATGTATACTTTAATGGAGGTTGGTAGTACTTTTGGATGAGTGCCAATAATCTTTGTTTTCAAGTTAAGCTTTGGGCTCATTATTTGGGGAGTATATCCCTCTAATGTGTGTATTTCATTAGTCATTAAGCTTGTCAAAAATATTCACTCAATTTCAAGAGTGACCTTTGCTATGTTAATACATGTTTTGCTAACTAGTTTTATTATTTTAATTGTTGGCTAAGGTATTTTATCAGATGACTATACATTTTTAAATGCAATGGTTAGGTTTTAATTGATAACTATTGGTCCTTAAAATGGTACTAATGCTATCATAGAAAGGGCACATTTATGAAAGACCCTCCCTATATCACTTGCATTGTAAATGGAAACCTCTGGAATAAGGCATTAATTATTATATACTAATGCAATCATTTTGGTCTGAATTGTTATTCTTTTTTTTCTACCATGACTTATTATCTTGTAGTGGGGTAGGATTTTTTATGGTTACATCATTGTGTGCATGTCATTGTGAGCTCATCCCCCATAAATGGTTCCCCTCGTAGCTACTTTAATGTGTGGACAAAGGCAATGGAAATGGATTCTTAGCCTGTGAAGTGAAACTTCTTGATTCCATTCACTTGCCTCTACTCCACTAGACTAAAATAGTAGTGCTTGGAGGAGAGTGCCAGTGTGTTCTAGCTCTCTTATAGTTACATGGTAGGTGCATTCATTGAGTTTGAATCTGATCCTCTCTTGCAATTATAACTAGTTAAAAGTGCAAGAGGATTTCTTCATTCATCACTTTCCCTTAACCTATCTGGATATATGAGTCATTCAATTTTAGGGAAAAAAAAAAAAAATTAATCAGACATACCTATGTTTTATGCCTTCATTCTTATTTCTTTATATATTAAGTTGTGCCCACTATCCACAAATAGAATATTGGTGACAGATGATTGAGACTCCAAGCCATAATGATGAAAAGATACCATAGTTGCACATTGTTTTGTTGTTTGAAATGCTTCATAACTGACAATAATAGATCTGTGTTATATAGATTCCTTAGCTCCTTCTGGTGAGTGATTAGTGAAATGAGTTCTTTTTGAATTTCTATTGCCTAAAGTATAACTATTTTTTCTAGGTTGTTGGGCAGGGGTTTGTACCATGTCCATTAGATCAGTAAGGTTGAAATGTTTTTGATATGTCATCCAGAGGAAAGTGAATTATTCCTTGAGGAGCTAATTAGGATTGAGGAAGATCTCTTTTCTTCACTTGGATTACACTTCAATTGAGTTGGAAATCTTTGGCTGTTTAATTGATTATACAACATAATTTTTTTGTTTTTTTGTTTTACAATTTTTTTTTTTTGCGGGACTCTAGACATGCCTTTTGAAGACTTAGGTGCACCAGCATACTGGAAGTATGATGTGGAGGCATGGATTCCAGGTCTAGGGTGGTATGGTGAGGTATACCCTAAATTGTAATGCCATTCAGCAAGGACAATATTTGATTGGTAGATAGGAAAAAAATATATGCCTCTACAAATATCCGTGTAATAATTATACAAATTTTCTTATTTTTAGATATCCAATGCATCAAACTACACAGATTACCAAAGTCATCAACTTAATATTCGATTTTGACCTGTAAGTGTAGAATCAACTCTTTCAATGGTTGTCAAGCCCAAGAAAGGGAAAACCCCATTACCACCATTGCAGTTTGTACATACATTAAATGCAATAGCTTGTGTTGTACCTAGAATGATTATATCCATACTTGAAAATTTTCAGCAGGAAGATGGGTCTGTAATTGTTCCAAAAGTTTTGAAACCATTCATGGGTAGTGTTGAAGTCATATATTTGAAGTCGAAACAATAAAGCAATTTCCTAGATGTGAAGATAATTTTGTGACAATTTTTTGAACCATTGTTAATGAGTAGGACCTCAAATTTAGCTACTGATTGTATGAAATGTTTTCAACCTCATACATTTTAGTACTCATCTTTCTTCAACTTAGTAATCCTCAAATGTAGGTTGAATACACATTTATTGGGATAAGTTGTAGGTAGGTGTCTTAAATGCATTTCTGCATTGCTTACTTGATCCCTTGGTAACTTAAAGATCCAAAAAAGTATAAAGCAGTGTTCTTTGAACATTCATTTTGTTCAAATGAAATTTAGAGGGGAGATTATCCCAATACTATAGACTATAAATAAGAGAAGATGTAAATACAATATGTTGTCTACTACATCACACTTTGCAAAGGGAGGGCATTGTTCTTCAAAAGATCATATTGATAATGATATAGTAGATCGCACAGACAACATGAGGATATTTAGCAATAGCAAGTTCTCATTTTTTTTTTATTTTTTTTACATGGGGGTGTCCCTGTGACCTTAGCCCAGTGATGACCAATGGCCGGTGTGAGCTTAGGGTGAGACTAGTCCCCCATGGGTGCAGAATAGCCACAGGCAAGCCACTCTAACTATTTAAACTTGGAGGCAGAATCAAAATCAAGACCATGAGGGTGACCCACGACTTCAAGCCTATCCGTCTACCATGTGCACTAGGGGTCGCCCCCTACAAGTTCTCATTTATTATGAAGAAAGTCAACAGACTACTTCCATAAATATTCTTGATTCATATGGAAGGCAAAATACTTTGAGGAGGCCACCTTACTGTGATAGTTGTTTGTTAGGTAAGAAATAATTATAGTTTGAGACAAAAGAATTTGAAACAAGATCAAGGGAGAGTTGGTAGTATTTTTGTTAAAGAGTCATGTGTGCTAGAATAGCTGCCAAACTCTCCACTGTTAAATAACAGTTGGAATCTTTGAGGCAAAGGCAAGAAAAACTTGCACTTGAGTTGCATTTGGAAGGATCAAGAAATGAAAGCACAAGCAATCCACCAAGCTTCTCTTCCATTTTTTAGGATAGGAATGATGGTGACCCTAGTGCAGAGTCATGGGCTTCAACATTGATTGAAGAGCTCAATCATATCAAAATAGAAAAGGTCATTGGTAAAGATAAGAAGCTCAGTGATGTGTCGAAGGTAGATTTGATGGATGATTTCCTTGAGATGGAGAGATTGGCTTCCATGGATTCAACTAGATTGGATCAAGCAGAAGTAGGAAATTTAGATGAAATAACTGACAAGAATGTTTCAGGAAGTTTTGATATTTCATCTAATCAAGAAGATAGATCTTTCTTAGAAGAAGCTCTTGCACAAAAAGAATCAAAGCTTCAAACTGTCGATCAGGAATGCTCTGAGTTGTTAAAAAAAATTAACCATTTACAAGAAAATCTAATTGTTCTGCAAGCTAGAAACACTTGGAATGAATCTTCCCTAGTTACTCTCAAAGAAAAGCATGATATGATCCTTTTTGTTGATGTTGAGGGTGCAGACTTGCACAAAATACTAGATGAGGTCAAATTTTCCATGGCAATAGATGTTGAAAGTACTAAAGATTCTCAGACACATATCTAGTCTTTTGTGAAAGCTAACTTCATTTCTCATTCTAATACTAGAATTAGAATTAGTTCTATTAATGTAGAGTTTGCAACTACTATTGTCAATTTTGTTAATTTCTTCCAATCTATACCCCAAGACCTTGAAAAGACTCAAAAATTTAAATCATCAGATGCTGATAAACTAGTTTTTAGAATTCAGGAGTTTTCTTAGTTAGTGGATTACTTTTTGTAGTGCAAAGAAAACAATATAGAGTTAATTGTTGAACTGATATCTCTTTTATCTCAATTTAGGAAAATGTTTGCTCTTGGTTTCAGTGAAATCTTCCCAAATTAAGCCACAAATTTTGGCAACCAATTGCCCAACCTGATACAATCTAGTTTTCTTTGTAATTCGATTAGTACAAATAATTTCACAAGACAAGAAAGTGCTCAAGATCTTTTAGGAGAAGAAAAGGCTAATATCCTACGCTTTCAACTAGCTAGTGGAAATTTATACATAATTAGGAAGCTTAACAACATTCAAGTAGAAAAAACATCTTTGGAATCTGAGTTGAAGGCCCAGGTAAGCAGAATTGGAGAGTTAGAAGAGGAGCTTATGTGCTTCAAGAGTGAGAATGAAAATCTAGAAATAGTCTTGGCTGCAACCAAACAGGATCTTGGATACAGAGAGTATCAGATTATTGAGTTAAAATAGGAGCTCATATGTCTCAAGAGTGAGGATGCTAATCTGGAAGGAGTCTTCACTGTAACAAAAGAGAAGCTTGATCACACCCAGCATCAAGTTACAGAGTTGGAGGAACAACTTACACATTTGAAGAGTGACAATGCTAATCTAAAAGGTAGCCCTAGCTACAACTAAAGAGAAACTTGAACACACAGAAAGTCAACTTACTAAATCAGAACAAATGTTGGCAAACTTGCAAATGCAGCTTGAATCTTCTAAGGAATCAAAGCAGATATTAGAGAATGAACTAGTAGCCACGATTTCACATAAATCAGATATTAAATCTCAATTCAAGGCAACAGAAATTGAGATGAAAGGGTTGTCTGAAAAAGTGGATGCTTTGGAGCTAGAGCTTCAGGAGGAGAGCATGCAATGCAAAGATGCCATTACCAAGTGTGAGGTTTTAGAGGAGCAGTTACAAAGGTTTGTGAAATGCTTCAATCCTATTTCAAATATACCAAATTGATGTATATTTTAATTTCCTAAGATATGTTGGGTTCTATCTGATTTTTTTAATAAGTTCTTCAACATGCATGTATTTAGTTTCAGACCTAGGGTTTTTGAACTAATGTGAAGATGTTTAATTGGATACTAGGAAGGAACAATTTTTTGAGTATTCCTAAAGTTTTGTATTAGAGGAATGAAGTAGAAAGAGACTGGTATTAACCAGCCTGCTTGGAACCCCTCATATTTAATCTATGTTCTTTTCTTATTTGCTAAATATACAAATCAAAAGTATGCATATATTACTAATTTGTGCTTGCTTTCTATTTATTCTCCATGCTAACCAATGTAAAGTTCATGGTTGAAGTACACTGGCATTTTCTATTTTATCATCACAATGAGATTTAAACTATAAGATTTAGCATGAAGATCTGCTTGGCATGAAGCCCTGTTTACCTATCTTGTTTATGTAGAAGCATATTCCATGATAATAAATATCCAAGAATGTATCATGAATAATTGACATGAATTAAATCCAGGTAAGTCTACCAGATCTTCCCAATCCATGTTAACTGCTAATTTGTTTTTGGGATAAATTGTGTGACAGTTGTTAGCCCCAACGTTTCGGATCATACTACATGATCCATCATCAAGATACGGGGGAGTAACATTGATAGATCACGTAGGATGATCCAAAACATTGATGCTAAAAACTATCACAAAATCGATCCAAGAAACAAATTAACATTTGAGTATAGTTGCCTCGAAATGAGGTAGAACTATCCAAAAGGGACTATATACACTGAGAAAAATATGGTAGTTTTGTGATATGGATATCTAATACAAACAACTTTCTCTCCTTTTAACATCAACAAGATAAAATGGTTTGAAAGGTTTTATCAATGCTTTCATGAATGATTTTCAATATGAATTTGTAGAAAGCAAGTAAGAATATCATCTTTGTCAAATATGGCATATGTTTAATTCTTATGTTTGTCTTTATTTGGATAATATTCCTACTTCTATGTTTTATGCACATTGATATACTTATGAACATTGCCAAAATTATTATTTTCCATGACATACAAGGGTTTAAAACAATCAAAATTGGTAAAAATAGACCAAAAATGTTAAATTGAGCAAATACTCAAAATTATAGTACTACAACATTACAAATAAGTGATTTTCAAAAACATTGTAAACATTTACAATGGACTTAAAAATACTATACATTTAAAATTATGGACAATTGTTATGTAAATTGGATACTTGCCTAAACCATCAGCTTTCTTGTAGAAATGAAACTTTGCTCGATATGTTTATGAAATCGATAAAAAAAGGGTCTTCTTCTGAGGTGGCTCTTGCTGCACACGCTATAGGTAAATTATAGTTAGAAATGTTTTACATAGTAGCTCTATTGCTATTCCACAAGATTTTCTAATTTGGGAGATGAAAGAATTTTATAAAAAATTTCAGGTCTGCTAGCAATAACAATTGGTGCTAGTAAAGTAGCCCATAAAGTGATGGAAGACTCTATTCCAATTTTTCTTGTGCATGTAAAATTGCATTAGATGCAAAAAATTACTCAATGTTATGAAATTCTAGTTTGCAGCCACAAGTTAGATATTTGGTTTTTTTTTTGGAAATATTTTGAAAGTCTGGAACTCTAATACAGAGAGCACTTTTGACATGCACAACTAACCTACAATATTGCCTAGCTACTCATTGTATTTCCCTTAGTGTACATCACAAAATATTTAGATTTTGAATGTTGTTTATGCATAGAAGAGTGCACAAATGTGGAAAATAATGCAAACCTTGAATGTGAATGTTAAGATTCTCTATCTTTTCATTGGCATTGGACTATAGAAGTGTGAATGGCAATATTCCCATAGTCCAGAATCATAAGGTTACACAAAAAATAAAGATTTATTATTGGACTTTCACTCGAGGGTGAACAATTATAGATTAGATGATGAAAGACTATGTCAATTAGTGCAGAATTTTGGCTAATTTTTTTATGTTATCCCTAATAGATCCCAACAAAAAGAGAAGGCACATGAAAGGCCTCTAAGAATTCCAAACAAATTTGAGTTTTAGTAGCATAGAATATTTTTCAATTGATGCACCATACAAAGTTATAGTCAGTTTTCTTTATAACATATGGCTTAAGATAATAATGGAGGCCTGAACTCCCAAATAGTTAAGCCTTTTTTGGTACATCTAGAGTGGCCAAACACTTGGCAAGTCGAGGTAAGGCATTGTTATGGAAATGATTAAGGATTGGCTGAACTTGTGTAATCACCTAGTGCATCATTTAACTTTCCAAATGAATTGGGGATAAAATGTCCCACTTTTCTCTTTGAAATCTAAGAAAAAAATCCAAGCTATATATCATCTTGGTATTGTTGTGGCACACCCCCATTTTTCATTCCCATTCTAAGATTCTTAGGCACCCGTGTTTACCCTAGTTTATTAAATATTTCTTTAGATATCTCATGGTATAGCATCCCTAATTATATTTTAGGAACTTCTATCTATCCCCAAATAGTGATGGTGAATTTATTATGGCATCTAATAATTTTTAAAGAGGGCTTGGTTTTTGTTAGGGTGATTCAAGCCATATGTAAACAGAGTTGGGAATGTGCAACCATCCCCAAAATAGAAGGATTCTTGACATCTCTTAGAATTCTCTAGAGTTCCTAAAGTATCTTGGAAGTGTCTAGGCATTCTCTAGTTTAAACACTTAGGAACAACAAAAGAAAAAAAGAAGGAGTTGGGCCCAAAGGCTCCTCTACTTTATTGCAAATGCTTCTATCTGCAAGTGATAATGTAACCAATTCTTGGACAAGGTGTGAGGGGTTGTAAAAATTTAACCTTGAAAAAAGGATTAAAGGTGGGCCTGATATGAATCCCTATAAAGCTAGTTTTGTTGTAGGTAGAGATAGGTTATTTCTAAAAGATTATACTCAGCCTCAAAATAGTAAAGTAGATTTGGTATAGTCAAATGCTTACACATATGGGCTATTTATGAATCCTAAGACCTTAGAGATAGTTCAAAGGTGTGCAAATTCCTCACTTATCAATACTTGTGAGCAATGGTGTAGATAAGAACCACTTACAATAATAGAAGATGACTTTAGTTAATGAATCTAGAATTCCCAATCCTAAAATTCAGGTAGAAAAATGTATTATAATGGCTCATAAAGAACTTACACAAAAAATGAACTTACTTCATTATAGAAATTAGCTTTTCCCCACTCTTTTAACTTGTCACTGTCGAACACCACCCATGCAATCCAAGTAAAGGAACCTTCCAAAATCAATGTCAGGAGAGAGGGAAAGAAAATTTCAATCAACTTTAGCGTCAAGCCAAGGACAAGAAATCTCGTTACCTGCCAATCATATCATTGTCTCCCTCCTTCCCTAATCGATCTTCTCATCGACAGCGAGCACCAGTCGGGGATTGAAATGGTTTGTCGAGTAATAAAGGAGGAATGAGAGGCAGCGAAAACTCTTTCTTAAACTATTGGATGGGATTCAGGATCTAAAAAGATGGACTGCCACTTCACATATTTTCCTGCCATAATGTAGAAGAAAACCCTTACACATCTCTAGCTCCTTCGTGCGCTCTCAAACATCAATGAAATGCTCCTTCGCACGCTCTCAAACATCAATGAAATGAAAAATGTTTTTTCATGTTGAAGTTAAGCCCATGTTGGTCAAAATTTCAACCAACATGGGCTTATATTTTTGAAAAGAGGATTTTTCCCTTCTCCAAGCCGACCAACGTAAACCTTTTTAATTGATGGTCAAAAATTTTGGTCGAAAAATAAGATCAAATGTAGTAGCGATTGAACATGGAGGTGGACAAGCCAAAGTCAATATCACAATATTCCACCCTATCCTAAATAACAAATGTGCTTTGCATAAGACCTCTTTCAAGAGTGATCAAGATTGAATCATTAGGAATTTTGATTTTCTTATATTTTGCATCGTATTGGGATATGCATTCCCTGACGAATTTAGGTACATAAATGACCACTATAAAACTGATAGCCTCCATGAGCCCACTCTCTTTAAGCTAAGATTAATAGGATGAATTGGCTAATTGTTGATCCATCTATGCAAATCTTTGAGATTATAATATCTAAAAGATGTGTCTGTATAGTTCTTGAGCTCACTCACTAATCTAGGTAGGCTATTAGTTCCACCAATCCTTCTAACCATTCACTATATAACATTACATAGATCAATAAAATGTGTTCTTAATAATGAAATTATGCTAGTTACAATATGTAGAAGCAAACCTACCAATAATTCAATCTTATTGAATTTAAATTCAAACTTTGGGCATTGAATCACCTATGTTAGATGAGTGAATAACAACCCTTTTACGTAAATCTCTCCCTTAATGGTGCAATGATCAAATTAGCATTTAATTTGATTAGCTAATAGCTTCATTTTATATCGAATGCATCATTAATGATAATTTGTATGATGGGTTTTAATCTTGAAGCTCTAGTGCAACACAAAATGAACTTTCAAATTTTCCTTCTTAGCACCAACTTTTAGAAGAGTATCTCAAAAAGTGAGAATCTATTTTGGATAGAATATATACCTCATTTTTTGATCTTCAAGGAGAAACCATTTTTACTCTTCTTTGCAATGCTCTCTTTTTCTCCTTTCAGAGAAGTGAGTCTTTCTTTACTTTTTTGAAAACCAATAAAATGAGGAAATTTCCCTTAGTCAGGAATGCATCAATTTGAGTGTGCTTCTGCAAGTGGGGAAGCTGATATTTCACTTTTCTATAGCCTTAACATTGAATCTTCCACTTGACCTTAGGTGCCTTTGGGAAGCACATCAAAAGAAGCTATGTTTGAATATTCCATTTTATACCCAGGGCCCTTTAAATGTATCTTTTAATATGGCCTATCAGAGGAGCAACTAAACTGGTGTAATTCACACACATTATATGTGCTTCCTTCAACTTACTACCTTGGGAAATATGAGTCGTGGGTAGTCTAATGCATTAAAGATCATCATTTTTTGACACTATATAACACTCTCAAGTTTGAATTCCTCTGAGATTGTGAACACTTCACTTTGATTGAGCATAACGATACAAACTTCCTCTTAAAAAATTATTATCTTTTCACTTACTAGAAATACAATTATCTCCTTCTATCAAAAACATGGGCTTTGAACTGCTCCTCCAAGTGAAGAAGTAGTCACAGAGGAGAGACTTTGACTTTACATGAAATCAAGTCATTTGATTATTCGTATGACATCGTTGGGACTCATTTTATTTGAATCTATTTCTCTACACATCATTACTTTGTAGCACCTCATGTTTTGACTTAGGAGCCATTCTTTCTCTATGTGTTGTAAATTCATTAGATGAGCCACACCTCTAGTAAGAGAGAAGTTAAACATGTGAAATCCTGAATGAGGCATAAATGAATGATCATGCTCTAATCAAACCAATTCCTAACTTCCTTCTTATTAGGGAATGAAACTCTACTATATTTACTCCCAAACTTACATCACCTATGGCCAATACATACTAGATTTGGATAGTTCCATAATGAAGAGCTTGGGGAGAAGGAGGAGAAAGGAAATCCCTAAATCACACATAGGTTGGATGGAAATAAAATGATGAGAAGAAAGACTACCTATACCAATCTAAACCTGGACACTTAGACACCATAACATTTGAATTGACTCCAAGCCTAAAGTTTGAAAAGAGAGGACTAGGAATCTTACAATAGTTGGCTATGACTAGGGACTTGGGCATACAAATGTCAAAATAGGGACCTAGCATCTCTAGTTTTGCACAACATGAATGAAAAACATAGGAAAATACAACTAAACTAAACACACAACAAAAAGAAAGCTAAGCATAGGAAAGCAGGAAAGTGACTAAACTAGGAAAGGAATGTAGACTAACTAAAATACTCAACAGGAAACAAACCTAGAATAACTAGCTATGCATGGATTACCTAATTTTAATTTAGAATCTGCTACAATTTTAGGTCTTGGATATTGTAAGATTATGATAGGACCTCTTGAGATGGATAGGCCAATTTAAAAGAATTATTTTGATTAAAACTTGAACAATCTTAAATGGCCCTTTCTAGAGAGACTCAAATTTGTGAAGCATACCTTTTGGTTACACCTCTTATCCCACAACAAGACCAAATCTCATTCCATGAATGTTCTTGGTCTTTCCTTTTTATCAAACATACCTTTTACTCGCATTTGATGTTGAGTGATTTGATATATGAGTTCTTCTCTTTCCTCTTGTGGGCAAATCAAGTACATGATTCTCTTTTCTAGCTCACCCTTGATTGTGCTATCTTTAATCACAACCTTTAATTTGTAGGTAGAAAGCTCTAAAGGCAAATGTATATTTGACTTAGCTCCATAAAATTATTCAACAGGGAGATACCAATTTCTCTCTTGGGTCTAGGCCTATATTCCTACAATGCATCATGGTAATAAGAAGAATGACTCAATTGAATGGCATAATCATAATATAACTCAACCATTTTTTTAATATGAAAAGGATGAAGGATCATCCATAATCAGCTTCGATGACACACTAAATCTAAAAAATATATGCTCCTTTAAGAATTCACACATAGCTTCAGAAGTTGTCTTCTTCATAAGTTTGGCCTCAACCCACCTACTAAAATAATCACTATCTGTAAAAATATGAGTATGTCCTTGGCTTGATGATGGATTGATCGGGCCTATAAAATCCAACCCCCATTGTTGAAATGGGGCCTCAATCATTACTAGCCTAAGAGGTAGAGAAACTAACTATGGCTTATGAGTAAAAAATATATATTTTGCACAATTAGCTACCCACTTATAGGAATCACAGAACATATGTGGCCAGTAATAACATTGCTTTAAGATTTTGAAGGCAGTGATAGGGGAAGAGAAGTGTCCTCCACATGCTTCATCATGAAATTCTTTTAGCAAATCTTGTTGCCTCTTATCCACACATCCCAATAAGGTGTTTTCAATGGCCTTCTTATACAAGATATCATCATGAATAACATACTTCAAGCCCTTTTTCTTTAAATCCCTTCTTTGTTTTGCAATTACACCTTTTGGACATTCACCCTAAGTGAGAAATTATGCTATATTGGAGAACCGAGGGTCTTGGAGACTTACCATGAGCACCTTTGTGGCATCCTCTATTTCATCTTGTTGTTGATTCTCTATCATTTTTTTTCACAATCCATTTCCACACACAAGCTTGGTTGCCTTGATCTCTATGTCATATTCTTGAACCTTGGCTACCTAAGCTCCTCTTTCATTGCATACAATGTCTTGTTGAGTCAACATTCTTTTGACTATGGAGTCTAGCACGAGGATCATAGAGTGAGAATGAAATATATAGAATGTAAATTTCTTGAGTTCTCTCACCATGACATAAGTGTGCTTCTCCATGTGGGAGTACCTCAGTTTTTGGTCTTTGAGAGGCACACTCATGAAGGTGATAGGTACCTTCACTGCTTTGTTTTCTTGCATTAGGAATGTAGAAAGTGCATGAGCTAATGCATAGAAGTAGATTATAAACTCCTTAGTGTAATTTGGATACATAAGAATAGGGGACTTGTCTATAGCTATCTTTATATCCTCAAATGTATTATTTCCAACATTACTCCATTTAAAAGTTTGATTACCTTTCATCATGTCCACTATGAATAATCTCATAAAAGTCTGGCACAAATGCCTCAACGTTTACCTAGCCAAAAAATTATTTTACTCCAGTCTTGCTTGATGGTAGGTTAAGTTAGTAGACAGCTCTTACTCTATCTAGATCAATTTCATTGCCTTATTGAGACACAACGTGACCTAGAAGCTTGTCTTTTGTAACATAGAAGACTGACTTCTTGGGGTTAAATCAAATTCCATGGTCTCTTCATCCTTGTAGTACTTTCTCCAAGTCCTTAAGATGGTATTTCCTCTTCTTGGATAATAGTGTGAGGTCATCTAGATAGACAACAATGATTTTTTCCTTTAAATCACCAAAAGATAAATTCATGGCACATTGGAATGTTGGTCCTGGATTAATTAATCCAAGGGAAATTCTATTGTATAAAAACATTCCCCATAGGGTGGTGAATTTTTTTTTTATATTGATCATCCTCATCAACTTGTATTTGATTAAATCCATATCAAAAGCCATCTAGCATAAACATCATTTCTGATCCCTCAATTATCGACAAGAGATGATCCATATTGGGAAATGCATAGGTATCTTTGAGAGATGCCTGGTTTAGTTTCTTTAAGTCTATGCATATCCTTATTTCTCTATTCTTCTTTTTGATAGGAACTATATTGGCAATCCAGGTAGACTGGTGGATGGGATATATAATCCTGGCCTTTAACATCTTGTCAATCTTTCTAAAGATTGCATCTTAAATTATAGGATTATACTTCTTTTTTTTTTTCCTAAATGATATTGCATCCTATTTGAGGGGAATCTTGTGCTTGAACTTCCCATCCATGAATTTCTTGAGGTCTTTATAATGCTAAGAAAATACTTCTTGATAGTTAATGAGAATTTTCTTCACTAGTGCCCTTTCCTCATTAGTGCAATATTTTCCAATGTTTATCCTCTTAAGGCTTTACTTTGTTCCTATGTTTAACCTATCATATTCTCTAGTGATTCTTCCCTTCCTATCCCTTTCTCTTCTAATGAATGCATCATGTCAATTGAAGAGTTTTTCTAGAAAAACTAAATGGGGAGGGATTTTATTACCTTTCAACTATATGATGCCTAAATCAAGCTCATCCTTACAGTTAGGCAATAGATCACGATATGGATTAGTGTTTCCCTTAAATTATTGCTCTACAAAAGGCCTGACTTCTTCCAGGAAGTGTTGGATATGTTTATCATCATTAAATACTTGTCATGATTTGACATTGTCTAGCACAATGGGTTTGAATAGAACTTCTAATTTGTAGAGCTAATCTTTGAAATCCGGATGTAGTAGAAGCAGTGATGTTGAAACTACTACAGAATCAACTCATGAGTTCTATTCTCTGGGAACTACTTCAATTGAGAAAGCATCTAAGCCTTCTATTTCATCCTAAACTTTATTATGACAATTCCTTAATCTATGGTTCTTTACCAAATACTGGCCTTTAATCTACTTGACAATTAGCTCAGCATCACCCTAAGCTTTGAGCACTTTAAATCCCTTTTGTTTTTCCATTTTTATGCCCAAAAGAAGAGATCTATATTGTTTTTATTCTTTAATTCCAACTTATAATCAAGGTACATGGTATTTCCACTAGGTGACATAACACAATACCAACAATAGAGCCCACAAAGGCACAACTTCCATTGAACTCTAGTATCCATGTTTGGTCACCTTCTAGTAGTTTTTCTTCTTCTTTCATGTTAGGTGCATTAGCAAAAATCATGTAGCTTCCAAATTGCATTTCCTAATAGAGTATTTGTGCTTTAGGATCATCTAACTTCATAACTATGAACTTGGCCTTTTCCTCTAGTTCAAGCTTGACTTTCTTTTAGCTAATAGGAATGATTGCATGATACCAATCAAGCCTAATTTAACCTCCTATTTCTCTACAAAATCTATGACTTAGGAGCATGCTATAATTGGATGGTATGTATGCAACTAGGATAGTCAGCTTTAGTTTTTTGGTAGGGTGAGTAGCTAAGGCAACTTGGGCATCTTTGGTCTCTCCTACAAGAGGAACTTGTTTGGCATCCATAGAATAGAAACACCCAAAGGTATTGATCAAAGGAATTCCTAAATCTTTAGCAATGGTGGTAGTCATTACATTGTCAGAGGCTCTCGAATATATGATACAATTTCTTAGCTTATGGTTGTTTATAAATAGAGAGATGTAGAAAGGGTCAAGCTTCTAACTAGGAGAGGTGGCCAAGACAATGTACTCCTCTTCTTGGAATATCCTAGGTAATATAGGTTGTTCTTTGAAATAGGGGCCAATAGAAGTTTTGACCATATTCTCATTTATCGTAGCATTCACATTGACATTAGTCTTTTTCGTACTATCACCCTTGTAGTATTCAACAAGCTTTTGTAGTTGAGTTGGATTAGATTTGAGATAATTGCACTTTATCAAATGAGTCTTGTGACTTACTGGTTAGCTCTCTAAGAAAAGTTGATGGCACATGGTCACTAGCCTTTGTGACAGTAATAATGGATACATTATTCAAAAAAGGGTCTGAAGTAGAAGATAGGTTCTTATTCTTTTCTGCTAGGTTCATCACTATCACGTGTGTACTATCTAGGGTGGAAAAAAAAAACCTCCTCATTCTAAATCTAACTCATACTCTAGATAAAAAGTTCTAGAGTCACCATTGGGAGTAAGGTCATCTTCACTTTCAAGATACTCCACTGATAGCTCTTTATTAGTGCTTATCTACATCTATCTTGTCATTTTTTGGGCAAGAATTACCATCGTGGTCTACTGTCAAGTGGAATACAGACATGTTTTGCTTCCTAGGGGTGGCTTCAATTGTTAGCCTTTGTTGAGTAGGTGGTAATTATGAGGCCTTATCTTAATTATATTTTCTTTGAATATCCTAGTATGGTTGTTGGAATGAAGGGCCAAACTTTCCAATTTTCCTCTTCAAGGCTATCATCTCATTCGATAATTTCTAGAGCATGGTTTCTATATTTTTGGTGGTGTTGGTACCACTAGTTGATGCTCCAGTTTGGATTTCTCTTTTTCACTTCCAAGAAGCAATCAATTTATCTTCTAATTCTATGGCCATGGACTGGGCCACTTGTAAGTTAGCTATGTTACCTCTCCTCAAATAGAAGGTTATGTCTGGAGGCATAGAAATTATGAAGAATGTTTTATGATTGTCAGTCATCAACCTACTCAGCATAGGTAATTTGGTTGATTAACTTGTTGAATCTTGCAATAAATTCTCTCATTGGAACACTAGGTTTGTTCTTGACTTGTGTTAACTCAGAAAAAAGAGTGTGTTCATCCTCAACACTTTTAAATTGTGCTTCAAATATTGTTTTCATATCACCCATGTAGTGATGCATCCAATTGGTAGATGTTAGTTTCCATGAGCATGTAGACTGTGACATCTTCATGTTATGGGGAAACAACACTAAAAGCTATAAAAAACAAGGAAATATGTTCATCCATAGATACCTTCCCATCTTCATTGAATTTTAGAAAGTTTTTCCTAGATGCCCATAATATATCATTGTTAGTACAAGATGTAAGGCACCAATTGTATTACCCCAAGGTACTACCATAGCTCTCGATAATATGATAGGTACAGGTTAGAAAGTTACCCTTATAGGTGTGACAACCCCGTAAAGAGTTAGGGTGTTGCACATTGATGGAGCTTGAGTTTGGATAACCAAGGGAGAAGAGGACTCACTTCTAACACAAGGGATAGGATTTATTGGAGGAAAAAAAGCCTTGCAAACATCTTCTAATACAAGATCCTTAGAGTGCTATAATATTCAAATGGGAAAAATACTTCTGACAAGGGGTGGGGGGGGGGAGGGGTGAATCAGAAGTAACCAATTTTTATCCTTAACATGTGACTAAAAGCAATTTACATGCATGTAAACATATAAGCAAACATGAAATGAAAGCATGCATCAACACATAACACCAGAATTGATAATCTATAACCCCTCCATGAATAAGAAGGTGAAACTGAGGTAGGGATGACACCCACAAAAATTATTGCAGCAATCAATGTTCAACCACTTCTGATGGTTTTCCTCGTTAAAGGCTTTAGACTATGTCAATAGTGAACTGGTTAGAGGATTTAAAAACACTTACATGAAGTGCCACCTTGTTAAAGGATTTACAATAGGTTGTTAAACCCACCTAATACATAAGATTTTCAATCACCTTCTCCAAAGGTTCTCCTACCTAGTTGTTAAGCTAACCTATCAACATAGGATTTCAACTTCTAATACAATTATGAGAGAGTATTAGAAAATTTGACCTGATTGAATGCAATCTCAAATTTTTGGGTTTAGATAATAGATCTGCTTTTCTCATTTTGATCCTTGCTTGATCTGATCTCTGTATGTGCTCCTTGTCACTTGTACTATTCGGATCAACTTGATATGAAATTGTTGCTCTGTTCCTCTAAATCTTTCCTTCTTTACACTAAAGTTTTGCTATAATCTTCCCATACACTATTCTCATCCACACATGCAATGGGTTTTTGACCTCCTTTTAAGGAATGTGAAGACTTAGGGTTAGGTATGGATCTATGATCCATATTAAATCTCAAATTCCAGCTCAAATCCTTTGTTTTCACCTATAGGTTGCACATTGTCTCCAATTTTATGATTGGCTTCATGTTGATTTCATAGGTAATTGAAAGGATTTGATCTTATCTTCTTATCCCTTCGTGAGTCATGCAAAAACTATTTTACATCATAGTGTGTGATGGCACAAACTCTTATGTTGATACTAAGTTACTCAGCACTCATTATATTACTGATGCTCGACACATTGTTTTTGGATTGCTCGACATCTACTACATTTCTAGTTTTCTTAGCACCTGTTAAAAATTGTATTTCTCAACACATGTATGTTTTGTATTGCTTGGCCTCTGAACATTTCTGAGTCACTCGGCACATACTACGTTCTGACCTACTCGACACTAGTTTTTTCTCAACACCTATTGAAATTATGGCTCGGCATACATTATGTACTTGAAAATGGCTAAGTGTGTTGTCACTCAATTTTCAAGACTATTCTTTTGAACAACAATCTCCCCTTTTGACATGAGTGTCAAAAACACTTAACTAAGCATTTATAAACTTAACCTTATTGAGCACATTCTTTATCTGCTCAACGTACAATCAAAAATTTAAAAATATTGTGAGTAACAATATAACTTATGACTCCACCTGAGTTGATTATGCCTTGTCCATTCTTGAGACTAAAATTATGTGCTAATGTGCCTGATTCTCTCTGTCTTTTGTCCTGTTTCAGCATTATGAGCCTATATGATGTGTTTGATCTATGTGAAGTTCAAAATTTTGCATCTCCCCCTTTTTGGCTATTTACAAACTTTCCACTTTATTCTCAAAATGAAAGAATGTAATAAAAAATGGTTCAAAAATTTGGCATTCTCCCATATTTCCATATAAATATCTCCCTTTATACATATATGTCCCCCTTACTTTATCTCACCCTTTTTTACACTAATTTCAAAGGGTTTTATGGAGTAATACCATGCTTAGCCAAAAATGTGCTATTTACCTCTAGGAGTATTTTCAAAGCTGCATCCCAATTTGCTAGTGCAATGTCCAATGACTAATGCTAGATGGCAAGCTTTTCTGCTAGATGTACAAGTCCATCTGAGGTAGAAAGATTTGAATCTTTCTTGAGGACTGTTTCTACATACATTTGCTCCTTATGGAGCACCTCCAAGTGAGGGTTTATAGAGGACTGGATTTGCATCAACTTAGCTTTTGTATTTGCCTCCTCTGCTATTAATACAACTAATTATCTTTGTGTGTGAAGTGTTTGAGAAAAATGCTTCTCACTTTGATCTGGATTAGTTGGGAGTTGCATATTAGAAATCTTTGGATTTCTCTCCAAGCTCAATATCCTCTAGCTAGTCTCCTGTGTGAAGTTGGAAAAATCACACAACTTGTTATTCAGGGAGAATATATTCCCAAGTACAATCTTTACTCTGTCCAATTTCTTAGCTAGCTCAACTTGAGATAGTGTTATATCACCAAATATTTTCTCATTTACCTTTCCTTGGAACTTCCTTTCTAACCATTCCATTAATTTTGCATTTGTATCTTGATCTTCATTTGTCACCTAGTCAACTATGTCAGATAGTTTCTCTACTATTAGCCTTGACTCATCAGGTGTTTGCAAGCTAAAGGCATCCATAAAGATGTCCTTTATCTCATTCAATTCTTTCCTATATTTATATTCTTTTCTCAATATCTCTTGTCTTCTTCTTCTATCCAGTGCACTTTGTATTTCATTAATCTTCTCCTCGGTGAGAGTGCTAGATTCATTGTAAGGTATTGTGATTTCCTCATCAAGATCAGGAATTCCATACTAAAGTTTCTTGGCCACTTTTTTTGAGCTTGAGCTTGGTGTTCTAACTTGTAATGATAGCATTTCAGTGCTCAGCTTCTGAAGAGTTTGAGTGGGAGTACCTATTTTGGGTAGTTGTGTTGGGTGATGCGACGCGCTCCCCTGCCCACAGGTGGTTAATTATGTGGTGTTCCATGTTCACTAATAGACCATTGTTAGATATGGTGGTGTTCCTTATCTCTTATATCTTCCTTCTCTTTAGCTTGTTTCTCCTTTTCACTATCAATGGTTGGGGGTGTGCTTGCTAGTTATTCTATTTTTCCTATTTCTACCTCTGCTATTGCACTTGGCACTTGAGGTGCATCTGTTATTATTTTTAGTGGAGATGGAGGTGGAAGCAATAAGAGTCCAATAGTTTGAGTGGTCAAAGGTGGTTCTTGTGTTTGCACCTTGACTTCTTTAGATTTTACTACTAACTTTTACAACTCATCAACACTAACCAGTATTGGGCTTGAACATAATCTAGTTGCTTGTGTTGATTGGTCAAGGATCTTTGTGAGATCCTCTGTTGTCAAAGGATTGACATTTTGACAAGAGGTGTCAATAACATCCTTTATTTTGATAATCTCTGCAGGTGTGATGGTAGCATGAGGAGGGCTAGGAGGTGATAGTTGTGTGTCTTGCACACTTTGTTCTTGTTGCTCTTTTGTACCTTTGTCTTCTTCTTTCTCCTCTTCATCTTTCTTTTCTTCTTCCACTTTCTTCTCTTCCTCAACCTTCTTCTCTTCTTCTTTCTTTCCTGTTGTTTTTATTTCCTTTAACTTAGCACTTGCTTCTGCCTTGTATTCCTCATCAAAAACATCATCAATTTTCTTATAAATTATTTTCCACAAAAGTGTGGATTTGCTCACAACATTTTCAATTTTATTCTGAAAAATACTTAATGCCCTATGCTTTGGAGTAAATCTACTATTGTGCCTCCTGACTACATTAGTTATTTGACCCTTAGTCAAATCAAGCAACAATCTAGATAAAGTAGATTCCCTTATTTCCTTTTCCATTTGTAGACAAAAATGTCATTTATCTTTAATGATTTTATACAACTCCTTGGGCATTGAGCCATCTAGCTCTAGAGGTGTGTGCTTGTACTCAGCCACCATAGCATACACAAATTCCTCTATTTTATTTTTCTCTTCCTTAGTGAGCTTATTAAAATCTAAATTCTTTAAATCTTTCAAGTCATCATTTCTAATCTTTGTACACAATTGATCAATTGAAAACTTAGGTGGATGACTTACCACTTTGAACTGACTATTATCTTCTAACTCTATCTTTTTTTCATTTGAGTCAGGTTGAGCTACATATTTTCTTATTTTCTTTGTCTTCTCTGTAGTCTTCTTTGTAGTTTTCTTCCTCTTCTCTGCCTCTTCTTTGGCCTTTTGTGTTGTAGCTCTAGTGGTGGCTCTGGTAGTAGGCTTCTTTGGTGTAGTTTTTGCCACTTTCTTTGCTTTGGGTTGAGGAGCAGGTGGAGTTTTAGCATTCCTCTTGGTGACTTTAGTTCTGATAGGTGCTTCCTCAGCTTCTTCTTCCTCGGCACCTTCCTCTTTATCCTCACCTAAACCTTGTGTTAGTTGTAGAGGCTCATCTTCTTCATTTTCATTTTCATCCTTTTCTTCATATGCTTCCTCTTCCTCTGTTGTGCCTGCTTCTTCAACTCTAAATCTTTTCTTGATCTTCTTGATCAATTTGTCCTTCTTTTTCACTCTTGTGGCTGTCCTAAGGTCTTTCACCACCCTTGATTTGAAAATTTCATAAGTTCCAAATTTTTTTGCAGCCTTGTCAATTTCCTCTTCAAGTAGAGTTATTATTGTTGTTGAGGCTTGATCAACATCAAGTTCATAGCCCAATGGCCTAAGCCATCTCACTCTAGGTATGACTACTTGTATATAAGTGTAATCAATATCCACTAGAAAGAAAATGTCCTTTACATGTTGTTCAACCAATGAGACTAGTATCCTCAAAATAGCTAGTCATTTGGGTGTCAAAATTCTCACCCATCTGCTCAATGAATCCATTGATTTGCTCAACAATGGTCTTATTCTAATCTCATTTCACCTTGCCTACTAAAGGGAATTCTTCCATATTATAGAAAAACATACAAACCAAAATTGAGCCAAATTTGCATTGAACTTCGTAGACTTTCTTATAGCTCCCAGATTCTCGTTGATCTATTGTAACATGAGCTCCGCAAGATCATATGTATGATCTTTCTTCACTAATTTATAGGCTATGTCTACTGCAATACATGGTACACTATTTAGTCTGCTTGATTGGTAGAATTTGTGGGATATGACTCTCACAACAAAATCTAGTAGGGGTTCTGTAATGGTATCTATTGTCATTCCCCTATTATTCCATTTTGCACCTGTATTATTCTCTATGGATTCCCTTTTGTCACTTCTCAAGGCCTTTGGCCAATCTAGGGTTGGAATACTAGTAACCCTATGGACAGTTTTCTTTGTAAACTTCACTGGTCCTGTTTCTAACCAAAAAGCTCCATTGTGGATTCTACTCAACACTATGCATATCCATTCCATTTTGAAAATAGTAGGGAAAACTAGGGCTTTGGTCAAACCCTTCTTCTCAACTATGGAGAATTCATCTTTAAGTTTTCCATTATCACACAGTTTATCAAATGCATTAAAAATCTCCAAATCTCCTATGGCTCCAACTTTGCAATTATAACACTTTTGAACGTCTTGGACCATAAAAACTTTATCAAGTATTTGTGATGTCTCCGTTTTGACATGTAATTCAAATAGGTATTATATATAAAGTAAAACTAATAATTAAAATAATGATATTATATTATAATAATATTATATTAAAATAATATTTAGTAATACTATTATAATCATATAATATTTTATAATCATGTTATATTTATAAATACAATATTATATTATAAACATATAATAATATCATATTATGTATAACGTATTATAGTATAATCAATGAAATAATAATAATATTATGATGATTAAGATATATTTCAATTTAACAATACTATATTAATAATGTATTATAATAGGGTGGGGGCCCTAGCTCGGTTGGCTAAATCTTCCCTATTGCAGTGGGTTGGTCACGGGTTCTAGTCTCCCCCATCCTCGTGGTACCGGTGGGCGTGTCGCGCCAGCGCTATCAGTCACGTTAAAAAGTTTACCAAGCGCACTGCAATTTATAGGGGGGTCGTGTTGCACTGATTCCTGCAGTCTAAAAAAATAATAATAATGTATAGTTGATATATTATTAAATTAATATATTTTATAACATAATTATTATTATAATAAATTAACTAAGCTTATTAATATAATATAATTATTATTATGAAAAGACGTGTCTTTATATAATACCATATATATATATATATATATATATATAATATTAAACTGCTGAGAAGGGATATCATATACAGATTATTATCAAAACTCGTACAAATACGGAGCAAATAAGGAAATGCCCAAAAGGCGACATTACAGTATTATGAATAGGGCACCAGTGGGATCATTCTTATAGACAACTTCAGGAATGGGCCTAAACTCAGGCTATTTGACTTCATTACTAACAAGTCAAATTTCATGAATTTCCTTCTCATTAGTGGTTTTTGACCCAGATGTCATTGTTTACCGAACTAGGGTTTAAAATTAAATAAACTTTCAAACTCTATGTAGCTCAGCACTTAAATGAAAATACTTGTGAATCATTGAAATCGAGTTGAATCACTGTTGGAATCATTGCAAATCACTATTTGATCACAATAGAATCACCTCTTTACTTTTCTCAACTTCTCTTTGTGTTCGAATGATCCAAAAAAGAATGATTTTCAACTTTCTTAGGTTCAAAAACCTAGAATTTATTGCATTTGTGATTACAACTGGACACTCAGCATCCACTATCACATCTTATTCAGCATCAACTAAAATTGTCAATTGCTCGGTAGCCACTAATATATCTTACTCGGCATCCACTAGACTATTCAACTCAGCATATACTGGAGTTTCACTCGACAACCAAAGGTAGCTAGGCATCATCTTCTAACTTTTAACTTGGGCTCTTCTCTCATGCATATTTCCTTTTTGCAGTACTTCTATGTTTTCTTGTGCTACTGTATGATACACCTTTATATGTATCAGCCCCATGTATCTGTCTTGTGCTTAATTGGATGAGGTGTGATCACTTGACCTCTTGGGTGAAGTGATCTCTCCATTTGATGTGTTGCATTCACCTTTCTTCTTCCATGTCTTGTTCATTTTTTCTCTTATTTGTTCAACATCAATCTTCTCTTTTCCTTTGTAGGACAATTTCTGCTAATATGACTAGTCTTCAAGCAACTAAAACATGTAGTTTGGTTTAGCCACCTATTGTAACTTCCCTTGAAATGTGTTCTTATGCAATTTTTAGGAATGTGTCCATACTATTGACTATAGTGATATCTATACCTAGTATTGTAATCCCAATTGTAATGATGCACATGATTGATTCCTCTTGAAGGCTAATTAAGTGTCCACATAGGCTTTGATCTACATTCAAATTCTCTATGTCCATACTTTTTGCAGTTGTAGCACTGACCCTCAAATCTTGGTGTTTTCATAGTCTTGGTTCTACAGTCTTGTGTTGTATGTCCTTGCTTTTTGCACTTGTGACAAAAATTTGCATTTGTAGGCTTACCATGCTGATGACTATTCTTGCTTCTACACACATTAGAGGTATGTCCCTTTTTACCATAGAAATGGGAAGTAGGTTTAGTGTTCTTACCTTTGTTGCTTCTTTCTTTTGCAATCTTCGATGATTCTCCTTATTCAGTGCTAATGTAGCCAAGTCCTGAAGTATCATTACTAGCCCTTGATGATTTCAGCAATTTTTCAAAGTACTTGATGGCCTCATTGGGTCTTTTGTAACTTTCTGCTATATCCTTTTCTCTCTTCAATTCATTCTACAATTGTTCATTCTGCATCTTCAAGGTGGAGATCTCAATGTCCTTCATGTTTAGCTCATGATGAACATTCATCATCTAGCTTAAGGTGTCCAACTGCATGTTTGAAACCTTTTCAAATTCAATTGTCTTCTCTTCCAGCCTATTGGTGAGATTTCTATTGTCATCTTCTATCATGGCCTTGTCTTCAATAGCTCTTTTCTTTTGTTTAGTCACTTCACAAATCATTATAGCTTGTGATTCTTGTTCAAGCTTGAGTAATCTAATTTCTTCAGCTTGTGCTATGTTTTTCTCCATTAACTATGCTATTGTTGCATCAAATTCCTTGGAATCTCCATTGGAGAATTCTTGTGTGGTGTCAACCTCCTTGTAGTGTATGTCATTTTTAGCTATGGCTATCTCCTTCCTTCTTTTCAAGGATTTTCTTAGTTCCTCCCTGGCTTCATCTACTTTGTGTAGAGCTAGTTGCACATCAATCACCTAATTGTCAATGATCTTCCCAAGTTTGAAGACTTCAATCTTCTGACCTTTTTCTCCAAGCTGTTAGGCTTCTCCTTGTGAGAACCAAAGCTCTGATTCCAATTGTTGGAATATTCAAATGAGAAAAGTACTTCTGGGGGGGGGGGGGTGTGTTTGAATCAGAAGTAACCAATTTTATCCTTTTAAACCCTTATTAACACGTGACTAAAAGCAATGTACATGCATGCATGTAAACATATAAGCAAACATGAAATGCAAGAACGCATCAACACATAACACCAGAATTGATAATCCAAAAAGCCTCCATGAATAAGAAGGTAAAACTGGGGTGGGGATGACACCCACAAAAATTACTGTAGCAATCAATGTTCAACCACTTTTGATGGTTTTCCCTATTAAAGACTTTACAGTATGTCAATAGTGACCTAGCTAAAGGATTTACAAACACTTACATGAAGTGCCACCTTGTTAAAGGATTTACAATAAGTTGTTAAGGCCACCTAATACATAGGATTTTCAATCACCTTCTCCAAAGCTTCTCCTACCTAGCTGTTAAGTTAACCTATCAACATAGGATTTCAACCTCTAATACAATTGTGAGAGAGTATTAGAACATTTGAGCTGATTGAATGCAATCTCAAATTGTTGGCTTTAGGTACTAGATCTACTCTTCTCATTCTGATCCTGGCTTAATCTTATCTCTTTATGTGCTCCTTGACCCTTGTACAGTTCTGATCAACTTGATATGAAATTGTTGCTCTATTCCTCTAAGTCTTTCCTTCTTCACACTAAAATTTTGCTATAATCTCCCCATACACTATTCTCATCCACACATGCAATGGGTTTTCAACCTCCTTTTATGGAATGCGAAGACTTAGGGTTAGGTATAGATCTATGATCCATATTAAATCTCAAATTCCTGCTCAAATCCTTTGTTTTCACCTATAGGTTGCATGTTGTCTCCAATTTTCTGATTGGCTACATGTTGATTTCATAGGTAATTGAAAGGATTTGATCTTATCTTCTTATCCCTTCATGAGTCATGCAAAAACTATTTTACATCTTAGTTTGTGATGGCACAAACTCTTATGTTAATCCTGAGTTACTCAACACTCATTACATTACTGATGCTCGGCACATACTGTTTATAGATTGCTCGACACCTATTAAACATTGTATTGCTTGGCACATGTATGTTTTCTATTGCTCAACATCTGAACATTTCTGAGTCACTCAGCACATACTATGTTCTGACTTGCTCAGCACCACCTGTAGCTCAGCACCTATTGAAATTCTAGCTCGACATACATTGTGTACTTGAAAATGGTTAAGTGTGTTGACACTCAATTGTCAAGACTATTCTTTTGATCAACATAGAGAAGTTTCTTCTACTTCTAAGGGGGTCCTCCAAGATGGGAAAGTCAGCTTTCTTAAGTTCTTCATACATCAAACCAACTTCTCTGCATCCCCTCATACTCCTGATATATTTTGGATCCAGGATGGTCTTACTTTTTACCTTTCTTAGTTAAATCAAAAAGGTGCTTGAACTTGTCATAGCCTCTGTTGTTGAATAATTCTCTCCTTATTTTCAACTATAGCTACCTCATTTTCTAACACAAGGTTGATTCTTCTATATTCTTCCAAAGATTTTCTATTTCTCCAGTCTAGAGCATTCAATTTGCTCAAAATGACCTCTTGTTCATCTTGAAATCCAAGGTTGGGTTGTAGAATGGGAATCAAGCCATCATTAGGAAGTGTCATTTCTTCTAATGCTCAAATATGCTACAACAATTCTAATTTTATGGTTTCAACTTTCGTCCCCAACAGAGTCACCAAATACTATTGGCTAACAATTTGTACCTCCTAAGTTTGGCTTATACCTTGAATCTTAAGATACCCAATGCGTGGAGGAACAAAGGTTGTAACCAAAAAATGTGTTAGTGTATGTATGTTATATCACTGACCTCTAAATTGAAAGGTACAACTCCCTTAAGTTGTAAAGATCTTCTTTAGGCTCTGTCTTTAGTAGATCAAAGGTTTGGGGGTATGCTCTTAACCTAGGATAAATAGAGGCACTAACCATATTACTTGTAGACACAAGTAATCCAAGCAAATAGGAAGATTTAGACAAAGCACAAAACCCATAGGTATGGTAGGTATGAGCTATCTTTCATCTCTTCTATACTACTTCTATCTTCTATTCTAACTCTACTCCTACTACTACAACAACTAGGATGCAAGAAAAGCATAATGAGAATAGAGCTTTCATGAACCCAAGTGGCTCTCTAACCAGGCAAGATAGCCCAAAAAAAATCTCCCAGTTCACTTACTTTCAGATCCCATAGTACACAATGGAAACTATACCATCTAAATGCAACAACAACAAGAAAGAGAAATACTCCATGATGCAATGATTTAAAGCCCACTCTACCAAGTTAGAAAAACACAAAATTTTCCCTTAAATTATACAACTTTTCATCAACCAAGCCTATTCCTAGCCACTAAAATAAGCATGCAACTATTATGGAATGCAGTGTTGCCTAAAAAAATAATAAAAATCACATATGAGAAGAAACACATAGATTAGGTATACTATTAACACTACACTAACACTCATATCAACAAGAAATTAATAGAATCATTCATAATAGTCTTTCCATCCCAAGGAAAACTAATCTAGCATGAAATGAACAAAATATAATTATAATAAATCAAGTAGACCCTGCCACAAAACCAATTCACTACAAAAAAATTCTAGTTGTGTATTCATCTTCAAAGGTTACATCTATAGGCCTTCATTCTATTCTAGCCAATTACATTCATCATTAGGATAGATTGCAAGTCATCTATTACCTAAACTTACACATACAAGGAGAATTGCCAAAAATGGCTACAATGAGTAAGAATGAGAGGGAGAGAAAGAGAACACCACTTGTCAAAATTTGTTACAGATTTATCATCATTAGAGCGTAACACCCTTGATTATTTAGTTCTTCTTCTTTGGCATTACATACTTGGCTTATGCACCTTCATAGCATCAACCACCATCTTCAGCTCTTTGACACTTGTTATGTAGACATTATTAGCCCTGATAACCCAATAGTCATGATCCTCTGTCAATTGGCGACCTTAGATTAGAGTTTATTAGATGCCCTTTTTAGAGTGCCATGAACTATTGTCATTCTGAGATCCCAAAATCTTGATAGTTAACAAGATTGGAGGTCTCCTCAATGAAGCTAAGGAACTTGGACTTCGTATGTTGGATATCTACCAACTATTTATTAGAAGCCACTTGGGATTCAATGTGTAGATCTTTTAGATAGACGTAAACCTTCTCCATAATCTTCTTTACATCATCATACACACTCTTTAATTCTTTTTTATATTTCTCCAAGATTTACTTCTTGAATTATGTTGACTACTTCCAATGATGTAATGGCTCTTTCCCTATTCTAGTAATGTCATGAATGATGGCTACATTATTTCTCATATCTAGCATTTCTTGTAGCATATTTAGGTCCTTTGCTAATTGTTGAGGTTCAGCTTACATAGAGGATTGATGACTACTATTTACCTCCTTTAGTTTTTTTAGCATCTAGTAACAAGTTTTTGAGGTTCTTAATCAAAGGAGGCCCTTGGGTTTTCATATTGTCAACCCATGTTCAACACATCTATTTGAAATGTCTCTCCTATTGTAACTTTACAAAAAAATTCATGTTCTCCTCTACATTTGCATTGAAGGTAGTTGTAGTAACACCATCCATCAGGACTATGAAAAGTGGTCCAAGTGTTGCTTTGATATATTTAGTTGATTCCTTTTTGGAAAGCTTCAATATTTCTTTTGCCAACTTTAATTCTTCCAATTTGTCTTCAATTTTCTCATTTGTTGACTTCCATATATTAACCATACAATCATGAATTGGTTTCCCTATGTCAATTGTCTTCATCTGGAAATCATCTAGAGTTAATTCTTGAATCCTTTCCTCATTTTGTGGGTCAATAATTTCTACAACCATATGTCTAGTATTTGCATCAGTACCCAAGACTACAAGAGTCTTTTGCTTTTTTCAATTTGGGGCATAAAGTGGGTTGTTGCATGTCTTGTAAAATTAGTTCCTTTGGTGGAGTATTATCTTCTATCCTCCTCTTCTTCCTATCAATAGTTACCATGACTATGTTTATAGGACATTTAATGTAGACTAGAATATTGAGGGATCAAACAACTTCCTTGCAAGTGGGGGAGTTTCCCTCTTCCTACTAGAGAAAGGAAAAGTTTTAGTTTTAGTTATAGAAAATGTGAGTTGATTACCTTGATCAGTGGCTCCTTCCTATTGTTGTTGATGAGGAGTCTCCTATACTTGTCTATCTCCTCCATCTCCACCATCTCCACCACCTGGTTGATTGCTATCTCTATCTAGGTTGATTACCAAGATGGTTGAAGATTCCTTTCCAATCGATTGATCTTTCTCATTCTCCTTTTCCTTATATTTCTTTTCCTTCATATCTCCAGATTTTCTAGTATTAGGTAGAGAGCCTCCTCCACAATTAGGAGGGACTTGAAAATTCTTTTCTAGTGGGTCATTTCCTCCTCCACCAATAGAGTATGATGGGCCTGTAGAAACTAAAGTAATGGTTTCCATAGTAGAAGTGGTTGCTAATGTAGTTTGAGCTCTACTAGAAATTCTTGTAAATGATCGTATAGCACCCGTATTCTTCCTTCTACCCCTTGTCCAGTCTACCCACTTATTGGTTCACTTGATGATGCCATCCATCTGAATTTCCATCTTATCTACCATGGGACCTTTGGGTGGAGTAGACATTATTGGAGTGTCCTTGATTTATTTCTTATAGGTAGAGGACTTCAATTGGTAATTATTGTCCTCTATATCACTCATATTGATGCTCATATTATACAATTTAACTTCCTCTATAGTGAGCCTAGACCAAAAAAAAATCTGGTCTAAAACTTAGCATAGCAATCAGCCCAGTAATCCCCAATATTACACACATCCTTATGGCTAGATCTAAGGTGTACATGACCCTTAACATAATTAATTAGATCATGTTATGGCCTAATAAATTCATAGTCATTCAATTTGTTCTTTCCTTCAAAATCCTTAATTAGATTCCTTGCATCTGACCTATATGCACAAGAGTATGGTCCTCCAACAATTATGAAAGAGACTCCCACCTTCTTGATAGTCAAGCACAAGGTATTTACTTCCATAATCTCTCTACATAACTCAATTAACACTACCTTTTCTTTAGGGCACCTGGGAAACCTCTTTGGAAAGCCATCGAATGAACCAACTCAAATATATGAGAATTTTAAGAATTAAATGAAACAACACCCGAATTGGGTTACTACCAAAATTGCCTCTAGTGAAAATATTTGCTCAAGACACTGCTGTAGCTCTTTGCATAACCTCATGGTGAAGGTATCATTCACCTTAAAATATTATTCATGGATTTTCTCTAGTTGTAAAGAGGGGTAGAAATCATAAACCTTCGTGTTTTCATTAAAATCCTCGATGCTTTTTAGACCTGACAACAACTGAATGGTCACCAAAATGTATATAAAAAATGATGATATGTAAAATTGCTTAAATACATTTGTTGAGTTAATCCAGCTACTTAACTCATCTCAAATTATTTGAGCCCAATTTAAGTACTATCCATCATCATATATCATTTGTACAAGGAAGAAATGATGCTCAATAAAATTAAGGACCTCTTCATGTCCTCTGAGTCTCAACAATAAAGCCAATATATCTAATATTTCTTACTTCATACTAGTTTCAAATAGAGTCTTTGGGATCTTACTCTTCTTTCTCTTTAATGTTTGGAACAAAGTTGTCAAAATGTCACCTCACCTCTAAGTCCTTTTCTCATTGAACATGGAGGTGAACAAGCCAAAGTTAATATCACAATATCTTGCCCTATCTAGAATACCAAATTAGCTTTGAATAAGACCTATGTCAAGCATGATCAAGACTAAACTATCAAGCATTTTGGTTTTCTTATATTTTTCATCGTATTAGGCTATGCATTCCCTAATGAGTTCAGGTACCTAAATGACCAATGGAAAATTGGTAGCCTCCACAAGTCTGCTCTATTTAAGCTTTAGAGTAATAGGATTAATTGGCTAATTGTTATGCCTTCTATACAAATCTTTGAGATTATAATATTTAAAAGACATGTTTGTATAGTTCTTGAGCTCACAAATTAATCTAGGTAGGCTATCATTTCCACCAATCCTTATAGACATTCACTATATAACATTACACAGAGCAAGGAAATTTGTGCTTAATCATGAAATTATGCAAGTTGTAATATGCAAAAGAAAACCTACTAGTAACAATCCTTTTACGCAAATATCTCCTATAATGGTGCAATGATCAAATTAGCATTTAATTTGATTAGCTAAAGGCTTCATTTCATATGAAATCTATCATTAATGATAGTTTGTACTATTTTTTTTACCTTTAAGCTTTGGTGTAGATCAAAATGAACTTTCCAATTTTCTCCCTTAGCATCAACTTTCAAAAGAGTAACTCAAAAAATTAGAATCTGCCTTGGATAGAATAAATACCTAATTTTTTGATCTTTTGGGATAAATAATTTTTACTCTTCTTCGCAATGCTCTCTTTTCTCCTTCCAAAGAAGTGACGCTTTCTTTACTTTTTTGGAAAGTGATAAAATGAGGAAATTTCCCTTTCTTAAGAATGCATCAATTTGAGTGCACTCCTACAAGTGGGGAAACTAATAGTTCACTTTTCTATAACCCTAAAATTTGGCCTTCCACTTGACCTTTTATTCCTTTAGGAAGTACATCGAATGCATCTATGTCCAAATATCCCATTTGTATCTTATAATATGCCCAATCGAAGGAGAAACTAAACTAGTGAAATTCTGACACGACAAGAATTTACTTGAAGCCCACTGATCTGAATGTATTTCTAACTTTAAAATCATCTAATTATCTCTACATAATGTATTCTTCATACTCACATTTGATGTTCTTGCTTCAACTTACTCCATCGAGAAATATGAGTCATGGGTTCTTTGATGTACTGAAGATCATTATTTTCTAACACTATATAACACTTTGAACTTTAAATTCCTCTAAGAGTGCAAGAACTTGAATTTGATTAAGTATAATTATATAGAGTTCCTCTAAATAAATTCTTATATTTCCACTTACAAAAAAGTCAATTATTTTCTTTTTTTAGAAAGAGAGGCTCTGAACTACTCCTCCGAGTGATGAAGTAGTTACAGAGGAGAGTCTCTGAGTCTACATAAAATTGAGTCATTTGATCATTCTTGTGACATCATTGGGGCTCATATTCTATAAATTTATTTCTCTATACATGATTACTTTGTAACACCTCATGTTTTGCCTCAGGGGTCATTCTTCCTCCTTGTGTCAAAAATTCAGTAGATCAGTCGCACCTCCGATAAGAGAGGAGATCAACATGTAAAATCTTGAAAGAGGAAAAAATGAATGATCATGCACTAATTGAACTGATTCCTAACTTCCCTCTCATTTTTTAATGGAATTTACTATACTCCCTCCCAAAATTACATCACCTGAGGAAAATTATACATACTAGATTTTCATAATTCCATAATGAAGAGTTTTGGGAGAAGGTAGAGCAAGGAAATCCCTTAACCACACATAGGATGGGTGGAAGAAAACTGATGAGTGATTCATGAGCATCCTAGGTTGCACTTATATCCTACATGTTTTTAGTTTTTATCTTGCTAGTGAAATTGGGTTCTGCTGAAATTGCATTTTCTAGTCTCTAGGTGCCTGTTTCTGATCATGTAACTAATTTTTCATAATGAATGAGGAACTAAAAACTTCAAGGATTCAAGAGGGCCTAGATTAATATCTATGTTCTATATCATAGGTCCTAACTCCTTATAGTTTTGGAGATATGGCAATTCTCCCATAACATCAATTTTTGGCAGTTCTGCATGATAGTTTCCTATGCCTAACTTTCAGAATGGATGCACACTTTTCCTTAATGAATTAGACCTTGTGCACTTAAGGGTTTGTAGAGGACATAGATATTTATCCATATTTTGAAGTGCAAGTTCTAAAGTGAGGATATATCATGATTTTTCTCAAACATTGATTTCAGGACAGTTAATTGCTGATGCAGACCGACTTGTGTATTTAATTTCGATTTATTTTCATTTAATATTTTTTGAGAGCTGACTTGTGGCTTCTCCATGTTCTAGAATAATATGTAAGCCATTTTTGCTAGTATAAATAGAATGTTTAGGCTAGAAGCTAGGCAAAGTGAGCAAATTGGAAGAGGATGGCAAAGCAAAACTGGAAAGTGTGAATTTGTTGTTGATCTATGTGTATGAATGTATTTGTATTTGGTTGTAACCCAAAAGATCTTACAAATAGGCATGTATGAAAATATTTTAATTAATCAATGAAATCTTTTTACTATTCTTTCTCATTTGTTTGTTGTTCTTTTTGTTTGCTTCTATTGTGTTAACTCTTGCAGGGTGGTTTGGAGAGCTAGGTGTACCATTGGCCCTAGTTCCCCTATCCTTCCTTGTATCAGGTAGTATCAGATCTTGAGGCTCATCCTTGTGGAGATTTGATCATGTAGAACCCTAATTTGGATTTGGTTTTAGGGTGTTAGATCTACGGATTTGACCTATAATTTGCAGAGGGCTACGATCTTACAGGAACTTGGTTTGTAAAGATGGTTTGTGGTAGAGGAAATAATGTTGATAATGCTATATTGGATTAGTTGAGACAAATTGAAGCCAAATTATATGTCGTGGAGGCAGCCCAAAGAAGAGGAGCACATCTTGATGATGTGAGTGATGATGAAGTAGCAACACCAAACCAAAATCCAGAGCTTGATGAAGATCAAGATGAGGAAAGATTGTTACGAGTGTTATCTAGGGAAAATTCAAAGCCTGTTGTAGAAGTTGTTCCTTATGATGGAAAATTGGATACCAATGTTATGTTAGACTAGATCTTAGATATGGAGAAATTCTTTGAGTATGAACACATTCGTGATAATAGAAAGGTGAAGATTGTAGTTATGAGGTTGAAAGGTCATGCTTCACTATGGTGGGAGCATTTGCAAACTGATAAAAAAAGGAGAGGAAAGGAGAAGATCAGAACTTGGCCAAAGATGGTGAACAAGGTAAAGAAAAAATTCCTTCATGTCGATTACCAAGTTAGCTTGTTGAGAAAGATGCAAAATTTGAAGCAAAAAGACATGACTATGAAAGAGTATACCGAGGAATTCTATAGATAGGACATCAAATCTAGATATGTGGATGATGATGTTGAGAAAAATGCAAGGTACATAAATGGATTAAGATCTAGAATTCAAGATGAAATAAGTTTTGTGAAGTTGGAAAGTGTTGAAGAAGCATATCAATATGCCTTGAAAGTTGAGGAGATCTTAGCAAAGAAGCATGAAAAAAGACAAATAGGTAAAGGTGGTAGATTCTAGAGAGGCAGAGGTAGATCTTATGGTGAAGGTGGAAAATCTAAAAGTTTTGTGTAGGATAAAGTCAAATCTGAATGGAAGAATGATGAGAAGGGCAAGACCGAATGGAAAAGTGGTAATTCTTACCAAGGAGGTACTAGATCTTACTGAGGAAGAGGTAATTCTTATCCTAGAGGTAGTTTTTGTGATAATTGTTTCAAATGTGGTAAAGAGGGACATAGATCATTTGAATGTAGATCTTCTGAAGGTGGGTAGAATAATAGAAATCTTGTGATTCAAGAAGACATTGAGAATTCACTAAGTGAACCTGAGGCTAGAGAAAATTTGATGGTAAGAAGAACCTTATGTAATAAGGGAAGTGATGAGGAACTTGTCCTTAGAAGAAGTCTTTTCAAGACCAAATATAAGATGAATGGAAAATGTTGCAAGGTGATCATTGATAGTGGAAGTTCTACAAATTTGGCATCAGAAGAGCTAGTTACAAAGTTGCAGTTGCAGAGGCTAAAACATCCCAAACCTTATCATGTTTCATGGATCAGAGTGAGTGAATTGGAAGAGGATGGTAGAGCATAACTAGAAAGTGAAAATTTGTTGCTGATCGATGTGTATGAATTTATTTGTATTTGGTCATAACCTAGAAGGCCTTACAATTGGGCATGCATGAAAATATTTTGATGAATCAATGAAATATTTTTACTATTCTTCCTCCTTTGGTTGTTGTTCTTTGTGTTTGCTTATGTTGTGTTAACTCTTGCAGGGTGGTTTGAAGAGCTAGGTGTGACATTGGCCCTAGTTCCCCTATCCTTCCTTGCATTAGAGAAGGTAGTGAATGGAAGATTGCTTTCAAGATAAAAGATGGTTTGCATGAATGGTTGGTTATGCCTTTTGGTTTGACTAATGTACCTAGTACTTTCATGAGGTTGATGAATGAAGTTCTAAAAAGATTCTTGGGTAAGTTTGTAATTGTTTATATGGATGACATTTAGATATTCAGTAAGACTGAGGAAGAACATCTTGAGCATATTAGACAAGTATTGCAGAGGTTGAAAGAGGAAAAGTTGTTGACTAATCTAAAAAAGTGTTCTTTTATGCAAAAGGAGATTGTGTATTTTGGATTTGTGACATTAGTTGATGGATTGAAGATGGATCTAGAGAAGGTGAAAGCAATTTTGGAGTGGCCTACACCTGAGAATGTGGGTGAGGTAAGATCATTTCATAGCTTGGCTAGTTTTTATAGAAAGTTTATAAAGAATTTCAATGCTATCACTAAGACAATGAGGGGAGATAAAAATGAATTCAAGTGGACACATGGAGCTGATAAGAGTTTTGAGACTTTGAAACAAAAGGTTGTTGAATTACCTATATTGTCTTTGCCTGATTTCAATAAAGTATTTCAAGTTGAATGTGATGCAAGTGGTAATGCAATAGGAGTTGTATTAAGTCAAGAAGGTAAGCCTATTTCTTTCTTTAGTGAGAAGTTGAATGATGCTAAAAGGAAATATTTTGTGTATGATCAAGAATTTTATGTTATTGTCCAAGCATTTAAAAAGTGGAGACATTATTTGATTCGTAAGGAGTTTGTGTTGTATAATGATCATAAAGCTTTGCAATACTTGGGAAGTCAACATAAATTGAATCAAAGACATATGAAGTGGGTTGAGTATTTGCAAAATTTTACATTTGTAACTAAGCATGAGAGTGGAGTTACTAACAGAGTTGTTGATGCATTGAGTAGAAGACGTTCTTTGTTGACTGAAATGAAGGTTGAAGTTCTTGGTTTTGATGAAATGAAAGAGTTGTATAATGTTGATCCTAATTTTTCTAAGGCATGGAGAGAGTGCAAAGCACCAAATTTGACAAATCACACCAGTAAATATGATGATTATTTTATTCAAGAAGGTATGTTGTTCAAAGGTATTTAGTTGTGTATTCCTAGAAGCTCTATTAAGTTGAATATGATTAAGGAAAAGCATAGTGGTGGATTAGCTGGACATTTTGGAATTGATAAGACATTGAGTTTGTTGAAAGAGAAGTATTATTGGCCAAAAATGTATAAGGATGTTCAAAAATTTGTAAAGAATTGTGGAGTTTTTCAAGTTGCAAAAAGAGTGAGTCAAAATATTGGTTTGTATACACCTATTATTGTTCCTGAGAAACTTTGGAATGACATTAGTATGGATTTTGTTTTTGGATTGCCTAAGATAGTGGTGTATGATTCCATATTTGTTGTAGTGGACAAAATTTCTAAGATGGCTCATTTCATACCATGTAAGAAGACATCAGATGTGGAGCATGCTGCTAAACTTTTCTTTAAAGAGATTTTGAGATTGCATGAATTGCGAAGAAGTATTATTTTTGACAAAGACAGTAAGTTTGTTGGTTATTTTTGGAAGATTTTGTTCAAGAAGATGGGTATTGAGTTGAAGTTTAGTTCTACATTTCATCCACATATAGATGGATAGACAGAGGTTGTAAATAGAAGCTTGGGTAATTTGCTAAGATGTTTAGTTGGAAATAAGCCAAGTAATTGGGAGATGGTATTGGCACAAGTTGAATTTGCATATAATAATTCTATGAATAGGAGTACAGGGAAGACACCTTTTGAGATTATTATTGGAATGAAGCCTAGAGGAGTATCAGATTTAAGAGATATTGCTAGTGAAGAAAGGAGAAGTGTTGTAGGAGAAGAATTTTTTGATTTCATTGAGTCTTTACATAAGGAAGTGAAGTTAAGGTTAGAACAGAGTAATCAAAAGTATAAGGAGAATGTTGATCAGTCTAGGAGACATCATAATTTTAAAGTTGGTGATGAGGTAATGGTTCATTTAGAAGAAAGGAAGATTTACAATTGGAATATAATAAGTTAAAGATGAAGAATTCTAGACCTTGCAAGATCTTGAAGAAATTTGATAGTGGAAATGCTTATGAAGTTGAGTTTCCTGATGACATAGATATATCTCCTATATTCAACGTTTCTAATCTATATAAGTATCATGAGTCAAATGATGAATTTTTTGTACCTGATGATTATCCTAAGAAGTAGACCAAAAAAATTTAATAGATATTGGATCAAAGAATTGGTAAAAGCACAAGAGGAAACGACTACTATGAATATTTGGTGAAGTTGAAGAATAGACCAGTTGAAGATGCTACATGGATTTCTCAATATGAGTTGGATTCAGCTCAAGTTGTGACATATAAATGATTCAAGAGAATAATTTCTTCCAACCATAGTTTTCTAATGTAGGAGCATCCTAGGTTACACTTATATCCTACATATTTTTACTTTTTTATCTTGTTGGTGAAACTGGATTCTGCTGAAACTACATTTTCTGCTCTCTGGGTGCTTGTTGTAGATCATGTAACTAATTTTACATAATGAATGAATGGTTGAAAAATTCAAGTATTAAAGAGGGCCTAGATTACTATTAATTTTCTAGAGTTCAAGTTGTGACTCCATAAATTTTTGGAGATATGGAAATTCTCCCAAAACATCAATTTCTAGCAGTTCTGCGTGATAATTTTTTGTGCTTGAATTTTAGAATGGGTGCACACTTTTACTTAATGAATTAGACCTTGTGCACTTAAGAGGTTGTATAGGAACTAGATATCTACCCATAGTTAGAAGAATGAGTTCTAAATCAATCAGAGTGAGGAGACATCATGATTTTTCTAGGACATCAATTTCAGGATAGTTAATTACTGATGCAGGCTGACTTGTGTATTTTATTTTAGTTTATTTCATTGAATATTTGTTGAGATCTAACTTGTGGATTCTCCATGTTTTAGAATAATGTATAAGACATTTTGGATTGTATAAATAGAGTGTTTAAGCTAGAAGCTAGGTAGAGTGAGCAAATTGGAACAGGATGGCAAAGCAGAACTGGAAAGTGTGAATTTGATGTTGATCTATGTGTATGAATGTATTTGTATTTGGTCGTAACCCAAAAGGCCTTACAACTAGGAATGTATGAAAATATTTGATGAATAAATGAGATATTTTTACTATTCTTCCTCCTTTGGTTGTTTTTATTTGTGTTTGCTTCCATTGTGTTAACTCTTGTAGGGTGGTTCAGAGAGCTAGGTGTGCCATTGGCCCTAGTTCCCCTATCCTTCCTTGCATCAATGAGAAGTAAGACCACCTATACCACTCTAAACTTGGACACAACACCATAGAATTTGACTTGACTCCAATCCTAAATATTGAAAAGAGAGGACTAAAATTATAGCAACATACAACTCTAACCTAACCTTCTATCCTTTGATCATTCCTTCCCTGGTGCTAAGAACACTCAAACACTCTATGCCCTTCTTTTCCATGGTGAAAACATTTTCCATTCAAACATCCTCTTTGAGATACTTGTCCTCTTCCTCTTCCTTTCTGATATCTATTGTTCTGATCATGGAAATTATTTGAATGGTTTTCCCTCTAGTTTTGGCTACTACCACTAGCCTTATCCTTATTCTTTTGATTTTCATTTTAGCATCTGCAAGACTATCCACTAGATCTTCCACCACAACCTCTTCCACTATTTTTGTTATCAAACTTCTTGTTCAATTTTTTCCTCAACTCTTAGGGAAAATTGGCATGCCTCTTCAATACTATTCATTTAGACCAAACTCAATTCCTATTGAATTCTTGGCCTCAACCTATTAAGGTAATAGGAAATCTTCTCCTTGTCAACTTCTGTATGGCCTTTATTGATGAGAACTCAGGAGAATTTTTTTGGCATACTCTTGAACAAATATTTTGATGGAGACACAACCCAAGCACAAAATCGACACAACAGGAAAGGGAAATTTTATTAACTTTGTAAATAAGCTAATACATTCAGTACAAAGAAAATAGATTTTAAAACATTCCCTATGGGCTTACAATAGCATAAATCTGGAGATAATTTCTCCTTTCAGTGCCTCCTCTCAAACTCCACTCTGAACTGCCTTTTACAATGCCATAAATGTCCTTAAATAGACCCTAGAGGGTTAAGGATTAGGAATACATTCTAGAAAGAGCTAGTAGGCATCCACTGACCAAGTAGAAGGCTCCAGAAGCTGTGTTAGAAGTTGGTGCAAATCTAGAAGAATCCAAAAATGGTAATCGAACTTTTGGGAGGCATAACTTTTGAACCATAGCTCCGATTGACAAACCGTTTACATTTCTGGAAAGCTCTCAAAGTAGTCTATAGCCCTATGGACCAGCTTTGCTCATCCTCCATTTTTTGGCCCAGTTTGAGGTCATTTAATGCCCCTAACCTGACTTTGAAGCATTATTAGGAGGTCTCCAAAAATTGAAAAACTGCAATAACTTTCAAACCGTGGGGCCTTTTGACCTGATTCTTTTTTTGGAATGCTCTAAATTACAATTACATCCATTCGACCAATTTACACCTTCTAGTTCACCAAAATGATGGCTCAATTACATACTCCTATTTTTTTGGCATTTACACGTATCCCAAGGTGTTCAAATACTCTGTCCTAGAACACTAATAGTGGAACTGTGAGAGTTGGAACCTTTATTTGACCCAAATGGTTATCCAGAAATAAAAACACATGAAATAGAAACTAAGTCTAAGTACATTTTTTTGGTTGACACAGGATTGCCCTTACACCTCTAGATGCTTCTGCATCAGACACCCAGCGTAGATTGAAAAGTGACCCTGTCACTTTATGAATGGTAGAGGAAATCCCAAATGGGAAACCTCGGCTACTAAAATCCAAGTTGAGTCCTCTATTGGCCATCCTTTCCACTTGACCAAATACTCTTCATACTACCTATTTCTAGTACTCCTACCCACACGATGATCTAGAATGTCTTCTATCTCCTCCTTCTTAGAAGTAGGAATTGGACATGGCTCTAACATCAGCTCCTCATCTACACCATCATCATGATACTCTATCAAGTCTGCGATGTTGAAAATAGGAAAAATGTGAATACCATCTGGTAACTTCACCTCATATGCATTTCCTGAGTCATGTTTCTTCAAAAAAATTTAGGGGCAAAATTTCTTCATTTTCAGCTTGTTGTAAGTACTGGCTAGAAATATTTATTTTCGTAAGTGTACCATGACTAGATCCCCTACTTCGAATTTCTTATGTCTTCTCCTTTGATCAGCCCTAGCTTTATACTCTTGATTCATCTTGGTAATGTGTGCCTAAACCTCCTCATGTAGATGCTTGATATGTTCAGCAAATTCTTTAGCTTTAGCACTTGTCCTCTCCCCTTGCTCTATCTTCCTCAATTCTGGTGCAGTCCTTGGGCTACTTCCATATACAATTTGGAATGGTGATCTACCAGTACTCCTATTTACAAAGTTATTATAAGAAAACTCCATTTGTGGTAGAATCAAATCCCATCCCTTGGGCTTATCCCCAACTAAAAATCTCAACAAATTGCCCAGACTTCTGTTTACCACTTCTATTTGGTCGTCAGTCTATGGGTGATGTGTGGAACTGAATTTCAAGTCTGTTCTCAACTTCTTCCACAATGTTCTCCAGAAATACCCCTCAAATTTAGTATCTTTGTGAGAAACTATACTCCTTGGGAGACCATGTAGTCTCACCACCTCTCTAAAAAATAAGTCTGCAATATGCACAGCATCATGAGTTTTGTGGCATGGAATGAAATGTGTCATCTTGGAGAACCTACCAACCACCACAAATACTAAGTCATTACCCCTTTGTGTCTTTGGCAATCCAAGAACAAAATCCATACTTATGTCCTCTCATGGATTTGATGGAACAAGCAATGGCTGATATAGTCCAATATTATGACTAAACCCCTTGGTAACTTGACAAACTTGGCAACTCTATACAAACTTCTTCACATCCTGTGATATTTAAGCCAAAAATAATGTTTTTTGAGAATGGCAATGGTCTTATCTCGACCAAAATGTCCTGCCATCCCTCCACTATGTTTCTCCTTAATCAGATTTTCCCTCATGGAACTCCTTGGAATGCATAATTGACTACCCTTGAATAAAATACCATCCTAAATCAGATAGTCCAACCACTTAGTTCTGTCTATAGCAACAGGCTCTCTACAAGCTTTCCATGCTTTAGCAAAATCAGGATCCTCAGGGCACATATTCTTGAGTTCATCAAACCCAACTACTTCAACCTACATTACTATAAGCAACAATTGTCTCCTACTTAGTGCATCTGCAACCCTGTTAGATTTTCCACTTGTATGCTTCAACACAAATGTATAGCTCTGCAAGAACTCTACCCACTTCATATGCCTCTGATTCAATTTACCTTGGCTATTTAGGTACTGTAATGCCTGATGATCAGTATATAACACAAATTCCTTTGGCAATAAATAATGCCTCCATTTCTTTAAGGCTTGAACTATTGCATAGAACTCTTGATCATAAACAGAATAATTCTTTTTCGCATCATTCAATTTTTCACTAAAATATGCAATAGGCTTACCTTCTTGGCTCAATACAGCTCCAATAGCACTGCCACTAGCATCACAATCTACCTGGAACACCTTTCTAAAATCTAGAAGTTCCAACACAGGTTTTTCTATCACCTTCTTCTTCAGCAATTCAAAACTTCTCGCAGCTGCCGCAGTCCATTTGAACTATTTTCTATCCCCTCTTATTGTGTCAATCAGGGGTGCACATATGCCACTGAAATTCTTAATAAACTTCCTATAAAAACTAACTAGACCATGAAATGATCTTACCTCAGTAGCATACCTTGGAGTAGGATATTCCAAGATGGCTTTTACCTTCTCTGGATCCATTTTAAGACCTTTAGGTGATATAACAAATCCCAAGTAGACTAACTCCCTTTTTGCAAAGATACACTTCTTCATATTAATTAACAGTTTCTCTTCCCTTAACCTTTCAAGGACACTACGAATATGCAATAAATTTTCTTCCAAAGTCTTGCTGAAAATTAAAATACCATCCAAATAGACAATAACAAATTTTCCCAAGAACTTCTTAAGTACCTCATTCATAAGCCGCATGAAGGTGCTTGGGGAGTTCGTCAATCCAAAGGGCATGACTAACCACTCATTAAGATCCTCCTTGGTCTTGAAGGCTATTTTCCACTCATCTCCTTCTCGTATCCCTATTTGATGATAGCCACTCTTGAGATCTATCTTTGTGAAATACTGAGCTCCACTCAAGCAGTCCATAAGATCATCCATTCTTGGAAAAGGAAACCGATACTTGATGGTTATCCTATTTATAGCTCGAGAGTCTGTACACATCCTCCACTCTCCATCCTTCTTTGGTGCTAGTATTGCAGGCACTGCACATGGACTCAGGCTCTCCTGAGTCAAGCCCTTCCTCAATAGCTCCTGAACCTATCTATTTAGCTCCTCAGTTTTAGTAGGAGTTATCTTGTGAGTAGCCTTGTTAGGAAAACTAGCTCCTGGAATTAAATCTATCTGATGATTGATTTGCCTTACCGGTGGCAATCCTTCTAGACCATTATCAAAGATGATATCTTCAAATTCACCTAGTAAATCTGAAACTTCAAGTGGTATTTCACTACTACCTTCTTTATCTTTCCTAGGAATCAAAGCATAGCACATACGCTGATGTTTCATGCCATCTAAAAATTTCCTTCTGTCAACAAGACAAATCCTAGCACTGCTACATACCTTTTTGCCTTCCCTTTTCATGGGCTTTAGTTTGTGATGAACTCCATCCTTTGTTAGAGAATATGTGTTTGCATGACCATCATGTACTGCATGCCTATCAAACTTCCATGGTCCACCCAATAATAGATGGAAAACATCCATTGGAATAACATCACAGAGAACCTCATCATGGTAACTACCAATTTTGAACTTCACTAAACATTGTTCACTTACTAGGACCTTATGATCATCTTTCACCCAAGCAATACGATAGGGTTGAGGGTGTTTCTCCCTTTTGAGCTTCAGCTTAGAGACCATCTCCTTTGATACCAAGTTATCAGTGCTACCACCATCAATGATCACATCACAACATTTATCCTCACATTTTCACCTGGTATGGAATAAACTCCTCCTTTGTCCTGGTTCAATCTCACCACTTAGTAGGACCCTTTCAAGTCTCTCCTCTTTCTGCATCCTCTGAATGTGATGATTGTGCATCCTCATCCACATGAGCAACCCTAGCTTGACCCTCAACTCTCCTATTTTTCCTTCCTTGTCATTGAGGGCATTCAAAGGCATGATGAAATTCTTCATTGCAATGGAAATAGGTACCACGGAAGCCTCCTCTTTCTTGTCCATGTCCTCTACCTCTTCCTCTCTAATTTCCAAAGTCTTGATCACGGGAGTGGTTGAAACCCTTGTTCCTCTGGTTCCTTCTAGTACCCACATCTTCATTCTTCTTTTGGGTTTAATTTCGGCCTCCAGATGACCTACCACTACCCCTTCCTCTTTGACCGCACCCTCTTTGTCTCCCTTCAAATCTCTTATTTAGCTTCTCTTCAACTTGTAGGGCAAACTGGTATGCCTCTTCAATGCTGGTCATTCTTACCAGACTTAATTCCTCCTGGATGCTAGGTCGCAACCCACTAATATAATGAGCAACCTTCTCCTTATTTGCTTTTGCATGCCCTGCTCTAATAAAGATTTGGTAAAACTCCTCTGTATATTCTTGGACTAATCTTCCTACTTGCTTTAACCCATGCATCTTCTTAAACAAATCAAACTCGTAGTCAACAGGAATGAACTACTTCTTCAATTTGTCCACCATACGATCCCACCTTGTGATCTTCTCCTTTCCTCTTCTATTTCTTTCCAATTGAGCCTCTTTCCACCAGATTTTGGCATGGCCTTTCAGTTTGGCCTTTGCAAACTTAACCCTATCTGGATCCCTCATATCCTCATACTCAAAGTATTCTTCTAGTTCATTGATCTAGTCGATCAACTCATCTGGTTTCAAATTTCCTGAAAATACACCCACATCAGTTATAGGTCTTTTCCCAAACTGAGTAATGGCCCTAAAAAGCCTTTCCTCTACCTGATTCAAAACTTCCTTGTCAAATTCCCCTTCTGGTCCAATTTCTTCTTCTTTATTGTCATCCTCACTTTCGTCACCTGCAGTAACATTTTTTCCTCTACGGAGCTCCTCCTGCAACACTTGTACCTACCTCTAGAGGGCTCTAACCTCCTCAAAATTAATAGCTCTGGCCCTTCCACCATGCTCTCTTCGTGGAGGCATCTTTTGAACTTAAACCCACAACCACACAGTCCTGGTGCAAACTGCCTCACAGTTGGCATTCTATCTACACACTCAGGAAAACCAGCTCTGATACCACTTGATGGAGACACAACCCAAGCACAAAATGGACACAAAAGGAAAGGGAAATTTTATTAACTTTGTAAATAAGCTAATACATTTAGTACAGATAAAATAGATTTCAAAACATGCCCTATGGGCTTACAATAGCATAAATTTGGAGATAAATAGACCGTGGAGGGTTAAGGATTAGGAATACATTCTAGAAAGAGCTAGTAGGCATCCACCAACCAAGTCAAAGGCTCCAAAAGCCACGTAGAAGTTGGTGCAAATCTAGAAGAATCCAAAAACGGTAATTGAACTTCTAGGAGGCATAACTTTTGAACCGTAGCTCCGATTGACGAACCGCTTACATTTTTGGAAAGCTCTCAAAGCACTCTATAGCCCTATGTACTAGCTTTTCTCATTCCCCATTTTTTGGCCCAATTTGAGGTCATTTAATTCCCCTAACCTGACTTTGAAGCATTCTTAAGAATTCTCCAAAAATCAAAAAACTGCAATAACTTTCAAACCATGGGGCCTTTTGACCTGATTTTTTTTGGAATGCTCTAAATTACAATTACATCCATCCAGCCAATTTACAGCTTCTAGTTCACCAAAATGATGGCTCAATTACATACTCCTATTTTTTTGACATTTACACATATCCCAAGGTGTTCAAATACTCTATCCTAGAACACTAATAGTGGAACTGTTAGAGTTGGAACCTTTATTTGACCCAAATGGGTATCCAGAAATGAAAACACATGAAACAAAAACTAAGTCTAAGTACATTTTTTTGGTTGACACAGGATTTCCCTTACACCTCTGGATGCTCTTGCATCATATTCCTACTTTCTTTAACCCTTGCATTTTTTTTAATAGATCAAGCTCATAATCTATGGGAATGAATTGTCACTTCAATTTAGATATCATTTGGTCCCATCTCTATATTGTGTCCTTCCCTCTTTCTATTTTTCTCCAATTGAATCTCTTTCCACTAGATCTTTGCATGTCTCTTTAGTTTGGCCTTTGTAAATTTGACCCTATTCAGATCTTCAATATCTTCATACTCAAAATATTCCTCCAATTCATTGATCCAATTGGTCAATTCCTCTGAGTTAAGATTTCTCAAAAATGGGGGAACCTCAAACTTAGGTCTTTTCCCAAACTTGTAAATGACCCTAAAAAGCCTCTCTTCTTTTGGGTTCAAAACTGCCTCTTCTTCAACATTTGTTTCTTCTTCTTCATCATCCTCACTTTCATCTCTTATGGCAAGATTTATTCCCTTGTGCATTTTGTCTTCCAACGTATGCCTTTATCTTTAGAGGGATCTAAAACCCTCACATGTAACACCTACAACTCTTCCACCACACTTTCTTTGTAGAGGCATTTCTACACTTTTGCTGAAACCCTAGTGCAAATTGCCTCACAAATGGCAATCTATCCACACACTCAACCCAAACAATGGTCTTGGTGCAAGATGCCTACTAGTTAGTGATCTATTTACATAATTAGGAACCCCCTTTCTGATACCACTTGATGAAGGACACTCTCCTTGATATCGCAACAAACAATAGAAACAAATAATAACAAAAATTTAGATAACAAAATCTAGGCTTCTCATTATCGGTGCAAATGTAGAATTAAAGAATTATAATATGCAAAACCACATGGGAACCTTCCTTACAATAGTCTACAAGATAGAGCTATGATGATCACCTAGAACTGCCCTAAGTAACCTATGGGCCTTCCTTATATAGGCACTTTTAACCACTCGAAAAGGTTCTAGACACTAAGTCATAACCCTTGAGGCCAACCAACCTCATAATATATTATTCCATTACACTTGATTGCATATGATAGACTCAAGACAATTTACAAATTATATTTTTTGATGGGTCCACTTATGAAGACTATAACTAGTAAATTGTTGACCTGATGGGCTATTATAACCCCATTCTAGAATCATCAACTAGCGATCTAAAATGGTTGAATGTGAAAGCAGTTATTAGTCAAAGTTTCAACTCATTTTAGAGCCATTTAGGCCTTCATGATTGGACTTGAAGTTTGGATAGCCAAAAGTTCTATGCAATAACTATAGCAATACATATGATATGACAATAAAACTCAACTAGTAGGCTAATATGTCAAAGATAAACCTCCACATATGAGAATAAAAAAATCTAAGCACATAATACCAACTTACTAAAATTAGCACGCTCCCACAAATGGTAACTCTAGATAGGAAAAGCCTTTAATAAAAACTAAAAATCAAAATAATTTTGTATGATGAAAGATTTCCCTCACATCTAGGATGCTCCTGTATCAAACACCTAGGGTAATTTGAGAAATGATCTTGTCATGTCTCAGGTAGTTAGAGGAAAACCAAGATAGTTAACCTCCTCATGTGTTAAGAATGCCTTTCCAGTTGACTAGATACTCCTCATATATTTTGTTCCTTGTGCTTCATCCCACATGACTATCCAATAAATCCTTAATCTCTAGTTGTGTAGTTGAAGTAGATGCCAAAATACTGCACTATGCTTTTGCAACTTCATCTCCACCAACTCCCTCATAATATTCTATCAAATTTAAATTGTTAAACACTGGTGAAATATTTAGTTCAGCAAGAAACTCTACTTCATAAGCATTTCAAGAATCATGCTTTTTTACTATCTTACACAGTCCAAGCTTTTTCATTTTCAGCTTATTATACGTACCCATCAAAAATCTCTCCTTCCTCAAATGAACCATGAATTCATCACCAATCTAAAATTCCTTATACCTCCATTTCACATTTACCTTAGCCTTATACTATGTTTTCACCTTTGTAATGTGTTTCCTCACCTCTGAATGGATGTTCTTCAAACGTTCATCAAAATCTTATGCTTCAATACTACTTATCTTTCCTTTAACCAACTGGCTCAATTTAGAAGCATTTCTAGGATTTCTCCCATATACAATCTGCAATGGTGATTTACCAATAATAATGTTACATAATCATTGTATGCAAATTTTTCTTGTGGTAAAACTAGATCCCAACCTTTTGGCTTAGCTCCAATTTGACATCTTAAAAAATTCTCCAAACTCTGGTTCAACACTTCTTCTTGTCTATCAATTTGTAGATGATGGAATGAAGTGAACTTCAAATCTATCTTTAATTTTTTCCATAATGTATGCTATAAATACCCATTAAAATTGGCATCTTGATCAGAAACTATACCCTTTGGCAAACCATGCAGTCTCACCACTTCTCTGAAAAATAACTCTATCACATGAACTACATCATTTTCCTTCTTGGTGGGGATAAAATGTGCCATTTTAAAAAATCTATCAACCACCAAAAATTTCAAATCATTCCCTCATGGTGTCCTTGGTAAACCAAGAATGAAATGAATACTAACATCTTCCCATGGCTTCTTAGGTACATGTAATGGCTAATATAACCCTATATTCTGCTTCACTCCTTTTGCCATCTAGCATACTCTACAACTATGCACAAAATTCTTCACATATTTCTGTAATTGTGGCCAATAATAATTCTTAGCAACCAAAGCAATGGTCTTATCTCCACCAAAATATCATTCTCATCCTCTACTATGCTCCTTCTTGATGAGATTCTCTTTCATGGAACTTCTAGGAATGCGCAACTAACTTCCTTTAAACAACATACCATCTTGGATTATGAAATCCAACCACTTTGTCCTATCAAGTGTAATAGGTTCTATACAAGCTTTCCAAGCCTCATGAAAATTATGATCCTCCGAATAAAAATTCTTGAGTTCCTTAAACCTAACCACCTCAATCTGCATTTGTGTCAGTAAAACTTGTCTTCTATTAAGAGAATTTGCAACTCTATTAGACTTCCAACCCCTATGTTTTAAAACAAATGTATAACTCTGCAAAAACACAACCCATTTCAAATGCCTTTGATTCAATTTTCCTTGACTATTCAAATATTGCAAATCTTGACGAGCATTATACAAAAAAAAATCCTTAGGAAGAAGATAGTGTCTCTACTTCGTCAATGCCTAACCTATAGCATAAAATTATTGATCATAAACATAATAATTTCTTTTGGCATCATTCAATTTCTCATTGAAATAAGCAATAGATCTACTTTCTTGGCTAAAAACAACTCCAATTGTAGTACCACTAGCATCACAGTTTAATTGAAACACCTTATTAAAACATGGAAGTGTTAAAATAGGTTGCTCTATAACTTCCTATTTCAAAAGATCAAAACTCTTATCTACCCCTATAGTCCACTTAAATTCTTTCCTATCTCCTCTCATTGTTTTAGTCAAAGGTCCACAAATACTACTAAAACCTATGATAAACTTTCTATATAAACTAGTCAGTCCATGAAAAGATCTTACCTTTTTTGCACTCCTTGGAGTAGGCCATTCAAGGATAACCTTCACTTTCTTAGGGTTTATTTTCAGACCTTTTGCTAATACTACAAATCCTAGCTAAACCAACCCCTTCTTCACAAAACTACACTTATTCAAGTTTATTAGTAACTTTTCCTCCCTCAACTTATCAAACAGCTTACAAATGTGCATCAAATTCTCCTCCAATGTCTTACTAAATATCACAATATCATCTAGGTAAATAATGACAAACTTACCCAAAAAATCCTTCAGTACCTCATTCATGAGCCTAATGAAAGTGCTCAGTGCATTTTTTAGGCCAAAAGGCATGACTAACCACTTGTACAATCCTTCCCTTGTCTTGAAAGTAGTCTTCCACTACTCTCCTTCTCTAATGTGAATCTGATGTTACCCATTCTTCAAATCTATCTTTGAGAAATATGCAAATCCATTCAAAAAGTTCATATTATCATCCATCCATGATATTGGAAAACTTTATTTGATTGTGATCTTCTTGATAACTCAATAATATGGACACGTCCTCCATTATGCAAATATTTTTGGTACAATACATAGACTTCAAATCTCTCAAATCAACCCATTCTGTAATAATTCATGAACTTGTCTATTCAACTCTTCACTTTTGTTGGTGTCATCCTGTGTGCTGCCTTGTTTGGGAAACTAGTTCCTAGAATCAAGTCCATTTGGTGACTAATATTCCTCTCTAGGGGTAATCCATCAAGTACATTATCTGACACAATATCTAGATACTCCTCCAACAAATCTACCACTTATGCAGGTAGCTCCTCTACTTCACCTTTACCATCTTTTGGAATTACAGAAAAAACATATGCTCTCACCTTATATCATTGAGAAACTCCTTTCCATCAACAAAACATATTTTGGCAGCATTACATTTTTTCCCCTTCAATGGCTTTTTTTTATGTTTCACTCCATCCTTTGTCACAATGTAGGTACTTGTACACCTATCATGTACACCATGCCTCTCAAACTACCATGACCTACTCAACAACATATGTCATATGTCCATAGGTGTGATAACACATAGCACCTTATCTTGGTAGCTTCAAATCATGAACTTACTAGACACTGCTCATTGACCATGACCTTGTGGCCACCTTGCACCTAGGCAATACAGTATGGATGTAGGTGTTTCTACCTCTTCAATATTAACTTTTTTACCATCTTTTGTGACACCAAATTGTTAGTACTTCCAACATCAATGAGAACATAACATCACTTATCTTCACATTTTCACCTTGTGCAAAATAAACTCCTCATTTGATTAGGTTCATTATCACCTCTCAACAAGAATCTTATGTTAACCATAATTTTCTCCTCTTTCAGTAGCTTTAGAATGTGATGATTTGGTATCTTCATCAACATGCGCAACTCTAAGCTGGCCTTTAATTCTTCTATCATTCTTTCCTTGGCACTATGAATAGTCAAACCCTCTATGCCCTTTCTATCTGCAGTAAAAATATTTTCCATGGAAATCGCCTCTTTGAGATCCTTGTCCTCTACCTCTTTCTCTTTGATCTCTATTGTTCAAATCATGGAAATGATTATAATTATTTTCCCTCTAGTTCTTGCTACTACTACTAGCCTTGTCCTTTTTCTTCTGGTCATCATTTCAGCCTCCATAAGACCGTCTCTCAAATCTTCCACCATGATCTCTTTTGCTATTTTTTTTTATCATACTTCTTGTTCAACTTTTCCTCAACTCTTAGGGAAAATTGGTATGCCTCTTCAATACTGTTCATTTGGACCGTACTCAATTCCTCCTAAATTCTTTCTCTTAACCCATTCAAATAATGTACAACCTTCTCCTTGTCAAATTTTTCATGGCTTTTTCTAATGAGAACTTGGTAGAACTCTTTGGTACACTCTTGAACATATCTTCCCCCTTGCTTCAACTATTGCATTTTTTTTAATAGATCAAGCTCATAATCTATGGGAATGAATTGTCACTTCAATTTGGCTATCATTTGATCCCATCTTGTGAATTTGTCCTTCTCTTTTATGCTCCTCTCTAATTGAATCTCCTTGCACCAGATCTTCATCCAACCCTTCAGTTTGGCCTTTGCAAATTTGACCCTATCTAAATCTTCAATATCTTCATACTCAAAGTATTCCTCCAATTCATTGATCCAATCAATCTATTTCTCTAGATTAAGATTTCCCAAAAATGTGGGAACCTCAAACTTAGGTCTTTTCCCAATCTTGGAAATAACCCTAAAAATCCTTTCTTCTTCTAGGCTCAAAACTGCCTATTCTTCAACATTTTCTTATTGTTCTTAATCTTCACTTTCATCTTATATGATGAGATTTATTCCTCTGCACAGTTGTTCTTCAAATGCTTGCATGTCTTTGAAGGGCTCTAAACCCTAGAGTGTAACACCCATGACTCTTCCACCACACTCTCTTCATAGAGACATTTTTGCACTGTCATTAAAATTCTAGTGCAAACTGCCTCACAATCGATGATCTGTCCACACGCTCAACCCAAACCATGGTCTTAGTGTAATTTTCCTCCTAGTCGGCAATGTATTTACACACTCAGGAACTCCCACTTTAATACCACTCCCCTTAATACTACAACAAACAATAGAAGAAGAGAAAAAGATAATTTTAGAGAGTAAAATATGAGCTTCTTGTTATTTCTGCAAATGCAAAATTACAAAATTACAATATGCAAACCCGCATGAGCATCTTCCTTATAACAGTCTACAAGACAAAGCTACAATTATGACCAAAAACTACTCTAGATAGCCTATGGGCCTTCCTCATATAGACACTTCTAACCACCTGGGAAGGTTCTAGACACTAATCCCTAACACTTGAGGCCAATCAACCTCATATTATATTATTCCATTACACTTTATTACATATGATCAACTCAAGACAATTTACAGATTATATTTTTAGATGGGCCCACTTTTGGAGACCATAAATAGAAAACCATTAACTTGATGGGCTATTATAACCCCATTCGAGAATTCTTGGCTAGTAATCTAAAAAATTGTTCATGTAAGCATTCATTAGTGAAGGTTTTTCCTCGTTTGGGGGGCATTTAGGCCTTCATCACTAGACCTAATGTTTGTATAGCCAAAATTCATACAAAAAATTTACAATTATTGTAGCAATACATATGATATGATAATAAAACTCATTTGGCAGGCTGATATGTTAAGGATCAACTTCCACATATGAGATTAGAACAATCTGAGCACATAATACTAACTTACTAAATTTAGCAAGCTCCCACAAATAGTAACTTTGTACAAAAATAACCCTTATCAAAAATACAAAAATTGGAAAATTAGAAATAGGTATAGTTTTGGGTGATGTAAGATTGCCCTTAGACCCAAGATGCTCTTACATCAAGAACAAACATGAGAGAAAGAAATGATTAATGTCAAGAATAAGAAAAGGAACCCAAAAGAATTGAATTACCCACCAAGAATAAAACAATCAGCAACCCTAGAACAAACCAAAAAATCAAAGAGAAGAAACTATAATACTAAGGAATAGAATACAAAGAAAAAGACAAGAATGAGACAACAAGAGAAGCAAGGAGAGGATAAAAGAATAGGAAATGATAAGACACTCTAAATGCAAGGGAAAAACCCAAACCCGAAGAGAAAACACCAAATCAACCACATAAATGGAGAAAAAGACAAATAAGACTTAAACTAAGCTAAGAAAATAGAAGCCACACCAAAAAGATAGTAACCTAGTATTATATATTTATTAAGACTATTATTTATATATAATATATAATATATATGATATACACAATATGTGTGTCTATAGATATATATATAATATTAAGACTATTATTTATATATTATATATAATATATATGATATGTGTGTATAATATGTGTAAATATATATACATAATATGTGTGTCTATGTGTGTGTGTGTGTGTTCGAACACACACACACACACTTATTTGTATATGTACATATATGCATACATGTACATATTTACATATGTGTAGGTATATATATGCATACATACATACATATACATATACATATACATATACATATACATATACATATACATATACATATACATATACATATACATATGCATATGCATATGCATATACATATACATATATATATATATGTGTGTGTGTGTGTGTGTGTGTGTGTGTGTGTGTGTGTGTGTATTTCTATTTCTATTTATTTTTTCCTTTTTGTTGATACACACACACACACACACACACACACACACAAATTTACACATATTTTCATATGTAGGCATCTATGCATATGCTTAGGAAAATATATGCATACATATCTTCAAATATATTTATACATACATTTAAATAATTGGTTTATTTATTGTGCTTGGTAGTGGTGTGATTTTTAAATTATTTTGTTTGTTTTTATTTTCCTTCTCTTTGCTTTCACTTATTATTCTTTTCCTCTGTATAGGCAGTTATATCTTTGGTCCTTTAGCTTTTTATTCTTATTTGTTGGTTGGTTAATTGTGATTTTTCTTTCTCATATGTCACTTCTTCCAACTTTTTCCTTCCTTGGTTAATTTCTTGGTTATATTGTTTCCTTTCTTTTATATATGTGTGTGTGTGTCTTGTTTTGGTTGTTCTTTCCTTTCCAATTTTCAGCTCCTTTTGGTTTTGGTTAGGTAGTTTCTAGTTTGTCTAATTTTTTTTAACTCTTAGTAGTTATGTCTTCCTTGGTCTCTGTGTCTTCTTGCTCTCTCTCCTTTCTCCCTTTTTACTCTTGCCTCAATCTTCAATCTATATTTTTCATGCCCCTTTTCTCTCCTACACCTTGATGATGGATAATGTAATATGATTTGAAACATTGGTGATAAAATTATCTACACAATCTAACCCAGAAAGAATATTTACAGTAATATGGATTTAGGAAATCTGATAGACTTAACACATATGATATTAAGTGCATTCCCCATAAGCAGAAGAGATCACCATGCATTTTTGAAGGACATGGTTGCCCCATCATGAGTTCCAACATGCATATAAATAAAATATAGTGTTGGAAATAGAAAAAAATATTGCTACAACACAATGTATGTAAAAATTATGAGATCAGATCAACTATGAAACAAAAAATGTGGAGCTCTTACTTCCATTAATGATAAGAAAAATCCCTCCGTATATAGTTGAGGAGTCACAAAGATGTAAATCAAGTGTATAAAAGTTGTCACGACTCATCATATGACTTCTTTGTTTGTGCCTACATGGCGATTAGGTGGCAACCTTGTTATTTTGACTAGGTCAACTATTTTAACTTGCTACACTAAATCATGGATTAGATTAATCATGTCATTTGCTATGTTAACTATTTAGGAAAATTAATGTTATTAGAGGATTTTTAAGTTATGTTAAGTCATATTATGAGCATGTTGATGATATTTTGTAGACATGATTTATGTTCATTTTTTGATGTATGCATATGCATTATAGTTACGATGTTCACATATGATGTTTTATTATCAACTGACAAGTACTAACTCTTTTATGTTTGTGAGTGTTTGAGTGTCTATAGGTGTCGAAGGCGAGGGTGTGGTTGAGGCAGAGAGAGTTAGCCTCTTAGAAGGGGACAAATGGATGGGTTTAAGCAGTTAAACACACTACTTAGTTTGTTTTCTTTTTAAAATATAAGCTTAATTTTGATTATTGTTCTTAGTTTCTATGTAAATGAATGTGCATTTATTTAGAAATAGTTAAATTAATATAACAATTTTTAATTGTTAAGATAACCATATTTTAAACAAATTTCACAAATGTAGAATTTCAAATGATTTGAGAAATAGTTGCATTTTCTCTTTTAACCATTATAATTTATATTCCTTCCTTACCTATTAAAGATTAAAAAGAAAAAACAATTGTGCCATTTAGTTCTTTTTTTAGAAGATTTAAAATAAATAAATTAGAAGTGATATTTTAATTCTTTTTATGGCAACCCTAACCTAATTTTCTAAAAAGTTGTTTTTTTAATATGGGATTGGTTTTGGCATTATGGGGAATGGGCATCATTTAATGGCAGATATTCATGGGTAGTGGAAAGGGCTATTTTCCACCTAGTACAGGTTAGTTTCTCCTCCATGAGAGGAATGATAAAGGAAAGAGGAGGAATCGATTTGGAAAGGAGAAGATAGAAGTGAACTGGGTGTCAGAGGGGGAAACATTTGCATTTGAAGAGTTTGAAGGAGCAAACCTTTTTTGAGAACACACACAGTAGGAGGCAGGAAAATAGCTCAGCAGCGAAAGGATACAAATTTCCACTATATTCTTACCTATTCCATGTATAGGTTATGATCTTGTAGTATTTTAGTGTGGAAATTATGAAATGGGTATGCTTTTCAATTTATTTTTTTACAACCTCGTCATGGAAAACGTAAATCTTTTTAAACACCCAAACCAACTACAAATTTGGAGTATTTTTCTTTTGGTAAACTCTTCCTTCAACCGTTGTTTGACCATTTTAGTTAAAACTATGGGCATCCCAATGTATAAACATGTGAGACTTGGAAACCCCAACCATCGATTGTCTCTTAAAAGTGAATAGAACTGTGGAAGAATGCCTTGTTATAAAATCCAAAATCTATTGAATTCTTCCTTGCAAGATTTAGATACATGTGAAAAAATTGGTTACTCTTATCTAATTTTGTTTTGGGAAAAACACAATTTCAACCAAATAGCTCAGGTTCCATCATTTACTTGTTCCAACATTTTCAGCCTACTTTAAGAGTAGTAGGACTACTCTTCACACAAAAGCTCAGTTTAAAATTTATAGCCTTATAATGGTTTGTAAGACATGTTGGAGACCTTGTCTCATTTTCCCTATGTGGTAGGATTTCAAGTTTGAAATAGTTTCTCATGTGTTTTTTTTAAGTAATGCAAATATCTAACAACTTGGACTATAGCTGTTGTAGCTGAATTTTTACTCAAGTTTATATGTGTGAGGGACTCTATAGAATTATAGCATTGTATTTCTTTTCTTTTCTTTTTCTTTCCATCACTTGAATTCTTCCTTGTTGTCATAGTTTTAGAAACTTTCTACAAGACAGCGATGTTGGACTATGTAAACAAAAAAATGTAGAGGCAACCAATCTCTAAACATTTTTTTAAACAATGAAATTGTAGCAGTAGTCTATTCATGGTTTCTTAAACCTCTGCTAAAGAAATGAGTCCATAGAATTACTAAAGCAAAGACTTAGTTGGGGAATAACCCACTTTTCTCTGTTAAAATGTAACATCATTATAGAATGTTGAATTTTAACACACTTTCTAGTTGAAGATGTTATAAAATGTAATTATATAACATAGTACTCTTCTATTTTGTTCCTTTCTATGGTAGTATTGTATAGTGTGATCACATTTGTGTGTGAAATTAGATAACATTCACCATATAGTGAATTTATTTTCTAATTAGAATCAATGAAATCTTTTTGTGATAATGTTTAAGCCTGATGTTAAGCCTTAGAATCTTATTAATTGGTAATTTTTCTTAAGCTGTTGCTTATATTAGGAAATTTATTCAAGTGTAAATTTTTGAGCTTGTTAAACTTATGAATGTTGTAGGTTTTCAACCTAAACTTATGAACAAATGTGCAGTTGGGTAGGAATTTGAGTCTTCCATTCAGCAAATTTCTTTAAATTTTTAAGTGTAGATCTTCATTTTTGTGAAGTAAGTCTTGGGTGGAAATGGTGGTAATGTTGTTACACTTTATGAACACTGAGTGGTGCTAGTTACCAATAGATAACTAAGAAACATATTGTAAATTTGTTAAGTCTTAAGTATGATTGTTTTATTTCCTTATGGATGGGTGTATATGGAATTGGGAGGGTGGGGATGGATGCATATTGTTTTGCTTCTCTCAACCTGTTGAGTGTTGTGTGGTAAGATTCATTACAGTTTGACTCTCCATGCATCATGTTGGTGAATTTAGTGCTTGGCCAAGCCATCTTTCATTATTTTAGTAGAAATATTATTATCTCTGACATTGTGTATGGGTTGATATGCATACTTTATTTGAAGCATAGAGTAGATATGTTGATTTGTACATATGGGTAGATATGCTCTTTTTACTCTCTGCATATGTGTTGATGTGTAGAATGTTATATTATTTCTTTTTCCATGTATCTATGATTAGTCTATTTAGTACATGGATGTCTATAGTAAGTTTCACATCTATACTGAATCCATCTGATTCGTGTTGTTCTGGGAAGCTAACCTTCTTGTGCCAAGGTTAGGGTGTTCTTCATGTCAGGAAGAACTCTGGGGGAGTAATAACTCTATGGTTGGCATGGTAAAAGGACCCGAGCCACACCCTCATTCAAATAGCAGATGGATGTCATTCATTGGCTAAGGAATGAAACACTCAGAAGTACGACAGTGAATACTTGGAAGCTGTAAACACCTATTGGTTGATCACTCTTTCTTTCTTTATGATGTATATAAAATTCTGGGAATGTACCTATGTACCATATTCAGTTATGTCGACATTTCATTGAATGGATGGAATGAAGATTTATCTTTTGAGTGTTTTTATTTTTTTCGAACAGCATTGTTATTGGAGTTTGTAATGAACTATGTAATCTTTTTCAATAATCTAAATAAAATGTCTTGACTTTTCAATCTCCATTGCTGATGTGTATCTTTGACTTTTTTCATTTTTCATTTTATGGATGATTTGGCTTATTGTTGTTAGAGGTAGTCTTAACAAAAGTTTAGAATCTCCTACATGTGTTTAATATATAAAATTTCATACATACAAGATAAAAATAATCAAATCCTTTTCAATGCCATATAGCAAGAAAAACATATCTATGCATTTTCATAAGTAATGGTGGCAAGAATACAAGCCCTAATCATGAAAAGTGAAGAGATCTTATATGCATGAGAATACTATGTACAGGTTGCATGAGTCTATAGAACAAAGAAACCAATTACATATGAGAAAATATTGAATCCACCATACAAGCCGCAACTAACCAATAGAGATAGAAAAATCAACAAAGACATGATGCTCTAAGTGTATCAATAGCATGACATCAAGACTTGTAAGACAAAAAAATGAATGAATGTTGTAGCAACACTCTTAAAATGGGTGGCTACATCAAAATAATAGGTCTGAAAGTAAAAAGCACAAAGATCCACTGTAGAAAGGTTGTAGATGATCAAATAGTAATGACATCATTAGGTAAACACATGCTATAAGTTTTAAATAGATACAAAGACTATCAAATATATAAATCAAAGCAGTCAAACTCACTCATATAATCAAGTATATAGTGATCCAGCTCATAGTCATGGCACAACCTTTTCTCTCTAATTAGAAAGAGCACCGGGTGTGTATTCATCACAATCATTAAGAAAATACATGAAATATAACATAAAAGCAATGTGTAGCCCACGAGTTGCATCTAAATATGTTAAATATCATATAAACTATTGCTTTAAATGCATCAAGAGTAGTGTTCTACATCTTGAGATGGTAATATCAAATAAAATGATGCCCCAATTTATGAAATAAACCCCCTTTCATTCCATTCAAGAAATTAAATGCACATACAACAAACCCTCTCTAGATCTAGTGAAGGAGTTGAAATGAGCTGATCTGATACATAAAGGAAAACATGGAAGCAAATATGAAGCAAGAATGAGATCAAAAATCACATGTGACCTTGCTTTCCATTAAATAAAATGAAGACATAAATCAATACATAAAATGCAAGCTCTGACTTTCAAAAATCCCTCACATTGTCTAATTAAGACTGATCAAATGAGAAAAAAATGAAGCAAATCTTACCTTATACCTCATTGATAGGTTGTGTCCAAATCCAAGCCCCATAAAGTTGATTCAAGCTCCCTACAAGTGGAAACTTTCCTAAGGCTCTTTGAGTTCCAACAACAGTTCAAGCTAGGGTATCCATGTTTTGCCTTTGAATCCTTCTTTTTACCATAACATGGCTCTATCAAGTTTTTCCCTAAGATAATGGAATTTTTGTTTGAGAAGATTAATGTAAAGGGGAATGCATTATGTGGTATTTTTTATTGAGATAATGTCATTTTAGAGGTGTCATTGCAATATAAGGGGGAGATATTAAATATTTTAAAAATATTTAGGCATGTTAGTTGGGATGCATTTTTGTGGGGATTTTCAATGTGAGTGTGGGTTGGTTTTTGACACATCATGAGGGCATTTGTGTTCTATTACAAGGTGGGGGAAATTTTGCATATTATTGTAAGGGAGTACATTAAAGTTCTATAATGCTTACATAAAGAGGGAGGCTTTTGGTTTCATGGAGTTATGATAATTTTTATGTGAATATGTTTATGTATAGATCCTTATGGGGGGGTAGGGTGCCTTTTCATTTTTTTCACATATTCATATTGTAAATATTTAAATAGATGATATTTTATAAATCGTTCTATTTGAATGTGTCTTTAAATGCAAAAATAAAGGGATGTTGAGATAAGATTACACAAAACTCATGGGGATTTGAAAAAGATAAATTATATGATTTCCTTATTTGTTGACAACTACAAATTGATTATGAGGAGGTTGAAAAAATTCAATTATGACCATCATGATCAATGGGGCCAAGATCTTGTGTGCAGATTTCCAGATTTCAATGGATGTCAGGTGCTTGTTTCGTTCCTAGATTTCATGGAGGTTGTGGATATGTTTCTGATTTGTGAGGGTGATGCAAATTTTTGGTTAGAGCCTCTTTATATATTTCTCCTTTCCATTGTTATAGTTAGTTCTTTCATTCTACCTCCTTGGAGTTGGCTTTTTTCTCCTTGAATATTTATTACTATTTGTAGCTCAAGTCCTACTTTGTGATGCAATTTTGAGCATTTGTTCCTTCTAAATTTTATATAAGAATGATCCTCTTTGGCCCTATTTCAACTTTTCATTGTGTTCTAAGTGTTTTCAAGTACAAGTTATTGTGATTATTTAGTATCCTTGGCTTAATTTTTAATGTTTATGAGGCATGTGAGAGGTGGTTTCATGAAATAAGTGAAGTGTGATTTGTGTGTAACCAAGTTTAAAAGTTGAGAACCAGTTTCCTTCTTTTAAGCATCTGCACCTTGTTACATTATATGAATCTAAAGCTACCAGGAATATTTTGTGATCAAGTTGTTATGTTCAACTCCAATTGTGGATTTTCCCTCCAAAGTTGCACCATATTCATAATTCTAGTGAATCACCTTTGTTTCAAGTTAAGTTTATGTTATTTATTTCTCTCTTCCCCTTTTCCTACAAAGTTTAAGTCTAGTTTCAATAGGTGATTCAAGGGAATCTGTCCCTTTATGCTGGAGGTCGATCCTTAACATGGCATACCCACAGGCCAAGGATCATCCCATATTTTACTAGATTGCTAAAATTTCATTTCATCTCAAGGTTGCAATCTAGTTGACAATAGAAAAATAAAATATCACATAGAGATGCATACATTAATGACACATATTTTTACGTGGAAACCCTTAGTGTGAGGGTGAAAACCATGGTGGGAGTAATATACCCACTAACCTTTCCTTATAAGTAAAAGGTTGACCTATTTATAGCTCACTTCTATTCCTTTTGAGAACTCATCCTGTTAGAAATGAATATAATCTGTTAGGAGTATAATATCATGTTAAGTATACCTCATTAGAGGATTTTGAACCCTTTTTGAGAGATACATTGTTACAATATTTCAAAGACTTATTACATGTCTTCCTTGTTAGAGGCTTATAATAATTGTAATCATAAGAAAGAAAAATAAAGATTAGATCTAAAGATGTGGCATAACTTTCCTTATAGATCCACTATGATGCTTCATGAAGATACTTTGACCTCCTTCTTTTCTAGCTTAACTTAGCAAACACACTCTATTCATTTCCTTCTTTATGTACTTGATCACTAGTCTATTGTTACTCATTTCTCTCTTTGTTCTTGTCTGTCTTCTGTAGATCTTTGATCAAGACAAAAAATAATAATAATAATAATAATAATAACAAAATAAATTCTAAGTGAGCTTAAATCTTCTCGCCCAATCCACGGGTCAAAACCCTAAAATTATCCTTCTCAAAAATATGAAATTGAAATTGAAATGTTTACAGAGGTTAGTCAAAAAACTCCCATGACTACCTATGCATAGGCTTCTATCCATTTAGGTTTGTATTTCCAACTATAAGTCTACATATAGACTCAAGTCCTTGCTTCCTTTTGTCACTTCCTTTTTTCACTTCCACCACTTTTCTCTACATAAATCTCATATCACTATCAAACCTTAACTTTATTTTGTCACATCAAGGGTGACTCATCTATGACCATAAAAATTTCATGCCTATCTTCTTATCAAAGGAAAAATCATGTATTTTCTTCTATGAAGAATGATATGCCAATCTACTAGAGGTCGCATTCTCTTGCAACACTTCAGTCTTCTTGTTAACCAGTTACCAATAAATGACAACATTTCAATGCTTACTTAATGATTGAGTCCACTTCTCACCATTTTTTTGGTCAATCATGCCAGTGACTAGTTTAGTCATACAATCTCCTCCTTTGGCATTGATAGAAAAACCTTTATACTTGTGAATAAATCTACAAGCTAACAAGAATTACATCTCTTTACAAGTCAAGCTTGCCAATCTCATCTCTTCTAAGTCCCTTATTCTTATCAATGACTTTAGAATTTTTCCTCTAAGTCCTCTTAAGTATATTCTTTCTATTATCTTATTCCCCTTAATATTTGTAGGTATCGACCCCTTTGATCCTTCTTTTTCCTACTTATTGTTTCACCCTTTATTCAGTCTTGTCACCTGTGAGGCCTCACCTGATCTACCCTAGCATAGATGACATATTTGCATTATGATACTTCTAATTCAATTTTTTGATATACTTTTGAGACTATAGGGTTATGCCATTATAATATCTACATTTTGATGATCTGCACTTACGTCCGCACATTGTGACCTAATTAATATATATTATGATTTCATTAATGTAATTGCGTTGATAGAAATTGAATTGTAGAAATTCTTGAAATGTCAAATGATAATGTTTTAGGGGAAGTTAGGGTTAAAGGATAAATTGTGATATGCACTAGGACCTAATTCACATTCCTATGGAATCAATAGTTGTGGATTCAGTATTTCATCACTATGCTAGAAAACAGATTATAAAGTTATTTAGAATATTAATTTGATCATGTAAAGTGAAGTTTAATGTTGATAGTCAAAATTTGATATTAAAAGTTTTGAATGTTTTATGTGAGAACGATTAGGAAAAAGTAAGTTAATTGGAACTGATCAAGTATGAAACCCTAATGTTGAATGTGATAATGATTTGTTGCACATATTTAGCTATTGCTTACATGATTTTCTTGTACTATTGATGCTCAAGATTAGTGTGCAGGAATTTAACCTTGGGATTTAATGGGGAACCAAGGCTCAAGCCCATGTGAACATGACATAGCCAAAGTTGAATTGGTGGAAAAGATTCAGATCTCATTGTAATGTATTTTGTTTCATAAACATGAATTGTATGTATGTGTAATAATTTAATTCATATATCATTAGAGACATGTCACTATAAATGTAATGTGTTGTTTTTATGTGTCACTTGAAACTTGTGTTATCCATGTGTTAATGACTTATAATTTAGGGTTTTGGGAAAAAGTCACCTAACCTAAAGCTAACCCAATGTAGTACCCAAGTTAACCCCTTATGGTAGAGTGGTAGGAGAAGTCTCCATCAAGGTATATTCAAATTCCAACTTCCTATTAATTTTTAAGGATCAAATCATGGTCCTAGGAGGTTATTTTGGTGAAAAATGAGTGTTGTCATGATACTAATATGGGTTGGGGGTCTAAATTTAACCTTTAGTAGGCCTAGATGACCTTGGGAACCCTCCCAACAAGTCACTTTCTTAGAATTTCAAAATTTAAGAGTTCACATGTTTCTCCCTCTTGGTCAAGATTAAAATGTTAGAAAGGGGCAAGGATGTAAGAAAGGAGAGGCTTCTTGTTTGGGCCATTTTTAGCTAAGTGAGAAGTTGGAGGCTTTTTAGAGGGCTTGGGGAAAATTAGTGGCTTGTCTACCCACTCTCTAATCTTAGAGACTCTTAGGGTTTGTAAGCTTGGAGGGAGCTCTTATACAACCTTTCATTTCTATTTTTGCAAAAGGATTCAAGGTTTGTGTTTCTTTCCATGTAGTTATGTTCTTCCATTTTGAATTTGAACCATGGTATTTCATTCATGAGCATGTAGGAAGTGAGAATTCAATTGTAAGAAAAAGTGTGGTATTATCTTATATCACCTTGTGTTGTGTTGTGATGAGCATGAAGTTTGTATTCTCAGTGTTTTCTTACCTTGTTTTCTCATAATTTTGTGCATGAGTTTTGTTATGGGTGTCTAGACTTCACTCACCCTTTGGGAAGGGAAGGGAAGTCTTGGGTGAAGGGATTGGTTGGGCTCGACAATGTAGTTGAGAACCTTGGAGTATGGGCTCCATTGTATGCCATAATCATTCATATCTTTCTTGGGGGTGATAAGGAAAGTATGGTGGAGATGAGGAATTTTATGGAGTATGGGCTCCAAGGTAGCTATAGCTAATGGTAGTGTCTTTGGAGGATGGTTGAGAAAGCCTCGAAAGGGCATGGAATTTGCTAATTTGTGAAAGCCGTCAAAGGGCGTGAAATTTTTTATTGTAGATATTGTTTGATATGGCAAGTATATCTAAAAAGCACACCTTCACCCTATGTTCATGGTTCCATTGGTGAACCATTGTGAAATATCCTTGGGATGGAATTGTTCAAGTGTTGTAATGTGATGTATATGCATTTGCTTGATTGTATGTGATACCTATTTTGAGCCTTGTTCCCCCTAGCTCAAAGGTGGTCTCTTTGGAGGCCTATGGTTGGGAGGAGAGTACCCATGGTTCTTGTTGTTTTCTCTGTGATGCATTTGTAGATCTTGAGCTCATAGGAGAAATGGAAAAAGTTTGGAATGGTCATATTGTAGATGTTGCTTGAAGGAGAAAAGTTGTCTTTGTGTGTTGTACATGTATTGGAGAATCTCTCTCCATCTTATTCATGTTTTTTGAAATGAAAGATTGCATAGTAGCAAGGAAGGGATATGTCATTTTTAATGTAGTTGAAAGGATGAAATATTTATCTAGGTTATTGTATATTGCATTGTAAAAATTGAAACCTTCACTTGTGTCCTTTGTATATTGTATTAAAAGTGAGGTTATCATCTTATATACATTTTTGGGAAGAAATAATCCAATAAAGGAATGAAGAATTTGGAGAAATTATCATATGTGATTGCATTGTAAAATTCTAGATTATGCATTTAGATGTAATGAAAAGAAGAGATTATTGTATCATAGTTAGAATTATGGAAAGGATTCATTTCAAGGATAGCCATCCATTTTGATACTTGGTAAATGTAAATGTATTGTTGTATTTTGTTCATTGAATCAAGATAATGTATTTTCAAAGTATTGTTCAATAGAAAATGTCATATAAAGCTCCATTAATGATAGAATAGTTTAACCTATTAGTTCATATTTGATCTTGTTTTAAATGTATCTTATGAGTTCAATTTATCTCTGAAGCGACTTTTAAATGTTAGTTTGTGGTGACTGATCAAAAAAGTATTGTACATACTTAGCAATATAGTTGATTTAAGAGGATGAAGCAAATAGATCAACTTCCACAAGAAAGTAGGCATGTACATGCACATTTTACTCTATGGATTTTGTATGAGAAGTGGAAAATAATCCATTGTCTAATATAGTCCAATATAATATTCAAATAAAATGTACTCTAGCATCCCCTTATCTAGATAAGTCAATAAAATAATAATAGTCATAAGATATACTACACTAACATCACCTAGTTGAAAAGAAAATTGGTCTAGTACATAAATATCTTGTGACTCAAAAAAGAATTAAATAATACTATGAACTAGTGCATCAACCCCATAAAAGGATCGACCCACATGTGTAAAAAGGGAAGCAATACTTTTTAAAAACATATATTTCCCTTCCTCATTCTATCCAACTCCAAATTTTAAGTACCCATCCTCAAAAGAAACATACTAAATATTTGAGGCTACAAATGTGGATTCCTACCTAGGTGTGAGTACCCAATTTCACATGAAGATTATGTGTTATTGTCCTATGTGCACAGAACAAGCTGCCACATCTCCTAAGCCTACAAAGGCTATACACACATAATTCTAGGAACTCATGCCCTACCCTATGCAGAGAGGATCCTCCACCATCGTACACCATGTCTCCTCCTTCACACTTCCCAATTGCCTTAGGTCAATCTGGTGAGTAGAGTGTGAGGTGGGAATCTTGGGCACATTGATGCCATGCATTTTGGTTAAGCCACCACCCATAGCACATGAAAAGTGAGTGGAGGAAGAGAAATTTTTAAGGACACATGGGGGGTGGGTGAATAGGAAGGGAAGTTGGGGGAAGTTTAGAGAGTTAGGAAGATTAGTGATTTAGTGAGTTAGTGGACAGGAGTTAAGATATAGATGATGGGTGTGTATCGATGGGTGGTAGTTAGGAATATAGTAAGTTGGTTAGTGGGGAGATTAGTAGGATAGCCACATGTCTTGGGATGGGTCGGCTTTTGTTGAGTTGATATAGATTAGTTATGACATATAATTATATAATTATATGATGTTTATTAGTTATATAAATAATGATATATCTAACATATGTTAGTTATTATAGATGTATTAAGTATTATGATTATATCATGTTATTATATATATATATATATATATATATATATAATAAAATATTTACTAGATTTTATTTATTCGAGACTTTGTGAATTATAATTTCTTTGATATAATATAATAATAAAGTAGAAGGGTTAGGGTGTCGTAGAAGTATAGTATCTACATTAGTGTGGATATTGATAATATTAAATGGGCATATAATAAATATTATTTAGTGTTAACATTAGAATGTATAATGTGATGGAGTGAATTATTTAGAACAATATCCTAGATGTGAATATGTGTGTGTGTGTGCGTACATAAGATTAGTTTCGATTGTAGAGACAAATGAAAATTGACATCAAAATGATTAGTACTAAGGTGATCATGGATTACCTAATATACATAATGGTTGAATTAGCATCTTCATATAGGGGGATACAATACTAAACAATAATATATTTTAGTAACCATTATGCAGCATAGTCAACTTTGTAAGTGTGAAGACACAATGTTCCTATATATACATATAAATATAGTTAGATATTTGATGTAATTGATAGTTGGTTTTATTAATTCAAATCATTTTGTAAATGGATTCCTTAGCTTGAATTTTTAATTTTCACATCATTGTATAAATCTTTTAACTTCATGTGTAGATATAATTCATCTCGAAGTCCTAATCTAGATGTACATGTTGAACATTATGGTTACACTGCATCATGCAAATGAAACTATATAGTGTTCGATGGCAAATATTGATAGTTACTTATTTATGTATGTCCATTTGAATAAAATTTAGTTTTAAGACTATGTTCAAAGGATCAAACACAATATCTAAGGCCCAATTGGAATTACTAATGCAAAATGATACTCTTAAGTGTATTACTCTATACTTAATCATTTTTTAAAGAGATCCTCTTCTATAAGTGAAAGTAGTAGGTATCAAAATATAACATACTCTAATAAACATAACCATTACTCTATACCCTAAGTAGATGTAGAATGAATTCCTAACTATTTGACAACCTTGTTACAACATGCATATGTCAATTTGTGACTCCTTAAGATTATCTTTCAAAAAAAAAGTGTCTTTCCATGTAAAATTTGGGCATGACATCACCTTACACTTGAATTATCTCCCCCTGCAATCATTTGTTCCTATTATATCTCCCCCTTTTTAATCATTAATGACAAAGGATATAAAGGGTTACCTTTTGATCAAGTATACTTACCCCTTATCCTTCAAATGTGGGGCTCTTGGGGCTTATAGCTTCTCAAACATGTCTCTATAGTGTTCCCTTATTGTAATCAATAGAGTCTCCCAGGACTCTTTTAGGTGAGTGGGAGCCAATGTTGCACTCTTTAGTTTTTCTAGTTGCCTATTAAGTGTGTCTTCTATCTCTAGAAATGGCTTGGCTACCTGAGCATCCACATCCTTGAGATGTTAACTAATGATCCTAGATAGTAGGGATAAGAAACATTGAAGCTCCAGTCAAATTTGTCTCTTCTCCTCTTCTTCACTTAGTTGATGTATCAAGTACATGGTATCTTGGATCTTTCCAATTTTCTTTGAGGTTGATCTAATAAGTGGATCATAAGCCTATGATGCCTCTATTGGAAATATAAGATGAGTAACTGGAAGGGGAGGGGTGAATTAGTTACCACAAAGATAAATCCTAGATCCCTTAGATGTCAATACAAATAAAAATTGAGCTTTATTGTAACTTGGTAAAAACACACGAAAAATGTTGTAACTTGATAAATATTGAAATCACTTGGAAAATTCTTAAAAATAAAATCTTAAGATATTATCTATGATTGATTTTCCTTTAACTTAGTTGCAAACGCATAAAAAAATAGCATGAACACAATTGACACCAAGATTTAACATGGAAACCTAATTTGGGAAAAACCACCAATTGCAACTAGTTATTGGTTTTCACTCTTCTAAAGTGACCCCTGTTAAGAGCCAACCCTATTAAAGGTTACAAAACACACTGTTAGGTGTGACCCTATTAGAGGATTTAGTCACCCTATTAGGAGTGGCCTTATTAGAGGTCTTCAGATAATTCAATAGAAATGCCACCTTGTTAAAGGATTTACAGATAGCTGTTAAGCCAACTCTATTAAGATATTTAATTCACTGCTACAATGGTTAGAGAGTAACAATGAGATGAACTGATTTCTAATGTAACTAAATTGTTGATTATAGATCTCAATTCTAGCTTGAATACTTGACCCTTCCTGATCAAATGAATATGTGCATCTCAAAAAAGATATTCTTCTTATCCTTCTAGTTTTCTTCCTCTAAGCATCATCAAATCTTCAATTATGTTCCACTTATCCCTTTTTTAATCCTAAACTTCACCTTATATTTATATCTTACACATTGTCAAGTTGGCTTGAATACAACTTAGAATAATTAATATTCATCTTCTTAGTCGGGTAGAACCAACTAACAATTCAATTGAACTCAATATGTCAAAACAAGAAAATCCTTTGTTAGCTAAACCTACTTGGTAGACATTAACTCAAAGTAATTTTCCTGTGTTAACCAAGTGAACTTGGTTAACACTACATATCCACAAAGTTCCATTGGTAACCGAGTGAGCTTGGTTAACACTGGTTCCACCCAAAATTTCCTTCATTAACCAAGTGATCTCGTTTAACGCTCAACTTCAACAAACTTTCCTTTGTCACTAGAGTGAACTTGATCGATACTATCTTTTGAACTAGGCAAACTCTAGAATGCTTAGCAGACACAAAATTTTCTTCAATGTCAGAGTGAGCTTGGCATACACTAACTAGAAATGATATGATATTTTGTGTAACATCAAAGATAATACACAATTAATCTATTGTTTCCAACAATCTCCCTCTTTGGCATTGATGGAAACACAATATGTCATAATACAATGAAATTTTAGAGCAAGAATAAAATAAGGAGCATATCCTTAGTTTCATTTTGATTCTCATCCATGAGAACTCCCTCTATCAATGTGAACTCCCTCTACCTTGCAAAACTCTACTTCTTTGGTATTAATGTACCTTATTCATCTCATGACAAAGACAATATTTAGTGAATATTAATGTACCTTATGTACTGATTCATTTTCAATATGCCCTTGTCAATACTGCATCAACTAACTAATATTCAACATGCTTTGGTTGATGCATTACTAAACTTCATTTAGTGAGCTATAGATAGGGGAATGACCCCTAACTTACCTCTTAGATACAAAAATGCATCCTTAGGTAATGACTCAGTGAATATATTTATAATTTATTCTTTGGTATTCACATATTCCAATCTTACTTCTTTATCTTAGTACCTATTCTCTCAAAAAATGATATTTTATAGCAATGTGTTTTGTTTTGGTATGCATCACTAGATTCTTTGATATATTTATTGCATTGATGTTATCACAGTATATAACCACTAGATCCTTGATCTCTATCTTTATACCTGCCAATAATTGTTTGAACCAAACAATATTAGAACAATTAACTATTGCTACCACATATTCTACCTCTATTGTGGGTTGAGAAGTGCAATTACACTTCTTTCTTGTCCAAGACACTAGTCTTTTATCAATACAGAATGCTCCACCACTGGTGCTCTTTCTGTCATCAACACTTCCTACCTAATCAGCATCTATGAATAGTTTCAAATCCAAATTGCCTCCTTTTTTGTAATATAAGCCATAGTCTTCAATACCTTTCAAATATCTCATGATTCTTTTGATTGTCATCATGTGATTTTCTTTGGGCTTTTCTAAGAATCTTGCCACCATACCAACTGCTAATGCAATATTAGGTCTTATATGCACTACATACTACAATTTTCCAATCATTGAGCTATATGTGATCTAATCTACCTCCTTGGAATTATCATTTTTGGAAAACTTATGTCCAGTAGACATAGGAGTTCCAACTAGTCGTGAATCTTCCATTCTAAACTTCTTTATTATCTCCTTGATATATTTAGATTGAGTAATGTAGATACCATCTTTCTTCTGTTGGATCTGTAATCCAACAAAGAATTTTATTTCTCCAAACATAGACATCTCAAATTATTTACTTATTTCTACTAAAAATGCCTTGCACAAGTCATCATTTCTTGTAAATAAAGTTTCAACCACAAATATTGTTGCCAACACAATCTTCTTGTCTGATCCTTCTTTGATATACAGACTATTATTATCATTTGTTCTTTGAAAACCAATCTTTATCAAGTAGTTATAAAGTCTTTCATACCAAGCTCTGGGAAATTTCTTAAGACCATACAATGATTTGTGTAATTTTTAGACCACATCTCTTTTGTTGGGATCTACAAGACCTTCAAGTTGTTCAACGTAGACTTCCTCATCAAGAATTCCATTCAAGAATGCAGATTTTACATCAATTTAATAAAATTTATATCATTTGTGAGCTACATATGATATTAAAGTTCTAAAACCTTCTAATATTGTAATAGGAGCAAAAAAATTTCCATAATCAATACCTTCTTCTTGAGAAAAACCTTTGCATACTAACCTTGCTTTGTTTCTGGAAACTTCTCCATCTTTATTTAGCATATTCTTGAATACCCACTTTGTGCCAATTACATTTTTATCCCTGGGTCTAGGAAAATGAGTCCAAGTTTTGTTCTTCTCAATCTATTCTATTTCCTCATTAATTTCTTCAATCCAACTTTCATTATCCAAAGCATCTTTAACATGTATAGGTTCAAATTCAGCAAACAAACATGTACCTTTTAATTTGTTTCTTGTCATTATTCCATCTGACTTGTCTCTAATGATCTAATCAGGTGCATGATGTTTTCTGATATATTTTGTTAACACAGGTACTTTGGATTTGGATTTTGTTTCACTGACTTCCTCATGATCTTATATATTAAGCTCAAGTTCCATTGTCTATGACTCAGGTCTATCAGACTCAATTTGCTTTGGGAAAAGCTCAATAGCTTATGACTATGACTCGGGTCCTTTGGACTATGGCTTGAGTTGCATTGATTGAAACTTGATAGCTTTTGGAGATTTGGGGGATGATGACGGGGCACAAGACCACCCGTACCAACTCACAACCAAAAATGCAATAATATGGAGACAAGAGAGATGACAAAATGCTTCATAAAACTTCCATTAATACTTGAAATTCATTAGAATATTCTCTAAATGGAAAAACTCCAAATTCTTACAATATAAGAGAGATTGCTCGCTAAGAGCTTCTACAAGAAATTACATCCGAAGAGCTTCTACTTGAAGAGCTTGTCTTGAAGAGCTTCTATTTCTCCAACTTCCTTTAGAAGAGCTTCCATTCCTTGAACTTCTTGAACTTTATTACAAACGATTATAAGCCTTGCTTAAATAGGCACTTCTAACCCAAGACATTACAAACACAAGCAATGTGGGATAAAAGGTAAATACAACTACCTTTAAATAAATATTAAATTCCCACCCAAATACAACTAAGCACCCAACAAATATTAAATGCATGATTTAAGGAACTTTCCACAAACTTCTAAATTGCCACCTATACACCTTGATTAATGGAATGACAACTATTTTTATTATTTTTCTTTTTACGCCACCTATGCGCCTCGAAAATAGAAATCTCCTTTTCCTTTCTTTTCTCCTTTTTATTTTTTTATTATTTCTCCTCTAATTTTCGTCACTTTCTCTCTCCTCCACAATTTTTTTTTTTTTTTTTTTTTTTTCCTTTTTTTTTTTTTTCCTCCTGACTTCCAAATAGATTTGGCATTGTATTAGGTTCAAAGTAAACAAATCTTTTGCAATCCTCAGGTTCTTTGTTGCTCTCTTCTTCACTCTTTTCTGCAAACTCATCCTTTCTCACATGTGCACTTTCTATGATTTTTATAAGTAGACATATTCAAACATTTGTATGCTTTACTTCTAGAGGAGTATCCTAGGAACATGCCTTCATCACCTTTGACATCAAATTTACCTTTCCTAGATTCTTTCAAGATATAACATTTGCTACCAAATACTTTTAAGTAACTTACATTATGTTTGTAGCCATACCATAGTTCATATGGAGTTTGATTTGAGTTTTTCTTCAACTATACTCTATTCAAGGTATGTACTATAATATTGATTGCTTCCTTCTAGTATTTGATTGCAACATTCTTTTCTATTATCAACGTTCTTGCACAATCCATGATGGATTTATTCCTTCTTTCAGTTATACCATTCTGCTGAGGTGTGCTAGGGGCTAATACTTGTCTCGTAATTCCTTTTTCAATGTAGAATTCATTCAACTCATTGGAAATGAATTGACCATCTATGTCTGATCTCAAACATTTCATCTTCTTTCCAGTTTCTTTTTCTACTCTTGCTAGATACTACATAAATCTTTGAAAAGCTTTAGATTTCTCTTTTAGATACATTACAGTCATCATTCTATAATAATCATCAACAAACAAAATGACAAACTTATCTCCACTGTAACTCTATATTCCAATAGGTCCACATAAGTCTGTATGTATAAGTTCTAAGACTTCTTCAGAATGATAGTTCTTGCTTTTGAAACTAGTTTTTCCCATCTTACCAATTTGAAAATTTTTGCATAGACTCATATTAGGTTTCCTTAAGCTAGGAATACCTCTTATTCTTATGTTTTTTTCTTGTTTTGACCAGATTATCAAATTTTACATGACATAATATTTTGTGTCATAACCAACTTTCTTCGATTTGAGCAATAAAACATGAACTTTCACTGAGATCAAGATATAATAGATTACCTTTTATTTGTTTTCCAGATCCAACCAGATGTCCTTTACCATCCAATAATTTGGCCTTCTCATTCATGAATTCTACCTTGAATTAATGTTATTCAACTATTCCACTCTCAGTAGATTATGCTTTAGTCTTTCAACCCAATAAGAATTGTTACTTCTAAGTTCATTGGTTAATGAGATACAACCTTTTCTCTTTATGTACCAAGGTTCATTGTTTCCAAATCTCACACTACCACTATCATAATTTTTCATGTGTTCAAATTTCGTTTTATCACCAGTCATATGATGTGAGCAGCCACTATCAATAATCCATGTATGATTTTTGCTAACATGATATATAAGTACCATTTTATCTCCTTCATCATCAAATTCACCTTTTACAACAATATATACCATTTCATCTACACTATTATTATAACTTTTAGCCATAAAACAATATTTCTTACCTTTTTCCTTGTAGTCTTTGTATCTTTTTAATTCCTTCTTGCCTTTGAACTTATTACTTTTCTTTTCAACTTTGTCTTCTCTATTTGGGAACCTTGTAACAATGTGACCAACTTCTTCACAAGAAAAATAGACTAGAGGAATCTTATCTTTGTACTTTCCTCTACCTTTGGAATATTTCCTTGCAATTAGGGCTTCAACAACTTCAAGATCACTGTCTAGACTTTTTTCCTCTTCTTCACTTTTTGATTGATTGGCTTTGGATTTCTTACCCTTTTTCTTGAGTGAAAGCTTGGCTTCAAATGCAAACTCAATACCTTTCGAACTAGGGACATAGGTATCATAGTTATCTAACTCAAAAGTTGTCAATCTTCCAACTAGAGCATCCAAAGTTATTTTTTTGTTTAGATCACATCTCATTTCTTGAATAGCAGACACTCTAATTGCATAGATAGGAAGAAGGGCTCTGAGTACCTTTCTTACAATTGTTTTGTCATCAATGTCTCCTCTAGATGCTTTGATTGCACTCACACTTGCTTTAATTTACTCAATATACACTAATACATTAGGGGTCAATTTGTGACATCAATTTGCAATGGTAGGCAAATGTAATGTGTTTTTGGCTTCTTCTTTTCAATTATAGCCCGACAACATCGCAATTGCGACGCTAATGGGATATATAAGAGAAAAAAAATTAAAACATTGTTCATTTTTTTGAGGGCAATGTCAATGGATAGAGGCAAGGGCAAGTTTGAGGGAGCAAGTCTGTATGAGATGTTCACACGGGAATTGGGGCAAAGCATAGAAGAAGACCAGCCATCGGTATGAGTACAGTGTAGACAGCTTAGTTGGATGGGGTATCTAAGGGTGGGGTACAAAGAATTGGCAAAGGACAAAGAGAAGCGAATGTAGGTTCGATGTAAGTTGTGACAGTTTATGGTCTGCTAACTAGTCATTAATTGTACAATTATATGTTTTCCTATTTTATTTTCAGTATATGTTATAACTTATGTATGAATTATTATATCTACTATAGTTTCTGAAACCCTCCAATATCAAAGCATTTTCTTTACATATTTTTATTTATTTATGAAAGACAAATTCAGATGGAGTTTTCATTTAATTTATCGTTTGAAACCATTGAGAAACAAGAAGTCACAATATCCACTTTATTGCATCGTATGGTCTGACTGGTTACTATAGTTTCTTGTCTTAAATCAAAGCTATGCCATTTCTAAACTACAAGAGTGGTTGGAGTTATCTTTTCTCAAATGAAAACAACTAGGTGATTTTTGCTATATGAAAATATGAAGGGATTCTACACTTGAGCAGCATAGAAAAAGTTGCAGCAAATCTCAAGCGAAGAATTGTAGTGTTGAACAAGGAGCGGAACATGGAGTGGGTATTTTGGGGTTTGACAATTGTTTCTTCTGGTTTAGTTTTGTTCCTGCTCAAGATTGCAATAATAATATGGTGGAAGCCTCTGCAATTGAAAAAGCACTTTGAAGCCCAAGGAATCAGGGGTCCTCCATACAAACTATTCCATGGGAATACCACAGATATATCCAGACTCATCGATGAGCAGAGAGTAAAACCCATTCCTGCACTCTCACATGATATAGTCCCTCACGTTCTTCCCCATATTTACTAGTGGACCAAGACCTACAGTGCACTTACTATTCTCCATTGAATAAAGAACATAATGCTAATATTACACATGAATACATAAACTAATATGCACTTTTAAGCATTGTTTCAATACAAAATACCACATTGATTTAGAAGAAACCAAGTTTCTCCATAAGGAAGAATATTATTGCAAGTGGAAATTAAGAGGTATTGTTAAAATTAATAGGCATTTGCATAATCCCAATAGAGACGAATGGTGACGTTTAATTTACTCCTAGAAACCTATTGTAAATGCTCACAAATAAAGTTGTACACATTCATTGGTTTCTTCTTCCTCCCAATTTATTGCAATCTCTTGGATTTTTTTATGTAATTTTTTTGTACTTATTAATGCACCTAACGTTAAAAACACTGTATCACACACTTATTTTTTCTTGCAATGAACTCTGGCATCAGCAATGTTAAAGATTTTAGCTGTGATAGAAATCTTTATCTCTGATTTTTCTCTATGTATTGAAATTGAGATAATACCTATGGATTCTATTTATAGTTGGATATTTGAGATAATATTATATGAAGTGGCATGTCTATATTTCTAATTAAAGATAGCAGGCTTCCACAATCCACATTGAATTCTGTAGTATGTTTTTGGAATTTGATTGTGTAACATTATTTTTATAATTAACATTTCAAATCATACACCATGATCCAATTTTTGGTTCATTGAACTCTTTCATCCTAATGATGGATCATGGAGTATGATTCAGATGGTAGAGAGCATGTTTTAGAGCTAGAGGCTGCTATCTTAGCAGTATGAGTAGCAAAGCAGCTAGGAGCCAAAAAACTTCATGTTGAGGGTGATTCACAAATCATTGTAAATGAAATAATAAAAGGGACATGGTGGCTTAGCACTTGTAGAACTACATAGATCAAATTAATGCAGAATTAGCTTCTCTGGATGACTCCAAATTATCACATTTGAGAAGACAAGGCATTAAAGAGGTCAACACCATGTCTGATTGGGCACTATCAACTTCATCCATTATGATTATTTCTTTCATTTCTTTTATTGGCCACCACCAACTTCATCCATTTAATGAGGTATGCAGGCAACAATAGTGATGTGATGGGAGTTCTTGGTAATCCTTGCCGGAAGTGCCATGTAAGTACCATCAATTAGGTTGATAATGATTGAGAATGTTTGTCTTATGTGCCCCCAGAATTCAATCCTTGATACAAGATGGATTTGGTAACCACATTGTTGTTTGAGAGGCTTTTTGCAATTGGAGTGATGGAAACTGCTTTCACTCTCACTTGCACCAAGCAACAAAATTCTTATCATGGGAAGAGTAAGAAGACTAGGGTTGATAAAATGTTCAATTTTATGGACAATAAATTAATGGAGAGTGTTTTTCTTTTGTTGAGGGAGTTGTTCCACCAAGTTGAGAAACATCACAAAACAAACACTGACATCCATTCCAAGATCATGGTATGGGCTCTACAGTTGGGCATTGGGTGGAATGGAGGAGCTTTTTGCAAAGTCCATTCCAAGAATTGGGGTAAATTTAGGTGAAAAGAAGAGTGGACTGTCGAGGATTAAGGCACCAAGTACATGTCATTTTTGGTTGTTTGATGAAAGATTCAAAAATAAGAGGTTTATAGAGGCCAGAAAGGGATAGTTTACAATGAAAATGGTGGTAACGATCAAGTTCCTAGATGAAGATAGAGAGAGCTTTGTTTTTCACTTTGTGTCACATTTGTCGTATCTTTCAAAATCCCTAAACTCTCAAGAATTAGTCCTCATAAATTATTATGAGATTAATCTAGAATTTGAAGATTCTTAAACGTAAACAACTTTGGTGAGAGAATGTTTTACAACTCATTAAAAGACAAGCTGAGAAATCGTAACTCTGGTAGTTCTCCAATCCAAATTGAGATACACCCCTAAAAAAAATTTTGCAAGTCAAATACTCAAAGTTTTGTGCAATTTGCAATAGGAGGAAGAATAATATGATCTCCATCTTCACTGCCAGCCAGCCTTTCCTGGCTTTTCTAAACCTTTTGTTCCAGAATCTTCATCAAAACACAATACAAATGGTGAGTACTTCATGGCCTCAATTTTCTCAAGGTCGCTATACTTGTCCCCCAAATTTATTCCTAATTTTGGGATGGATTTCGCTAAGATTTCATCAAATCCTCCCAGTGCCTCCCTAGGAACAATTGTTTCCATAATTAGCCTTATGATGGCTTTATCTTCACCCAACTGCAATGCCCAAGCCATAATAATGAAGCAAACATCTGTGTTGGTTCTGTGTCTATCCTCAACTTGGTGGAACATTTCCCCCTATAGAACCAAGATGTTGTTTGTTGTTCACAAAATTGAACATGATTATCAAGTCTTAACCTTTTACTCTACCCACAGAATCTAGGGTTTTTAATGAATATGCTCTAAAGAGCCAATTTGAGACAAGCATCTACCTTCAGGTGAGTAATTTGTAGTGATCTACTGATATCCTAGAGATCATTACTGGTCTAATACAGGTTTGTCACTCAGGCATGCTTAGTAGAAATGAGGATTTTCTATTGCTTATAAAACCTAGTAAGCCTATGATAGTATTTTCTATGATATTTATATTGAGTAGAAATTGTGTCCTTACTATTTATGAAGTGCTAAAATATTTTTCAACAAACATGATTGGTTTCACCCTGAAAGCTTTAGTTTCCCCCAATAGGTTGGCTATCTGACACTTGAGGAATTTGTTCAATTCTTGGATGAGTTTCAAGAGGAGAAACTTGGGGATTCAGTCCTAGAAAAAAATGAACATGAGATTGGATGGCTTGAAGCTAGGAAACCTTTCTATCCAACAATGTTTGATCATGTACTTCAGATTTTTAGTCATGACCAACCACTTAGTTGTCTGGGAAGACCTAGGTATGTAATTGCATTGTATTAGATATGGTTTATGTTTTTGTCGAGATTCTATTACTACAAAAATGTTGTGCAGTCTGTAACTTCTAATTGTATGGTGTTTTAACATAATTTTTGTTTTAATTTGATTTAGTTAGATTGAAAAATGTCTACACAGTTACTGCTAGAAGCTCTTTCAATTTTCACCTGATGGAATGTAGAAATCTCATGTCTTCAAACGTTTAATAGAATATGTATATGAATTTCGCTCACTTTCTTTTATTGCAGGTCAATTATTCAACTAATTTTTTGGGATCGACATTTGAACTTCCATTTTCAAAGGTTAGAAAGTTAGGCTTAGAAACTCAAGTTATGTTGAACCATGCCTGGTCATCAATGTCTGGTTCAAATAATAGTAAATCTACATAGGAATATCAATCTAAGAGAAGCTCTAAGGTATTCTTTTGGTCAATAAATAAGTTTTTTTCTTAAATTGTGTTCATCGTTGAGGTTGTAGTGAGATTTGAAACAATCTATTGTTTTAAGTTCTTTCTATCAAGCTTTTGAGTTTTCTCTCCAATTCATGCCTTTTTGGATTTTTTCTCATAGCTAATAATTGAAAATCAATTTGTCACCATTGCATGACTAGCTTCTACCTCTCAGTTATGACTTATTGTCATGTAGTACATGCTTCTATGATGAAATGGTACAAGTGAATTCATGTTTTCCATGGTGTTATATATACCATTTTCCAAGTTATTTTTGTTTGAGAAGTATCAAAATGAAATAGATTAGTTTCATAGATATGCTCTTTAATATTTGGTTATTGCTCATTATGACTATATATTGGATCAGCGTTTCAACACCTAAGTGATCAGATATGGTTTCTACATCGGTGTTCCAAGTGTGCACTATCAAACTACATTGCCTGTTGAATTTCTTTATTGTTTTTTTTCTTGTACAATAACTTGTTTATTGTTGTTGCATATTAAAACTAGGCAATCTGTACATCTAGTATCATTGTCTGTACAAACTACAAACAATGGATGTGGATGGTGACATTGAAGAAAATTTGTTTGACAGAGAATTGAATGATGACCAAGCAATTGTATGTGCAGAGAATTTGACCCGATAGACTCCAAACACGAATGAGAAAATAGTTGTTGTAGTACTTATCCTTCTTGTGTGCCACTATCATGCAAGGGTTCATTAAGAAAGAAAGGGATAATCTAAAAATAACACCATATCAAGCTGAAAATAGTTTGACAGTTGACTTCAACCAAACACTAGACCTACTGATAACACACTTGCCCAGATTATTTGTTGATGACTGGTTGATCCTAGAAGTCAAGAGAAAATCCAAGCACAAATCTGCTATAGATACTAGAATCAAATTCATCCACGAAAATCTGAAAAAGAAATGTCATGAATGAAGGGAAGATGTGTCAGTCAATGCCCAAAGCTCTCAAAAAAGAAGGCAATGATGGGAGTCCCATTTTGTATGATTTATAGTAAGAAAAGTTGCATGTCTAAGGAAAAGGAGTATAACCAATGTGATGTGCCTGGAGGTAGACATGAAACTTTTAGCATGAGAATTTATTTCCTTAGAGAGCTTACATATCTCTTGACCTGGCTTCATGTATAGAGTTGTTTCTTAAGACGATCCCATGCTCTTGGGAGGTTTATGCACCATTGCCTCTTAGGATCAATTATGGTTGAATTAGTTTGAGTCAACCCTCACATTAATGCAACAATATATGCCCTCCCCCAACATCATTCATATTTGCTTTTAACTGGTGGTGTTGAACGCCTCTACTGAAAGGCCTTGATGGAGTACCCTCATCTTGGTTATTTTTTTTTCCTATAGGTCAAGTGCCTAGAGGTCCTTGTTCTCATCTGTCAAGGTAGTCCCTTGCTCTCCTTTTTCTAGAGAGCGTAAATGTTTTTAAATGATGTTAACTTCCTTAGAGATGTTTAGGGGGCTGGAGGAATGTTTGGGTTTTAGTTTCAATGACTTTTCTATAAGATGTCTCTAATATGGACAGGGTTGTTGCCACTCAAGAATTAGGGATGGTGCACGCAATTGAATTGGAAGGCCGCATTGAAAGATAAATTAATTTTAAAGATATGGTCAAAATAGTGAGTAGATTTCATAGAGGAAACTCAAGGCAAGAGTGGTGACAGAGCTAGGACAATCAATTTTTGGATGATCAAATTGTTGAATCTTTAAAATCTGGTTCCAAGGCATATTCTCCCATGAATCTAGTTTATAAAACAATTTGAATCACTCAATTTTTATATCATATGACAAAGTTGTGCCAACAATACCGACTGTCTATCCTAAATTTGCACTAGTAAAATTCACATTTCCTAATAGTTCATTGGCACATTTTTTCAACCAATTATTATTTTCTTTGAAACCCAATTGTAGTGGAAATTAAACATTGGATCTACTATCCCCAATTTGAATCACCCCAATCCATGATTAAATGAGAAATGGGTACTTCATGTTGTGATTGTTAGTGTAACGCCCCGCCAAGGGATCCAAAAGAATTAACCTAGAGTTTCACTAAGTTTGCTAAACTTTACTTTTTTTTCTTTTTTTCTTTTTAAGTAAGAATGTATATCATACACATCAAACACATAGTAGCGGAAGCAATAACATGTAATCATCAACAAACATACATCACAAGTTACACCTTAAGGATCCCAAGACATTGAGTCACATTTAAATTTAATTAATTCTAAGTCTAACAACTACCACATACATATGAAAGAATAATCAGAAAGTCCAATGTCCATAATATACATTTTCTCCGAATGCCTCTTGGCAAATTAATTCGGAATGCTCAATCATCCACTGTACATGTCACAGGGTATGAAAGGCTTAAAAGAATATACATATGTAAAGATAAAGATACATCATCCTCAAATCCATGATACAAAGTACAGTAGAATAAATGAAACTAATAACATACCTAATACATCCATACATCCATAATGATAAAACATCTATCATAAAATCTAACCATCCATCCTAATAATCCAAGAACATAGTGAAGGTAAATGCCAACCAAGAAAGCTCTAGCCACGGTGACCACGGACGGATCTCAATGGTAAGAGTAAAAAGCACTACCACCTGACCGCGTGGAACCTAGATGGTCCACTCCCACTGCGCTGAGGAGATAGTCTCAAGTCCCAAACAAGGTATCAAAACACAAAACACAAGTACTCTCTAAGTCTGGGAAATCCTAAAAGTATACTAACTCAAAGGTTCAACATAGATAGGCATCTAGACCCAGACACACCACAAAGACACATAGGAAACCTGCTATGCAAGCGAGAAAGTGTCATCGCAAAAGTCACATAGAAGTTACCCGAGCAATCCCTTAGGAATCTCGGGTCCCTAGTGATCCTGCGGCCATTAATATCCTCTCGTACTGACGAGGCATACTATGGAATGCAAGGTTGCAACCAAGTGTTCTCTCTACCCCATCCTAGCCTGTACTAGCACTCAAGGCATGGGAGAGAACATACAATTATCTTATTAGGTTCATTTAAGTCAGTATTTAGGTGAGATGTTTTCACTTGTTAAAACAACTTACAATGGGTTACTCCAGGAAGCCTCTTAGGGCCCTGATCCCCATTGCAAGCCACTTCCCGACACTACACATAGATAACCTACCCTAGGCTCATGAAATCACAAATCAAAGAATCATAATAAAATCACCTCAGTCCTATACAAGCAACTGAAAAACATCATAAAAGATAAGCCACAAAAATTACATTAGTTCTTCATGAGCAACAAATAAGCATCAAATAATAATCATATGATCACAACAGTTCTCTATCAGCAACTGAAGGCATCAATGATAAATCACAAAATCCAATGGTTCTCCAATGAGCAACCAGAAAGTATCCCAATAATAAATCATAATACTGATCAAAGACTCCAAAATGGTCAAGTCAACACATGACATCATCAAGAACATAACAAACACTTCAGTCCTCTCAAGCGACCGAAAAGCAATCCAAGTATAACTGATCGATGACTCAAAAATGGTTATCAAATATAACTGATCGATGACTCAAAAATGGTTATCAAATATAACTGATCGAGACTTGAAAATGGTTAAGTCAGGTATCTCATAAACATACACCTCAACTTCACACAAGAAGACTGAAAGCAATAACAACTAGTAAATACAATCATGTCATAGAGCACTCCATCACATTACCATGGTCGGGTTAAGAAAGATCGAGACCAAATCATCATAACATCACATTCACAACCCCGAGCCTCTAGTAACAACCTAAACTGGTCAATACTAGAACAACCCCCAACACCCCCAAACATAAGCAGTACAAAGAACACATAAAAAGGACAATCTACAATTTGGTTGAATTAGAAAACACATAGTTTGAGTTAAACAAGAGGGTTTCAGTTTCAGTGTAGAGTTCAAGTAAATAATCTCGTATTTCAAATTGGTTGATAATATACTATTGAGCCAATGTAAGGTCTCTATTCCTAGTTTCATATATATTTCAAGTAATAAGTTTTCATAGTTTACTTTACGAGTTAACTCATTCTTGTCTTAGATAAATCTTGACTAAATAATAATCATTTATTAATTATTAAAATAATAATAATTGATTATTAAATAAATAATAAAAATCTCAATTTCATTAATAATCAATTTTTTTAAATAATAACATAATTATGATATTTCTTATTAATTTAGTTAATCCCAAAACCAATTTACCTTACTAAATTAATAATAATTATTTATTTAATAATAATTATTTATTTAATAATAAATAAATAATTAATAAACAATGTCTATTAACAAAATTCTCTAATAAATAATATTCATAATCATTAATTAATTCAATAATAACAACTATGATAAACATTCATTTATTAAATAATATTTAAGAAATATTAATAATGCATATATATATATATATATAAAATTAAACTTAATATATAAAACTTTATCATAACCTAACTAATAAATCAAAACAAAATATGAACAAGCGATATTAAATCGCTACTGGCTGTTGTCGCAGCAAGGTACTACTGCGTCAGCAGTACCTGCTATCGCAGCAGTACTGCTGCCGCAGCAGTACCTACTGCGACACACGGCAGTGAAAGGACGGGTGGGGGTATGGGTCAACGACCCCCCCCCCCCCCCCCCCCCCACCCCCATATAAATATAAATTTTAATTAATTCCTTTTTTTATTATTATTATTATAAAATATTTTATCATAATTATTATGTTTGCAAAATAAAATTTTTAAATAAATAAATTTATTTTATAAATTTTATACATATACTACATTTTATAACCAATTCTTTTCAAATATAAATTTATTTATTTTATGAAATTAATAATAATTTATAATTTATTAAACTATATATATATATTTTTTAATTGATCACCACATTACTCTGATAGAGGAACTATTGCCAACTATCCAAATTATAAATTTAGAATTTTGTTTTTTTTTAAATTCGAACCCTTCCTAATGCAATCGTGTCTTCTTTAAGTTAGAAGATGAGGGTTCCTAATTAAATTTATTTTTCTTCTAAACATAATTTAACAATACCCTATCGTAGATACAGAACCAAAGAACAAGAGATTCATGCAATGAAACCCAGAGACTTGATTTTAACACTCATGAAGAAGATAGGAATCTCAAATTGCATAATTTAACTAGTGATCAAAGCACAAGACCCTACCTGGTCCTGATGCTAATACGAAGTCCCCGAAACTGTGAGAGGATTTGCTTCTCTTCAATATCTTTCCTATAATTCTCTTTCTGAAATCCCCTTCCAAAAATTGTCTCCCAAAATTCTTGTCTCTAAAATTCTTTTCCCAAATTCCTTGTCCAAATTCGTCTCTCCCAAAAATGAACCCCAAAGTTGTGATAAGGAGTTTTCTCCTCAAATCGAGGCACTAATTGTGCGTTCACCCGAAAAGACTCTTTGCACAACTGAGTTAACTCCAAAATTAACTTTTATTAATCTTTTATTTTATTTTGCATTCATCTTTTCATGCACATTAAGTTGAATTATTAAACAACTTTATTTAATATTCCACTTGACTTCTATTTTTAATCTTTATTACTTTTAATCCCATGCGCACTTTATGAAATTAAAATAAAATTATAATTTCCTCTTATTTTATCTTTTTAATTAATTTCTTTATTTTCAACACATGCTTGCATCATGCAATCTTACAACTTTTAATAATTAATATATTTTCTTTTTAATTTATTTTAGAAACTTAATTGATAAAATATTTAATTAACTTAAATAACAATAATATTTAGCATTTATTTAAAAATGATCTCTAAATATATTATTATTAAATTAAAAAAATATTATAATGTTCTAAATTATCCTTAAACTTTTATCTCCAAATTTAATTCTTTTTATTTAATTAATTTCTCAATTAATTAAATATAATCAAATATTAAAATATCATAATAATCTTCTATTAAATTAAATCATTAACTAATCATTGTAATTAATTTCTTTTATATTTAAACTTGTGCTTAGATCATGCGATCTAGAAACCTTTAATAATTTAATATCTTTTCCACTTTTAATATATTTAAGAAACTTTAATTGATAAAATATTTATTAATTCAATTTTATAATAATATTTAGCATTTATTTATAAACGAACTCTAAATATATATTATTATTAAATTAAATTAATATTATCACATTCTAAAATTATACTTAAAACTTTTATCTCCAAATTTAATTCTTTTTATTTAATTAATTTCTCAATTAATTAAATATAATCAATTATTAAAATATCATAATAATTTTCTATTAAATTAAATCATTAATTAATCCCTTTTAATTAAACTTAATTAATAGAAAATACATCAAGGACTCATAAAGCAACATACGAAAACCCATCATAGAAAAATACATACTAAATCAAACAAAAGGGTTATAATCACGAAATAACATCATTTGATGCATTCGGAGGGTACTTAACTCAGATACTTGCCCTAATTATCAATTAGGACAATTGGCTAAAAGGGTTTAGGATTTGGACTTAAGAGTTTATCTCCCCTCTCTTACCATTGAGATAATGCGATAGGGTATGCTCATCCTGGCAATTCAGGGAAGTCGATACCCGGTACCTGCAACCTGCTTAAAATCCATGCATGTACAGACACAATATTCTAAGCTAAACAGACAATGGCAGGAAGTGGTACATCGTGTAGATCCCGACTAGCAGGTGACTACGACTCCCTTCCTTAACCACATCAGAAACACCATACATAAAGAAAACAAACACGCACACCATACACATGTAGTATGGGGTAAGTATCCATAAGAAAGCACATGTGATAATAAACCATCTAACTAATCATCATCGATAACTGAAAACATTGAATAATCATCATACATGCATGAAATATAGAGTACCAAGTCATCTCATCATATAATAAATTGAGTGTAAAACAACATCTGATAATCTGAAAGTAATGCTACTAAACATCAAGTATAAAACTGGCCTAAAAGAGTTTGGCAATTAAAACAAAATGTGAACTAGGGGTAGGCACTACAGTTAGTCTAGGCAAGAATTTGAAAACAACAGTGGCACGGAAACTATTCCTTAGCATATTTGAAATAAATTTTTAATATATTTTCAAAACCTATTTCTAGAAGAGATAGATATCTAGATGTGCTTTTCTATGGAATTCCAATCCATAAAAGAAGGATTAAAATGAATATTTTTCTACAAAGCATTGTCGAATAGTCAAAGGCAACTATCACTCATCAGCATCTTTGATTAAGTATGAAAGTTGTGTTTTTTATGATATTTTTTAAAGTAGCATTAGCTGGAAATTCATGAGGCATTTTATTCAGCAACATTGTGCTCTATTCCTAAGCTCCCAACATGGTGCAACAAAAAAAAAACTAAGGTAGGATGTTGAATCTAGCAAGTATTGTGGTTTTTATTCACATAGAGATTATATCAAATGCACGATCATTGTTACCTCTGAGAACAATACAAGCCCATCTCTATAACTATGTTTGCGGTCAATCAGTGAACAAAGGATTTCTAGTCCCTTCTTTACTCATATGTGCATATTTCCCAACAGATGATAAATGAAACCTCACTATAGGTACACGTGCTCTCTAGGTGCACATGCTTACATTCTCAGTGTGGCTCACCCAAGGGATTGAAGCTATTTCTACTTTCCTTTTCTTTTTATTATTGGGATATGTCTGTTGGTGTCCTGAGTTAACAAATCATACATGAAAGAGAGAGTGACTTCTAGCCAGATTTCTTCCTCCTTATTTTTGTAATATAATTGTCTTGGTGCATACTATTTTCCTCATTTGTAGGCTGATTGAGTGAAAATCTAGGTTTCACATATAAGAAGCAACAATAAAATTGATAGCTTGATCCAATTTATCTTTATGAGGTGACAAAAGCCTTGTTAGGAGAGGTCTAGACTGAAGGAATTAGGTGATGATCATCTGAAGTAGGAGATAATCTGAATTAATTGGGTACTAAATGACTTGAATAATGGAGTTATCTATCCCCCTTGACTTCTCTTTTTTCACTGCATATCAGCCTATGTGTGGAATTTATTTATTGCAGGGTATTATGGTGAATTGAATGTAACTAAAATTAGATAAATAGTTATGTTTTATGGCATTAAATTCGATTAGATGAGATAGTTTTAAGGTTGTGAGATTATTGGATTTCAGATATCTTTAGGCTTTAACTCCATTTTGGCATAAGGAAATGCCATATGGATAAGCCCTTGGTACTAGATTGTGTGTTGGATGGATCACATTTTAACCTTGCGAGCTATTGAGGAGGCTCGACACTGTACTACAAAAGTCTACTATTGTTTCATAGACTTTCGCAAGGGCTTTGACTCAAAGCCTCAGGGGGATCTCTTTCAGAGACTCAAAGACATTGGTACTCCAGATATACTAGTGATAGTGATCTACGAGACAATTTTTAGTAGATTTAGGACTCTGGATGGATTTTTAGATCTGATTCACAACACCATCAAGGTGAAGTAGGACTGCTCTCTCTCCCCTATGTTATTGGGCATCTATATTGATGAGCTCAAGGTCTCCCTCTATGAGGCTTCGCTCCCCAAGGATGCCTTCTACTTGCATTGGGTTCTGATCTCCATTCTCCTATTTGTAGATGATGTGGTCCTTTTGGCCTCTTCTCGAGAGGGGCTCCAAAGGCTTATTGATGAACTGGCCTCATTTTGCAACCAATGCCAGTTGGTGGTGAACCTGAGCAAGACTCGGGTTATGATCTTCATTTTTTTGAAGACCTTGCATCTTCACTTCAACTTCTTGGGTCAACAAATTGAGATTGTCTCCTCGTACACTTATCTCAGGTCAATTTCTCCTTGTACAAATAACTCCACTTTTTGTCTTATTTTATCAATATTGCACTCCAACTCTTCTTGTAATGTGTTTTTAGTGCCTTCTTTCTCAATTCAATCTAGCCTAGCAATCCTTGCCTATATGGAAAAATAATTGTATTGACAACTGGTTGACAGGGGTGGTCAGTATGGGCAGGTATTGACAACTAACTATAACCAAGGAAATTTTTTTTTTTTGTTTTTCTTTGTATTCATCATAATTGTGACATACACCAGTAGAATTGTGACGGCAGTTATCGTCGCTGCTACAGCAACCCCGTCGCAATTTCCTACGTGATTGTCGCAATTGCGATGTTAGCTGCAGGGATTGTGACGGGGTTGTTATAGCTGCGACGATAACCACCGTCATAATTCTACTGGTTGATGTCATAATAAAGTGGTCAACTGTCGTCACAATTTTTGGGGTTTATGTCGCAATTGCAACGTCAGCCATCGAAATTGTGACGGCATTGATGTCACAATAAAGTGGTTGCATAGCGACAGATTTGTGTCATAATTGTGACAGTCTATCATAGACGTCATAATTTGTGACTAAAAAACAACAACGTTTGTTATTGTCGCAATGGTGACACATTTCTGTCGTAATTGCGACACATAGCCATCGCAAATCAATGCCAAATGTATTAGTGATATTTTGCAATGTTTTCATATTCTCTCATTTTCATCTGATCAAATTGTCCTTTGAGACTTTTGGCTTTAGCTCTTTGTACATTATCATCTCCTCCATAGATGAATTTTAGTTTGACCTACATATCATAAGTTTTAGTGTAACTTTTGACTTCATCAAATTCAGCATAATTGAGAGCAGAAGCAATGTCAATCATCATGATGTTATGATTTGTCTTTTCAGAAATTTCTTCAACTAATAATGTTTCAATAGGAGTCTTGTATTCTCTATCAAGATATTTACAACCTGAATCACTGATAGTTTCCAAATATAACTTCTTAAGTCCTTGCCATGCTACAAAGTTGTCTCAGTTCAACTTGAGAATATGTCTTCTGTAAGACATCCTGATCTTTAGCTTTGGTCCTTAAAACCTTCACTGCAAGCACCAAAAGCTCTAATACCAATTTTTGGAAATATAATAAGAGTAATTGAGAGGGGAGGGGTGAATTAGTTACCACAAAAATAAATTCCAAATCGCTTAGATTTCAATATAAATGAAAACTGAACTTTCTTGTAACTCGGTAAACACACAGGAAAAATGTTGTAACTCGGTAAATACTGAAATAACTCAAAAAATACTTAACAAGAAAATCTAAGATATTATCTATGATTGATCTTACTTTTAACTTAGTTTCAAACACATAAAGAAATAGCATGAACACAATTGACACCAAGATTTAATGTGGAAACCCAATTTGAGAAAAAACACCAATTGCAACTAGTTACTAATTTTCACTCTTTTGAAGTGAGCCATGTTAGGAGCCAATCCTGTTAAAATTTACAAAACACATTTTTAGGTGTCATCCGAGTGGCCTTGTTAGAGGTCTTTAAACAATTCAATAGAAATTCCACCTTGTTAAAGGATTTACAAATAGTTGTTAAGCCAACTTTGTTAAGAGATTTAGATCACTATTGTAATGGTTGGAGAGTAATGATGAGATGACCTAATTTCTGATGCAACTGAATTGTTGACTATAGATCTCAATTCTGGCTTGAATACTTGACCCTTCCTGATTGAATGAATATTTGCATCTCAACAAGGATATTCTACTTATCCTTGTAATTTTCTTCCTCTAGGCATCATCAAATCTTCAATTATGTTCCACTTATCCCTTTTTTTAATCCTCAACTTCACCTTATATTTATATCTTAAACATTGTCAAGACATTTTGAATACAACTTAGAATAATCAATATTCATCTTCTCAATTGGCTAGAACCAACAAACAATTCAATTGAACCCAATATGCCAAAACAAGAAAATCCTCTGTTAGCCAACCCTGCTTGGTAGACACTAACTCAAAATGATTTTCCTGTGTTAACCAAGTGAACTCAGTTAACACTGCATATTCACAAAGTTCCATTAGTAACCAAGTGAGCTTGGTTAACACTGGTTCCATCCAACATTTCCTTCATTAACTGAGTAAACTTGGTTAACACTCAACTTTAGAAAACTTTCCTTTGTCACCTGAGTGAACTCAATAGATACTATCTTCTAAACTAGGCAAACTCTAGAATGCTCGGCAGACACAAAAAATTGTCGTTGATGCTTGAGTGAGCTCGACATACACTAGTTAGAAATGATTTGAAATTTTTTGTAACATCAAAGACATTACACAATTAATCAATTGTTTCCAATAGCTTCATCAAGCTCCTATTGAGCTTTCTCTTTTTTCCCAAGATCACCTATTAATGTGCACGATGTGCTTGACTTTAGGAATATATAGGTTATATCCTTTAGTGCTTCTTATATCTCATATTATTAATGATGTTGACTCCCTTTATTTTCTTTAACAAGACTTAATTACTTTTCAAATAAATCATTGGAACTTTTTGTTTGAAGACTTTTGTAATATTTTTTGCTTTTCCATAAAGATTATCTACAAAAACTTTGATTTGGCTTATCATATCATCTTCTTTATTGTATTGGGCTTCTAGTATTATTTATTTTAATATATCTAAGGCCTTTAATAGTGTAGTTTGTCTCTCATTCTTTTTTATAGATAATTTCATTATCTTGTACTTTTCCATAAGCCTTGTGTATTTGTTAAGCCGATTTAGATGCTTACCCATCTCCTATAATCTCTCAAATTATTATCTTTCATTTCCATATGTGGACAAGTCATTCAATTCTATGGATTCATGTCTCCTTCTACTCATCTTTTTGTTTACAAAATCCTCTAAATCTCTCTTGCTTTTGTCTTTACCTCTCTCTGGTTTCTTGAAACTCCCTTGTCCTTTATATGGTGTTCTAGATGGTTTGGTTTCTATAGGAGTCTTTCCTTGTTGAAATGATGACAAATCATCTATCCTCTATTCGTGATCAATTTCCTTTTCCTAGTTCTTCTTGTTGTATTTCCTATCTCATTGTATCTTTAGGAATCTTCATCGCAGACAATTGTCGATCTTACATTCCATATCTGATCTCTTTCTCTTATGTTTCCTTTCCTCCTTATTCATCTTTTTGTGTTTCATTTATGTCACCGGTCCCACTTTGATCATTTTCCTATTCTACATCATTTGGACATGTGTTCATCATTATAACATCAATAATTTTTGGACTTCCTTCACCTACATGGGTATCATCTTTCTTTTATCCTTCTATTTCTTTTAGTGCCTTGGTGGATTGTTCCCGTTGAACTTGTCCACTCTCCTTGGGTGTCATGTTTAAATTTTGACTTATATGAGTCTTATGATTGACTATTGTAGTAGGCTACTCTGCTATCTTCTTCGTTGAACTCTTTATCTCTATTATTTGAGCTACTTCCTTCTTCTTTGGCTTTTCTTTTGGCATTTTTTAGGTCATGATTCTTCTTTAATATAGACTCTTCTTGATCATATAACTTATACCAAAATTTCTTTGTGTTTGAAAATGCTTCTTTCTTCACACATGTAGTTATCAATGTTACATTTGTAGGCATATCAAAGTCTTTTCTACATGACTCAACTAATTGAACTCTCTTTATCATTAGGGTTCAGTCTAATTTTAGCTACAGTATCATCTAGCATATTATTTCACTCAATTATGATCTTTGACCATATTTCACTAATTATTGTATAAAGTTCACTTGGAACCAGTGATTTAATCTTTCCCAATGTTCTATTGAACACTCTCAGACCTACCAATACAATAGTTAAAATCTTATTCTTGTTTACTTTGTTAAATTATTAAAATCTATTTTTTGATGTATTATAGTTACCATTATTCTCAATATCATCATTAATATTTTTGAAAGTAAGTTTCTTACCTACTTTCATTGATTTGAGACTCTCTATCTCAGTCTCCTCTTCAAATTATTCTTCCTCTGGTGGAGTTGGAGGATCCTTCTTATCCTTCTTAGAGGTTTTCTTCTTATAATTTTTTACCATTGGAAGTTTATAATAGTAGGAGTCTTCTTTCTAGTGGCTTCTACTTCTAACTCCAATTTTGTTTAAGATTCACCTTGAAACTCCATTTATGCTCTCATCTCCTCCCTTTTCTTCTCTTTCTTTCTCAACCTTCTTTATAGTTTGGTATATGCCCTTTTTCTTCTAATTCTTCTCTTGTGGAACTACCTCTTATTTCCCTTTTAATTCTTTTATTTTCTCCTTGGTTGTCCCAAATCTTTGCTATTCCTGGTCAATAGGCATTGCTAGAAGCCAACTGATGTACTCTCTAGTTTATTTTTCTTCAACTTCATAGGGTAATTTGGCCACCCAAAGAGTTTATTTTTTAAGTTCTTGAACTATAAACCTATCTATTTTGACTAGTAAAATGTCTTTTCTATAATCCATGATTAGGTTTAGGGGTATCCTTATCCTATGCATATCTAACTGAAACTTCTTAAAATAATCGTCAAGTGAGTTGGGGGCACTGCTACTGAACATGGTGTACATGATTTTTATTTAAGATGTAATAATATTTTTGGACTTCCACTAAAATGTCACAAATTTAAGAAATTCTACTTTGAAGTAGAAGAATACACATACTAGTATTGCACCATACTTGAATATGTGTGCACTATTGCCCCTCTTGATTTATCTCAAGTTTTCCATTATTTGTATATGTAACCACCCTCTTAGATTAAGCTTGGTGTGCTTAGTTTTAATCAGTTGTACTCCTTACACTACTCTCTTAGGAATGTTATTTATTTTTATTGATTGGTATAGCCTATTGGAAATCACCCTTACAAAAAATTATACCTTCTCATTTGTAGTGTCCTTCGGTGAACACAATTTTCCATCGTGGTGAAATCTAGTTAGCTCTGCCACAAACTACTTTATATTTCTTGATTGTCAACTTAGTTCTGATTGCATTGAACTATGTAACCCTATCAATCACCTCCTTTATGATTTTGTAGGATTTTTGAGCCAGATGTACTCATCCTGCACCCTTCTTAGAAAAATTTCACCCATTCAACCCTAAAGAAATTTGGGATGCCCACTGCATGGGCTAGGGTTGTGTCCTCTAGGTCTTCAAATCTTGTCTTCCACTTATTATTTACATGGGAATCCTCATACTTTAACCTATTTACCTTGACTGCTAGTTCCATGATATTTTCCTTCAGGTATTCACTTACATATTCAACCAATAACATGCTATCTAGGAGTGAGGATAGGGCTCTCATCATGTCCCTATCATCTACACTTTTCAATATCAGTTCATAAACCAATAGATCATTCTCTGTTCCATCAATTAGTTCAATATCATACAACTTAGAGCATTTTTATTATGTCATTGTGAGATTGAACACATATGAAATCGTTTATGTTCTTCATTGCACTAGACTAGTTATAGGGTTGCTAGTCACTTCTCAATCATATTCGCACAAAGATTGCTCTTTTGATAGTTAGGTTTTTGTGAATATAAGCTCTTAGGATTTGAAGATTGAAAAAATGCTATTTTTTGAATGATGTGTCTATTTATAGATCCAAAAAAAAGTAATGTTTAGATTCTAATGATAACCTCATCTTTTACCTACCTTTGCCCTTGTTTAATTAATTTGTTTTGATGTTGTGTCCTATGGTCAAGTTTTAAGGACAATTGATCCTATCCGCATAGGTTAGGAATTTTTCACTAGTGATCATGCTTTGGTCTTTTTGAAGCACTTCTCTTTATGGCCTATTGGTTTGAAAGTGGGGACTAATACAAGACTTACTCTACTTGCGTAACCCCTTTAAGATTTTCTATCTTAATTAGATTGGGAAGTCTCGCCATTTTTTGGTGATCTCATGCCTTCTCTAGATTTCACTTAAGTATCTTTTGACCTCTTCTTGGTCTACACCTTTGAAAATTCCTTGCTAACTTTCTTAATAGATATGGCCTTATTGTTTCCTTTGTTGTCATCGTGTTTTTGTTTGTGTTTTTATTTGATCCAATAGTCCTTGTAAATGTGACTAGTCTTGTGACATATGTAGTGTGTCCTTTTTTCATTTGTCCATGGTCTAGTATTGTTCTCGTGATCTCTTTTCAATTTGTAGGGGGACACCAGGTGACCATCATTTCCGTAGGTGAAGAAACATGTCTTACATACCTATTCTCAGTGTGTCTCTCTGTCTTTGAAGATGTTTGATATGACTGAGATTTTGATCTATAGTCCTTGGACTTATGGTCATACCTATAACAATGGTAATATTTACCTTCTCATCTTACCTCATTTGCAAGATCTTTGCACTCATGTGCACTATGTCCACACCACTAATAAACATTGCAGTAGCTTCTATAAGCATGCTAACTGCCAAGCACTACTTGCCCATACCAAAATACATTTGACTTGTGTCCTATTTTAACACAAAAAAAGGTAGGATTATTAATGAAATACCTATATTTGGTGTCTTTTTTCTCTTTATGGAACTTTAGTCTTTTTCTCTTGAAGAATCTCCTTTCTCAGTTGTGTTGGTTCCTTCAAATCCTATATCGGTTGAGTCTACTATCTTCCTTTGAGATTTTACTTTCTCCTCTAGCTTCCTAGTGTTGTCATTCAACTTCTTCAGCATTTCATTTTCTTCTTTGGTGTTCTTTAACTCATCCCTTAGTAGATAAACTTCTTCTTTAGGCTACTTGGATTCTTCATTTAGAACTTCTAATTGTTCAAATTTGTCATGATAGTGTTCTTGTAAGATACTATTTTCTTGTGTGATGTATTAGTTCTCTTCTTCCATTAGGGCTATTTCATCTTCTTTTTCTTTTAGAAAATCTTCATATTATTTCTTTTCTTCTTGAGCTATTCTAAGTTCTTCATAGGATTGATCTCTTTCAAGGATAAAGTTTCATTTCTCATCCTATGTTTTTCTCAATCTTACTATTGCATGCTCTTGTTCCTTTTTTGATGTTCTAATCTTTTTGGTAAACTTCTACTCTTAGTCATTAGTTCTAAGATTTCTTCTTCAAACTCTTAAGAGCCACTTTTTTTTCAAGTTTCTCTATTAGATCTTGGGTTATCCCAACTTATTCATCAATTTATTCCTTTTGGGTAAATAATCTCTCATCTTTCAATAAGGTCTTTAATAATGTCCATGACTTCTTCAAGTTGCATCTTGTATTTCATGGCTACCATCTGATATTCTCTCAAGTTGTCAACCTTGTGGATGTTAGAGTCTAATATCTTATACCAATTGTTTGTCTCAATTGGTATTGAGATGGGGGTGAATCAATACACAAAATTCTACTGGTTAAAACAACAACCGTATTAACTATCTATGATACCATTTCTTTAACAAGAAAAACTATTATGAAAGTAGTATAGTAGAACCATAAAATATCACACAAATATTTTTACATGGAAATGTCTAGTGTGACGGTGAAAACCATGGTGGGAGTAATATACCCACTAGCCTTTCCTTGCAAGTGAAAGGGTTCCCTATTAAATGCTTACATTTGTTCCTTCTAAGAACTCATCCTATTAGGAATGAATACAATCTATTAGGATTACAATAGCCTCTCAAGGCTACCTCTTTAGAGGGATTTGATCCCTTTCTGAGAGATACCTTGTTAGAGGGTTACAATAGTTGCAATGGTAAGAAAGAAAACTAAAGATTAGATCTCTGATCAACACAAAAATAAGTAAAAACATTAACAAAATAAAGTCTGAGTGACCTCAAATCCGCTCATCCAATCCATGGGTTGAAACCCTAAAATTATCCCACTCAAAGCATGAAATTGAAATTTGAAATGTATAGCAAGCTTAGTCACAAAATACTTGTGACTACCTTTGCATAGGTGCCTATCCATGTAGGTCTCACTCAAGGTATTTTTTAGTGGCTAATATTCGCAAATTGGCTAATTTTAGAATTTTTTGGCTAGTAATTTTGCTAATAATTTAAGATTTTATACAACCTAAATCGTCATAGTTTTATAAAAATTAGTTCTAGAATATTTAAAATGTCTCAATGATTTATTTTAGTGAAAATTTTAAACTCAAATATTCGCCACAATATTCATTACATAATTAGATTTGAGTCACCTAAATATAATATATTATTGGAGAAATTAAATTGAATTGACCAATAAGTATTAGTTACTTTAGGGATATATCACCAATATTTAGTTTTCACTATTGATTTAAAGTATATGTGATGATCCTCATAATATTCCACGAGGTAGAAAAATGTTGAAGTTTGATTTGTAATATTCCATGGTGATTAATGAACTTCCTATTATTATTGAGATTTGTCAATATTTATACAAAAAAATTATGATTCAAAAATAATCACCAATATTAATCATATTTAGAATAAAAAATTGAGAGATTCACCAATAGAAATAATTTTGTTTTTTCAAAATAATGAAATATTTGCCAATATGTTATAGCTTTTTTTGGAGACGGCTTTCATAAAGTTTACCCTAGTCTGACTATCCACCTATGCGTCTACATATAGACTTAAGTCCTTACTTCCTTTTGTCACTTCTGGCATTTCTCTTTGTGTGCATATAATGTTTCCATTAGACATTTACTTGATTTTGTCACATCGAGGGTGACTCAACTATGACCATCAAACTTCCATGCGTTTCTACCTATCATAGGCTAGATCATGTCTTTGCTTATGTCATGACTAGTATGCTAGTCTAATAGTGATTGCATTCTATTGCAACACTCTAGTCTTTTGTTAACCAATTGCCAATCAATGACAACACTTCAATGCTTACTCAATGCTTTATTCCACTTCTCACCATTTTTTTGAGCAATCATGCTAGTGATTAGTTTAGTCCAACAAACTAACACCTATATCTATAGCTATGAAACCAAGGTTTGTATAGAAGAATCATTCTAAGAATCAAATCATTGGTGATAAGAACAAATGAGTTTTCACTAGAAGTAGAGAAATATATGATTATGCATTTTTGTTTTTAATTTTAGACGTTTAACCTAAATTTTTATAAGAAGCATGTAATGATCAGATTTGGGCTAAAGAAATGAAGGAAGAACTTGATCATATTGATAAGAAATGGACTTGGGAACTTATGGATAGATTGATAATTAAAAATGTTATTGGTGGAAAGTGGGTGTATTAAAACAAGTTGGATGAGAATGGAAAAGTAATAAGAAATAAGGAAATGATAGTTTTCATAGGTTACTCATGGATTGAAGGAATTAACTTTGAGGAGACTTATGCTCTTATTGATCAAATGATGCAAATTCAAATATTTTTGGATTCACAAATTATATAAAGTTTTCAAAGTTTACCAAATGTACGTGATATCAAAATTTTTGAATGGAGAGATGAAACAAGAGGTTTAAATCAAAGAACTAGAAGGTTTAAGATTGGAAGAAGAACCATAGGAAGTATGCATATTGAAGAAGACATTGTATGGTGTAAATAAGGTACCAAGAGTGTTGTATGGAAGATTAGACAAATACTTCATCAAACAAAAGCTTCACAAAGGATAAAATAATAATAAATTACACTACAAAATTCATTCAAATTATATATTGATTGAAATTTTGTATGTCATTGATGTTATCTTTGGAGGCAAGGATGATTTGTGGAAATGTTTTGCAGAAAAAATGTAGAAATAATTTAGATGTGTATGATTGGTGAGATTAATTTATTTCTTGGGTTGAAAATAAATAAGAGCATTAAAGGATTTTTGTTTCTTGGTCCAAGTACATTAAAGAAATATTAAAAAAAAAATTTCTTGCATAATGCCAACCCATTATGTACTCTTATTGTTACCTATTGTAATTTGACTAAGGAAGTTGATTCACCAAAAGAAGATGCAAGAAACTATGGATCAATGATTGGAGGACTATTGTACTTGACTACTTCTAGACCAAAAATTATGTGTACAATATGCTTGGCAACTAGATTTCACTAAGAACAAAAAGAATCACATTTTAAGGTAGTGAAAAGGATGTTCATATATCTAAAAGGAATGATATAGTTTTATTTGTGGCATGTAAAATATTTAGATTTAATGTTGAAAACTTATTATGATGCAAATTGGGTAGGATATTTGGAAATGGAAGATGTCCCAGTGGTGGAGCTTATTTTTTAAGCTAGTGGTTAGTTTCTTAGTCAAGTAAGAAGTGAGATTTTGTAACATTATTAATGGATAAATAAGAATATATTGCAATGTCATCAAGGGTTTTTTTGGTCAATAATAATGCAATGTCATCAAGTTTTACTTAGGTATTATGGATGAAACTATTTAGGGGTAAAATGGTATCAATGTTGACTAGATGAGATTAATTAATTAGTTAAATAATGTCACCCTAAGTTATGAAATATGAGAGAAAGAGGGCTCCCTAACATAACTCTCAATATAACTCAAGTTAGATTAAAAAAACCCAAACCAATAAAATATGCAAGAAAGTCCTCTTTAATGTAGTGTTCATTAACTTTACATTTGTAATGTGAATGTAAAGTGAAACAATTGATTGAATAAAAATGATGAGATATATCTAGAGGCTATATGTATGAAATCAATCCAATTAACGTATGAAATCAGATCTATAATATGAGATGAAATATAAGAAAGAAGACTAACCTCAAAATGTGCAACGAAAAGGTCTTTTAGACTCCAAAAACTATGGATCTACAAATGTTATATAAATTCTCACGGTGGATATGTGATCACAACATAAACCTAGAAAATACTAAAAATCCTATATCTAAAGGTACAATTTGATTTGGGTGACTTCTACTACTAGGTTTACATGATGATGAAAAATGTTCCCAAAACACATAAACAAAGTCAACATAGATTTTTCTTGAAGCTCTTGGCTGATAGTTTTTGGATCTGTATTTGCAATCCTGGTAACCTATTCCTGCACACAAGAATAATTAGTTTTTCTAGTTGAGGGAAGGATTGGCTTTTTCAATCCCTAGATTGAGGAATCAAACTTGAAATTGAAATGATAATAATGATAAAGGAAATTCTAGAAATTAGTAGAATAAATCTAACAATGAGGAATATAACTTATTTTCTAGATGCAAATGAATTTAACATGTGATCAAGTATGAAAATGCAATAGCCTTTGCTTTTAAAAAACTATGAAAGTAAAAACCTCATGAATGTGAATGTTTTTTATATACCTTGATAAATAATAGAAGAACTTAAATGAATGAATAAAATATCTCCTCCTTTGAAGCTAAAATCCACTACCACCTTGAAGGAAGAAGCTTGTCGCAAGAATAAAATACTAGATCTTGAAGAATTCTTGATGTAGATGCTTGAGAATGCTTACTTGAAGTCAAATGTGTTAGAATAAAGAAATGACTTAAGTATTTAGTCATCTTGACTTGATCATTAAGTTAACTTTACTTCTCTCCTAAGATACCACTTTGTGCATTAGTGATATTTGATAATTATATTAATTTTTAGATGATTTATTATTAAGCTTTCATATTTTAGGTTATGAGATATCCTTTATAAGGATTAACCATTGTATACTTTATTCAATCATTTGTATTCATTTCACTTGATAATACAATTAATCATATTTTTTAGAGCCCAAACTCTTTCCTTGTTATTGTGTTCTTTAAAACCATAACAAGTTGCAACATGTCAATGCTCTAATACCATGTAGAGGTCATCAATCCAACTTCACGAAACCAATATCACCTACATGCAAAGATAACTTGTCACTAGGAAGAATATAATAAAAAAGAAAGGATTTACACTCTGAAAATATGAATGATTATACTATTACATTAAACAAATACAAATGGATGAATAAAGTATACAATGATGAATCCTTATAAATGAGATATTGTAATCTAAAATAGAAAACCCTAAAAAATCATTTAATAATTAATATAATTATTATATGTCACTAATGCATAAAGTGATATCTTAAGAGAGAAGTAAAGTTTACTCAATGGTAATTTATTTATTCTAACATCAGGTATGTGTGTATGCTTGATCATGTGTGCATATGAATGAAAATAAAATGTCAAGGCCTTCTTATATACTAGTCTTTGGGATAGAAAAACAAAGCAGACTGACCAAGGAGAGAAATAAAATAATTTAGATATTTGAAATACTCTAGACCCCAATAAAAAATCCCTCTAGATATTGGTCAACCAAGTTGACCTATACCTAAGGGTTTCCCAAAGAAAAGTGACCCTAGGTCTTGGTGATAGTGCAGAAAGATTTAGGAAATAATGAAAATACTAGAAGATATGATGAAAAAGGTAATAAAATAACACCTAAAGGGTCATGCATAGAAACAAGAGATGAGCTAGAAATTTGAGCAAGACTAGAAGAAGACAAAGTGACTCAAAACCAAACTGAGGAGGGATAAAGGGTCTCAAAATGAAGTGCTTACTTTTTAATATGATACATAAAGAAACTTGGAAGGATATTATTACTACTTTTTATGAGGCAATTTTGATCATGCGTGATAGAAATAACACTATAGGTATGTCCAAGAATCTAGCACAACATTTAAGAACAAAACATATATCTATCAGGTATCATTTTATCATAGAAAGGGTTTTTGTAATGCCCCACCATGTGACCCAAAAGAAGTTAACCTAAAGTTTTATTAAGTTTTCCAAACTTTTTTTTTTAAGTTAAAGATAATAACTTAACAACAACAATTATAACATAACACAAGCAATTAACATTCACATAAACACATACCATAAACATATTACAATTCTTAAGGGTCCCAAGACGTTGGATCACATTTACGTTTAATTTATAATAAATCTAATATATAATAAATCCACATCAAATAATAATATACTAGTATAAATCCATTTAAATAATATATAATTATATATGATGCCACTTGGCAATAAACACAATGCACAATCATCCACTATACAGGTCACAAGGTATGAAAGGCTGAAATAATATACATCGTGAAATAAATTACATCATCTCTTAAGATATTATGAATTCAAATATAATACAATAGTACAACCATCCATCATAGAAATACAAAAATAGATAGAAAGGAACATCTGCACAAACAGATCCAGCAGTGGCATCTAATAGTCGGATCTCAATGGTATAAAAAAAAAGCACCACTAGTTGAACTTGTGGAACCTAAAAAGGTCCACTCCCACTGTGTTGAGGAGATAGTCTCAAGTCCCAAATAGGATAACAAACTCAACAATAAAATCCAACATCTAGGTTCAAGGAATCACCTGAAAGCAATCTAACTCAAAGGTACCAAGACACAAGTATCAACTAATCCTAGAGGCAACACAGACATGTAGGAAATCTACTATGCAAGTAGGCAAGTTCCATCACATGAATCAATGCTAGAGTTACCCTGGCAGTCTAACTTGACCCTAGCTCATTGGTGACTCTATGTGGCACTAGTATCCTTTCATACTGACAAGGCATACTAACGATGCATGGTCGCAACCAAGCATCCTCTCTACTCTCATCCTAGTTTGTACTAGCACTTGAAGCATGGGTGAGTAAATACAAGGACTCTAATTAGGTTCATTTTATTCCCATTTAGTGTAATGTTTTGACTTATTAAACAATTTACAATGGGTTACCCTAGCAACCACTTTGGGCCCCGACCTCCATTGCAAGCCACTTCCCAACATGGCATATAGAAACAAAAAAGACCACATACCATACATCAATTCTTAAACAATAAACTAACAAGTATTGAAAAACACTGATCATAATCACAGATTCCACCAATACGATCATCCTAATAGGACTGATCCCAAAATCAAGTATACATAAACTAATCCATGTCATAACATGACATCACCAAGAACAAATCATACAAACACCTCAGTCCTATAAAAGTGACTGGAAAGCAATCTAAATATAATTGATTGAAGACTCAAAGGTTATATCAAATAGGTCACACCATTCACCTTAGTTTCACACAATAACATTGGAAAGCAATAACAATCAATGCATCAAAACATCTCATAAAGCATACCAGACACATTACCATGATTTTTTATAAAAGATCGAGATCAAAACATCATCATGACATCACAAAATAGAACTCCCGAGGCTCTGGTAAACATCCTGACTGGCTAAAGCTAAGTCAAACCCAAAAACCCCAACACCAGTAAATCAAACATCACATAAAGTGCATACAAAAGTGAATTTCATAATTCATTAGGTTTTGAAAACCCTAAAGTTCAATATTTACTAAAAAATTTCAGATTAAATCACAAACAATTCTATAATGGAAATCAATTTTCTCAAACAAGAGTTTCAACTCAGAGAACTTTTGAAAATAGAAACACAATAAACATGAAGAAGATAGGAATTTGAAGAACAAGCAACTACTGCACAAACCCACAAGATCCTACCTAGATCTGATGCTAAAACAATGAACACACTTAAAATATTCTTTTATATTTTCTTTTCCTCCACTTATTAATTAGTGTAAGCACTATTTATAGCATAGTTTATTAATTAAATTAATAAGAATAATTAAAGCTTATTATTCAAATGTAACTCTAATTTAATAATTATTAATTAGATAATCAAAATAAAACAATATTAAATCTTTAATCTTTCAATATTTTAATTCTAATTTTATCCAACTTCTTAATTTAGACTTTTAAAATACATATTTAATTAATTTCTAATTTATTTAATAACATCATATTCTAATCTTTCTTTAACCAATTTTCTAAATTTAAACCTCTAATTTAGACCTTTTTTTGGCAAGAGTGGATGAGCCACTTGATATATATATATATATATATATATATATATATATATATATATATATATATATATATATATATATATATATATATATATATATATATATATATATATATATATAGGGAAAGAACCAGAAAGAAAACCTAGCATCATCATAGTATGTACAAAATACAAGCATCGATATTGACAAACATAGATCGATGGAAAAAACATAATTTCACCAAAATTCAAACTTTATTGAATTTTGGATTTTCTAGCGTATCAAAATAGCAAGCATAAGGGACTGAATATAGCCAAAGTTTTCAAAAGTTTTAAAAAACATGCCTGAAGTTTAGAAGAAGAGACCCAAAAAATAGAAGAATGCCAATACACTATTTTTCTTCCATGTCCTTGGCACCCTCTACAGAAGTAGACGCAAAACCAAGTTGTACCGAGTGACTCCATCCAAAATCTGAGCATGGTAGTGGAGCCACCTCCCATCCCAAGCTAGAGCCTACAATAGCAACATCAAAAATACCACCCCAAACTATTGATTTGGGATGATCCGGGAGGGGTTTTGGGACAAGGTGTCTCGAGCCAATAAGAATCGACCAGTCACCTAGTTCACGAGCTAACTGAATTAAGGGAGATAGAGGCATCTTCTTATGAGATATTGCATGTGCATCAGAAATTGGAAGACCCAAGATGTCAAGCAGTGCAAAACCAATTTTCTTCACACCATCAGTCATCTGAAAACCCAAAGCTTTTCCTGTAACTTGCAAGGTCTTGGTCAAGAGTCATGAGTTTTGCTTCTCACATGAGTTTTGTAATACCTTGAAAGTCACCAAAACCTCATGTTTTTGCATAAACACGGTCCTTGAAAATAGTCCTCCCACCAAGGCATTTCTGGACCAGAAATCATAAATCTGCATAGCCTGCTTCAATTTATTTTGAGCCCAAAACTCTGGTCTAGCCACCTTGTAAGAAATGATTTCCAATCTTGAAGTTTACTGAAGAAGATCTATAGGATTAGATAGAAATATGGAGACCAAATTTGAAGGATATAGCACATGTCTAGATTTTGTAGAGAAGAAGTCCTCCCCAATGACATTATGAATCACATGACGGGGGGAGGAGGAAAGTAGAATGAACATAGTATCCAACACCTCATCATCCAAGGGATGAGAGAGTGCATCTTCATCTACTATCAGTTGAAGCAAAATTCTATAATTTTTGGGTAATATGCTTCTATGATACTGATGACAAGACTCACATTTCACACAAGCATCCAATGAGAACAACATCTGGAAATTGAGAAGGCAAGCAAAGAGAACAGGGAAGAAGGAGTCATAAAAAGAAATCCAAATGCTCAAAAGATATGATACATCTACTCTTGTGTGAGTAATAAAGAAGGTGACATTACATTAAAGCTCAATTTCCAACTATGTAGAGCGAAGTACAAGACTAACAACCCCAAATTGAATAAGGCATGAATATTCTGCATCTGTATGTACTGGAATGATAAAAAACCTTATTACCATCTATTAATGTTATCATTGATCAACTTGAGACATGCTTTTGACTTAAATGTTGATTTGATCTTGCCAAATGTAAAACCACACAACATACTCAAGTGATGGCAGCAAGAAAAGATACTGAGAAATGCAGAAAGATTTAGTATGACTTCACCATAATCTCACACATGCGAACCTTCTTGATCATCAAAGTAGCTTCATGCCACACTCAAAAAAATTAAATAGCTCGATCAGTATACCCATAAGCACTCAGTAAGAACTATGGTAAAATAACTCGACATGAGTTTCTTCCTTGTTAACTCGACAAACACCTGGCTGGAAGTCAGTCAATGCCCCACCTAGGGGAACTTGATAATCAATCAACTGAATAACTTAGTAAGCCTCGAGTAACTCAGTCAATACTAAACCCAAGCTTTCTCGATAAGCATTAAGCCAAGGGTGACTCAATCAATAATGAACCTGAACTTAATGAACTCTATCAATATTTAACTCGGTAAGCACTAAGCCAAGAGTAACTTGGTCAATATTGAACTTGATAAACATTAAGCCAAAAGTAACTTAGTCAATATTGAACCCAATCTTAATGAATGCTATCAATATCGAACTCGATCAATACTGAACTCAGTAAACATTAAGTCAAAAGTAACTTGGTCAATACTGAACCTAATCTTAATGAACGTTGTCAATACTAAACTCAGTAAACACTAAGCCAAGAGTAACTCAATCAAAATTGAACTCGATAAACATTAAGCCAAGAGTAACTTAGTTAATACTGAATGCAAACTTATACCATTCGTAAGACCATCATTAAAATATTTTCTCTTGCTTAATTAAGGTAAATAAAGTTGGAAAGTTGGCAAGTATAAAATCTGTAATACTTGCCTCATTAGTCTTCAAGTCACAACCAATATTGGATAAATTATCTACAACTTGGTTTGCCTCCCTATGGGTATGAGAGAAGGACACCGCTTTAAATTTATCAATAATTTCCCAAGCTTTTTCTAGAATATAACCAAACTTCCAGTTCTCTAATTTTTTCTTTACACATGAATTGATAACCACTGAAGAATCCCACTCAATGTGAATATTAACTATATATAGCTAAAGTGCCAGTTCTAAACCAAGTAGGAGTGTCATAGCTTCAGCTTTGTTGTTTGTACCAACAGGCAATTTTTGAGCCAACACACCTAACACCTACCCATTATGATCTCTTATACACACTCCAGCTCCTGATTCACTAGGATTGCCTCTCAAACATTCATCAACATTTAACTTACAATCTCCCCTAGCAAGGAGAATCCATTTCAAAATCTTTCTATTAATTTTGTCACTAGGACCACCATATGTAATGAATTGATAAGATGGAGAGGGTAAAGAAGTCCATCTATTAGTCAAAGCAATATCTCAACCTATAACAATAAGATGTTTAGAAGTTATTTTGATATAAGCTACCACAACTTCCCCTACTACAACTTCTAATGTTGATAGCATAGTTTCAAATGTCGAAGGTTGATTTTGAAAAATCCTTTTATTCCTCTCCCACCAAATTGCCCAAATAACAATTGTTGGGATGCACTTCCAAATACATGAATAATAAGAGTGGTTAATCGGACTTGACCAATCTTGGAGCATATCCCATAAGGTGTTTGGAAGGGGCATACTAAAATTTAATTTTTGAAGGATGAAGATTCTGCATTGATATGCCAATTTACACTGAACAAAGAGGTGGTCAACATTCTCCTCTACTTCCATGCATAATACACATTTCATATTATGAACAATATTCAATTTTGATAACTTTTCTCCTGTCAAAATTATCTTTTTTAAAGCTTACCAAGAAAAATTTCCTGCCTTTGGTAAGATTACTGGATTCCAACAAAATTTGAATGCCCAAAATGACTTGTAACCAATTTCTAGGTTCTTGGCAGATAAGTAACCCAATTTTACTGAGTATCTGCCCTCTTGATGTGGGGCCCAGATTAGTGTATCTAGGATATTAGACACTAAAATAGTCCTTGTATTACATATACTAATAAATTCTTTTTTGATCTGATCAGGAATTGGTAACTTATCTGGGTTTTTCCAAGTAACTCTACCTGAAATTGGATCAACGAACTGAAAATAATCAGCTACATAGGGGCCCCATTCAGCACAAATAATTGTAATCCAATTGTCAAAGGATTTGGAATTAAAAAAGTAGAGGAAGGCCATTCCATGAATCCTACCAAAAGAGTGCCTTAAAACCATTGTTCATTTTCCAAGTCAAATATCTAGCAACTAAATCATGAGATCCCACAAAGAAGTTCCAAACAACTGACCCTTTAGGCAAATGGTCCATAGTGAAAATTTTGGAGGGATCAGGAAAATCTAAATATTCTCTTTGTAAGATCCTACACCATTTAGCCTTTTCCTTCTCATACAAAGACCAAACTAATTTACCTCCAAAAGAAATATTCCTTAAAGCCGGATTAGGAAGATTAACAACACCTTGATGCTTCTCTAAAGACATTTCTTTTAATGGGATGAGAGGGATTTTTCTATTACCTAATATATTTTTCATCCATAAAAAACCTCGAATAATGCCTTCAATCTGCTTAATAATAGACTTAGGTATTGATAATATAGAGAAGTAATAATTTGGGAAAGCTGATAAGACAGACTTAACTAAAAGAATTTTTTCGGATAGAGAAAGCCATATTACCTTCCAAGCCATTATTCTAGCTTTAATTCTATCTACTATATTTTTCCAATAAGAAGCTTTATTACTGCCCATGAAAAAGCAAACACCCAAATATGTAGATGGTAATTTTTCCTCCTCAAAATCAAGAATCTTTTTTAATCCTTTGTGCAATAGGTGGAGTTGTGTTGAAGAAGAAGACTTTAGATTTAACCATACTGATCTTCTGACCTAAGACCAGTGAATATTGATCCAGTAAATACTTAATATGCTTGGCTTCATTAATATTTGTAGATCCAAACAACAAAGTTTCAACGACAAAGAGAGAGTGAGCGACCACTAGATCATTTCCTCCAAATTGAATGCCTTTCTAAAGCTCCAACTTTTGAGATTGAATTATGGCCCTACTAAAAGCTTCTGCCATCAGAATAAATAAGGCAGGTGAAGGGGGATCACCTTGTCTGATTCCTTGAGAAGATTTAAAGTACCCCTCCAGAGACCCATTAATAAGAACAAAAAATGTAGCCCCCAAAATATAGGTGATCCATTTGCACCAAGCTTTATTGAAACCAAATTTTTCCAATACTTTGATAAGAAAGGACCAGTTAACTCTATCATATGCCTTCATCATATCAAGTTTAATAACAAAGGAAGGAATTTGATTTTCTTTGATATAATGAAGAGTTTCATGAGCCACAATTGCCCCTTCTAACATCTCTTTACTTGGCACAAAACCACCTTGTCTTGGAGAAATTATATTAGGCAACAAAACTTGAAGTCTAGAATAAATAGCCTTTGTGAAGAAAATATATATAATGTTGCACAATGAAATTGGTCTGAAATCAGCAAAAGTCTGGGGATCGCCAAACTTTGGAATGATGGCAATATTAGTAGAATTAAAATTCCCACACATGTAACCCTTGTGTCGGGAGGATTCTAGGGCCATAATTAAATCCCAACCTAGAACATCCCAACATTATTGAAAGAAGAGAGCTATAAAGCCATCAGGACCAGGTGCTTTATCTAGGGGCAGGGATTGAACTATTTTCTGAATTTCCTCCAAAGTGAAGGGTTTCATAAGAGCATCATTATCTTGATCTAATATAATTCTTGGAAGTACCTCTAAGAATGAGTTAAGTTGATGGTTATTTACATTCATTTTCACTGATGGATCAAGGAGTTCTTTAAAGAATCTGAACCCTTCCCTTTTGATACTTGCCTCATCTAATAATTTTGTACCTGTCAGTTGTTCTGTGATTGAAAAAATGAATTTCCCTAACTTTTTTTGACTTGCTGAAGCATGAAAGATTTTTGTGTTATGGTCACCATCACTTAACCATAATTCTCTAAATTTTTGCTGCCAATATTCTTCCTCCCTATGACACAACTTCATGCTTCTCTTTCTGACGATAATATGAATTTGAATTCAAGCCAAAACTGATGATTTCTTCATTGATTTCTTTAAGTTCCTTCTGCACCTTGTTTTTCTCCTTAAAAATATTTTTTAAAACTTGTTTGTTCCAGATTCTGATTTTGTTTTTAAGATATTGGAGTTTCTTATAGAACCGATACATACTATTACCTTTTTCCTCTAGAGCACTGACCCACCGTTGTCTAATTAAAGGAAGAAACATTGAATGTTTGAACCACATTCTTTCAAATTTAAATGAAGATTTATAACATGGTGTTGTCTGGTCCACTTTATTATCTAAGGATAACAAAACAAGAAAGTGATTCGATCCCGAGAAAGAAAGAATTTCTGCCAAGAATAGGGTAGATGTTATTTTCCATACTTGTGGAACTAAAAATCTACCAAGTTTCTCAGTAATTTGTAGGAAATCATTTCTTCTATTATGCCAAGTGAAGTATCCATTGGACGTTTCAATTTCAAACAATTCATTGGTAGTGATAAAGTTATCAAAATCCTCCATAATTTTTAGAGATGGAAAAATTTCACCATTTTTCTGCTTATTATTTACAATTGCATTGAAGTCACCACCTATAATACAATTTTGTTGTGGTAAAGATCTGATTTTTTTTGAAATGGCATTCCACAATTTAACCTTATCTAAAATACTTGATGGACCATAAATATTAAAGATAACCATCGAGATTTCAAAATTTTGAAACTTAAAACATTGCTAACCCAAATCATGTCCTATTAAGCTTCCAATAACAACCTTCGAGTTCCATAAAGTGGTTAAACCTCTCGATGCCTCAACACTAGGACAATGGATAGATTTCCATTGTTTCCATTTAGCAATTGACTCCACGTACTTTTCATTTGATAACTTTGTCTCTTGAAGTAATAAAATGTCTCCTTTCGACTCATCAAGCACTTTTTTAATCCTGCTTCTTTTGTTAGGGACGTTGATGCCCCTGACATTCCATGTTATGATCTTCATCCTTCCACTAGAGGGCACTTAGTCCTTCTGGTGACTCTTTTTACTAATTGAAATTTTTCGTCCAAAGTGGATTGAATGCCTGCTGCACTTTCTTCTTTAGCTTTTGTACTTTTACTCTTTCTACCACGAGTCTTTGGAGTAGAGGATACCACATTGGGAACTCCAGGTGACTTCATAATTGAAAGGGTTTGTGAGAAATAAAAAGTGGACCCACAGCCAATATTTTTATTGATCATTTGTTTAGGTTGGAAATCTCCTAATTGTCTTTGAGCTTCCTCAAAATTTTCTACTGATATGTGGGACATATCTTCTTGCATAACTTCTTCTGCAATTAATTGAAATTGTTCTCGATACAACAAATGCTAAAATCTCATTAGCTAATTGATGTAATTCAGATTCCACATTACTGCCCAACCTGAGGTCTTGCATAATTTGTTTACATGTCGAGAAAAATATCTCCAGAGGGCACTAATTAAACATAACATGATGTGTGACTAAATATGTTGTAGACCAACTGTGTTTCTTCCGATTAGACAAACTAAAATCCTGATAATTCAACTACCTACAAATTGTTTGATGATATGAAATGTTATGGAATTTATAAGCATGTGCCATCAAAACAAGTTGGTTTTTAAAACTTACTCCGAGCAAATATATTGGAAACTACTTCGCAAAATGACATTTGACAAGGCCCCTTCTATACATTATATTATGACAATTCTCTGAAGTATTAGAAAGCTATAATTCCAACCCAAGACTAGTTTGATTATCCTTACATACCTTCATTGTAGGATTTAAGGGAAGGGATGAATGATCTGAATAAAGAGACTGATTGTTACCCTCAATTTCCAAATTTGATTGAGGGATTTGATCTTGTGAAGGCTCATTTGATAGATTTAAGTCTGAATGAGAAGTAGATAGAATAGCATCATTATTACAAGTGATTCAATGAATATTTATACTATTCACATCAGCAACCTTCCTAAATTTACATTTCTCAAGCATCGATGAATGGTCCTCACATACCATAATCTAGTATGAATCAGCACCTTGGCAATCAACAATAAAATGACCCAAAATCAAAGAATATTTATCAATTGTCTTTGATTCTTGAATAAAAAACCATTTGTTTCTAATCCCCCCATTTAGAATGACAAATTATATATTGTGGAATTGGTTTCTGATTGCTTAGAAGTAAGCAAACCCTAACTAGGAAAAAGACTTGTTCAAAAGGGATGAGATCATGTCTGATAAAGATAGCCACCTTATTTGTTATCAATTCAACAATTTTTGTGTCTCTGTATTCAAGGGGCAAATCTAGTAATTCTATTCAGTGGGGGAAAAAATTAACATCACTTGATTTAGGAGAAAATTTTGGGGAAAATGAGTAGGTAGAGATGCCAAAACCTTTACAGAACCACCCTTTGAATTTATGCACCCAATCCCTAGTCTTGGCTAAAGTAAAGAGAATAGTAAAATAGTTTAAAATTTGATCATGGAATAATACCTCTTTCATACCTGGCCAGTTACTAAAAATCCATGCTTGTATGTCTGTTTTGCTTAAATTATGAGTTTGAATCTACACCCTAAGCACTATCTTTCTCAAAAATTCAACATGTGGATATATCAACCTTTCTAGAATAGTGATTTCCATTAGTGCTAGATCTTTAAACCCTATTTCTGCATGAACAATATTCTCTGATTGCTTCTTCCTCCAAATCCTCTTTGGTTTACCAACATTTGCATTAGCCTTTGAGGGTTTCACTTTGAAGGGAGCTCTCCTAAAGTCTCTAGAAATCATTTTCCTTTGCATTCCTTGTAGCGAACTCTCACCCTTCTCCCATAAGCCCTTTCCTACCTGAGAAGATTGCCCATGTAGCTGTTGGTTGGCATTAACAACAACATCTTGTTCTTTCAGTAATCCCTATAGTTGCTGGTTGGGATTAACAACAGCATCCCATTCTTTTAGTAATCCATGTACTGTGTCTGAAGCAAAAGAACACTCATTACCTTGTTGCTCACCATCCATAACCCTTTGCTTATCAGTCGATTCTCGCAGAGGACCATTGAACAACATCTCTTTTTCACAGATATCGAAAGGCATTTGTTGCTTGGATTGTGCATTATTGTTGATATGAAAGTTGCACGATAGCTCATTTAAAGAAGATTTCATCCCAAGATTTGAGTCATTTTCCATCAAAATGTTGAACACGATCTGCCCTACTTGATTGCTTAAATTTCTCTGCAAACCTCCCTATCTGCCATTGCCTATCGTCTTGTCATGACCATCCTACCATTGCATACTAAATTAAAATTCATTGATGTGCATGCTAAATGATAATTTAGACTTTTTATTTAAAGCATAAATTTAATTAGTTATTAATTAATCAAATATTCACATATTTTAATATTTTATTTTTAATCAAATAATATTTATTACTCAACTAATAATATTATTTAGAGTTTATTATTAAAATAAAAATCTTAAATAATAATTATTAAATTAAATAAATATAAATATACTAAAATTAAAACTTTAATTTAATCTTTTAAATTTAATTCTTTTATTAAATTAACCTTTCAATTAATTAAATATAATTGAATATTGAATTTTCTATATACAATTTTTATGCAACAACTTTAAGCAATTTAAATTAAAATATCTTTATTAAATTAATTTTCTTTCTCACTTTAAATAATCACAAGACATTTTAAATATCATATTTATTAATTTAACTAATATTACTATTTAGAGTTTATGAATTAAAATAAAACTCCTAAATAAATTATTATTAAATTAAATAATTATAAATATGCTAAAATTAGAACTACAACTTTATCTTTAAATTTTATTCATTTATTTAAGTAATTCACGAGACATTTTTAATAATATATTTATTAACTTAATTAATAACATTATTTAGAGTTTATTATTAAAATAAAACTCCTAAATAATTATCATTAAATTAAAGAAATATAAATACATCAACAATAGAACTTTAATAAAATCTTTAAATTCAATTCTTTTATTTAATTAATTCACGAGACATTTTTAATAATATATTCATTAATCAATAACATTATTTAGAGTTTATTATTAGAATAAAACTCCTAAATAATTATCATTAAATTAAATAAATATGAGTTTTGTTTGGATTTTGATTTAGATGGCTCTGTTGCAATCTCTGGTGACCTGCAAAGCTAGGGCAAGTGTGTCGTAAGCCTGTCTGTTGGCAGTGTTTTCCTACGTCTGGGATCACAAATCTTGTTGCCGACGATGGAGGGTGTTGTGGTAGGGATTGGTGGGTGGAGTGTGTGTGGCTAGATGGAGGTTTGGGCAGACATGTGGGGTTGGGGTTGGTCAGGGTTGGTCTTCGGGAGGGGGATCTCCAATTTGTGGTGGTATTTGGTGCAAGGTAAGGTATTGGTGCTTGTGGGTTAGTGTTTTTAGCTTGGGGTTAGAGTTCTTTGGATCTAGACATAGGGCAATCAGAGTTCCCTACATCTTAGACTTTATTGGTTGATATGGAGATGGTTGATTCCTCCATACTGATGTGAGTTGGGGCTAAGGGCCAAAATGATAACCTCCCATCTGGAGTAAAGGCTTCATCGTCGAATGGTTCTATCTATATTAAGAAGATGAATGGGTGTTTGGAGTGATTTGATGACTAACCAGTATTGGTTATTCAACCAGAGTGAATTTCAGAGGACGTAGAGTATTGGGGCAAGCATGAACTCATCTATAAGTTTTTGGGTCTCTAGCTTTCTCTTCCTGTGTTGGAATCATGGATGCATTAGACTTGGAATCCAGAAGGAGATATGGAGATTATTCTGGCAGCCAACAATTATATTATGGTTATTTTTTCAAATATGGTAGACAAGAACAAGGTATTTGAAGGTGGTCCATATTTCTTTAACCAAGTTGGGCTTTTTATCAAACCTTGGCACATCGGGTTCAACTCTACTGAGGGGATCCCATCTCGGGTCCCAGTGTGGGTTTGTCTTCCACAATTGGCTCTGGAATTTTGGAGAGAGGATATTCTTTATTCGATCTCACTTTTGTTTGGGAAATTGGTTGGGTTAGCCACACAAACCCAAGATCGAAAGGTAATTTCATATGCACAAATTTGTGTAGAGGTTGATCTTAATAATCTGCTACCTAATTCTATGGAAATTTTCTTGGACCCTACCTCATGGATTCAACAGTTGGATTATGAGACTTTACCTTTTAGATGCAAGATATGTCATGAGTATGGGCACTTACAACGGAAGTGCCCCCAGAATAAATTTTCTCAATCATTGAATTCCACTATGTCGACCCCTAAGGATGATAAGGGTAAGGCCCCTATGTCAGAAGGTATTGTATACAAGGAGAGTTTTATCCTAGTTAAGCCACATAATAAAAGAAAGGGGCAGAAGAGAACTTGGATGGACAGACAAAATGATGGCACTATTAATAGGTTTAATGTTCTAGATAATTTGGTTCAAGAGGAAGGCATACCAGTTGAGTTGCCCTTGGGTGATGGTTCTTTTCAGGGGCCTCAAGTGGTGGAGGTTAGGAATTGTACCCAGGTACCTAATGTGGATCAAGATCAACCAATTATTTTGGAGGGATTGGATCAAGAGAAAAGTTGTGATGTTCCTGGTGGATCACATCCTAGAGACACCCCAAATATCATAGCTTATCCTCTCCCTAGCCAGAAAGGGATGCCTGACACCACAAAAGGCTCTAAAGTTGCACCCTCTTTAGGCTTACAACAAAAGCCCTTTAAAAAAGGGACCACAGAGAAGTCTACTAAGAGTGGAAGGAAGACTAATTAGGATAAGGTTAAGATGATGGGAGAGACTTTAGTTGAGGCAGGGTTTGTGAAACCCATTGACTCTCACTTCTGGCAATCTTCCAAATGATTATTGTCTCTTGGAATGTGAGGGGGTTGTATAGCATCCCTAGACAAAAGGTTGTTAGTAGATTGATTGATTCTCATTCTCTAGATATTATTTTCATTTAGGAAACTAAGCTTACAGTTGATGAGTTGGATAGTTATGGGCCAAATTTGTGGCCCCATGGTAACTGGCAAGGAGTGGGTGCTCAAGGTAGCTTGGGTGGACTTTCTTATCTCTGGAATCCTAGGAAGGTGACTCCTTTGTGGTGTATTTCAAGTAGGTCCTCTATCTCTTTGATGGCTTCTCACTTTGAGACAAGAGAAAGGTGCTTATTTTCCAATATTTACGCTCGTAATGATTTGATGGGTAAATCTCTTATGTGGTCACATATCACATTTTTTTTCTCTTTAGATCCTTTCCTTTTGTGGATTGTGGCTAGAGACTTTAATGTTGTTACTAGTTTAGAGGAAAAGAGAGGCAGGATTGCTCATTTGGGTCATTCTTCTAGTATGCTTCGAGATAACATTGGTTATTTGATTCTCATTGATGTTAAATTTGGCTCAGGTACTTTCACCTGGAATAACAGAAGGAGTGGAACAGAGGCCATTTTAGAAAGGCTAGATAGGTTCCTTGTTTCTTGTTTTTGGATGGATATTAGATGGTCTACCAGATCAAAAATTCTTGATTGGAGAGATTCTGACCACTGGCCTATTAAGATCTTCATCACTCCTTTTAAGACTTCTAAGAATCCTTCTTTCAAGTTTCAGCTGATGTGGTTGAGGGATCCTTCTCTGCAGGATCTTATGATAACCTGGTGGCATGAGGGTAGGCCTCCTCATGGAACCTCCATGTTCACCTTTAAGAAGAGGCTTTAGCATGTAAAATTTAGGCTTAAAAAGTGAATGACTCTGAATTTAATTTCTAAAGAGTCCTCAGCTCTAAGGGTGTTAGAGGAATGGGAGCTTCGGGAGTAAATATTTCGAAAGCAAAAGTCTCGGGTGGACTAGCTGTAGGAGGGAGATAGAAACACTACTTTCTTCCATAACATGCTTAAAGCTTGCAGGTCTGGTAATTCTATCACTTCTCTTGTTTCTACTTCTAGAGATCAACTCTTTTCCAAAGAGGCAATTTCTCTATAGGCCATAAGATACTTTTCTCATCTTTTCTCTAAGAAAGAACCTTGTTCATTAGTAGAGACAAGGACTATTTTAGATTGCATTCCCCAACTGGTGTCTAGCAATATGAACAAGAATTTGTTAAGACCTATTATGCTTGAAGAACTAGAGAAGGTGATCTTTGGTATGAAGAAAGGTAAAGCCCTGGGCCTGGATGGTTTTCCCATTGAATTTTTCCAATAATTTTGGGAGATTATTAAATTTGATCTTCTTGAAGCAGTTCAGGAATCTTATCAGAACAAACAAATGCTCAAGTCTTTGAATGCTACCTTCCTGGCTCTCATTCCCAAGATTGATGGGGCTAATGGTTTGGATCAGTTCTAACCTATTGCTTTATGTAATATCACCAAATTGATTTTTGAAAGGTTCAAGCCTTATTTGGCCACTTTGATATCCGAGGAACAAGGAGGCTTTGTGGGTGGCAAATAGATTCTTGATTGGGTGGTTATTGTTTTAGAGGCTATCCACTCTATGGCCGCATCTAAGGAAAAGGCTATGTTTATTAAGCTGGATTTAGCAAAAGCATATGATCGGATTAGCTAGGAGTTTTTGGATCATGTTCTTCTAGCTTTCGAATTTGATATGGAATAGGTTGATTGGATTCTCAGTTGTGTGACTTCCCCATCTTTTTTGGTTCTTATTAATGGAGAACCCATTGAGCTATTCTCTACTTCTTGTGGACTTCGACAGGGGGATCCTCTCTCTCCATATCTCTTTATCATTATGGTAGAGGGCTTAGGCAAATTTATAAAATTTTAAGTTGAGCAGGGGCTTGTCCAAGGGTGGAAGTGACACAATAATATTCCAGCATACATACACCTCCAATTTGTGGATGATACTGGGTTGATGGGCTTGGCTACTATTAATGAGGCAAGAAACTTTAGAATGATTTTGGACACTTGTTTAAAAGCTTCTAGGTAGAAAATTAATGAAGGTAAGTCATCTATTTATTTCTTTAATACTCCATAGTCGATCCAACTTAAGATTGCTAGGATCCTCAAGTTTCAAATTGGTTATCTTCCTCTAATATATCTTGGAGTACCCTTAACTCTAAGGACTTAGCTAAAAGAATATTGGCAAGGTTTTTTGGACAAATTTTGTAGTAGGGTGAGCCACTGGACTTGTAGATGACTTTCTTCTATTGGGAGAGTTATACTCCTCAAGACTATGGTTCAGGCTCTTCCCATTTCCAAGTGTTTTGTGCAAGCTCCTCCTATTGAGGTTATGAAATAATTTGATGCTTTGTCATGAAAATTCCTTTGGTCTGGCAATCTTCTCTCTTCTAAATGGAGCTTAGTCAACTGGGACATTGTTTTTTTGCCTAAGTTTTTTGGTGCTCTAGGCCTTAAATGCATGGCTCTTGGAGTCAAGGCTCTAGCTACTAATTTATATCAGAGATGGTGTAAGAATCAAGATCAAGATTGGGCTAAGATTCTAGCCCAAAAGTACTTTTTGGGAGTGGAGTATCAGGATATTCCTAGACTAGCTCTAGATGCAAAGGGATCCTTTATTTGGGATACTCTTAAAAGGGGAGCTCCCCTTATCAAGGAAGGCCTTTTCTAGATATGTAATGAAGGTTCGAGTGTGCTATTCTAGTAGGACTCTAGGGACGACCATCTTCCATTCTCTCTAGCTACCCCCACTTCCAATCTTTGTGTCAAATTTTTACAACGATAGGATGGACTAAGGTAATTCACTTCAAGATTGTTAAAAGGTGTGGCTCGATGGATGTGGTTTGTTGGAAGGATCCTCATGATTGGCCTTTGGGGGGTTCCATGGAGATTTGGGCTAAGCTAGCTAATCTCCTCTTTGTTTAGTTGTGTAGCTCTTCTAAGGACAAAGACATCCTTTCCTATGGTCTTTGTCCTAAAGAAAAGTTCAGTGTGGCCCAAGGCTATGCTTGGTTGGATAATCAATGTCATGGCATTAATGAAGTTCCTTGGTGGAAGAAGGTTTGGAATAAATTCTCTTGGCTGAAATATAACTTTTTTCCTATGGCTGGTTACTCAAAAGAAGTGTCTTACTTGGGATAACCTCCAGAGAAGAGGGTTTCAAGGTCCTTCTATATGTTCCCTCTATATGTTGAATGAAGAGAATGTTTCTCACTTATTCTTCTTATGTCCTCTCTCTAGATAAATCTGGCATAAGTGGTGGAAGGCATGGTGTCATGGATGCATTCATGTTGAATCTCTTATTGAGTTTTGGGATAGCCTTGGTAGACCCCCAACGAAAACTATGTTTTTCCAGGTGGCTTGGGCTATTGGACCTACTTTTATTCTTTGGAATCTTTGGCTGGAATGTAATCATAGGATTTTTTGTAACTCTAGTTTGGGAGTCACTAAACTGTGGCAAATGATTTTGAGTAGACATCAGGAAACTATCTGTGCCAAGTGTGATATTACTAAACCTGTGGATCCTGGTGATTACAGTATAGTCATGAATTTGGGATTGGTGGACAAAGGGTTGGGATGCACAAGAATTAAGAGATCTTAGCCGCTTAAGAGAAAGGTTTGTAGGGTGGGGAGATGGAGACCTCCATCAATGGATATCCTTAAAATTAACACAAATGGTTCTTCCCATGGGAACCCTGAGCGGGCTGGTGTGGGGGGGATTAGGAGAGGTACATATGGTAATGTTATTTTTCTATTCTCTTTTTACAAAGGAGTTCACTCCAATAACATGATGGAGGCCTTGGCCATTAAGATAGCTATTGAGTGGGGATGCTCTCTAGGGTGAAGGAAAATGGTGTGTGAGTCAGATTCTCAAATTATTGTGGATATGATAAATAACCAAAGTGTGGATGATTCTAACTAGAAAATAGCCTCTATTGTCAGAGAGATTCTTCATTTTAGCAGCTTTTTGGATTGGATATCTTTTTCTCATATTCCTAGGGAATGGAATAGCATGGCTAATGTCTTGGCAAAAATGTGCATCGGAGAAAGGAGATGGTTGAGATATTTTAGGAAGGGTTGATCTTCCTATTGATTATATTGGGACTTTTGAGCAGTTAGTGGAGAAGGATAGAATTTAATTGTTCTTGGGTTTTTGTCTTTTTCTTCTGGGCTTGAGGACTTCTGTAATTTGGCTTTGATTGAATAAATTTTTACCCCTTTTCCAAAAAAAACTTAAATAAATATAAATACATCAAAATAGAACTTTAATAGAATATTTAAATTTAATTCTTTTATTTAATTAATTTCTGAATTAATTAAATATAATTAAATATCATCAATGAGCCCTTGGTCTGTTGGTGAAGTTGAATGGCTCACAAAGAGCCCACCAGGGATCAAGTCTTGTTGAGTGCAAGGCGCTGACATCATAAGGGATGAGGTTGGGATCATGCCCCAGGTGATTTTGACAGCGTGGATGCCCCTCAATCCTTGGCTCTAAGCCAAAGAGGTTTTAGGCACGAGTGAGCTCATATCAGGTTCCTAAAAAGTCTATGTGGTGGCCTTCGCTAGTTGGTAGCTCACAGGTTTCATGCCTCACTAGGTTGCCTCGTAGGTCTAAGCCCTCCATCAATATATATATATATATATATATATCAAATTTCTTTATAAAATTTTCATTAAATTAAATCATCAAATTGTCTTTTAATTTGATTTAATTATAATAGAAAATCACCACATACCCACAAAACCAAAAATGACAACTCAATTGAAGGCAAAGGACATAATCAAACTCCAAGGTCAAAATCATGAATTCACATCATTTGATGAATTCAAAAGGGTAAGATAACTCAAATGCTTGTCCTATTTCTAGGATGATTGGCTTAGGGTTTAGGATTTGGACTCAAGATTTATCTCCCCAATTATACCATTGAAATACTATGATAGGGTACACTCATCCTGGCAATTCAGGGAAGTCGATACCCGATACTTGCAATCTACATAAAATCCACGCATGTACAAACACAATATTCTAAACTAAATAGATAATGTCAATAAGTGGTTCATTGTGTAGATTTTGACTAGCATGTGACTATGACTCCCTTCCTCAACCACATCAGAAATGTCAAACATAAAGAAAACATACATGCACACCATACACATGCAACTATGGGGTAAGTATCCCTAGAAACTGCATAAAAATCATTCATCTAACTAACATCATTCAATAACTAAAATAACTAGCACTAAGTACCTCAACATATATATATATATATATATATGAAATACAACTAATCAATTCTAGTAATCCAGCACCGCTAATCATAAAACATAATAGTAGAAAAGCCCTAAAAGAATCTAGTCAAAATGAATCAAAAAAGTCAAGTAGGGATAGGCATTACATCAACTCCCCCTAGAATTAGGCTTACTCCTGGAAGCCTACAAGAAAGATAAACTAAACTAGGGGTAGGCATTACATCCACTCCCCCTAGACTTAGGCTTACTTCTAGAAGCCTGCTACAATGACTAAGGTAACTCAAAGTCAAAGAGTATTGTCTATAATGTCAAACAAAAAGCTCATTTAAGAAACTAATACAAATAAGTTAACTATGTATATAACTCCAGTCACTTAGAGCAATATGATTTTGGTTTAATAATAAACCAAAAACCATATTGATCCAACATTCATCTTTTTAACAAACACTGAAATAGATCCCCTAAAACACTCCAAAGAATAGATCAACATCTCTAATTCCATTGGAAAATATAAAAGTTATAATGTATAGACATAAATCAAAAGTCAAGAATATAAATATTATGAGTTTCCAAGTTTCATGTTAAAAAGATCCACCACTTATAATAATAAAAAATTTGTTCAAGCTGTTTAGGTTCAAGTTTGTAACTCTATTAAAAAAACCCAAACAAGAACAACATAGTGTTCACAAAAAAAATCAAAGGCTGACTATCTTAAAGCATAATCATAAGAAAGTATTTTTGAAATCCAACTCACAAGTTTTGCATTTTTCTATGTTTCAAGTCTAAAGTTTCAAGTTTCAAGTATTCAAGTTTGAAGTTTCCAAGTGTTAAAGTTGCAAAAGATACATAACATTTTTTACGTTTCATTTCAATTTAAATTTCAAGTGTTTCAAGCTTGTAATAGATACATATCATAGTTTAGGTTTTGTCTTAGTTCAAATAGTTAACAACTAGTGGCATTCCAATATACCCAGAGCTCCCAATGTAGAAACTTGGGCTTTGATACCAGATGTAACACCCCACCATGTGACCCAAAAGAAGTTAACCTAAATTTTTACTAAGTTTTCCAAACATTTTTTTAAAAGTTAAAGATAGTAACTTAACAACAATGTTTATAACATAGTGGAAGCAATTAACATTCACATAAACACATACCATAAAATAGATTACAATTCTTAAGGGTCCCATGACATTGAATCACATTTAAGTTTAATTTATAATAAATCTAATATATAATAAATCCACATCAAATAATAATAGACTAGTATGAATCCATTTAAATAATATACAATTATATATGATGCCACTTGGCAATAAACAAAATGCACAATCATCCACTCTACAGGTCACGGGTTATGAAAGGCTGAAATAATATACATCATGCAATAAATTACATCATCTCTTAAGATCTTATGAAATAAAATACAATACAATATTGCAACCATCCATCATAGAAATACAAGAACAGATAGAAAGGAACATCTGCACAAACACATCCAATAGCGGCATTTGACGGTCAAATCTTAATGGTATAAGAAAAAGCACTACCACCTGACCTCGTGGAATCCAAAAAGGTCCACTCCCACCGCACTGAGGAGATAGTCTCAAGTCCCAAATAGGATAACATAATCAACAATCAAATCCAACATCTAGGTTCAAGGAATCACCTGAAATCAATCTAACTCAAAGGTACCAAAACACAAGTATCAACTAATCCCAGAGGCAACACAAACACGTAGGAAATCTAATGTGCAAGTGGGCAAGTGTCATCGCACAAATCAAGGCTAGAGTTACCCTGACAGTCTAACTTGATCCCAACCTGCTAGTGACTCTATGTGGCACTAGTATCCATTCAGACTAACAATGCATGGTCACAACCAAGTGTCATCTCTACTCCCATCCTAGTCTGTACTAGCACTCGAGGCATGGGCAAGAAAATACAAGGACTCTTATTAGGTTAATTCTTTTGGATCCCTTGGCAGGGCGTTATAGTTTTGGATGGTGAAGCGAAGCTTGAGTATGTGCATATAATATAGAAAAATATTGATATATTCACAAAACCTTTATGCAATGATACTTTTGAGTATCTAAGGGAAAAGTTGAGAATTCTACGCCTTCCCAATGTTTTCTAAAGGCAATAGTGTATGCATTGGTATGGTGATTTGTATGCTTATTATTTTTTGGATATGCACTTAGTGACTTCACCTTAGAGGGAGAAAAGTGAGTTATTAAGGGTGATTATTTGTGTAAGGAAACTTGGCAAGAAAGAATATAACCACCGTTTCCACATAACCCATAATAGATCTAAAATAAACACGGAATTAAAATCCACATGCAAGAGAATAGACAACATACCCACAAAATTATGACACAAGATATACCCTGGGAAACCCTTATTGAGAGAAAAACCCAGCCTCCAAAAGCATCCATCATCATGTATTATTCAGCAAAATAACCATTGCCATACAACCATGGAAGCCTTCATGGCCATAGCCACAACCGAGAAAACTATGTGAACAAGCATGAATTCACACATCCCATGCCATGCTTTCAACATTCACAAATGCTCCCTTGGCTAACCTGTCAAGCCTTGTCCCGCTCGATTCTTGCCTTTTGTCTTCTCCTTGTCACTCTCTCTCTTTTCTTTTCTCTACAACAACTACCCTTGTGGCTGCTTATATAGTAGCAAGTCCCACAAAACCACTAAGTGGTATTACATAAACCATGTGCTACCTAACCCACTGACCTCACATTTAATATTGGGCATTTAATTCTTTTTCCCAATATTAAATAATTACATAAAATATTATCACAATGTTACAATACAACTCATCAAGAATATTCCATGGGAATATTTACATGTTGCACGTCCATCTAGATGCAACATTACATAAAAAAATAAAAAAATAATCAAATAATAATATTATGCAATGTGTGCAACACCCATTATCTCAAAAATCTCCCACTTGTTGTATACATTGCATAGGGTCAATCCGTAGCCACATAAATGAACAAGGGAACAATCCCTCCCAACACATCCACCATCATGGATCAAAATACACCAAGTGCTCCATCCTGGTACCCGCAACAAAATCAAAGTATCTAGCATCTCAAACATGAATGATCTCACCTCCTATTATGTCACTCCCACTAGACATACATAGAAGCCATCCAAAGAGAAAACCACCCAACCTGTCGCATTAGAAGATCATAAAATCCTGTACCAACTAAAATTTCAAGCACAAAAAAAAACCTGATCCAAAGGTAATCACATGTATCCGTAGTTGTCAAAATATCCATAGCTGAAATAGCACCCACAACAAAGTGCCAAACCCATCCAACTATCCATACCTCAAAGGTATAACAAGTGAATCTTATATCACCAACATATCCAATCTACAACTTGCAATCACAAGCCTCAAGAGAAATACCTACCACATATATACCAAGAAGCTCCCATTGCAAAAGATAATGTCAAAACTATAACCAATCCACTCACAACATCTCAAAGAAGTGAATCCATGTAGTATCAAGGACATCCACAATACATAAATTAATATCCTGCAAGAATAACTCTCATAAAAAGTCTCCAATGCTCTCCCAAGTTCACCACAACCAACAAAGGAAAGAGAAAGAAATAACCATGTCATCTCTCACATGACATACATGAGCACAAACCAGTGATCACAATCTCTAACCAATCTCAAATCCAATGTAAGCAAAAATAAACATCTAGGAAGATAACCAAGACCAAGAGAAACCATGCAAATCATAACCTGTATCATGTCCTTCTACACACACCTCTAGATGTAAACTGTGCAAGTATGATCTCCTCCATAAAACCCCAACAAGAAGCCTCAACAACACCCAAACCATACCATATAACTCATCATGGATGTAAGCCTCTCACAAGAAGATCAAACTCAATAAAACCATTCCTAAACCAAGGAATAAGCCCAATATAAAACCATCTCCCAAACTCAACCAGCATAACAACATATGCACATGGAGATAACCAATGCTAAAACCATCTCTCAAATGAACCCTCCAGAACTAACTCATGTACCATAGCTCAAGATCCATATCCATGAAAGACAAGCATAAATATAATGCACTTGAGAAAAACAATGGGCTATACCTCTCAAGTAGCAAACCACCGAGTAGACCAAGAGTGGGGAATGAGAATGTTCATCAAGATACCCAAGTCTCCAACCAAGACTCATCTAAGAACAACCTCCTCTCAAGTCCATATCAGATGACTGCCCCTCGGACTTCCTGCTGAAACCATCAACCGTCCCAACAAATACTTCTCTAATCCAAGAGAAATCAGCATCACCATTGTCTCTAAGTATCCATGAGCACCTGTAACCAATCAATCCATGCCAACTCCAAATGCAACATAGCAATATCATGAAGTATCCAGCTTATGATTAGTGTACTCAATACCAAGAAACTAAACTAAGATCAATGTCAAAGTTCCAACCATGGCCTCAGGAACATAAACATGACAAAATTATCTTACCATCTAAACTAAAAAGAGATAACATGTTCCACATGAACACACCATAACATGTCACAACTCTAAACGCATATCAAGAGTATACTATGACATAATAATGAAACCATCCTCACACCAAGGATAACATGCCAAATAAAAGCATAAACCACACCTTTGCCAAGAACCCTATAAGTCCTCAAGATGCAACCATCTCCATACACCATGAAGAAAACCATCTCCATATACCATGAAGATAACCAAGAACTCCATGAGTCCTCAAGATCTAACCATCTTCACACACCATGAAGATAACAAGTGCACCATGCAAATGTCAAAGACGCTTCTGCAGCAACAGGATCTAAGACAAACCTCCAACATCTGCAAACACTCAATAAATATATCAATGCCAACAAAACTCCCACTCAACCATGGTACCAAGTCACCTATGGCATCATAAAATCCATCTCCTATATGAAGATCCAAATCAAACCAGGAACTAATCCTGCACTGTCACCCCATCACTGTCACAAGCTCCCACTAAACCGTGTATCCAAGCTATCCATGACATAATGATGAAAACCCATCCTCTAACCATGAGAATCAACCAAGGCATCAAACTATCAAAGAACTCAAAGTGCACATCATGAGCTCCTCAAAAGAAACCAAATAACCATGATCCTCAACCAAGAAGATATACCACCATAACTATATCAGAAATCCAAGCTAATGAACATCAAGGATGTACCTGTATATCCAATCATGTCCTGCCAAAATCCATAACACCATGATCACATCCATGAACCGAGCATCTGGCTCTCAATATGTCCAACCTGTCAGCATAGTCAACCACAATCCTCTACCATGATTGTACCTGGTAACAACATCTCATCCCTTCTACATGAAGAAAATAGTAAATCATGTGACTTAGGGCATAGACAACCCAAATCCAAGCCACCAATCTGAATATGCATCAATAATGAAAGATCAATGGGCAAAGACAACCCATAACCAAGCTATAAATGCAACCTGTAAGTATAGACCGCTTACAACACTGCACAACTTGTAGACCCAACAAGTCATCATGCATATCCAAACCAAACACTAATAACCATATCATCATGAGACCAATCTGAAATATGAACTGAGTATACAATGACATCAAATCTTAAATCTCCAATGCCATAAACTCACAAGTTACCATAGTCAAAATATATACCATAAACTGTTCAGATAAATATATCAACAAATAAATCATGCCAAACCTGCACCAAATCTGAACCAATTTGTAGAGCTCTCCAAGAGCTTTCCGTTGACTACTCGAAGTCCAAAATTCGACTCTGTATGCCCAAGTTATGCCCTAATTCGTGCTCAAAATAAACAATATTTGACTTTAGGGCTCTTAAAACCTGACAAAATTTCAAAATCATAGAACCAAACCTATACCATCTTGTAGTTCTCTGAATTAGCTTTCCAACGCCTATAAGAACTCTGAAATTCGATATTCTGAGAGAAAGTTATGGTCATTTTACTAAGACATTCTTTTTACCATTTTCAGTACGATTTTTCATTTTTTATTTTTTCAGTGACGAAAATTTTGACGGGATTAAATTTGACGGCCATCATGAGCTGAAACCAAAAAACTCTTTCATTTCCTCTTAACATGGCCAAACTAGGGCATATTATATATCAAAATTTATGGAAATGTCGACCCGGATCCAATGGTGAGGTCTATTTTTACCCAGGAGGTCATTTCTGCATGCTACCCCCCAAAACCCTCATTTAAATGAAACATCCGAAAAACTCTTTTGTCCAACAATTTCTCATGCCCAAATCTTTTAACATCCCATCATAACAGCAAATCCAAAACCCTCAGATCTGCAATAAATCATTCATATATCTTGCTCTTTCTTTTATCCTCTCATGCATTCCCATGGATTCAATCTAGGGTTACAATAATAAAATCATAGCTCTGATACCACTTGTAAGGAAACTTGGCAAGAAAGAATATAACCATCGTTTCCACATAACTCATAATGGATCTAAAATAAATACAAAATTAAAATCCACATGCAAGAGAATAGACAACATACCCACAAAATTATGACACAAGATATACCCTGGGAAACCCTCATTGAGAGAAAAACCCAGCCTCCAAAAGCATCCATCATCATGTATTATTCAGCAAAATAACCATTGCCATACAACCATAGAAGCCTTCATGGCCATAGCCACAACTGAGCAAACTATGTGAACAAGCATGAATCCACACATCCCATGCCATGCTTTCAACCTTCACAAATGCTCCCTTGGCTAACCTATCAAGCCTTGTCCCGCTCGACTCTTGCCTTTTGTCTTCTCCTTGTCACTCTCTCTCTTTTCTTTTCTCTACAACAACTACCCTTGTGGCTGCTTATATAGTAGCAAGTCCCACAAAACCACTAAGTGGTATTACATAAACCATGTGCTACCTAACCCACTGACCTCACATTTAATATTAGGCATTTAATTCTTTTCTCCAATATTAAATAATTACATAAAATATTATCACAATGTTACAATACAACTCATCAAAAATATTCCATGAAAATATTTACATGTTGCACATCCATCTAGATGCAACATTACATAATAAAATAAAAAAATAATCAAATAATAATATTATGCAATGTGTGCAACACACATTATCTCAACAATTTGGCCCTTTGTTATTATTGTCAAAGGGGGAGAAAGATGAGTTGATAGAGATCAATGAACCTTGATGCTAATATATTTTGGAGATACTTTATTTATTATTGATAAATGTTTCCATCAATGAAAAGAATATTGTTAGAATTAAATTTTGATGTTATTCATGGTGTTGTCATTGATGTCAACATATCCTATGCATGCTCATGTTTTGGGTTGTATCTATTGAAGTTGATGAAATCTCAACCCCACATCTCCCAAATATCACCTGCATGCAGACACCTGTCACATATATAGAGAAGGAAAAGCTATGGAGACAAGAATTTATAGATCCATAGATAAGACATTCTTGATGAGAAAAAAGAGAAATTGCTATAATAAAAAGTGAATGAATAAAATTACAAAGAGATCAATCCTTATAAAAGGAGATCAAAACCCTAACAAGGTAAAACCTAAGTTGCATAATAATAAGTAATAAAAGAATTAATTATTATATGCCTAAATTTTAGCTTAAGTATACTAGAGATAATAAGTGACTTAATAATTTAATCAAAATGATTTAATTAATAAGGCAATATCTTATTACTCTAACACCCCCCTCAAGATAAACTTAGGGAGTAACTAAAAACCTAGAAACTACTGTTGAAAGAAGATTTGGGTTCTAGCAACAAGGCCTGATAAGGTACCCAAGCACAACCAAATCTTTTTAAAGAGGAGAAATAGAGAAAAACACATGGGAAAAACCCTACTCCAAAAAGAGATGGAAATAAAATGTCCCAAAAGATAGGAGAAAAAGGATGATCATGAAGAACACCACTAAAGCATGAAGTTGCAAACATTGCCAAACTGCTAATCTAAAGAACCTCCACTGTATAGAATATGACCAAGTAAAGAAAACTAAGTCTGAAAAGCTAATCAATCAAAGATGAAAGGTATATTCATGGCCTCCAAAAATAGGAATGAAAGAATGTCTATATGGTAAATAATCAATCTCACCAAAATGCATAGGTATCCAGCCACTGCAATCGCCTAGTACATAGGATAAAATATTGAATACATAGCTCACTCCATCAAAACAAGAAAGCAATAGAACCAACACAACCCCCCTATAATGCTGAGAGGTAAGACATGAACACTGAAACTAAATGTAATATGTCCTACAAAAAGAAGAACCAGGAACATCACGAGTGCAAAAGAAGTACAAACACCTCTAATGGCACGTGTCATCGACACATCATAAGGCTAATTTCATGGAAGGAACACTCACTTAACAAAGGAAGATGGTGAATATGGCCAACATAAAACCCCCCAAGGCACTTTATAATGTAGTGTGAGTACAACAAAACACAAAGATGTGCAAGATCCTGAAATACAATAGAGTGGCACATTATCTCAGTGCGTTTGCAAAAATACTACAAAAGGATGTCAATAAATATCAAAAGAGACATAGGCTGATACAATAGATAGTATAACCCATGAAAAATCATCTGAAGTTTAAAAAAAAAATTGATCTCTACTTGAAATAATCAAGATATCCATTAGAATGCAAAAAAGAAAAAAACTAAATGGGATGTGCCTGGAGCATAATCTAGAAAATAGAATGTTTCAAAATATGTCTCTCAGAGTGCAAAATAGAATTTCTAACTTTGACAGCCAAAATAGGCCACCAAATAGCATCAAGAATCCAAATAAACTATACCATCATGACAGGCTTAGAATCATCTTTCCAATGCTTCTTTCAGATCAAAAAATGGAGTCCAAATGAGCAAGTTATGGCCAAAAATCCACATGCGAGTAAAAAAAGCACAAGAAAAACAAAAAAAAAGTTATCGCCTCGGGATCCATGCCAAAATCTCTCAAAAAGCATGCCCAACACTACTAGAAATTACCTTAGGAAGTGTGTCAATCCCATACCAAAATTGTTTCAATTTGCATGACCAAAAATCTCAATTTGTGTGCCAAAAAAATCTTGACTTTTTTGCCAAAAATCACAAAATTGCCACGTCAAAAATCATGACAACAAATCTCGATTTGTAAAAGATCTCGATCAAAAATTTGCTACCTAAAGAAACGTGCTCAAAAATCAAAGAATCATTACCTCAAGAAATGTGCCCAATCTGGTAGCAAGTAGTTTTTAGTCTCAAATTCCAACAGTGTCCAAATTGGACAAATTTTAGATTAAAATAGGGGTTTTTGGATGCTCGAAGCTCAACGGTGATGTCCATTTTGGTTCAAAGTGTACCAGAAAATGGTGACCCCCAGATTTAATACAAAAAAACTCTAAAAAATAAAACCCTCTAAACAAAAAGCACATATTGATAAGTAGGAGATGATTTCCACAGCTAGTCAAATTGTGATGTGAATATCAGGATTTAACTGTGTGATTTTTGAGTCAAACTCGATGACCCATGTTTCATGAGTAGTGATTCAACATGAATCCATCTATATGAGAATAAATAGAACACTTAGCACTCATTGGATCTAGGTGATGCTCACAGGGGTGAAGCACCGAGACTTCCCGGGAGGTCACCCATCCCAGTACTACTCCAGCTTGAGCGCGCTTAACTACGGAGTTTCCTCCACAATTAAACCCAAAGCTTGCAACCCCATTTGCAAAACCTTCACCAAGTGTTGTGCCTTATGAACCATTCATTAGAAAGCCCCTTAAGCTCATCAATTGATAAGTAGGAGATGATTTCCACAGCTAGTCAAATTGTGATGTGAATATCAGGAGTAGTACTGGGATGGGTGACCTCCCAGGAAGTCCTGGTGCTTCACCCCTGTGAGCATCACCTAGATCCAATGAGTGCTAAGTGTTCCATTTATTCTCATGAGAGATGGATTCATGTTGAATCACTACGCATGAAACATGGGTCATCGAGTTTGACTCAAAAATCACACAGTTAAATCCTGATATTCACATCACAAAAAGCACATATCTGAAAGTCAAGACAAACTTCTCAAAAATAGAATAGGGGCATGAAGATATGGAGCTCTGATACCATCTTGAAGTTGATGAAATCTCAACCCCACAGCTCCCAAGAATCACCTACATGCAAACACTTGTCATAGAAAGAGAGAAGGAAAAGCTATGGAGGTTGGAATTCCCAAATCCATAGATGATACATTCTTGATGAGAAAAAACATAAATTGTTATTATCAAAAGTGAATGAATAAAATTACAAGGAGATCAATCCTTATAAAAGGAGATCAAAACCCTAACAGGGTAAAACATAGGTTGCATGATAATAATTAATAAAAGAATTAATTATTATATGCCTAAATTTTAGCTTAAGTATAATCGAGATGATAAGTGACTTAATAATTAAATCAAAATGATTAAATAAATAAGGTAATATCTTATTACTCTAACAGTATCAGTTTGAGTATAGTGATTATTAATATGTGGTGATTGATCAAGAAAGCATTGTACACTTTTCATAAATTCTTTGGGGTTCAGGGAATCACCTCAAAATTTCTTCTTTTGATTGACTCATTAAGGTTTCTTGAGTTGACTCGTCAACCATTTCATAAGGTTGAATCGTCAAGGTTTTTTAAGGTTAACTTGTTAAAGTTATCTATCCCTAATTTTGTAAATGGAAAAAGCTTGTATAAAATGGCTTAGAGTTAGGGATTTCAGTATGTGTCATGAGATAGTAGCTTCTTATGATGGTATTGAAATTGTAAGGGATTATAGATTTTAATCAGGTTGTAATCTCTGGATAATAAAAATATTGGACTCATTGTTTGGTGGATGCATCCAAGAGAGTAGGTGAACTACATTAAATCTTTGTGCCTTGTGTTCTCTTATGTGTGCTTTATTATTTTTTAGTATTGGATATATTTACATGTGATTATTATTTATGTCTCATTAATCCTAAAAAGTGGTATCAGAGCCTAGTTGTTTTCAGTTATCCTCTATAGGAAGGTCTCACGATTGAGTAGAAGTAATGACATACGAGGGTAAGATGAAGGTTGTGAATTTTAATGGGTAGAAATTTTAGCTATGGAAAATGAAAATGGAGGACTATCTTTATCAAAAGGATTTATGGCAGCCATTGCAAGAAAATTCTAAGAAACTGAGTACTATGACAGATGAGGACTCGAATATTTTGGATCAAAAGGCACTTGGAAGTATTGATTTATGCTTGGCACAATCTGTGACATTTAATATTACAAAATCTAATATGACATAAGAGTTGATGCAAACCCTAGCGAAGCTATATGAAAAACCATCTACTTCAAACAAGGTATTTCTCGTGAAGTATTTATTGTAGAGACCTAAATCCTTTAGAAAATAAAGCATTTTTATTTTCTGAAAAAATTCCTGATGACATCATCATTTATTAATTTATTTATTTATTTATTTTTATGCCATTAAATCCATTTATCTTAATTAAAAATATTTAATTAAGGGAATCCCTCCCAAAAATGTTTAAATCTTATTTAAACATTATTTTCTTATTTATTAATTATTTAATTAATAAATTGACCAAAAAACCCAAAATAAATAAAATTTCCTTAAGACCACTAACCTCTTCCAAAATCTTCTAATCCTTCTTTAATTTTGATTAAAGGCTAATCCCATCATTTCCTACCCCTAATCCCAACTCAAAATATTTAATTAAGATTAAATATTAATCCTCATGTTTATTAAAAAAGTTTTAATAAATATCTCCTCAGCCCAAACCCTTGAAATAAATAAAACTTTATTTATTTCCTAAAATCTAATTTATCCTCATCTTAAGAAGTTCTAGACTCTTCTAGAAAGTCTTCATCCTCATCTTAGGAAGTTCTAGACTATTCTAGAAAGTCTTTATCCTCATCCAAAGTCTAGACTCTTCTAGAAGATGTCTTTAAACCTAATCCTAATCCCCTCCTAACTTTGTCACATTCCCTAAAAATGGGTTAAGACTTACTAACCCAAGCCAAAGTTAACAAATATCTCCTCCTTCACCCACCCTCATTAAATGACATCCACTTGCCTATCCCTAAGCTAATCCTAAACCATCCTAATCCATCCTCTAATCATTTGCACAATCTTAAGCAAGCTTAAAACCTTCTCAATCAAGCCCAAGTCAAAATTCCTCTCATCTCCCTCAAAATATCCCAACCATAAAACTTTATGAAGCCCACTAGGCCATAAATGAATCTTCCAAGCCCCTTCATTGCTCTTACAAGCCATTATGAGGGTCTTTATGAAGATTTTATCCCTTAAGCCTCCTTTGTTGACTCATCTTTCCCCTTTCCTCCATCCTCTCACCCTATGACATGTGTCACTCCCTGATTGGTTGTAAAGAAGCACAATCCATGTGCTCTCCTCTCATGCAATATGAGCCCTCCATGATCTTTTTCCCATCCTTGCATCTTAGCCCTCCATCCCTCAAGTCTTTTTCCTATTTAAGGAATCCTCTCCCAAGCCATTTTAACACAATCCATGAAGTAAAGTCATAATGCCATTTTAACAAGCCATTTTACATCAAAACCATACACTCACACCCAAATTCCAACTCCATTTGAAGCCATTTTTGAAGCATAAGCTTGAGCATACATCCTATCTATTTAGACAAAGCCACTCAACAAGAGAGCTTCTCATTGAGAAAGCCCATTAATGGCTCATATTCTCAATTGAGAGCTCATCTTAGTCTATCTTGAAGTTTATGAATTTTATTTAGTTTGTAGAAGCTTTATTTAAATTTGGTTTTTATTAGCATACTAACATTGCTCATATATATTTTGGCATGCCCGGTGGGACCCCACATGGGTCATCTTTGTTAGCTTTTTTAGTCAAGTTTTGTATGTCATTTGCTAATTTTGGCTAATTTTGCTTGTTTTTGTGATTGGTAGGATTGTATAAATTGGTTTTGTAGGTCCACATGAGCATGAAGAAGACAAAGGAACTCATAGTGTTTGCAAATTTTTCAAGCTTATAGGTGGACAAAGAACTTGGAATTCTTCTTCCTCTTCTTGTCTATATTCTTCTTATTACATCTACTTCTTCTTCTTCTTCTTGTGGGAGATCTTGGCCAATTTTTTTTAAGGAAGCAAAATCATACACACTTCTTTTTAGTGCTTAAAATGAACCCCCAAATCATACTTAAATCCATTAAAAACTAAAAATTTGCAAAAAAAAAAAAAAAAAAAATCTTTTAACAAGTGAAACTAAACCAATCCAATCATTTGCATCCTTGCAACATCAAAGTTTTAGATGCACTCATGCAAAGTTAGGAACACTTCATTTTTGGGAATTTAAAAAGAACTTCAAGTTTCCATTTCAAAAGGTTCAAAATCAACACTAAGTGCACACTAAAATCTAAATCAAACTCAAAGCATCAATCAAGGATAAAATGAACCTCATTTGCAAATATTTTAAAGTTCTTTTAAAAATCTCATGAAAGCTAAGAGTCCTAAATGGTTGCCAAAAATTGTCCTAAAAGCTTTGTTATTTGTTCCAAACAAATGTCTTGTTGCAAAATCTTGAATGTTTCTTAAGTTTTTCATGCATCAAAACAATCTAGGAATATCATTTTTGGGCTTAAAATATGCAAATTAGAACACAAAATCTTGAATGAAAACCAAAGTCCAAAAAGTCATTTTCACTTTTGTGTCCAAAACAATCTTGAATGATCTAAGGTTAAAACAAAGCACTTCAAAGTTCTTAAAGCAACACACAAAATCTCAATCTTGAATGCTTAAAGGAAAAAACTTGAATGTTTAATCACTTGTCTTTGAATGCATGTTGCTAAAATCACTCTTGAGTGCAATGGATTAAAATAAATTTTGTTTTTTTTATGAATGCATGATTAAAACAAAAAATCCAATCTTGAATGCCATAGATCAAATAATCATCTTTTGAGGCATAAAAAGAATCTACATTCTAGAAACTTCCTAAATTATAAAAACCAAATAAAGACGCTTTAAGTGAGTTTGTAGTTGGACTCACCCTCTTTAATCACCCATCAATTAAACCATTGGTTGCAATCTCAGTGCCATCTATAGGTATAGGTCCACCTAAGATGGTGTTAAGTGCTCCACAAAGATCAAACTTCACTTACTTGTATTTTTATTAGTTTTTCTAACTTAGAAAATTCCTTGAATGCACATTAGGCTCGCTAACACTTCATTTGGGCATTAAAATTTGAACAAATCTTGATGTGGAGGGCCTCCGGGTGCGCACTTGAAATCGAATTTCACACATCTTTTTTTTGGGCTTAAAAAAAAATCACACCAACTCTTGAATGCCTTAAAAGAAATTAATCGATACTTGATGTGGAGGGCCTCCGAGTGCGCGCTTGAAATAGAATTTCACACATCTTTATTTTGGGCTTAAAAAAAAATCACACCAACTCTTGAATGCCTTAAAAGAAATTAATCGATACTTGATGTGGAGGGCCTCCGGGCACACGGGTTTACCTTTTTGTTGACCCTAACTCTTCTTCTTGTATTCATTCTTCGATCGATTTTACTTTTGTCAAACGCTTCAAAGTTGGAATAAACATTGCATCCTAAACATGTGTGTTTTCAAAGTCTAGATCAGCAAACTTAAGCGTCAGTTGGAAAAAGAACAAATGTGTTTTTTAGCCCAAGGTCATCCAAGTCTTCTCTCCCCTTGTTGTCTTTCGAGGCCATCTTGGGTGCATAAGGTTAGGATCCAAAACCATGTTTCCCTTTTTAGGAGGCCTGCTTGGAGATTTTATCACCCCTTTGACAACCTCAACTCCAGCATTCCAGCGGAGTATAAAGATCGAGAGGTGAATCCAAAGACACCTCTTTTGGAATCAAAATTTTGTTACTCGGGCTAAGCCTCAAGGAACTTTATACCCTTGAGAAGTGAAAGAGGAGAAGTGGGTTAGCACTCCTCTCGGCTGTGTGACATTGTTTTGGTTTCATCTACGGATTCAGGCCTCACGTACCTTGGGTATATCGAGGACTCCCTAGCTAAACCAACTGTCATCCTTGTAAACAACCATCTAAGATGTTAATGTGTTTGAAGTGACTGATCGAAACATTTGTAGAACATACACACCCCATGGCACAAGTATCACATTCTGAGAATCAAAAACTTATATCTGGTTGTTCCTATCTATTGCTTGATTTTTTATTTGTTGAATGAATGTTTGCCAAACTTGGTCAATCCTAGCTTAGGGCATACTTAGCATAGTCACTACCAGTTCCAGAAGTTGAACAAGTTAAAGCAAAACAACCGAGATCTCTCAAAGCCAAGCAGATTCAAAAATTTATGTCAGAACAACCCAAACCCAAACAGAAGTTTCACAAAGCCAAACTCAAGCCATCTTAGGCATACCAAGAACTTTCATCCAAGAGAAAGGAAATAACACCAAGCCCTCGAATTGCAAAACTCCACAAAGCAAAGGACAAAGCTGCTGACGAAGCCCTTCAAGACGCCTGGTTAGATCGCACTATCCAACTTAACCAACATCCAAGAGTTAACCCTACTTATGCATTACCAACTAGGCATGATTTCTATGATTAGACCCCCTTGTTTCTCCACATATTCTTTCATAAGCTTCATTTTAGAGTCATCTTTGTAGGAAAGCCAGCCATCATTAGTCCTCCCCTTAAACATTTTAGCTCATCCATCTCATTTAGAACCAAACCATCTAGCTAGCAATCCAAAAACTTCACATCCAAGCCTTCAAAATTGTTGTCACCTTGCCAAAAGTTTACCATTCCTAACATCTTCCAAATCCACCAATCTCACCAAGGTTATCCCTTTGACAGAGCTTTGTCTAGGGTAATCTAAATTTGTCACTTGTTATCCCTCATCACCTTGAGCTAAAGGTTGGGATCCACAAGTGGTCAATCTCGTGTTCTTCCTAAAGGATAATCAGTCTATCCTTAAGTTGACACAATCACCACCAAGCTTGCACATAGGAAAGCAGGCCTTTCATGCTTTGGCAACATATCTTTAAAGTTAGAATTCCCAACCCAATCCTCCTTAGGTTTTGTCATATAGCTTTTCCTCAACCTAGGAAATCACTTGCATAGAAAAGCCTTCCCCTTTTGCATCCATCAGCATTGTTGCATCTCATCCCTAGGATCATTTTGCATTTTCATGCCACCTATCACTTTCTTAGCCAAGAAGAAGAAGGAAACAATGGAGCTCTATCATTTGGATCAAACAGCTTCGCTTCCCTTGAGTACCCAACCATCCTTCAGCCCATAGAAAGCTATACCATCACCTACTGACATTGAAGCTTTCATGAACCAACTAGGAAATGCAGTATTGGTGAACGCCATTATAGACAAGAACAAAGAAACAATCATGGCTAACTTTCGAAGGGACAACATCGGAGCCTTCAACTTCATAAGACCTCCTCCCTTATCAGATCCATCTCATCCCTTGTTTGAGAAACTCCCACCACCCATAGGCTCTTATGATTTGAATTATCCTCAATATGCGCCAAAAGAAGAGCCTCAAGCCAATCCATATGATCCAACAAACCCAAACATACCATCCTCCACCCAAGTTGAAATCTCCATTCTGCAAGCTAATCTAGCCACCACCACTCCACCATTGGTCCATACCACTCCATCCCAAACTCCCTTCGCCCAAAACACCTCACCATTCACTCCCTTCACTATTGCTTCTGCTGCTCTCCAACCCAGCCTTCTAAATCCACCCATCTCCCAAATTAGTGCTAGCATCTTTGGCCAACCACGGTAATATACAACTAGGATGCCACCCATGGGGCAAAGTAATCAACCTTTTATCACCCCCAGCCTTTTTATCTTAGCTCAGAACACAATTCTATCATTTCTACTAGGTCCTTGGAGCTCAGTGCCATCAGCCACAAATCCACAAGCTACTACCCTCATTCCACAAAGCTATCAAACCCCATAAGCTATTACCAATGTTCTGCCAAGCTCTCAAGTGACCCAAGCTCCTGCCACCACTCTACCAAGCTTTCAAATCTAGCCACCAAGCTATCAAACCCCATCAGTTCCATTCCCAAGCTTTCAATTCCCACCACCTCCACCACCAACTAATCCATTACCTCCTATTACTAACTATTTTTCTATGCCACTTCTAGCAGGAAATCCACCACCACAAATCACCAATTACTTGGCCTCTTTTGCCATACAGATACCTTCCCAAATGGGGGCACAACCCACATATATTGGTCAAACTCCGCAAATCCAAAGTCAAGTTCCACAAGCTCCCCGATCCTTTCCCCAAGCTTCACACCCATCTTATACCTTACCTCCACAAAGCAATCCATTTATCCCACAGCCAACTTATGTTCCTCAATCCCAACCTCAAATCTAATATCAGCAGCAAGCCTCACAACACATGTAGAAATATGTGCCACCTCCACCTCAGCAACCCATCATCCACCATTCAATTGCCCAAGCCATGTACAATCCTTACCATCCCATACCCCAAAGCCATCCATATTCCATTGCCCCATCTAGCACATACCTACCTCAGGGCACTCCTACATTGGGGGCACCCCAGCCATCACCCATTAGTTCAAAATGGGAAGCCATGAAGATAGCTTTGAAGAACATCCAAGAGGGAAATGATCCAAAAACCTTCAAGTTTGAGAATGTGTGTCCTTACCCATTTGACAGAGCCATTACCATGACACCATTTTCCAAACACTTTGAGGTACCCAAGTTTGACAAATTCAGAGGAAAAGGAAACCCTGTCACACATATCAAAGAATTTTACATGCACTGCCAATAAGTGGCATACAATGATGTCTTCCTCTTGTGCCTTTTTCCCAAAAGCTTGGTTGGACCAGCTCTTGAATGGTTTTATAGAATCCCATATGGCACAATTAGAAACTTTGTTGAATTGTCTGAGGCATTTGTAGCCCAATATGCCCATCTTGTTGAAACAGAGCTATCAGTAGTTGATCTTGTCCACACTAAGCAAAAAGGTGGAGAAAGCCTTCCCGAATATCTACAAAGATGGAAAATCCTTACCACCCGCATATCTTGCACCTTGCCAGAGCGCCATTTGGTGAAAATGTTTATTGATAATGCCCATCCCAACTTGGCTCACCACATGACCATGAACTATTTGCAGACCTACAAAGATATAAAAGAGAAAGGAATGATCCTTGAGCAAGGACTCATTAAAGATGGTGTGGTCAAGATTTACAAGAAAGCCAACCAAAAGCAGACACATTCAAATGACAAGTCTAGGTATTGAAACAAAAACAAGCACGTTGCAATAGATGGCATCATTGACACCAGACATGTGAATATTGTTGGTCCTTCCCAAAATCAGTCCAACCCACCATATCAACCAAACAATTAGCAAGCTATCAACTACCAATAGCAGAATAACCAAAGCTATCAAAACCATAATCCAAGAACCAACTTCCAAGGATCTAGCAATCAAGCTAATGCCATCAATGTAGCTACAGGGCAAAAGCCCAGATTCCAACTTGCACCTAGAAACTATACACCCCTTGGTGAGCCATTGGATGTCATTTTTGAAAAATTAGTCAAGGAAAACCTCATCAAATTTCCTCTTACCTAGCAAATTGACCCAAGCCAATCCAAAGCTGCATGGTACAAAGACAATGAGTACTGCAAATTTCATAGGGTAAAAGGTCACACTACCCTTAGATGCATGAATCTGAAAGATTATGTGCAAGACCTCATTGATTGGAAAGAAATCACCATTGGTGCCCAAACCTCTCCCAATGCAGGCTTACAGATCTATCAAAATGCTTTGCCTCCTCACAACAACCAAAATTTTGGAAAAGCACCTATCCAAACTAACAACAACACCAACAACTGCCAGCCAAACCAACAGCATGGGAAGAACAATAACCACACTTCATCCTACATAGACTATGGTAGTCTCATCGGTTGTATATCTAAAAAAGAGCCTTCTATCAATGTTATCAATATCCAAGGACCAAACAATGAGTGTGTAGTCACCACTCGAAGAGCACAATTTAACATCACAGGCCCACTAGTTCCACCAGCACCATCAGCTCCATCAAAAATCCAATACAATATCTTGGAACACCTTGGGAACATGCCAGCCCAAATCTCCATTTTAGACCTTCTCCGCACCAGTCCTGTGTACAAAAGCATCCTTGACAATGCTCTCATAGAATCTCGTGTCCCTTCAGATATCAACGCTACTGATTTTCATAATCTTGTTGGACACCTTTCATCCTCATGTGCCTTATCTTTCAAGCCCACTGACATACCCGTGGTTGAGCCAAATCACACCCTTCTGCTTCGCATAGCCATCGTGGTATCCAATTTTGCCGTGAAAAGAGTAATGATAGATAATGGATCAGCCTTGAATATTTGCACCCTAAAATTCATAAAACAAGCTGGGTATACTGAGGCACATATCATTAGTGACGTTATCACCATCAAAGCTTATGACAACTTGGAAAGAACCACAGAAGGAACTATTTTGCTGCCAATCAAGGTTGGGCCAGTCATCCAAGAAACACTCTGCCATGTTATTGATCTAAACCTACCATTTAACATCCTCCTCGTTCGCCCATGGATTCATGCCATGAAAGCCATTCCATCCACTTACCATCAGTGCGTCAAATTTCTACATCAAGGCATTGAGGTAACCATCCATGCTAATCCAAAACCCTTTGCTTACTATAATGCGGTTGAAGCTTCATATGCAAACCATTGCCCTAGAATTGATATCAGCACAGCCATCGCCAGTTCATCCCATACTTGTAATGACCCAGAAACCATCCTTGCCTCCACCTTATCTACCGTGAAGATCAATAACAAAGGTTGTCAAGAGTATAGTTTGTCAGATGCATTTGTTGTCGGGGCACTCCCACTTGATCCACACGCCCATGGACGAGCAACATATCACAAAGCTAAGGAGACTCCACCTCCTCGATACAAATAGTTTTGCCCAAAAACCTTTGTATCTTCAAAAATCCCTCTTCATGAGGAGCTCACTCCAAATATCAACAATTGGTTACATAAGGATGCACCTCCAAGAAATCAAGCATGCCTTGATCACTTCAGCCAGAAGTATCCTCAAGAACATAAGCTCATCACTAACAAATGGAAATATCAAGGTGGTGGTCTAGGACCAGAAGAAAGAGGCATGCAGTGCCCCATCGAAGCACACCAGTGGGAAACAAAGTCAGGTCTTGGCTTTGGCATACCCACAACTTGGGGCACCAATGAGAACGGTCACACTTTTTTGAACATTCACTACGACCTTGTTGAAATCAAAGACATTCCTGAGGAAGTTGAAAAGAGAGCCTACGACGATATCCCAGACCAAATCTCCCTAGAAGACTCTGTTCTCCAAGAACTATCCGTCCATTTCATCAACCTACCACTCGCCCATTCACAACTCATAGATTGGGACCAACCAAGCGTCATACACATTGATGAGCTCACATCAGAGGAATCACTTCTGAGATTCATGGGAGCCGAAGCTCCTCACAAGCAAACAAAGCCAGATTCTACCTATATCTATAAGCTAGCTCCCAAGGGGTATTTTGGAGAAAATCCCCAACCTAGTTCCGATACACCCAAAACTGGAACAAAGGTGAATTCGGGACTAGCTAAGGCAGTGAAGAGAGCCCCTCAGCAAGAAAATCCAGAGTCACGAGTAGAACATGAGGATTTAGCATTGCCTCCTCAAGATAATCGACCAGAGGTGTCTTCTATTCTAATTGAGGATACTAGAGAAGTCAACATCGATTCTTCAGAGATTCCCAGACTTGTTCACATTGTTGCATCCCTATCACAAGACCAAGTTGATCTCCTCTTTGAGGTCTTAAGAGAGAACATTGGCCAATTTGCATGGTCATATCAAGACATGCCAGGGCTAGATCCAAAGCTTGTAGTTCATCATCTTGTAGTCAATCCAAAGATCAAGCCTGTCAAACAAAAGCTTAGAAAAATACACCCCAAGATGGCTTTACTGGTCAAAGATGAATTAGAAAGAATGTTAGCTACTAAGGTTATCTGACCTATTGACTACTCAAAGTGGATCTCCAACATGGTCCCACCACTAAACCTTCTGATGACATCAGAATCTGCACTAATTTCAGAGATCTTAACAAAGCTTGTCCAAAAGATGATTTTCCCTTGCCCACCATAAATATGATTGTAGATCTTACAGCTGGACATGAAATTTTGTCCCTCATGGATGGATTTTTCGGGTATAATCAAATCAAGATTGTAGAAGAGGATCAACATAAGATAGCATTCACTACCCCTTGGGGAACCTTTTGTTACAACATGATGCCTTTTGGCCTAAAGAATGTAGGGGCTACCTATCAAAGAGCTATGATAGCCATTTTCCATGATCTTATCCATAGTATTTTGGAGGATTATGTGGATGATATCTTGGTTAAATCTCACACCTTCATGGATCATCTTGCTGACCTAGAGAAAGTCTTTGATATGTTAGCCAAATATCATCTCATGGTGAATCCCAAGAAGTGTGTCTTTGGGGTCACATCTAGCAAGCTTCTAGGCTTTATAGTTTCCAAACGAGGTATAGAGATCAACCCCAAGAAAGTCAAGGCTATCTTAGACATGCCTCCTCCCCAGACACTACAACAGCTTCGCTCTCTTCAAGGAAAGCTCTAATCTATTCGGCGTTTCATCTCCCAGCTTGCAAATAAGTGTACGCCATTTACACATTTACTGAAGAAGGATGAAAACTTCAAGTGGGATCCTTTATATCAACACGGCTTCGATCAGCTCAAGAAGTACCTCGCCAATCCCCCTATCTTGGTTCCACCAATTCTTGGTCATCCCTTGATCTTGTACATATCAGCAATGCCTACTGCTCTAGGGGCACTTCTAGCACAGCTCAATGACTATGGCAGAGAAAGAGCCATCTACTACATCAATAGAACCCTAGTTGGTTATGAACTCAATTATACTCCTATGGAAAAAGCTTGTTTGGCAGTTGTTTTCTCAACTCAAAAGCTTTGCCACTACATGCTAAGTCATACCATCCAACTAGTCTCCAAGATAGACCCTCTCAAGTATATAATCTCCAGAACAGCACTTACAGGCCGTTTGGCCAAATGGGTTATGCTCCTTAGCGAATTTGACATCTAGTATGTGGATAGAAAGGCAATCAAAGGGCAAGCTATAGAAGATCACCTCGCTGATGCACCTCTAATAGATGCATATCCTTTGATCACAGAATTTCTAGATGAGCATATCTATCTAATTGAAGAACAACCCCCATAGAAACTTTATTTTGATGGCTCATACACATCTCATGGATCAGGGGCAGGAATATTGTTGGTCACACCTCAAGGAGATTACATTCCAAAAGCTTTCAAGCTACAATTCCCTAGCACCAACAATATAGCTGAATATGAGGCTCTCATAGCAAGATTAAAGATAGCTGCAGAATGGAATATCACTGAGTTACAAATATTTGGCGATTCTCGGCTCATCATCAAGCAAGCCCTAAATGAATATCAAACCAAAGATGAAAAGCTATTACCCTACAAAGAGCTAGTTGATCAGCTAACCCAGTATTTTACAAAACTTCAGTTTACACAAGTGCCTCGAATGCAGAACAAAGTAGCAGATGTTATGGCTACTATCAACTCACTCTTGAAAATTCCCCAAGCGGTTACACAGTATGAGTTTTTAATCGAGTAGCTCCTCACACCTGCCTATGCGAATGATGACTCAAACCGTATTTGTATCTTGGTTGGTCCCCAATCCCCTTGGTACCATGAGATTTATGCTTACCTTAATGATGGTATCATATCCCTTCACCTCACACATACCCAACGCTAGAACCTCATCCGAAAATCATCTCGCTATATTATCATAGCCAATACCCTATATCGTCGAGGTTATCACGATACTCTCTCTCGATGTTTAGATGAAAATGAGGCCGCGATGGCGTTAAAAGAAGTACACTCTGGACTTTGCAGTGCCCACACGAGTGGTATTGTCCTAGCGTGACAAATCCTTAGAGAAGGCTACTATTGGCCTACCATTGAAGAAGACTCCTGTGACTTTGTCAGAAAATGTCTCCCATGTCAGCAGCATGCAATTCTTGTGCACGCTCCAGCACAGGATCTACAGCCTATTGCACCACCTTGGCCTTTCGCTTGTTGGGGCCTTGATCTAGTTGGAACTATCACACCTCTCTCATCTGATGGACATAAATGGATAATAATAGCTACAAACTATTTCACTAAGTGGGTGGAAGCAGTCCCCCTGGTCTCAACTACAGGAGTTCAGGTCTCCAAGTTCATCTTGTACCACATTGTTTGCCACTTCTGCATCCCATCCACCATCTTCACCGACCACGGAGGTAACTTTGAAAATCTCAACATGGAATAATTATGCACTTCCCTCCACATCCATCACCACTTTTCTAGCCCATATTTCCCACAAGGTAATGGCCAGGCAGAGGCAACTAACAAAACTCTCTTCAAAATCCTAAAGAAAGTTGTCAATGATTCCGGCCACGATTGGCACCTACAAATAAATCCAGCCCTATGGGCCTATCAAACCTCCTTCCGTACATCCACAGGCACAACTCCATACTCCCTAGTATATGGTGCTGAAGCAGTACTACCCATAGAGGTTGAACTTCCCTCCTTGCGCATATCTTTGCAAGGGAAAATATCAGATGAAGAATACAGAGTAGCTCGACTCACCCAGCTAGATCTCTTAGACAAGAAGCGACAACAAGCCTATGAACATCTCATAGTCTATCAAACTTGTCTCAAAAGGAATTTCAACAAGAAGGTGATTCCATGACACTTTCAGCCGAGTGACATGGTCCTCAAAGAAAACATGAAAGTCCAAGCAGATCGAGAAAAGAAAGGCAAGTTTGAACCTACCTAGCTTGGTCCTTATGTTGTCACTGCATCCTTTGGCTCTGGAGCCTATCAGCTATCTACACTAGAAGGAGAACTCTTGAATGATCCTACTAACATCATTCATCTCAAGAAGTTCTATGGTTGAAGATCCTTGGTATACCCAGCTTTTGAAAAATACAAAAAAAAAAAATAGTAAAGAGAAATAAGCGTCCAATGGTGAAAACTTGGCAATTCAAGCGCCTTGGATAGGTACCTTGGTGAAAACCTGATAATTTAGGCACCTTGTGTACTAAGACTAATCCATTATCTATCATTATCATATCCCTCATCCATTCACCCACCATCCCATAAAACACCTGCTTGTTCCCTTGGTGTTCCAACCAAATATCCAAAATCTGATGAAGCTTGTAAATGCCTCCTGTACAACTTGTAAATCCTGTACCTCAGCTTGTAAATCTTGTACCTCAATTTGTAAATCGTGTACCTTAGCTTGTAAATTTTGTACCAAAGCTTGTAAATCTTGTATCATCCCTTGTATCATAGCTTGTATATTTGAATCTTGTCCAAAGCTTGTATCCTAGTTTGTATCCTATCACATGCACACAAAGAACCCCATTTTCAATTAAGCTTTTCGCAAACCATCTACCTATCCACCTATCAACTATTACAGACATCCCACCCTTCACAAACATTTCCATCTCACAAAAACCAAAACATGAAAAACCTTGTACATTTGTAACATATCTTGGTCTGTCAGCTTGTACATCCTCTTTAGCTTAGTACCATTGTATCTATCCAGCTTTCGTGCCAGTTCCTCCTTGATCAGCATCTTGCACACATCACACAACCCTTGGTTAGCTATTCCAATGCATCCTTTAGCTAGATCTCTTGTCACCAAAGTGTAATCCTTCTTAGTTCAGCTTTTCGGACACATCACTCATCCAGATCCACCAGCTTAGGTGCTCTCTGATAGATCCTTGTAGGATATAGCTTTCCTCATGTCTGATCTTGGTCTGTTAGTACCTCGTCCTACCCATCTCGTTGGCAAATGGTTCTCTTTTGGATTTTTCACTTTCTTTTGATTTGGAATCTTCCCTTTTGGGTCTTGAAATATCTTTTCCAAGCAATCCTTTTGTTCCCTCCTCAAGGTTGCCATGATCTTCCATATCATGGTATACTACGAATTGGGCAATCTGAGCGTAAGGTCTTGATCAAGTCTTTCGTTTGTTTTTCTTTTCTGCTTGTGGGTTACCTAGTGTTGGTTCCACGTTGCTTCCTCTGGGATTCATGTGTGATGCTGGGGCAATCCTTACATGTTTGTTTTGAGTCAGTCCGTCAGTCCTCTGGACAGTTGGTGAAAAGGCCTTGATGTTCTTGGTAACCTTGGCAATTAACCAACAGTCCTATAGCAAATCTAGTGCTCAACTACATGGTGGTACTTCTCTTTGAAGTATTGCCCGCTCAATAAGCTTCAATGGATTTCCTTCATCTCCATTATCCCCTAAACATATCCAACATTTGTCTCTCCTTACCCAACTTGTGCATTAGTATCTCTCAGAATCAGTCATCACTCTTAGCTTTAGGGATCCACAATCCTAGTCTTAGGGATCCACCAATCAAATCAATCCAACAAGCCTCATCTTTCGAGATCCACAATCCTAGTCCTAGGGATCTCTGAAACCCATCTTCCACCAATTTGACTCTTTGAAATCCTGGTGCATCAGCTTTATCATCCCATCATCCATCTCCCTATCCTGGATTCCTTTTTATAGCGCTCTGCTCCTTCATCCTCTGCAATCCCTTAGATCTTAAGCTTGCTTCCTCTTGTGCCTCTGATTCTCCCTTTATCATTCTCTCGTAGTGAGAGTTTGAGCTAACTAAACCTCTTCTCTTAAGCCAATCTGAGTCTCCTTGCTCATCTCGGATTCTTGTACTTTGAAGAAGTCATCGAGCCTTGCTTTCTCTCCTCACCGCCTTCTTGAGGGGGCATCTCACAGTCCATTCTCTCCTCTTCTGCTCTAGCCTTGGGCATCTTATTTTCTTACCTTTGATGCCATGCCACTTGCGGCATCACATAAAAGAGGGGCAAAATGTAGACACCTAAATCTTTTAGAAAATAAAGTATTTTTATTTTCTGAAAAAATTCCTAATGACATCATCATTTATTAATTAATTAATTAATTAATTTTTATTCCATTAAATCCCTTTATCTTAATTAAAAATATTTAATTAAGGAATCCCTCCCAAAAATGTTTAAATCTTATTTATTAATTATTTCCTTATTTATTAATTATTTAATTAATAAATTGACCGAAAAACTCAAAATAAATAAATAAAAAAATTTTTGCCTAAAACTTGGCCAATTTCCTTAAGACCACTAACCTCTTCCAAAATCTTCTAATCCTTCTTTAATTTTGATTAAAGGCTAATCCCATCATTTCCTACCCCTAATCCCAACTCAAAATATGTAATTAAGATTAAATATTAATCCTCATGTTTATTAAAAAAGTTTTAATAAATATATCCTCAACCCAAACCCTTGAAATAAATAAAACTTTATTTATTTCCTAAAATCTAATTTATCCTCATCCTAAGAAGTTCTAGACTCTTTTAGAAAGTCTTCATCCTCATCCTAAGAAGTTCTAGACTATTCTAGAAAGTCTTTATCCTCATCCAAAGTCTAGACTCTTCTAGAAGATGTCTTTAAACCTAATCCTAATCCCCTCCTAACCTTGTCACATTCCCTAAAAATGGGTTAAGACTTACTAACCCAAGCCAAAGTTAACAAATATCTCCTCCTTCACCCACCCTCATTAAATGCCATCCACTTGCCTATCCCTAAGCTAATCCTAAACCATCCTAATCCATCCTCTAATCATTTGCACAATCCTAAGCAAGCCCAAGTCGAAATTCCTCTCATCTCCCTCAAAATATCCCAACCATAAAACTTTATGAAGCCCACTAGGCCATAAATGACTCTTCCAAGCCCTTTCATTGCTCTTACAAGCCATTATGAAGGTCTTTATGAATATTTTATCCCTTGAGCCTCCTTTGTTGACTCATCCTTGCCCTTTCCTCCATCCTCTCACCCTATGACATGTGTCACTCTCTGATTGGCTGTAAGGAAGCACAATCCATGTGCTCTCCTCTCATGCAATATGAGCCCTCCATGAGCTTTTCTCCATCCTTGCATCTTAGCCCTCCATACCTCAAGCCTTTTGCCTATTTAAGGAATCCTCTCCCAAGCCATTTTAACACAATCCATGAAGTAAAGTCATAATGCCATTTTACATCAAAACCATACACTTACACCCAAATTCCAACACCATTTGAAGCCCTTTTTGAAGCATAAGCTTGAGCATACATCCTATCTATTTAGACAAAGCCACTCAAAAAGAGAGCTTCTCATTGAAAGAGCCCATTAATGGCTCATATTCTCAATTGAGAGCTCATCTTAGTCTATCTTGAAGTTTATGAATTTTGTTTAGTTTGTAGAAGCTTTATTTAAATTTGGTTTCTATTAGCATACTAACATTGCTCATGTACATTTATACAATATGAAGATAACGGAAGGTGTATTTGTTGCAGATCATTTAAATGAGTTTAATATAGTTACTAGTCAATTATCTTCTATAAATATTAATTTTGGTGAAACAATTAGGGCTCTCTTGATTTTGTGTTCTTTACTTGAAATTTGAAATGGCCTTGTAATGGTTGTGAGTAATTTTGTTTCTGGAACTAATACCCTAAAATTTGATGATGTGATTGGTGTTATTCTAAGTGAGGAAACTCATATGACAATCTCAAGTGGATCTACATTGGGAAGTGTTTTGAACACACAAAGAAGAGGAAAAACAACAGAGAGAGGATATGATTCTAAACACTGTGAGAAATGAAGAGGAAAATCAAAGGGAAAGAGCTCTCAATCTAGAGGACCAAGAGATTGTTCATATTGTGGAAAAATGAGTCATAAGAAGAAATATTGTTGGACTTAAAAGAAAAATGAACAAGACAAAAAAGAAGGGAACAAGAAGGAAAATATGGTAAGTAATAAATGTGAAGAGGATGCTTTTCTTCTTTCTTTAGAAAGTGTTGACAATTCATGGGTTTTAGATTCAGGGGCTTCATTTAATGCTACTCCCCATAGAGGTTATTTTCTTGATTATGTCCAAGGGGATTTGGGGCTTGTTTATTTGGGAGATAATGAACCCTATCAAATTGTTGGAAAGGAAAAATTAAGATTAATTTGCAGAATATAAATCATTGGCTACTAAAAGAGGTAACACATGTTTCAAGATTGAGCAAGAGTTTAATTTTGGTAAGGCAATTGGGTGATGAGGGTTGCATATTTACTTATACTCATAAAAATTAGAAGGTTTCAAAAGGTTCCCTTGTAGTAGAAAAAGGCGTGAAAGTAGGCACATTATATCTTTGTACAGATCATACTATTCCTTCTACTTCAATTGTTTAAGAGAAAAATAAAATTTCAAGAATAATTGCTACAGTTGAAAATAGATGTTCTAGATTCTAATACAACATTATGACAACGATATTGGGCACATGAGTGAGAAATTTTTACCAAGTTTGAAATGTCTCAATATGGATTTCTATGAAAGTGGTGTGTATGGAAGACAAAAGAGAGTTAGTTTTGTGAAGAGTGGGAATGAAAAGAAAATTGAGAAATTAGAACTTGTGCATACAGATGTATGGGGACCAAATCAGGTATCTTCCCTTGGTGGATCTTATTATTATGTTACATTAATTGATGATGCAACTAGAAAAGTATGGGTTTATTTTCTTAGAAAAAAATCTGATGTATCTATAACTTTTAAGAAATGGAAATGCTTGGTTGAAAATGAGACTAGTAAAAGATTAAAATGTCTCAAATTTGATAATGATGATGATTATTGCAATAATGAATTTGAAGATTATTGTTTCACTAATGTTATTCATAGGTAGATAACTATTCCAAGGACTCCACAAGAAAATGGAGTGGTTGAATACAGGAACAAGACAATAATGGAGAATGCAAGGATTATGAGGTTGCATGTTAGGCTACCTTTAAATGTATCAGTGGAGGTTGTGAATAATAATGTATATTTGATTAATAGAGGCCCCTCCACTCTTTTGGGTTTTGGTATTCCAGAGAAAAAATGGACCAGTAAGAAGGTGAGTTATTATTTTACCAAAACCTTTGATTGTGAAGCATTTACACATATAGATTTTGAAAATAGAATCATACTAGAAGCTAAATCTAAAAATGTGTATTTGTTAGATATGGAACTAATTAATTTGGTTATAGGATTTGGTATTTTGAAAATCATAAAATTGTAAGAAGAGGGAATGTCATATTCAATGAGAAAGTGTTGTATAAAGATCTTTTGCAACAGTATGAGAAGAAAGAAAATGATTATATAGTGCTAATGATACTCAAAGGGATGATGTTCTAGCAGTCCCTCATGCTCTATAACAATAGCAACAATAAATACCACACACCCCAATGAATGTTAGAAGGTCAACAAGGATAAGTAGACCTCTAGAAATATTCTCTCCCTCTTTGTATTTTATTTTATTAATAGATGTCAGTGAGCCTAAATGTTATGATGAAGCTATGCAGGTGGATGCAAAGATTCAATGGTGTTAGATTGTGGTGACTGATCAGGAAAGTACTATACATACTCCATAATTTTGTGGGGTTCGAGGCATCACCCCAAAAAAAAGTAGATTCGCCACTAAAGTTATGGCTAATTTATGGCCAACATGATATAACCCTAAAGCGGTTTAATACTTGTATAAAAGGGCTTAGGGTTGGGGATTGTTTCATAGTGTGATGCGAAATTGGTTCTTGCGGTGGTATTGAGTTGTAAGGGATTACGGACTGTAATCAGGTTGTAATCACTGGATTGTAATAAGATCGGACTTTCTGTTTGGTGGATGTAGCCCAAGGATTGGGTGAACCATGTTAAATATTGGTGCCTTGTGTTCATTTCTGTGTGATCTATTATTTTCTGTTATTGGTTATATTTGCATGTAGTTTTTTATTTCTATCTATGGTTTATCCTAACAAGTGGGAGTATGCAATGATAGAAGAAATGGACTCCTTGCTGAAAAATCATACTTGGGATTTATGTAAGTTGCTTGCAAGTAAAAGGACTTTACAAAATGAATAGGTTTATTGGATGAAAAAAGAGGATGGAGGTAAGAAAATATTTAAAGCTAGGTTATTTGTAAAGGGAATTGCACAGAAAAAAGGGAATTGATTTTGATGAGATATTTTCTCTAGTTGTTAAAATGACTTCTATTAATATTGTTTTAAGTAGTCTAGCTACTAAAGTTTTGTATTTAGAGTAGTTTGATGTTAAAACAACTTTTCTTCATGATTATTTGCATAAAGAGATATATAGTTTTTGTAATCCTTATTGTTTCATTCTCCAACCATAGTTTCATGTCATGTATTTGGCTCAAAACGATCTTTATCCATTCAACTTTGAACACCTTTGGAAATGATAGGGCACAAGTTAACCCTTTCTCAGTCATGACCTTGATTTCATCTCTCAATCTCCCATTGTCATACAACTTGTCATAGGCATTATCTCAACTCAAAATCATTGATCTCTTTGATCTTGCACATATAATACAATCTAACATTGTGTAGCATAATTACTCTAGGTGGAATTGTAGATAACACTCTTGAAGAATCTCTTGTCAACACAATGTCTAGATATGCTTTGAACTTAAGTGGAGGGTATGTATTATTTTGAATAATAGGTGCATTGCTATCTCTCAATGCCTCCTTCTTCTCACTCGCAAATGTAGATGATGTCATTTTTGCAATATAGGTTTTCAAACTCAAGCAACTTCACAACTCAACTCAAATAACTTTGTACAAATTACTCATTAAGTCAACGACATGCACTTAAATCTCTTTGCAACGTCACACAAATTGCTCTACAAATTGCCTAAATTCTTCATTCTATAAACTCAAAAACCTGGTAAGTAAGAATGAACTTAAAAATTCACTAAATAGCTTCAAATGGTTGAATTAAGCCTCTATTAAATGCTTTGTATGATTATTAGGTATACACTAGGGGCATAATAGTTGTCTCAACTTTCTGAATGAAGCTCGGTGCACACACATCCTTCAACTTTTCTCAATTAGCATCAAGGCTCAGTTCATTCTAACATACAAAAATAGCACTTGGTCTCTACAAAATTTTTAACTTGGTACCAAAATTGATCTTAGCTCAAACATATACATCTATTCTTATGCATCTTCTTTTCATGTGGATTTGGACTTACATTCATGTAATGTTAGGAACTAACGTAAGATATAGCAATTTGAAACATATTTCCATACATAACTTGTCATTTAGTTTGAGGTGTGGGAATCTCCTAATCCATTGGATTCGATAATCAAAAATTCTCCATTTGTAGTATTCCCTTCATCTGACTTCTGTTTCTACGTTTGATTTATTTAACTCCTTACTTCTTCAACATTGACCTTTGCATTTCCATTGTTTACATCAACATTTTTTGTTGGTGCTTAGTTCATAAATCCTTGCTTAGATGATCCACCTTCTAACAATTGAAACATATTGGTCCAAAATTTCTCCAATTGTCAGATCTTCCTTGGAGATGTATCCTAGCACAATTTTCTGCAATGTGTCCATACTTTCCATAATATTGACAATTTATCCAAGTATTGTAATCCCAATTTATGGTATTACCTTGCTTAGGTTTTTTTCCTTGACCTTTAGGTGTCCAATTGTTTTTTTTCCCTTAGATCTACAATCTTGTGACTTATGACCATAGTTCTCACAAGTATAATAGTAACCTTCAAATCTAGAAGTTGTCGGTGCCTTATTGATCTTTGATCTACATTCATGTGCTTGATGACCTTATTTGTTGCAACTAAAGCAATAACAATTGAATTTAGGTTTAAGGTTTGACTTACCAATCTTTCTCCTACAAATATTTGTTTTATGACCTAGTTTTCCATAGTGATAGCATGTTAGGCTTCTTGTTCTTTGGCTTTGTATTTACATTCCTTTGTTCTCCTTCTTTTGATAACTCTCTGTGATCAACACCTAATAAAAAATCAACATAGCCTTGTCTAGAGGTTCCATGAGGTATCCTTGGTGCATTCATATATTCATTTAAAAATCTCATAGCCTCCTTAGGTTTATTCAACCTCTTAACAAATTCATTTTTAGCTTTCAACTCATTCGCCAATCTGTCATTCTCAGATTTTAGATTTGTAATATCCAATTATTTTCTTCTAGTCTCATGAGTTGCATTTAGTAACTAATTAAGCATGTCAAACTGATTATGGGTCAGCTACTATACTTCTTTGATCCTTTCGTCAAGTCTTGCAACCAACTATCTTTTATCTTCATCAACCAATGCCTTGTCATCTTTAGCCTTTTCTTTATCTTCCTCAGCCTTTTTCTTTTGTTTGGTCACTTTACATAACCTTACTGCATGAATTTCATGTTCTCTTTTAAATGCTTTGACTTCCTCATTCAAGGTATTGTACCTCTCTAATAGATCTTCTATTGCTACATCAGATTCATTGGATCTTTCTTCATCAAATAGTTCTTCAATGGTCTCTTCTTTGTATTGGGTGTCATTTTTTTGTATTTTTGCCCCCTTCCTTCTCTTTAAGGATTGCCTCAATGTCTCTTTTGCAGCCCTGACTTGTTCATATGCAAGGTGAACATCAATCTTCTAGTTCTCCATGATCTTTCCCAATTTGTAGGCTTCCATCTTCAATATCTTTAACTCCCAAGTGGTTAGACTTTTTCCAAGGTACACAATCATACTGATTATTGGAAATCTAATAGGGAAAGTGTGATACTGAGAAGGGGGAGGGTGGGTGAATCAGGATCTATAAAACTTCTTTTGTCTCAACATGAAATATATTTCATATTGTTGCCAAATTTTAGTTCCACCCTTCTAAAGTTCAAGTGATTGGTATTTAAATGAGTTTGTGTCCAAGTGTGATGTCTAAGTATACTTTAGGTTACTTAGTTCTCATCTTTCTCAAATACCTCACTTTCCTTGTCTTTTGAGTCTCCCTTGTATTACCTTTACCTAATTATTCTATGTGGGTTTCCTATTTTTCTAATGTGCATGAGGTCTAGGTGATCTAGGTATGGTTGGGATGTATTTTGGCTTCTTCCCAATGAGAAGTAAGTTATCCATATTTCACCTTTAGATACCTAAATCTGATTACACCATTAGGTAATCTTATTTAGTCATCTTATAAGACATTATTAGTTAAATATTTATTATTTAATTAATTAATCATCATCCCCTAGTTTATTTATTTATTTAATCAACTATAGCCCAATTGATGAAATCAAATGATAACACAAAATCAATTTATCAATTAAATCTCTATTCCTCTATTAAATTAAATAAATGTCAAAATCTATTTGATTTAATTTCTTGAACCCCATTTTATTAAACAAATCATTTAATAAATAATCCTAAACCCCTAAACCATCCCTAAAACCTATCTTTACCCCTAATCCAACCCATTCACCCATACTAAACCCACTTATCCACCTAACTAACTCATCCCATCAAAGTTAAGCCACTTACCTCTTAACCCCCTTCCTAAGCCAAGTCTAATCCCCCCTCCTAATCATGTGCACAACTTTAAGCAAAGGTTAAGACTTGCTAACCCAAGCCAAAGTTAATGGTCTCCATTGTCCTCTTTCATCCCTATCCAAGAGCATTTATGGCTCTTGCATGCCATTAATGTCTCTTGCATCCCTCTTACACACTCTTCCTCCCTCATTACTCCTCTTGACCCTACATTTGGACCACCCAATCCGATAGAGCCCTGAAGAAGCACAATCCATGTGCTCTCCTCTCATTGCACCCTAGCCCTTCCTTACCTTTTCTCCCTCCTCACATCTTGACCCTCCATCTCACTACCCCTTAGCCTAAAAATTGAGCCCTTCCCCTCTCACAATATATAATCTACCAATGAAAACTTATAATGCCCCACTAACCACTACAATATAGCCATTTTACACCATTTCCATGTTAAAACCCACCTATACATCCATTGTTGAATCCTCCACTCATCTTCAAGCTTGATAACAACCCACCATTTGAAGCTTGAGCACAACTAAGCACACATCCACTATCTATCTAGACACATCTACATAATCATAGGTCACACCCAAGGAGCTTACCATTTTTGGTTTGCCTTCCTTCATGGTGTCCACCTTATCTTATCATAAGTTTTTCTTTTATTTAGTTTTGTGAATGTTAATTTGTTATTAATGTTCATAGCATACTAGGTTTTTAGCATTAAAGTTAGTAGCATAGAAATGACTCTTCCTTGATTTCCAATAGTTGAACTTGTATGACCACTTGGAATAAATAAGAGCACTATATATACTTTATACATATAAATTTTTGAGGCTATAGAAGATGGCTTGTTATTTTTCCAAGCATGCCCTAGGTGGAACTAGGCCCTCGACTAGGTGTTTAACGTTATTGCAGAGCTTGGAAGCTAGAATCGATGGATTGGTCTATGCCAATAAAGAGTATGAAGGTGTAGAGCATTGAGTGGAGGTCATTTGGTCAAAGTTTAGTGATTTGATGAATCCATATGGTTTCCCATTGTATCCATTTGATCACTGGTTGTTGTCAAATCCTTGAAACCCTTAAAATAGGGGTGTTTTGCTACAGTATTGTACGTACAAGTTGGGGATTTGAAACCTACAAAATCTTTAAGGTTTTCCAAAAGGGTATTTGAATCCAAGATTGGTTTGGCATCTTGTTAACAAGTTTTGGAAGTTATTGCTCAAAATCCCTATTAAGATACCTAATTAGGGCTCTAGGGCTACAAGGCCTAATTAGGAGATTTGGAGAGATCAGTAAGAAACCTAAGGACCCAACCACCAAAATGACACTAGAATCTATAAAATGGACCAAGAAAGAACTCTTGACATGAAATTTTGACAAGAGGAATAGCTAAGAAGGTTAGATAGAATTTTGGACACAAATGGAATAGTTGAAAGGTGTCAAGAGTACTGTCGTGATTCAAGTTGACTGGTAAGGATCACAAGGAGAAAGGAAATAGAGAAATTTTTCCCTTGTATATATTGAATATGAAAGCCATAAGAGTCTTGTAAAGAATCCTAGGAGTTTCCTAGTTGGTGATCTAAGACTCTATAGTGATCATACCACATTACAAAGTACTTGGTAAATACGAGTAAGTGATCTAAGGGATTATTTTGATGCAAAGTTGGTGATCAAGTATTGAGATCAAAAGAGGATTGGTTTGTTCAAGAGGAAAAAGGAGTTCAAGATTATTCATTTCTATTATTATACAAGGAATAATACCGAGATCAATTGGATAGTGAGTTCAGTGATCTTACCCCTAAAGTTGTTTGGATAGTGGGTCCTTCTACCTTATACAACTCTTTATAGGGTTGAAACAATCCTAATAGGGTTGGAACAACTCCTAATAGGGTTGGAACAACTCCTAACAGGGTTGGAATATCTTAATAGGGATTTAAAGTCTCATAACAAGGACTGATATGTACTGATTATATTTCATTGGATCTTAATAGAGTCCATCCTCTTGAAAGAAACTTCTATATTAGTGCATCATTTTGTGGGTACCATCCCCACCAAGGTTTTCCCTCTAATTAAGGGTTTCCCTAGTTAAAATATATGGTGTTATTGTTTATGTGTATCTTCTTATGGTTGTTGATTATATTGTTCACATGGTTAAGGATTAATAAGGTTGATTAATTTTTAATGATTGGATAATTGATTCAACACCCCCCCCCCCCCCAGTTATCTTGGTGGACTTTACTTTCTAACATGATATGGATAACTAGTGGACTTTACTTTCTAACATGATATGCCTCGAACATAACCATAAGCTCATGGAACATAGGGTCCACAAAAACCAAGCTCGATGTTCCAGTATTGTAAGTTACATAAGTGATTTTAAGACACATAAGAGCATGTAAAAGGGAGTCACAAATTAAGCTAGATTTTTTTTTTGAGACTTTTAACTAGTTTTTGATGTGCAAAAATAACATATAACATCTTTAAAAGGTGGAAGAATTTAAAAATAGATAACTCCATTCTGTAATGGATTATATTGCACTAAGTTATTTCTCTTTTTTGGATTGTTTATTCATGATGGATTTGGAAATTGGAATTTGTAACTTATATTTGGATGCTCACCAACACATAAGTTTTGAAACTATTTATCAATTTTAGCTTTATATTTGGTTACAAGGGATGCTTAAGATGGAGGTTTTGAAATAGTTGTATTTGTAAGGGTTTTACTCATCAAATTTATTTAAATATGCATTCTAGGCCTTGATTAAAGAAGCTATAACTTTGAAATTATATTACAACATTGTTTTGAAGATAATGTGTTTGATGTTCATTTGATGTTAATTTTTTCCTTCAAGGGTTGTTTTCCAATGCATACTTTGTGAATTTATTCTCCTATTTTATGTTAGATATTATTGTATGATATTTGTTCTAATTTAGAATTTCTTCTCTTCATGAGAGTTACGTAAAAAGGTTTATTATTTTACATAGCTTATTTTATATCTAAGTACAATTAAATCATCATTAGCAATCAATTAGCTCAAAACATAACTCTTGGAAGCCTACTCGGGAATAGTTTTGTTAAGATCCTTAATAATCTGGGTGGAAGTACATTGCACCTCTAAATGAAAAAAATACATATGATTCTAGAATAGTTTCTATTAGATGCCTAGTTGAAATTTAGAATGTTACGTGATTAAATAATTCATTGATTAGAAAGTATCATATACCTCTCAAATCCCCCCTTCACCACCATCAAAGATACCTACTAAACTATTTATTTCCACCCTTGAAAATGGGGACAACAAACAATAGAAATCACTTTCAGTTGGAAGAGCTTTAATTAAAATAAAAGGGCTTGGTCATGAGGCAAGAATAGTAAAATGCTTAGCCAAAATTGTGGAGGGGAGAATATTCTCACACAAGTACACCACAGAACCATCTAATATAAGAGCATATTATCTTTTTATTACAAAATCGTGATCTAAATTAAAGATCAATTCAATGTTCTCATAGGAACATATTATTTTTCAGACAAGATCTTAAAAGAAGAGCATAAATTTTCTTCATCTATTGCTAACCAATCATCAACTATGTTAACTTCCTTAAAACAATTTTTGTACTCAATATTATTAAAATGATTTAATAAACGCTTATTAAAATGTGGTCTAAAAATAGGACTTGCTTAAATCAATTCCCATAAAAATATATTTATCTAAAAAGTTGCATTACATCATACTTATCTAGAATGATACTTATCTTAGAAGAGGAAAATAGATCTATTTTGTCCTTTACTAACCTACTACCAACCACATCAACTTTTGGTAACAATAATTGAACTCAATAATATTAACTTTTGTATTCATAAATAATACTTTATAACTTCCAACCTTTAAAAAATTATTTTATAAACCTTGATAATCAATTTAAAATCTCCTTCATCCTTAATATTTTTAAAGATATAAGCTAACAACCAACAAGTGAACTAATAAGAAGAATGAACACCCTTTTCTAAAACCAATCCCTACATCAACTAAGAGATCTTTACAACTAAAGTCTTGCCAAATGCGAAAAAAGGTTATGAAGTCTATTGGGTTCTAGCATTTAAATAATTTGGAAAAAAAATTAAACATTAAACCCCAATGCATGGCTTCATATATTTTTTATTTTTAATATTTTATAAACTAGTAGGTATTTTGTTTATTTTTAGTAAAAAAAAATGGAAACATGTGAATGTGGAACTGAAATGAATATTTTTAATTTTTAATTTTTAATTTTTTATATTTTATAAAATAGTAGGTATTTATTTTATTTTTTAATTAAAAATGGAAATATATAAATGTGTAACATAGATGAATATTCTTAAAAGATATTAATTATTTATTTATTTATGCAAGCACTAATTTTTGGAATTGATATAAAATATTTTTCATTTATATGTAATTTTAAAATATTTTAATTTAAAAAAATACATAAATAAGATAAATGTGCAAAAGAAAATAATTAAATAAAATTATGGTATTCAAAATAATATTCATACAATAAAGAAATTTGGTAATCATAAAACTAAATAAATTTAAATTTAAAAATATAAATATGAAAGAGAAAATTGAGTTTGTGTAGAAGTGATAGATCTCTTATAACAATTCAATCACAATATTACTATTTCACAAAAGATTAAAAAATATATTTTAAAAAAAATATAGATGTCTTGGATTGATGTTTAATGCTTTGTAGATGTAGATATATTATGATAGTATGGTTCTTGCCTCCTAGATTATATTTTTTTGAGGCTTAATTTACATACTCAAATTTGATTGGCAACCATGGATCAATGAGAAAATAGATAAATTGTATTTTAAATTTTTATAAACTCCAAACTTTAGTATATTATTTTTAGCACCGATGAAAACAAACCTAGATACAATATTTGACAAACAGGTAAACTTTTAAAGCTTGTGTATTGTCAATTGTAAAAGTCCCAACTTTTCTCCTAAAGTCAAGTTCAACGGGCCTTTTTCTATGGTCTATACTACAAACCCCTATTAAATAGTGTAGAAAATCAAACCTATACTACAATACCAAATACCAAATTCGAGGGCTATAAAATATGAGTGCATCCAATACCCTTTTTTTTTTTATCACAGTCATTGACATTTGTATACAAGTAAAATTTATAATCCCCCAAAAATTGCTTACCCATTTATTGGGGGATTAGGGGGGATCCCAACATGCAACCATGTGATCGTCGATTAAAATCGACACCATGATTTCATCAAATTTTCCAAATAAATTTATGATTGCATACTTGGCCATAAAGAAATTAAATTAGTTCGGCAAGATTTTTTAACGACTAGTTGCAATAGTATATTTCAACTCATATAAACTTTGAAGGTCTACTAAAAGAAAATCCCATTAAATTTTGGGATTTATCTCCCAACCCTAGAACTTTTCTCATGCGGCCACCCTTGAATATATTTTTTAATGGAAAATCTACGCCTTTAAGATTATTAACATTTTTAATGATTCTCAAACCTCACTATTCTGAATACTTGCTTTCTAAATATATGTGAATATTTTGAAAATGCAGTCTTATGTACTTTTGGGTTTAAAATGTTAAAGTTTCTAAAATGATTTAAAGAAATATAATTATATAGAATGTGGGTTTAAGGTTCACGTACTTCATTCAAACATATAAATATCCATAAAATCAAAAAAGACAAAGATTTGAATGATGGATTTCTCATAAAAATTTGGGTGGTTACCAGGTTGGAAATTGAAGCATCACCAGAATGGAGCAAAAGATTTTCTATATATATATATATATATATATATATATATATATTATGATAAGTAGTTTGTGGAGAAAAGCATAAGAAATTTTATAGTCGTGATTTTAAGCAATGTATTTTCCTCCATTATCATGACTATAGAATAATATATTGACTTATTGCAATGGTCTACATGGTCAAAAGGGTAGTTGCCCTTGATGAACAACATGACATATTTTAAGAAGTTTCCATAGAATATTTAATAAAAAATTAGTATTTGGGTTAGAGAATCAAAATATTTTTGTTTATGCATTCACGAGTCTCCCCCCTTCAAACAACAACTTATATAAATTGGTTTCCATTCAAAAACAAATGTCAACTATTTTATTCTTAATTTATTATTGGCCTTGTCAATTTGTTTGGATTTAAACAACATCACTAATTTGACTAGCAAATACATGAATATTGTTTTTTTCTCTTTAGCAGATTAGACAACTCGATTTTGGCTTAAATGGTAAGTATTTGAGTCATTAATATTTTTCAACATTGCGACTATCGATTGATCTGGTCTACCCCTTCACATTTTGGTCAAGTGTATAGGGCTCAATGGCTTATGAAGTCACTATGTGTTTTCGATGAAGAAAAAAGTGTTTTGTTTTTAGTAATTTTGATATGTAATCAATGGAATAGAATACCATTTTAGGGGGTCTAAAAAGATAACCCATCACATTATAAGAAGTCTGGAAGGACATGAGACTCAAATGAAATAATATTTAAGTATTGAAATAGAATCTCTTTGAGACTGATAATCTAAATTCTTGTCATCTCTATTTTTTTTTTTTCAAATACCAACTATCCCTACTTTCATTCTATATCCAAAAAACATCACAATGGAATTCAAGTAACTTTCACAGTTAGCATACAAATAAAGTAGTAAGCTCCAACATTCAACATACTAATCTTTCTTGGGTTGAAGTTTATTTGGGTAGAAGTATTTCATAGGTAAAAGAAGTGTAAAAGAGAACCCTAATGCAGAAGAAATAATGGATGGTGAAAAGAATGAATGTTATGGAAGAATATAGTAGATATTGTCATTGCAACTATCTTGCTAGCAACATATGAAAAATATGGAAGTAAAGGGAAGGCATGTCAAGCCAAAATAGGTAAGCTAATGCAGGAGCATCCTAGGCTCCATTGCTATCTATATGTCTCTTTTCCTGGTTGTTTTTGAGTTTCTTTTTGCTTCCGAGCTCTTCGTTGTTGTCGAGTTCCTTGTTGTTGTCAAGCTCTTAATCTTTGCCAAGTTTGTAGTTGCTACTGAGTTCACAGTTGATGCTAAGTTCATGGTTGATGTCGAGTTCATAGTGGTTTCTGATTTCACAGTTGCTACCGAGTTCATGTTGGTGTCAAGCACATGTATGTGCCAAGTGTTTTCGAGTGCCAATTTTTCCTTGGTCCTTCTTTGATCAAGTTATCTATGTCTGGTTCGAGTTTGGGCCAACCTTACATATTTAATTTCATGATTTGTATTTTTTGAGAGTCGACTTATGGCTTGGTTTGCATTTAATGTAAGGGTTTATTTAGTTGGTGATATGTAATAGGCTAACTTGTGATCGTGCAAGTATTTAAAGCAGTCAGTTGAAATCTAATTGAAAAGATCATTGACTAGAAAGATTGTTAAGAAGGAGATTGTTGAAGAAGACTATGTGTTTCAATCATTAATTTATCATTGATGTCAAACCTACTATTTCCTAGTAAGACAATTGCTTATAAGATTCAAGTACTATCACTTAGTTGATTGATAAGGAGGATTTGATCAGTAAGATGTAACAAAAGTACCTAGAGGAAAGGTTGAGTTATGATTATGTAATGAAGTAAAAGGATCAGTTAAGACAGTAATGACATGATTTATTGATGATCTACTTATGGTTACAAAATGGTCAGGTACACTTAGAAAGTTAAAGAATAAGTTAAATAAAGTTTGTTTGCCAAGCTTGACAGAGTGGATAGTAGGTGTCGAGAAAAGTTAGTGCAAGTCAAGCAGAAAGTCAATTGGAGCCAAGTGAAAGTGAATTCTAGTGGATGTCAAGCAAGACAGTTAATGCCAAGTAAATTTTAGTTGATGTCGAGCACCAGTAAAATCTAGTTGATGCTAAGTAATTTTACAATTGATGTCGAGTAACGTAGTATGTGTCGAGCATCAAAAGATTGATAATGCCGAGCTGATGCATTATGACAAAGATCAAAGATTTACCAAATATAAGCTAACAAGTTTGTTTTCTTGGAAGTTGTAAACAAGGAGGAGGATAAGATTGATGTAAACCATTTTTAGGCGAATTCAAATGGATTCTAAGAGAAGTTTCTAGAAAAGACAAGATATGGGGTAGATACATTGTATCCTACCTAATCCATCCAAAACCCTAATTTAGATGATGGATAATGAGTAGGAAAATATTCTAATTTCCTTTATATAGGAATGTCTAGTCATGAAGCTAAAAGGTTAGAGAGGTTGGTCTCATGTGCGAGAACTTAAGGAGGAGAAGGAATTAAGGGTTTTGCTTCATCAATTGACCCAAGAGAAGAGTCTGCAATGGCATACCAAGCAAGAAGGCTTAGAAAGTTGAATTATTGAAGGGTGAACAAGCTGTTAGAGCTACAAAGTATGAAAGCCAAGCAGAATTGAAGACTAAACAAAGATCTGTAATCTGCAAGTGAAGTTGTAAGTTGCATCAGATCAAAGCTCTATTGTTAGGGTAAAAGCACAAATCTGTGTCACTGTTTATGATACCAAAACCTATTTTGGTCAAATCTTATTTCTCTATCAAAACTCAATTTTTTTCAAAAACTAAAAATACCCTTTTATAGATCTAAGATTCAATATCATCTTTATATATATTTTTGAGTGTTTTGATTAGTTATAATATGATATAATCTCAAAATATTATAAGTCAATATTTCAACATTTCAAAAGATGCTCCCTCAAAAAAGGAAAAAAAATAGTATATCATACCAAAAAAATTTAAAAATTATATTTATCTCTAGAGGAGAGAATCCTCTTCACGAATATGTAATTTTTTTCAAGAAGGTATAGACTTGATAGGGAAGTTTTGACGGGAAGAAAAAATTGTTGGATTCTGATAAGGTCGAACTTGAATACTTATAACAAAGAAAATATACGTCGAAAATAATTATTTTTATTTTTTGTTCACTAGCTATACATGTCATCTATAATATATTTTCAGATCAAAACAAAAAAAAGATGCTTTGCATATACTTGTTTGATGAGAAATACACCCTATATTTTTTACAGTTAAAAAAGGGACTTCAAAATAAAATAAAATGAATAGATTCTTACTCAAAAAAATTATAAAAATTATAGGCATAAAATTTATCCAATTCTACACATTTCATTAGTTTACATCATCTTTGTATTTTAAACACAAATACCATTTTTTTTGTCATTAATGTTGAACTGTCACATTCTGATATCTCATTTCTTTATAAAAGGTGACACAGGTTTGTGCTTTTAACCATTACTCTTTAACAATTGTATTAGTCTAGGGTAAATCCTTTGGATTAAGGTTGACCTAACAGTCATTGGAAAATCATTTAATAGGGTGGCATTCCAAGTGAATGGCCTAAAGTCCTCTAACAAGGCTCACTTTTAATAGGGTGATTGAAATCCCTTAACCAAGTCACATTTAACAATGTGTATTGTAACCTTTAATAAGGTTGGCCTTTCACAGGGCATCACTTCAAAAGAGTGAAAAGGAGTAGCATGTTACTAGTGGTTTTTTCCAAATTAGGTTTCCACGTTCAATCATTGTGTCAAGTGTGCTAATGAATGTGTTGTGTTTCATGCTTTACATTTCTGCAAGTTGATTTGACAATAACATATAAGTTTTAGTAAATACACAATGAATGCATGCATGGGTATAAATGTTTTATGGGTTTACTAAATTGTGAAAAAAAATTATTTTGTACATCTAGACCTTGAATAACCGATTCACCCCCCCCCCCCCCCCCCCCCCCCCCTAGTTATTCTAAAAGAATTCCAACAATTGGTATCAGAGTCATCTGCTTAAGAGGACTAGTTTTAAGGTACTAGAAGCACAAAGATCAAGATGTCTAAAAGAGAAGTACCCAAGCTCAACATAGATAACTTTCTTGCATGGAAAAGTTTGATGATGCTACACCTTGTAGGACTTAGAGATCATGCACAATCTACCATTATAGTGGAACTTGTTGATCCAGTAGGAGCCCTAACTGCTGAAGATATGAAGAAGAAAAAGCAGCATAATCAGGCAATGTTGGAGATTGCCTCTACTCTAAGATATGTTGAATTTGATGATATCAAAGGTTGTAACACTACAAAGAAGATATGGGATGCCCTGACCACCATTTATGGAGGAGACAAAAATGTTCAAAGAGCCAAGTCTAACAGCCTTAGAGATAAGTTTGATGATATGAGAATGGAAGAAGGTGAAAATATTGCTCAATATGTTGCTAGGATAAAGGAAGTTGTTAGTGCAATAAGAGGAGCTGCTAGTCATATAGATGATGATACTATGCTAAATGAAGTCTTGAGAACATTACTACCTATCTATGCTATTAGAGTTTCTGCAATCCAAGAGTTGAGATGTATTCTAGGAAATGATCTAACCTTGAAGGTCTGGTAGGTAGACTCACTATTTTTGAGCTATCTAACTTTGACAACTACAAACCAAAGAGTCTTGAATCTACTTTCAAAGCTAAGTTGTTATTGAAGGATTCTGAGGAGGTAAAGCAGAAGAAGAAGAAGAAGAAGAAAATAAAGATAAAATATGCATCCAATGACAGTAATACAGATGAGGAAGACATTGAAAAATTGGAAGCACTACTAGCAAGGAGATTTTACAGAGGTAAAGGCAAGTTCAAAGATAAGTTACCCATCATTTGTTTCAATTGCAATGAAATTGGTCATATTGCTACGAGATATACATAGAAGAAGAACTACAAAGAAGGAAACAAGTACAAAAATAGAAGAGAAGATGACAATAGATATTACAAAGACAAAGGCAAGAAGTCTGATGAACATGATGATGAAATGGTATATGTTGCAATGAAGGACAAATATAATGAAGATGAGGCAACTACACTTGTGACTTGTGTGAACAAGAATGATAGATGGATCATTGACAGTGGACGCTCACATCACATTACTAGAGAAAAAAGTAATTTCATTACCTTAACTTGTTATGATGGAAATAGTGTAAGATTTGGTAATGATGCACCATGTTTGATAAAAGGAAAAGGGTCTATCAAACTCACAGACAAGATTTCACGTGACAATGCTTATTATGTTGAAGGATTAAATTATAAATTGTTAAGTGTGTCACAATTGAATAATCTAGTGTGCAAGGTTGAATTTGAAAACAAAACTGCCAAGATATATGACATAAATGGGAAGTTGATTGGAAAAGGTGATCAAACTAGAAGTAATCTATTCTATCTAGATATAGAGGACGCTACTTGTATTATTGCAAAACCTGATGATGTATGGCTTTGGCACAAGAGATTATGTCACGTTAGTTTTGATAATTTGGTTAGTATCAGTAACATGAAAAGAGTTAGAGGTTTGCCTAAGTTGAAGAAACTTGATAATATAGTATGCAAACAATGTCAGCTAGGCAAAATGTCAAAGTCAAGCTTTAAGAGTAAAGCTTATACCTCTAAAGAAATACTAGAGATTGTTCATACTGACTTGTGTGGACCTATTGAAGTGCAAAGCTACAGAGGAGATAAGTATATAATGTTATTTGTTGATGATTACTCTAGGATGATGACAATCATGTTTCTAAAATAGAAATCTAATGATTTTCAAATGTTTAAGTGGTACTTGGCAAGAGTTGAAAAAGAAACAGGTAAGAGTCTGAAATGCCTGAGATTAGACAAAGGAGGAGAATTCACTTCAAATGAGTTTGAGATGTTCTTTAATGACAAAGGAATAAAAAGACAAACATCTACACCTAGGACCTCTCCACAAAATGAAATTGTTGAAAGAAGAAATAGGTCTATAATGGACTATGCCAGAACACTTATGATGGAGAAGAATGTTGCTCTGAAATACTGGAGAGAAGTTGTAAGTGCTATTGTATATACCTTGAACCGTGTGCAAGTGAAGAAAGGTACTCATTCAACAACTTTTGAACTATGGTATGGATATCCTCCTAATGTGAAATACTTAAGGTATTTGGAAGTAAGTCTTATATTCTTAAAGATGTTAGGAATGGAAAGTTTGATGCAAAAAGTGAAGAAGGTATATTTCTTGGATACTCCACAAGAAGCAAAGCCTATAAGTGTTTAAATACTAACACTAACAAAATTGTGGAAAGTGCAAATGTGAATTTTGATGAATTTACAGAAGTAAATGAGGCTAAATGTAATGGCTCATTTGAGGACATTCCCATATTTTCCTTTTATTTGAATCCATTATGTAATAATATTCTTATCTGATCTAGTTTTCATTGTTTGATATTTGATATATATAAGTATTTTTCAAAGGGTCACCTCCTTTCATAATAATAATTTATATTATATTATTAATTGTATTATATTATTAATTATATTAATTATATATTAATAAGGTTACTTATATTAATTGATATCATAAGGTTTATTATATTGATAATTATATTATTAAGAATATTATTTGATAATATATCAAATATTATTATATTATAATACATTTATATATATCATTTTTATATTAAAATATATCTTTGTCATAATATTATTATTATTGTTATATTATATTATCATTTCATATGTTTATATTGCTATAATAATGTGACATATAATATGATATTATCATATGATTATAACATAATATTACCTATAAAATATTATCATTTTAATATTATTATTAATATTACTTTATATATAATACTTATTTATTATTTAATTTATATGTCAAAACGAGGACATCACACTGAACCTATGAAAGAACAAGAAGAATACAAATAATTTGTATAGTTCTATGAAGGAATGCCTGCTGAAGAAGATGTTGAGAATCAAGTTACAAACCAATAGCAAGTCTCAGTAACTATCGAGTCACATCCTATTAATGTTGAGTTGCATTCAGGAACTGAGTTGCATTCAGATGCTAAGTTGTAGAATGAAGGAAATGCCTATTTTGATTCTAAGATCAGTATACATGAAAGAGATGTTGAGATACCTAAGAGAGATGCACACAATGACTCTGAAGTTGAAAGACAAAATGTAGAAACAAGAGCTGAGCCAAGATTGTTTAAATATGTCAAAAGACATCATCCACTGATCAAATCATTGGAAACAAAGATGTTAAGCCAAGGACAAGAAATAGATTGAGAAGTGAATCATGTTTGTTAAGCATGAAGGAGCCCAAAATAGTAAAAGATGCATTGGAAGATGATGACTAGTACAAGGCCATGGAAGAAGAGATTCAATAGATAAAGAAGAACAAAACATGGAGTCTAGTTCCTAGACCATAAGTCAAGAATGTGATTGGCACCAAGTGGGTATTTAGAAACAAGCTAGATGAGAATGGTGAAGTGATAAGAAATAAAGTAAGGTTAGTTTGCAAAGGATATGCACAAGAAGAAGGAATTGACTATGGTGAGACATTTGCCCCTGTTGCAAGAATGGAAGCAGTAAGAACTCTGCTTGCTTATGTTGCATACAAAGGTTTCAAAGTTTATCAAATGGATGTTAAATTTGCATTTTTGAATGGCATACTAGAAGAGGAAGTCTACATATAACAGCAAGAAGGATTTTTTGATGAAAATAATAAGAACATGGTATGTAGACTGCACAAAGCCCTATATGGATTGAAGCAAGCACTAAAAGCATGGTATGAGAGACTTTATACTTATCTTATGAAGATTTGATTTGCAAGGATTAATGACAACAACAATCTATACATAAAAGCAGAAAAAGAAAAAAGTATTTTGCTATCTAAAATATTTGTTGATGATACCATATTTGGAGGACAAGATGCTTTGTGTAAGGACTTTACAAATTAGATGAAGCAAGATTTTGAAATGTCTATGTTTGGAGAGATCAAATTCTTTGTGGGATTGTAAGTATATCAGATGAAGTATGGTATATACATCACTCAGTCAAAGTATGTGAAAGAGATAATGAAGACATTTGGACTAGAGGATTCCAAACTAGTAAGTACACCTATAGTGACAAGAGACAAGTTGTCAAAGAATGATGATTCAGCTAAGGTGAATCAGACACTATACAGGTCTATGATTGGCAAATTGCAATATGTAGTACATAGCAGACCTGATATTGCATTAGCTCTGGGGATAGTTGCAAGATTCTCTGCTAATCCTAAAGAGGACCACTTAATGGTTGTAAAGAGAATAATGAGATATTTGAAAGGAACATAAGAGTTTGGTTTATACTACAAGTAGAATGAAAAGTTTGAACTAAGAGCCTACACTGATGCTAATTGGGTTAGAAACATTGATGACAGAAAGAGCACCAATGGAGGAGCATTCTTCTTAGGCAAAAGACTAGTTACATGGACTAGCAAGAAACAAAGTTGTACTTCCCAATCTATTGTTGAAGCAAAATATGTTGTTGCAGCTATAAACTGCACAAACATTGTATGGATCAAATAGGTACTCAAAGGAATGAAGGAAGAAATCATAGAACCAGTGATACTTTATTGTGATAGTACAAGTGCTATCAATATATCAAAGAATCTAGTGATGCACACAAAGACAAAGCACATTGCAATCAAGTATCACTGTGTAAGAGAGTTAGTTCAAGATAAAGGGGTGAAGATGCAATATGTTAACTCAAAGAAGCAAATTGTTGATATCTTCACAAAACCATTACCTAAGGATGCTCATGAGTATCTAAGAGGTAAACTAGGGGTGATACCCCTATCTAAGGCTATGTAAGAAACAGAGGGAGTACCCTAAAACAAACAAGATGATGTTCATATAATACAAATTGATGCAATGGATCTTACTTTAGGAACTGCCTAAAGTAATCACAAACCCAGAACTACAAATCAATCACAAGCAAGTTGACAGAGGGAGAAATTAAAGACCCTACAAAAGCCTATATCTGCATGTATCAAAGATACCAAGTGTTTGATATATGTATTTGGCATTGTTGTCAAAGAGGGAGAAAGTACATTAAATTGATCATCATTAGTAGAAGAGTTTTACTAATCAAGTGCAAGGGATAAGAGGGAGAAAGTGATCAGAGAAGGAGAAAGCATATTAGAGAAAGGATCAAAACAAAGAGGGAGAATTGATCATCATTAGAAGATCAAGAGAAAAGTGGAAGAAAGTCCTAAACTGATCTACTTATCAGAGAGGGAGACATCAATCAAAGAGCTAGAAAGAAAGAGGGAGAAATTGTAATCTACCTAGTAAGAGGGAGATACAAGAAGAAACTTAGAGGGAGTTTTAAGTAAGAGATTTTGTAAGCTAATCAAAAGATTGAAGCTATTGAAAGAGGAATACAAGTTCTTTCTTTGGTATTGCCTTATTGTCTTAACCTAGTCAGTTTGGTTGAACAAGATGTTCATCATTTGATGATATAGGTTGATCAGTTTGGTTTACCATCAATGTCAAAGAGGGAGATTGTTAAAATCTGATTGAAAAGATCATTGACTAGAAAGATTGTTAAGAAAGAGGTTGTTGAAGAAGACTATGTGTTTCAATCATTGTTTTGTCATTTATGTCAAACCTACTATTTTCTAGTAAGATAATTACTTATAAGATTCAAATAATATCATTTAGTTGATTGATGGGGAGGATTTGATCAATAAGATGTAACAAAAGCACCTAGAGGAAAGGTTGAGTTATGATTATGTAATGAAGTAAAAGGATCAATTAAGACAATGATGACATGATGTATTGATGATCTACTTAAGGTTACAAAATGGCTAGCTACACTTAGAAATTTTAGAACAATAAGTTAAATAAAGTTTGTCTGCGAAGCTTGACTAAGTGGATAGTAGGTTTCGAGAAAAGTTAGTGTAAATCGAGCAAAAAGTCAATTGGAGTCGAGTGAAAGAAAATTCTACTGGATGCCAAGCAAGACAGTTGATGTTGAGTAAATTTTAGTTGATGCCGAGCACCAGTAAAATCTAGTTGATGCTGAGTGATTTTACAGTTGATGTTAAGTGATGCAATATGTTTCGAGCATTAGAAGATTGATAATGTTGAGTTGTTGCATTATGACAATGATCAAAGATTCACCAAATGTTAGCTGACAAGTTTGTTTTCTTAGAAGTTTTGAACTAGGAGGAGGATAATATTGATGAGTTGGTGGCACAAAATTTGATGTAAACCATTTTTAGGTGAATTCAAATGGATTTTACGAGAACTTTCTAGAAAAGACAAGATATGGAGTAGATACATTGTATCCTACCTAATCCATCCAAAACCCTGATTTAGACGACGGATAATGAGTAGGAAAATACTATAATTTCCTTTATATAGGAATGTCTAGTCATGAAGCAAAAAGGTTAGAGAGGTTGGTGTCATGTGCAAGAACTTAAGGAGGAGAAGGAATTAAGGGTTTTACTTCATCAAGTGACCCAAAGAAGAGTTTGCAATGGCATATCAAGCAAGAAGGCTTAGGAGGATGAATACTTGAAGGGTGAATAAGCTATTAGAGCTGCAAAGTATGAAAGTCAAGTAGAATTGAGGACTAAATAGAGATTTGTAATTTGCAAGTGAAGTTGTAAGTTGTATCATATCAAAGCTCTATTGTTACACTCTAACAATTGTATCGGTCTAGGGTAAATACTTTGGATTAATGTTGACCTAACAGTCATTGAAAAATCCTTTAACAGGGTGGCATTCCAAGTGAATGGCCTAAAGTCCTCTAACAAGGCTCACTTTTAATAGGGTGATTGAAATCCCTTAACTGGGTCACATTTAACAGTGTATATTGTAACTTTAATAGGGTTGGCCTTTCACAGGGCATCACTTCAAAGGAGTGAAAAGGAATAGCATGTTACTGGTGGTTTTTCCCAAATTGGGTTTCCACATTAAATCATTGTGTCAAGTGTGTTGATGAATGTGTTGTGTTTCATGCTTTACATTTCTTCAAGTTGATTTGACATTAACATATAAGTTTTAGTAAATACACAATGAATGCATGCATGGGTATGAATGTTTTATGGGTTTACTAAATTGTGGAAAAGTTTTATCTTGTACATCTGGACCTTGAATAACTGGTTCATCCCCCTCGTCAATTATTCTAAAGGAATTCCAACACGGTCTTGGGTAGAGTCTTAGGTATGATTTGGTAGATAAAGAAGAGTAGAAGCAAAGTGAGAATACGAAGATCATCATTGAAGATTGAATTTTGAATTATAATGTTGGTCATAACCCATAAGGCCTTACAACTGGGCATGTATTTGGATGATTTGATGAATCAATAAAGTGTTTTTCTCTTCTATCTCCTTTGGTTGTTGCTCTCTATGTTTCATTTCCATTGTGTTTTCTCTTGTAGGTGACTTTGGTAGATGGGTGAGCCTTTGCCCCCAGTTATCCAAGTTTCTCCCTATGTTAGGAGGTTTCAAAGCTTGAGGTTCATTCGTATGGAAATTGGATCAAGTAGAACCCTGAGTTGATTTTATTGTGGGGTAGTAGATCTAAGGATTTGACCTACAACTTGCCAAGGGTTACAATCTCGTAGTAAGCTGATTATAAAGATGGTTTGAGGTAGAGGAAATGTTGACAATTTTGTATTGGATACATTGAAACAAATTGTAGCCAAATTAGATGTTGTGAAGACAACCCATAGGAGAAGAGCACATCTTGATGATGTGAGTGGTGATGAAGCAGTAGCACCAAACCCTAATCCAAAACCTAAAGAAGATCAAGATGAGGCAAGATTGTTGAGAGTATTATCTAGGGAAAATTCAAAACTTGTTGTAGAAGCTGTTCCTTATGATATAAAATTAAATACCAATGTTGTATTGGATTGGATCTCTGATATGGAGAATTTATTTGAGTATGAAAATACTCTTGATAGTAGGAAGGTGAAAATTGCAATTACAAGGTTGAAAGGTCATACCTCATTTTGGTGGGAGAATTTGTAAACTGATAGACAAAGGAGAGGAAAGGAGAAGATCATGACTTGGGTGAAAATGGTAAAAAAATTAAAGAATAAGTTCCTTCTTGTTGATTACCAAGTTAGCTTGTTGAGAAAGATGCAAAATTTGAGATAAAGGGATATGACTATGAAGCAGTATAATGAGGAATTCTATAGATTGGATATCAGATTTGGACATATGGATGATGATGTTGAGAAAATTGCAAGGTACATAAATAGATTGAGATATGGGATTCAAGATGAGATAAGTTTTGTGAAATTGGAAAGTGTGGAGGAAGCATATCAATATGCCTTGAAAGTTGAGGAGATATTGGCAAAGAAGCATGAATAAAGACAAAGAGGTAGAGGTGGTAGATTCCAAAGAAGTAGAGGTATATCTTATGGAGAAGGTAGCAAATCTGATAATTCTATGCAAGATAAGAGAAAATATGAATGGAAGAATGATGATAAAGGCAAGACCAAGTGGAAAGGTGGTGATTCTTACTAAGGAGGTACTAGTTCTTACCAAGGAAGAGGTAATTCTTATTCTAGAGGTGGTTTTCGTGATAATTGTTTTAGATGTGGTAAAGAAGGGCATAGATCCTTTGAAAGTGGGTAAGATAATAGAAATGTTGTGGTTCAAGGAGACACTAATGGTTCACCAAGTGGACCTAAGGCTAGAGAAAACTTGATGGCGAGAAGAACCTTATGTAATAAGGAAAGTGATGAGGAACCTGTCATAAGGAGAAGTCTTTTCAAGACCAAGTTGGAAAATCTTACAAGTGATCATTTATAGTGAACATTCTATAAATTTGGCATCAAAAGAATTGGTTACAAATTTGTAGTTGTAGAGGTTGAAGCATCTTAAACCCTATCATGTTTCATGCATCAAAGATAAACATAAGATATTGGTAAGTGAACAATGTATTGTGAAGTTCAAGATTGGACATTATTTTGATGAAGTTCTGTGCGATATTATGCCTATGGATTGTTGTCATGTTTTTTTGGGTAGACCTTGGCAATTAGATAGATATGTTATACATGATGGAAGATTGAATCAATATACTCTTTGGGTGAATGGGAGAAAACAAATATTTTTACCTTTGATTGAAAATCCAGATGAGGTTAATTGTACTACTGTGAGAATTTGCATGGTTAATGGAAAGAAATTTGAAAAAAAAAGTGAAGAAAAATCAAGTCTATTTTGCTATAATTCCTAGGAAGATGAGTTGTACCGATAACAATAAAGTGACGGAAAATAGTTGTGACCGAGTAACAACTAGTGATAACCAAGTACCAACAAAAATTGAAAACTTGTTGAATGAGTATAAAGACATTATTGAAAAAGATATTCCTGATGGTTTACCACCTATAAGAAGTATAAGTCATTGTATGGATCTGATTCCTGAAGATATTTTTTTGAATAAAGCACCATATAGATTGACACCTACAGAGAATGAAAAACTTAATAGACTAGTGCATAAGTTGTTCCAAAAAGGTTTGATCAAAGAAATTTTGAGTCCATACATTGTACCTGTTGTATTCACACCTAAGAAGAATGGAGAATGTGTACTAATTCTAGAGCTATTAACAAGATCACATTGAAATATAAGTTTCCTATGCTGAGGATGGATGACATAAAGGATTGTTTGAGTGGAGCAAAGTATTTTACCAAGATATATTTGAAGAGTGGTTATCATCAGATCAAAATTAGAAAATGTTATGAATGGAAGACTACTTTCAAGACAAAAGATGGTTTGTATGAATGGTTGGTAACTCCTTTTGGTTTGACTAATGCACCTAGTACTTTCATGAGGTTGATGAATTAGGTTCTCAAGAGATTTTTGGATAATTTTGTGATTGTTTATTTGGATGATATTATGATATTCAATAAGACTAAGGAAGCACATCTTAAACATGTTAGACAAGTGTTGTAGAGATTGAAAGAGGAAAAGTTGATGATTAACTTGAAAAAGTGTTCTTTTATGCAAGACAAGATTATGTATTTATGATTTGTGATTTTATTGGATGGTTCAAGAATGGATCCTGAGAAGGTTAAAGCAATTTTGGAATGGCCTACACCTGAGAATGTGGGTGAGGTAAGATCATTTCATAGTTTGGCTAGTTTTTACAAGAAGTTTATAAAGAATTGCAGTTCTATTTGTAATGTTGTGACTGAGACAATGAGAAGAGATAAAAAGGATTTCAAGTGGACACATGGAGCTGATAACAATTTTGAGACTTTGAAACAAAATGTTGTTGAGTTACTTGTATTAGCTTTGGCTGATTTCAATAAAGAATTTCAAATTGAATGTGATGCAAGTGCTAGTGCAATAGGAGCTATATTGAGTCAAGAAGGTAAACCTGTTGCTTTCTTTAGTGAGAAGTTGAATGATGCTAGAAGGGATTATTTTGTTTATAATGAAGAGTTTTATGTGATTGTTCAAGCCTTGAAGAAGTGGAGACATTATTTGATTTCCAAGGAGTTTGTGTTGTATGTTGATCATAAAGCTTTACCGTACTTGGGAAGTCAACACAAGTTGAATCAGAGACATATGAAGTGGGTTGAGTACTTGTAGAGTTTCACATTTGTGATTTAGCATAAGAGTGGAGTCACTAACCAAGTTGCTAATGCATTGAGCAGAAGATGTTCTTTGTTGACAGAGATGAAGGTTGAAGTTCTTGATTTTGATGAGATGAAGGATTTGTATGATATTGATCCAGATTTTTTTGAGGTGTTGAGAGAGTGAAGAGCACCAAACTTATCAGATCACATGAGTAAGTATGATGAGTATTTCATTCAGGAAGGTATCTTGTTCAAATATATTTAGTTGTGCATACCTAGAAGTGATATGAGAATTAATCTGATTAAGGAAAAGCATAGTGGTGAATTTGTTGGACATTTTGGAATTGATAAGACACCTAGTTTATTGAAGGATAAATATTATTGGCTACAAATGTATAATGATGTTCATAAATTTGTAAAGAGCTGTGGAGTTTTTCAAGTTGCAAAAGGAGTAAGTCAGAATACTAATTTGTATACACCTATTTATGTTCCTGAGAAACCCTGGAGTGACATTAGTATGGATTTTGTTCTTGGATTACCTAAGATAGAAAATGGGTATGATTCTACATTTGTTGTTGTTGATATATTTTCTAAGATGGCTCATTTCATATCGTGTAAGAAGACATCAGATATCGAACATGTTGCTAAGATTTTCTTCAAAGAGATTGTTAGGTTGCATGGATTACCAAGAAGTATTATTTATGACAAAGATAGTAAGCTTGTTGGTTACTTTTGGAAGACTTTATGGAAGAAGATGGTAACTCAGTTGAAGTTTATCTACATTCCATCCATAGACAAATGGATAGCCAAAGGTTGTGAATAGAATCTTGGGTAATTTACTGAGATGTTTAGTTGGGGATAAACCACATAATTGGGAGTTGGTTTTGACACAAGTGGGTTTGTATATAATAATTTTGTAAATAGGAGTACAAGGAAAACACCTTTTGTGATTGTTACTGGAATGCAACCTAGAGGGATATCTGAATTGAGGGATGTTTCTAGTGAAGAAAATAGAAGTGTTGCAGGGGTAGAATTTGCTAAATTTATGGATTCTTTGCATAAGGAAGTGAAGTTGAGGTTGGAACAAAGTAATTATAAATATAAGGAGAATTTTGATAAGTCTAGAAGACACCATGTTTTTGAGGTTGTTGATGAGGTGATGGTTCATTTGAAGAAATTAAACATGTATTGAATTAGAGAGTTGGTAAAAGCATAAGAGGAAAGGATTACTATGAGTATTTGGTGAAGTGGAAGAACAAAACAGTTTAAGATGCTACATGGATTTCTCAATCTGAGTTGGATTAAGCTCAGGTTGTGACACTTGTATGATTCAGGAGAATCATTTCTTTCAATCTTGGTTGTCTGATACAGGAGCATCCTGGGTTGCATTTCTATCTTGCATGTTTCTTTTCTTAGTTGTTGTTGAGTTCCTTATCATTGTCGAGCTCTTAGTTGTTGTTGAGTTCCTTGTTGCTGTCAAGCTCTTAGTCTTTGTCGAGTTCATAGTTGTTGTTGAGTCTGTAGTTGATGTCAAATTTGTGGTTGATGTCAAGTTCACAGTGGTTATCAAGTTTGCAGTTGTTGTTGTGTGCCTGTTGGTGTCGATTATACATGTCAAGCATTGCCAAGTGCTAGTTTTGCCTTAGTCCTTCTATGACCAAGTTGTCTATGTCTAGTTCCAATTTTGGCCAACCTTGCATATTTAATTTTGAGATTTTTATTTGTTGGGAGCCAAATTGTGGCTAGGTTTGCATTTAATGTAAGGGTTTACTTGGTAATTTGTAACAAGATGACTTTTGGTTGTACAAGTATTTAAAGGGGTATTGGGTAGAGTCTTAGGTAATGATTTGGCAGATAAAGAAGAGTAGAAGCAAAGTGAGAATGTGAAGATCATCACTGAAGATTGAAGTTTGAATTATAATGTTGATCGTAAACTAGAAGGCCTTACAACTGGGTATGTAATTGGATGATTTTGATGAATCAATAAAGTATTTTGCTCTTCTATCTCCTTTGGTTGATGTTCTTTGTGTTGTTTTTCTATTGTGTTTGCTCTTACAAGTGACTTTGATAGCTAGGTGAGCCTTTGGCCCTAGTTATCCAAGTTTCTCCCTGTGTCATAAGCTTATGTATACAACATTTGTTAAGGCTAAGCTAAACCCTTTGATTTAAAACACAAAATAAATCATTTAATAAATAATGTTACAATTAAATTTCATCATAAAGAAGTTCAAGAAGTGGCATGAAAATTGATTTGTTACACTTACATCTTCCACAAAGTGACCACAAAAGTATGTAAATTTGTTACTTGCAGTGAGAAGTTTATTTAGGCATTGGCATGTAATAGAAATCAGTGTGCTTAGCCAAAGCTAGATATCAGCACCACTCTCATAATATTTTTACTCTCTTTTGTATTTTTGAAGTGCTAAGGCCTTACCATGTCCATTCTCTACATGTTCTAAAATCATGACACTCCACGATATTATATTACACTTGGTCATTGAGTGGAACAACTGCGAAGCCTCTTGGATTGAATCACTATTTGTATAGCGTGAAAATAAAAACATTCTATGTATTAACATTCATTTTAGATATTATTTTAATGAGTCTCCAAACCTAATCAATGAATCCACTCTATGCATACCCAGAAATTATATTGTTGCATGAAAAAAATTCTTGTTAATTTTATTGCATCTTTAATTCATCTATTTTGCACATATCCTTTAAGGATTGATAAGAATAAAAATAGAGTTTTTTGAATACATGTGAAGAAAATGATCCATTTCCTGATAGATACCCTCTGAAAATGTTACCAGGTAGCAACACATGTAGAAAAAGTGTCTAAAAATAGAACACTAATAAAAGATTGTAATAATTTAGATTTTTGGAAATTTAAAATAGAAAAGACTACCAAAAAAAATCAGAATGACCAATGAAGAAATAGAAATAAATTTAAGAAAATCAACTTTAATAGGAAATTTTCTAAAGAGCATAGGTTAAAATGGTTGCATGTTTTTATCTAGGCATGAATTAATAGAAACAAGAAACATGAAAACTATAGTCTCCCCTTATTTGTGGCATTATAAAAATTCATCTTAAGACTCAAATTTTGAAGAAAACCATCATAACTTGGATTGATATGTTTTTCTATCAAACATTCACTATTTTCATCGTATGTCCATAATAATTCTGGAACATTTGTAGAGAAAAAAAAATCAATTCAACACGAATATTGGCACCCAACACTAAAATTAGCGTATTGAAGGAGAAGACACTTTAGCTATCAAGTTGGAGGAGATAAGACTATAAATAATGCATGGGAAGGGAGACTATTGTCTACCAACCAATCTTCTATATGTGATGATTTGTATTGAGTTGGTATCCACTTTTTTTCTAATCATATGTGATTATGGAATTCACATATTACTAGCACTCGCACCATACAAGGGTGCAATGACAGCTGATATGTGAATGAAGAGGATACTTTTTTAAAAAAATTACTAAAGTTTTCAAGACATATATAGGAAAAAATTGGGCTACCCATGGATTACAAGAGGTCCTTATCCTTAGTCAAATTGAGCATTCCCTTCCATAACAGGTAATCCCCATTTCATAAAAGAAAAATATAGTGTAACAAATCCCAAAATATTCTTCTAGTATTCGAGACAAGTGTGATTCACCAAGGCTACCAAGCTTCCATTCCTTTGACATGGCACCTTCCAATACAATCACTTATCTCCCTTGCTAACTTTCTAACTTCATTATGTTCATGCGTTCACCCCTCCTCCAATGAAATCTAGTGTTGAGTAAATAGAATTGAGAGTAGCCAAAATTGTTCCTACTCCACTTCCAAAAGAAGAGTAAGAGTAGAGTACTGAAGTGTTCATGAGAAATAATGATGAAGAATGGAAGAAGCAGATAGAACCAACAAGACACAAATATGTATGTTGGAGATGTAAGGAGAGAGGCTATTTTAGTGAGCATTGCCCCACCATTTTTCAATTCACTTGGTGTAGACTGCTCGACACGTGATCCCCTTCACTTCAACTTCTCTCCTTTTTTTTTAAATATCAAAATTTTAGTGTTGAAGTTGATGAAAGATCAACCCCATAGCTCCCAAGAATCACCTGCATGCAAACACTTGTCATAGAAAGAGAGAAGCAAAAGCTATAGAGGTTGGAATTTCCCGATCCATAGATGAGACATTCTTGATGAGCAAAAAGAGAAATTGCTATTATCAAAAGTGAATTAATGTTATAATTACAAAGAGAGATCATCCTTATAAAAGAGATCAAAACCCTAATAGGTAACTAAGCTAGATTGCATGATAATAATTAATAAAAGAATTGATTATTATATGAACAAAGTTTAGCTTAAGTAAACTAGAGATAGTAAGTGACTTAATAATTAAATCAATAAGAATTATTTTTATTACTCTAACACCCCTCCTTAAGATAAACTTAGGAAGTAGCTAAAAACCTAGAAACTACTACTGAAAGTAAATTTGGGTCCCAGCAACAAAGGCCTGATGAGGTACCCAAGCACAACCAAATCTATGCAAAGAGGAGATATAGAGAAAACCACATGGGAAAAACCCTACTCCAAAAAGAGATAGAAATAATGTTTAAAAGAACTAGTGAATGACTAAAGAAGCCTCTAAACTAGGGAATGTCCTAGAAGATAGGAACTAAAGATGATCATGAAGAACACCACTAAAGCGTGAAGCTACAAACACTACCAAACTATCGATCTGAAGAAATTCCACTGTATAGAACATGACTAGGTAGAGAAGACTAAGTCTAAAGAGATGACCAATTGAAGATGGAAGGCATCTTTGTGGCCTCCAAAAATAGCAATTAAAGAATGTCTATATGGTAAATGATCCATCTTAATGAAATGCATAGGTATCTAGCCACTACAATCACCTAGTACATAGGATCAAATACTAAATACATAGCTCACTCCATCAAACCAAGAAAGAAATAGAACAAACATAACCCCCTATAATGTTGAGAGGTTAGACATGAACACTCAAACTGAATACAATATCTCCTGCAAAAAGAAGAACCAGGAACATCGATAGTGCAAAAGAAGTATATACACCTATAATGGCACGTGTCATTGACGCATCATGAGGCTAATGTCATGGAAGGAACACTCACTTGACAAAGGAAGATAGCAAATATGGCCAACATGAAACCCCCCAAGGCACTTTATAATGTAGTGTGAGTACAACAAAATACAAAGATGTGCAAGATCCTGAAATGCAATAGAGTGGCACTTTATCTTAGTGTTTTTACAAAAAACACTACAAAAGGATGTCAACAAAGATAAAAAGAGACATAAGGCTGATACAAAAGATAATACAACCCATGAAAAATCATCTGAAGCAAAAAAATTGATCCATGTACCTAAAACAACCAAGATATCCACAATAAAGAAGAAAAAAAGGAATGGGATGTGCATGGAGCAGAATCTAGAAAATATAATGTCTCAAGATATGTCTCTCGGAGTGAAAAATAGAACGTCTAACTTTGACTACATAAAATGGAAACCAAATAGCATCAAAAGTTCAAATAAACTGCACCATCACGATGACCTCAAAATTTGCTTTTTGATAATATCTTTTTTGTGAAAAATTGAGTCTATATGAACAAGTTATGACCAAAAAACCACAAGTCAAAAGAGAGCTAGAAGGGAAAAATGAAAAATCATTGCCTTGAGATCCATGCCAAAATGACTCGGGAAGCATGTCCACTAGCACCAAAAATTACCTTAGGAAGCATACTAGTTTCACACAAAACTATCTCAACAAGTGTGTAGATTTCATACCAAAATTACCTGGGGTTGCATGTTGGTTCCATACCAAAATTGCATCAGGAAGTGTGTTAGTTATGTACCAAAAATTGTCTCTCTTTTCATGCCAAAAATCTCATTTTTTATGCCAAAAAATCTTTATTTTTGTGCTAGAAAACCTCAATTTCTGTGCCAAAAATCTAGAAGATTACCACCTTGAGAAATGTGCCCAATCTGAGAGCAATAGTTTTTGCCTCAAATTCCAGGTGTGTCCAAATTGGATAAATTTTATATTAAAATAGGGGTTTTTGGGCAATATGATCTCAACGGTGAGGTCCAATCGAAGTCAAAATGAACTAAAAAAGGTGACCCCCCAAATCCAATACAAAAAACTCTAAAAAATAAACCCTCTAAAAGAAAAAAACATAGATCTGAAAGCCAGGCCAAATCTCTCATAAATAGAATAGGGGCATGAAGATCTGGTGCTCTAATACCATGTTGAAGTTGATGAAAGATCAACCCTATAGCTCCCAAGAATCCCCTGCATGCAAACACCTATCACAAAAAGAGAAAAACAAAAGCTATGGAGGCTGGAATTCTCAGATCCATAGATGAGACATTCCTTATGAGTAAAAAGAGAAATTGCTATTATCAAAAATGAATTAATGTTAATGTTATAATTACAAAGAGATATCACCTTATAAAGGAGATCAAAACCCCAACAGTAACTAACCTAGGTTGCATGATAATAATTAATAAAAGAATTAATTATTATATGCCCAAAGTTTAGCTTAAGTAAACTAGAGATAATAAGTGACTTAATATTTAAATCAATATGATTTAATTATTTAAAAAAATCATTAATCTAATAGTTAGTCATGATGGCTCTAGTAGAAAATTTATGAAAAACATCTTTGGTGTTTACTGATTATCAATCAATAGCTTTGATGGGTTGTAATAGAAAACCCTCAATGGAAAATTTTGTATTGTAATTTTGTTTGGATAGAGTTGTCAATATATCATTTTTTTTTTATGCAAAACAAATTTACCTATCATGGTCATGGAATTTTGTGGAATTCTACTTTAATTCAATATCATTTTTTTTTACATTTAAAAAATTTCTATTTGTGCTTCATATTTAAAAGTCAGCAAATGAAATTTTTTGAGCCATATGATCCAAAAATTTAAATATCAGTGTATTCTTGACTTACATGGGTGAGCTTAAATTTTTCAAATCCAAATGGTTTTCTCTTTGTTTTTAATGCTAATTTTTTTTTGGAGACTTCCATAATTAAATCTATTGTTCTTCCTTCTTTTGAAGGCTATGAAGAAAGGAAACCATTGTGAACATAGATTCTTTCATTATGTACTTCTAAATATTTTTTTGAGTTGAAACTCCATTTAATGTGCATACATCGTAATTTCCCATCAACATACTAAACCAAATACAAAAAATTCTCACAAAAATAAATTTAGGGCCAAAGTTAGTCCAACCATGATATCTGGTAAATTGATTGCGCTAATTGCATTGGTTCTCTACAGCTATATGATTTATTGTTCAACACAAGTCAATTCCTTGAGAGTTATTGCATCTTAAGCTTAGAATCAGGTTACAAAGATTGCATCATAGGGCGCATTCTTCTAGCTCACCATTGATGGAGTTGTTCATGAAGGAGGAGTTGTTTCAACTTCCCTTCCTATTTCTTCAATGTGGATTTGTGTTACCCACCTTAAAGATTTAAAAAATTATAACAACATAATAATATAAAATTCTAAATAAAACAAATTATCTCCCCACGTGTCTAATCTGAAGTCGTGAAACTTTTTTGATCTAACCAAAATTGGGGGTTCGCCAAAACATGTTTCTCGACTAATTTTGTTGATTGCATAAGACGATTCTAGCCATGGGTTGCTCCAATGTAAAACTCTATCAGCTAACTATCAGCTGATTAGAGTTTATGAGCCCATATAACATCTTTTTGTATACGAGGACGTCAACAATGATGGTCACAATTTTGACATTTTTGTTAGAGAAAAAGGTTAATTTAATTTAATTTATTAAATTACCTTTTCTTCCTTCTTAAGATTTCACTTTATGCACTTATGCATTCACATTTAATAATTAATTAGTAATTATTAAATGACATTTACCTTTTAGATTACCCTTTTTTAGGTTTTGATCTCCTTTTATAAGGATAGATCTTTTGTAATTATCTCTCATCTTTTTCATTTCTAAGAATACATTTTGCATATTTTTAGAGCAAACCCTTGCCTCTTCTTGTCTTTTTCTTTTTTGTGATAGGTTTTTACATGCAGGTATTCTTCGAGCTTTGTGTATTTTTATTGCTCAAATCCTTCATGGTATCAGAGCCATACCTGTTGTAGCTTGTTCAGTATTTGAAGAAAAAAGAGAACAAGGGTTTGATATAACAAATTTGACATTTTTAGGGCATTTATTTGATTTTTGGAGGTGTGACAGTGGTGATTCAGAAAAGAAAATTATAGAGGTGATTTTCAAATAACGATATCTCACTCATATGGACTCCTTTTTCCGAGTAATTTTTTTTTTTTTTGGGTAGAATTTTGTGATCTATACATTGCTATAGATTACCCAATTTTTTCAAGTTCAAAGTCTTCATTCAAGCTCATATGGACACATATTCAAGTGCTATTTTTTTAAGTGCATAATTTTTTGTCTACTTTCCAAATCTGGTATCAGTTTGGAGTAATATTAAGTGGGTATAATACTTTAAACATTTGGTCATTTTTTTGCCTACAAAAAACAATCCAACACCTTATAAAATAATGACTGGGACCTCTTCTTGTCTAGAACTTCTAACTCCTCATAACTATCACACATGGAAGACATTGATGACATGACTTCTCTGGTCAAAAGGGTTGCAGTCTTATCTAGATGTCGTGCAACCAGTTTTACAAAGGCCTTTTGAGGTATTGCAACACAGGAACAAGATGGATGAAGCAATGGGGTTGATTTATTTATAGGTATCTAATAGTCTACAATTTCATCTTGATGGGTGCAATACCCCTCTAGCTATGTGGACCAAGCTTGAAGGCTTGTTTGGTATAGTGAATGAGTTCAGGGCAGTTTAGATTGAGGCAGATCTTACCTCTCTTGTACTTGATTCTTTTCCTTCTATTAAGGACTTCTTGATGAAGTTCAATCAACATAGATATGTATTGCATGGTTGTGGGAAGACCAAGACTAACACTGAGTGCATTTATCTTATTCTTTGTAAGCTTTGTAGAAACTTTTAGATTTTTGATCTACCTTCTATTCCACCAAAGATTCTTTGGGTAATAGATTTATCATGCCATCCTTTGAGGTTTTTTGTGATTGTTTGACTTGAGAGAAAGCTAAGCTCTCTCAGATGGATTCTCTCACAAGATCATAGACTTATGCATTTGTAGCTCAACCATCTTTAGGAACAAAGGAGAAGACACATAAAGCTCATTCTACAATCTTAGATTGATTCTAGCACTCACAATTCATTAGGGCCACCTCCTCCTAAGGGGGCAATTCAAAGCCAGAAAGAACAAAGTGTGCTTATTGTAATAAGCCTAATCATGATGAATCACATTGCTATGAGAAGAAGTTAGATGGCTATGCCAGATAGGTTTCAGATTTGACAGCTTTCCTTCAATAAAGCAACATTGATATTCCTTCTACTTCTCATAGATCTTCATCATCATCATCATTTCAATTGAATGGTAAAGATATAGGAAAGGTTCATGCACTATGTGCAACTACTATTCTACATTCTTCTAGATGGTTACTGGATTTAGTTGCTTCACACCATATGGCATATTCTCAAGATTTGTTCTCTTCTTTTGAGGCTTCTCCTACTCCTCATATTTTGATGAGCAACATCATTTTTATGGTTGTATGTGGGAAAGGTTTTATTAACATTGATGATGGTACATTTCATGATGTACTTTGTCTTTAATCTTTGTCCTCTAACCTTCTCTCTATTTATCAGATTACACAAAGTGGGATAGGGAAGACAGTTGAGTTTACATAAGATTCAGTGCACATCAGATATAGTGGAACATGCAATATTATTGCTATAGGGATTGCTGATCATGCTCCCACCTATATTCCTTCTCAAATTTTGGTCCACTATCTCTACTATTGAAGACTCGCTCTCTTTTTTTCACGAGAGTCTATTCAGGTGAGGTCAAGTCACTTGAACTTATGTATTTTTCTTGAGACCGGTGTTGTGACTTCTACACCTCCACCTCCTGTTCAAATTCCATCTATCACACACGATTACTCTTCAACATCGCCTACTATTGCAGCTCCAATCATCAAGCTGCATACTGCACTTGTTGAGGATATATTAGAGGACACACATCTCCTCTCAGATGACAGATTCAATACACCTGTTATCCCACCTCCGTTGGAGAGTCCAATTCTGGATTCTCATGCCTTCTCCTTTGAGCATTAGCTAGGTCTTCTAGCTACACCTTATATACATGGGTTTTGTCATCCTTTCCCACTACCTTTGTTTCCTTCAGATTAGAGCCACATTGATATGTTCATCGACATAAGAGTTCTGCCATTCTTGGGGGGAGGGGCCATAGAGTCTCAAGCTTCTATCATGGAGGCTTTCATTGTACTTATGGCCTTGAGAGATTATCTTGACATGTTTCATTTGTGCATCCTTTTCCATCTCTTTTTGGAGTAGAGTTTTTCCCACTAGGTTTTCTCTATTTCTCTGTTTCATAGGGATTTGGTTGTGATTGGGTACCTCATCGGGCCTTGTCGTCAGGACCCAAGTTTGCTGCATTGCATTATAGTTTCCTTGCTCTTTCTGCATTGTTTCTCATCTAAATGGGGGGTGTTAGAGAAAAAGGTTAATTTCATTTCATTTATTAAATTACCCTTTCTCCCTTCTTAAGATTTCACTTTATGAACTAATGCATTCACATTTAATATTTGATTAGTACTTATTAAATCAAACTTACCTTTTAGGTTACCCTTTTTTGGGTTTCGATCTCCTTCTATATAGATATATCCTCTGTAATTATCTCTCATCTTTTTCATTTCTGAGAATACAATTTGTATATTTACAGAGAAAACCCTTGCCTCTTCTTATCTTATTCTTCTCTATGATAGGTTTTTACATGCAGGTATTCTTTGGGCTTTGTGGATTTATTTTGCTCAAATCCTACAATTTTGATTTTCATTTTAGTTTGGGCATCATCTCTCACTTTTTTATTATAAATTTTAGATGTTTTTCTTAAAAGGAGGAGGTTTTTTATTGATCATTTTTTAGCTTTTTTGGTTGGTGATTGGTTCATTTGTGTACCACTATTAGGACATTTCATTAGAATTGCTACTAGAAAATTGCATTTTTGAGTGACTATTGGTGCAAGAACGTAATGGGTATACAACGACACTATTGAAATTCTACTTTTTGACCACTTTACCTCGATGACCTCTATATAGAGAGAGATATGTGAATACTCAAAAGATGAAACCTTAGTTTTAAACTCTCAACTCACCTATCAAGATGCATCAAAAAAATTGAAGAAATTTGACTTATAATTTAAGAATTCTACATACACTACATTAGCTTAGGCAACTACTAGATCGTCTCCCATAAATGATGAACTTGTGAATTTTGTGAAAACTAGAAAAATTGATGTGTGAACAATTGTTAAATTTTATATTTTCTTATAGTAGTTCAGTCTCTATGAGAGGCAAGTACGTTCCCATGTCCACAAAGAAAAAATAGTGAAAATCTTTGGTTAGCAGGTAAATTATCGTAAGTCTTCATTGGACAAAAACTAAAATTTCTAACCCTTTTTTCCTTCTTTCTTTATCTTAATGATAGAGCCCTTGAGCAATATTCAATAAAGGAAAATGACATGAATAAAAATGCTAAACTCTAGTAGAGACAACTATGAACTTTATGTGAGTTTAACAAATCAAAAAATACTATGTACATTAACTTCAAGAAGTTTTATAATTTGAAGGGGTGCTATGCACTTTTATAAAATTAGTTCATGTAAGTCTTCATAGGACAACAACTAAAACTTCTAAGCCTTAGAATAATTTTAAAAAAAAATCTTCTTTCTTTCACTTAACGGTGGAGCCCTTGAACAATGTTCAATAAAGGAAATTGGCATGCATAAAAATGGCAACTTCTAGTAGAGCCAACTATGAACTTTATGGGAGCTTAACAATTCAAAAAATAGTATGTACATTAACTTCAAGAAGTTTTATAATTTGACATTGGTTTAGGATTATCTATCACATTTCCCAAGTTATAACATCATGAATAGGCCTACCAATTAATTTTCTCATCTGCTTAGCATCAAAAGTTAGAAAACTCATTAGGAATCACATTTGTAAACTGATCAAACAGATTTTTCATAAGCTCAAATCTGGAACATAACACATCTCTAACCCTTAGAATACATTGGTGAAAGAAATTTCTCATTTTGGTCAACATGGTCAAAGTTATAGTCATTCAAATTGGGCTACTAGTTAATTGTCATAAAAGGCAACTAGGGAGTTTTAAGTATTTGCAAACGGAATTGGCTTTGGAAACTTATCAAACATATTCATCATGACCTCAAATTGCAAACATAAGATGTCATCTATGAATACAATGCAATGGTATGACCATTTCTTCAAAATACTTGACATATCATGAAATATTTACTATCAAACAAGGCTTCCTCGATTTTTATGCAAAGTGCAAAATCATGATAAAGATAAACACCCAAATTCGAGGAACTTAAAACCATATCAAAACTTATTGAAACGACTTGAAATTTGAAACATAGGTTCTCTGATATGCATACTAAATATTCCCCAAGTGGTGAGTTATGATGCTTTACAAGGTACAAGAAATTCAAATGTAAAGTAGCCCTCTCAACTCCGTTTAACACTTTGGCAAAAAATGCAAATTTCTCAAATGCTCAGGACAACACCTCACCAAATGACTCAAAAATTCAAACTAATGACCAAAAGCATGTGAATGTATCAAATGAAAGGTAGTGAACACCTAAAACACATCATTTGACTCAAAATGAAATTTAGGTCCATATGCACAAAAAACATTTATAGGAGCTAATTTTAGCAAAAAAATTCAAAATGGTACTCAAAAGCCTCTTGCAATTTTGAGTCCCAACACAATGGAGTTTTTTATAGTAAAATCACTGAAGGAATGAGGTCCATGGCCCCTGTATTCTCATATATTTCACTTTTGCTGGGTTATTTTTTTAGCAGTGTTTTAGTTGATATTATGAATGCTACAACTCGAAATATTACAAAAAGAAAATGGTGGCTTCATGAGAACAATCTGAACTACAAGCATCTTAATTTGCATTTTTTTTTCTTAAGGTTCCAACTTTAGTAGAATTTTTCTTTTTTTCTCAAGAGTTTAACAATCTAAACCACAACCATCTTACTCAAGTCATTCTTGAGTGGCCCAAGAGCTCAAACATCATCGGGATGAGATCAACAAACACCATTTAGAAAGCCCTGATGCCCAATGGTGAAACCATTATCGTCAAGAAGCTCTAGATTAATCCTAAAGAAGCCCACAAACATCAAAGAAGAATTTTACAGTGGTTAATGTGCTCGATAATGTTAGGCACAAGAACATTGTTGTCTTCTTGGTTGTTGTTACAATAATGAGACTTCTCTTTTGCTCTATGAGTACATGCCCAATAGGAGATATACAAATCTTCTCCATGGCAGCAAAATCTAATTTCATTTCCAATTTGAGGAACCAAATGCATAAAAATATATCTTCCCACTCATCTTCTATGTGAACCAAATGGTTCAACTAAAATCCCAAAAATCATTTTCAAGATTTGCAAATTCTTGATTTGGCTAATTCGAGATTTGTAGATATCTTAATTTCTATAATTGCACAAACCAAATAGACCCTAAGGTTTTTTTTTTTTGCAAGATTGGATGTTTTATTTGTATTGTGTATTGAATGGATTTCTCAAAGTAGCCTAACATCCTTAATTATAATTTCATCATATTTTGCAAGTTAGTTTGAGATGTCGAGTTGAAATTTGAACATTGTGGGCTAAAGAAGAGCATCGTATCTTATATGTCACCTCTTGAAGATTTTTTTTAATGTACCTTCATCTTCTAAATAAAAATGGATTGCATGGATCTTGAATTTTTTTCCAATTTTTTTGTGTGGTATGCACAATATGCACAATAGATTATTGGATTGAATTGTCTCATTTTTCTCCAATCTTTGAAGTCTAGTTTACTATATGACAGGAGATACAAGGGTTGTTTTCATAACCAATTTGGGGTATATGTCTCTATCTGTAGCCCCCTTTTCCCAAAGGAGAATGTAGATTGATTTATGTGTCATCCAAGTTAATTGGATGGCTTTTAGTGTCTTCTGACTTGAACAATTTGACATTTAAACATGTTTCAAAAAAACATGTAGTTTTGGAAGCATCTCACACAAGTTTATTTATTACTATGCTTTGGCAACATGGAATGAGTTATATTTTTGCATTTTCTACAATCAATTCTAAAATAAGATTGTTATAAATGGCTTTGGAAGATAAATCTAGAAGAGATCTAAAGACCTATGTTGGATTAATTTTGCTTGCTCTTGAGTCTTCTATACTATTAATTTGAGGGAAAAAAAATTAGTTATGTAATATTTTATTATAGAAGTTTCTTTCTTGTACATTTTGGTTTTTAAAATATAAACTACTGTACTTTTCGTCAGAATAAAACACAAATATGTGAAAGTTAACCCACTACGGATCAAGTCTTGATGAGTGTAATGATCTAACATAAAAAAGGGATAAAGTTGAGATCGTGCCCCAAACAAATTTGGCAAAATGGATACCCCTTAGTTGTTGGCTCTTAGTTGAAGAGCATTATCTATTGGCTCATGCTCCTATATCAAGTAGCTAAAAATATTTCATAGAGGACCTCCATAAAAAAATTGTGGAAATATATTCTTGTGATCAAAACCTCATTATTATTAAGTATTCCTTTGATCAAAACCTCATTATTATTATGTCCACTTTCCTTCCCCATCTTCAACATTTTCTTTCTAGTAAAAAACATACCACTCCTATCGACTTACTATACCTACAAAAACACACAAGAGTGCTAGTTAATTTTAATTTTTTAACTAAATAATAATTATCGTGAAGGTGTTTACTCTATGAGATGGAAGGGCTAAATTTATAGATCTACGGTCAATAGCATCATAGGAGCGTGGATGACCATCGGAAGCTTGGGCGTTGTCCGATCATGAAGTCCATGTATTTTTATTTCCTCATTCGAACACTGTCTTTCTTTTTGTACTTATTTATTATGTGCAAAGAATCTAAAAGAAGTAAACATGTAGATTATGTCATTAGAAACACATGTTTGAATAATGGGTAAGTCTGTAAAATAAATGGAGAAGAGAACGATGAAAAATCATGGACGACAGAGCTCCACCAAGCCATTATTAACATATTTGTTCTTCCTCAACATGATAACTTTGACTCCCATCTTGTTGCGGCTTATTTTATGAATCTTGACAAAATGAGTGGCATGAAAAGACACAAGAATAAATCTCTTTTTACTTAGTTTCAGATACGTCGAGCTCAAGAAATTCAATATTAAAACCACATCGTATGATCCTCTGCACATACAACATCCATTTTTGGAATATATAGTCTATGAATCTCACTTAGAAAATCTTGCATGAGAAGATTGTCCACATGAAACACCTTTTCATGTTATTTCCCTCAATTTTGCTACTTCTCTCCTCATTTCTTTCCCATGTTCTCTGTTAATAAAACCTTACAATATTCTTCACTCCTTCCTTATCCAGAATCCCATTTGCACTAATGGGCTACATATCAATGTGATGGCCAAATTAGTGATACGTTTTCCTTTGAATCTTAGGAGATGTGGAGGAGTGGAAGAAGTGGAGATGTTTCCTTAAAAATCTCACCCGCTGCTTCATTTCTTTTGTCTGGTTTCCATTAAAACCTAAAGAATTGTATCTATTTTTTGTGCCATGACTCCTCAGTTCTTCGTATTTACGAAAATAAAACACCTGTCTACTCAAAATATATGTTCCAAGAAAAAATTCATTAATGTCTAATCCAACATGGACTAAATCTACCTGTATTGAAAAGGGGTAACAGAACCAGGGGATCGATACGAAGCAAAGTCAACTTATAGGAGTGTTGAGAATTTGTATGATCAGGCAAGAGATGTTTACAAGCCCATTCATAGGTTCCCACACATCTTTTCTCTCATCAACTATAACTACATTATTCATTAGTTTATCTTCAGATTCTACTCATTACGTTAAAATCATTTAGGATTCCCACTGATTGTTATGATTGTTCGAGTGTGTAATGTTTTTGAAACATTCAGGTATCATTGCAAACAACCTCATCTCACTGTAGATGAATATGCCAATGAACATGTCAAAGGGGAACTTGATATAATTCTTGAGGATAAGAATATTGTTATGAGTGTAGTTTAGTTTTCAATTCATTTGAAGAATAAATGGGACTTGACGATATTCTGAATAGCTTCTAAGAATCACCTACATGCAAACACCTGTCACAAAAAAAGAGAAGCAAAAGCTATGGAGGCTCGAATTTGCAGATCCATAAATGAGACATTCCTTATGAGAAAAAAGAGAAATTGCTATTATCAAAAGTAAATTAATGTTATAATTACAAAGAGAGATCGCCTCATAAAGGAGATCAAAACCCTAATAGGTAACTAATCTAGGTTGCATGATAATAATTAATAAAAGAATTAAATATTTTATGCCCAAATTTTAGCTTAAGTAAACTAGAGATAATAAGTGACTTAATAATTAAATCAATAAGATGTAATTAATAAGAAAAAAAATTATTACTCTAATAGTTCGTAATTTATGAAAAATGTCTTTGGAGTTTACTGATTACCAATCAATAACATTGATTGGTTGTAATAGAAAACCTCAATGGAAAAATTTTTAGTGTAATTTCATTTGGAGGGAGTTGTCAATGTATCATATTTTGTTTTATGCAAAACAAATTTATCTGTCATGGTCATGGAATTTTGTGGAATTCTATTTTCCTTTCAATATCATATTTTTTTTACATTTATAAAATTTCTATTTGTGCTTCATATTTAAAAGTCAAAAAATGAAAATTTTTGAGCCATATGATCCATAATTTTAAAGATCATTGTATTCTTGACTTCTATGGGTGAGCTTGAATTTTTCAAAACCAAACAGTTTTCTCTGTATTTTTTATGCTAAGTTTTTTTTGGAAACTTCCATAATTAAATCTATTGTTCTTCCTTCTTTTGAAGGCTATGAAGAAAGGAAACCATTGTGAACATAGATTCTTTCATTGTGTACTTCTAAATATTTCTTTGAGTTGAAACTCCATTTAATGTACATACATGGTAATTTCCCATCAACATACTAAACCAAACACAAAATATTTCTCACAAAAATAAATTTATGGCCAAAATTAGTGCAACTATGGCATCTACTAAATTGCATGTGCTAATTGCATTGGTTCTCTACAGCAATATGATTTATTGTTCAACACAAGGTAATTCCTTGAGAGTTCTTACATATTAAGCTTATACTCGGGTTATAATGATTGCATCATAGGGTGTGTTCTTCTGGCTCACCATTGATGGAATTTTTCATGAAGGAGGAGTTGTTTCAACTTCCTTTCCTGTTTCTTTAGTGTGGAGTTGCATTACCCACCTCAAAGATTTCAAAAAATTATAACAACATAATAATATAATATTCTGAATTTAACAAATTATCTCCCCACGCATCTAATCTAAGTCATGAAACTTTTTTTATCTAACCAAAATTGAGGGTTGGTCGAAACATGTTTCCTGACTAATTTTGCTAGTTGTGTAAGATGATTATAGCCATGGGTTTCCCCAATGTAAAATCCTATCAACTAATTAGAGTTTATGAGCCCATATTCCAACTTTTTGTGTACAAGGATGTCAACAATAATGGCCACAATTTTGGCATTTTCATTTTCATTTTAGTCTGGACATCATCTCTCACATTTTTATTATAAATTTTAGATGTTTTTCTTAAAAGGAGGAGGATTTTTATCGATCATCTTTTAGCTTTTTCGATTGGTTATTGGTTCATTTTTGTACCACTATTAGGACATTTCATTAGAATCGCTACTAGAAATTTGCATTTTTGAGTGACTATTGGTGCAAGAACATAATGGGTATACGACGACACTATTGAAATTCTACTTTTTTACTACTTTACCTCGACAATCTCTATATAGAGAGATATGTGAATACTCAAAAGATGAAACCTTACCTTTAAACTCTCAACTCACCTATCGAGATACATCATAAAAGTTGAAGAAATCTTACTTACAATTTAAGAATTCTACATACACAAAGTTAGCTTAGGCAACTACTAGATCATCTCTCGTAAATGATGAACTCGTGAATTTTGTGGAAACTAGAAAAATTAACATGTGAACAATTGTTAAATTTTATATTTACTTATAGTAGTTCAGTCTCTATGAGAGGCAAGTCCTTTCCCATGTCCACAAAGCAAAAATAGTGAGAATCATTGGTTAGCAGGTAAATTATTGTAAGTCATCATTGGACAATAACTAAAATTTCTAAGCCTTAGAATAATCAATTTTTTTCTTTTCTTTCGTTCACTTAATGATAGAGGCATTGAGCAATATTCAATAAAGGAAAATGACATGAATAAAAATGGTGAACTCTAGTAGAGACAATTCTATGAACTTTATGTGAGCTTAACAAATCAAAAAATACTATGTACATTAACTTCGAGAAGTTTTAAAATTTGAAGGGGTGTTATGCACTTTTATAAAAGTGTTTCACGTAAGTCTTCATTGGACAACAACTAAAATTTATAAGCCTTAGAATTTTTTTTTTCTTCTTCTTTCTTTTGCTTAACAGTGGAGCCCTTCAGCAGTGTTCAATAAAGGAAATGACATGCATAAAAATGGCAACTTCTAGTAGAGCCAACTATGAACTTTATGGGAGCTTAACAAATCAAAAAATAGAATGCACATTAACTTCAAGAAGTTTATAATTTGATATTGGTTCAGGCTTATCTATCACAGTTCCCAAGTTATAATATCATGAACAGGCCTACCAATCAATCTGCACATCTAATTAGCATCAAAAGTTAGGAAATGTATTAAGAATCACTCTTGTAAATTGATCAAACAGATTCATCATAAGCTCAAATCTAGAACATGACATGTATCTAACCCTTAGAATACATCAGTGAAATAAATTTCTCATTTTGGTCAACATGGTCGAAGTTATAGTCAATCAAATTGGGCTACTGGTTAACTATCATAAAAGGCAAGTGGGTAGTTTTAAGTATTTGCAAATGGATTTGGCTTGGGAAACTTATCAAACATATTCATCATGACCTCAAATTGTAAACATAAGGTTTCATTTATGACTATAATGCAATGGTATGACCATTAATTCAAAATACTCACCATGTCATGAAATATTTACCGTCAAACAAGGCTTCCTAGATTTATATGCAAAGTGCAAAATCATGACAAAGATAAACACCCAACTTCGAGGAACTTAAAACCATATTAAAACTTATCAAAATGACTTGAAATATTAAACATAAGTTCTTTGATATACATACTAAACACTCCCCAAGTGGTGAATTATGACACTTTACAAGGTACAATAAATTCAAATGTAAAGTAGCCCTCTCAACTTTGTTTAACACTTTGGCAAAAATGCAAATTTCTCAAATGCTCAGAACAACACCTCACCAAATGACTCAAAACTTCAAACTAATGACCAAAAGCATGTGAATGTATCAAATGAAAGGAAATGAACACTTGAGACACATGATTTGACTCAAAATGACATTTAGCTACATATGCACAAAAAACATTTATAGGAGCTAATTTTAGCAAAAAAATTCAAAATGGTACTCAAAAGCCTCTTGCAAATTTGAGTCCCAACATAATGGAGTTTTTTTACAGTAAATCCATTGAAGGAATGAGGTCCATGACCACTACATTTTCATATATTTCTCTTTCACTGGCTTTTTTTTAGCATTTTTTTAGTTAATATTATGAATTATACAACTTGAAATATTACAGAAAGAAAACATGGGCTTCATGAGAACAACCTAAACTACAACCATCTTAATTTGTGTTTTTTTATTTTCTTAAGGGTCCAAATTTAGTAGAAGTTTTATTTTTCTCTCAAGAGTCTGACAATCTGAACCACAACCATCTTACTCAATTCATTCTTGAGTGGCTCAAGAGCTCAAACATTGTTAGGATGGGATCAACGAACACCATTTAGAAAGCCCTAATGCCCAATGGTAAAACCATTGTCATCAAGAAGCTCTAGAATAACCCTAAAGAAGCCCATCGATATCAAAGGGACATTCTTAAAGAGGTTGATGTGCTCAATAATGTTAGGCACAAGAACATTGTGTGTCTTCTTGGTTGTTGTTCCAATAATGAGACTTCTCTTTTGCTCTATGGGTACATGCCCAATAGGAGTTGTATAGATCTTCTCCACGGTAGAAAAATCTAATTTCATTTCCAATTTGAGGAACCAAACACATAAAAATATATCTTTACACTCATCTTCTATGTGAACCAAACGGTTCAACTAAAATCCCAAAAATCATTTTCAAGATTTGCAAATTCTTGATTTGGCTAATTCAAGATTTGTAGATATCTCAATTTCTACAATTCCACAAAACAAACAAACTCGAAAGGTTAATTTTTCTGCAAGATTGAATTTTTTATTTGTATTGTGTATTGAATGGATTTCTTGAAGTAGCCTAACATCCTTAATTACAATTTTATCATATTTTGCAAGTTAGTTTGAGATGTTGAGTTGAATTATGCATGTTGTAGGCTAAAGAAGAGCACCGTATCTTATATGTCACCTCTTGAAGATTTTTTTCTTTATGTACCTTTGTCTTCTAAAGAAAAATGGGTTGCATGGATCTTTATTTTTTTTCAAATTTATTGGGTTGTATGCACAATAGATTATTGGATTGAATTGTCTCATTTTTCTCCATCTTTGAAATCTACTCTACTCCATGATGAGAGATACAAGGTTCATTTTCATAACCAGTTTGGGGTATATGTCTCTATTTGTAGCCCTCTTTTCCTAGAGGAGAATGCAGATTTCTCTATTTGTAGCCCTCTTTTCCCAAAGGAGAATTCAAATTGATTTATGTGTCATCAAAGTTAACTAGATGGCCTTTAGTCTCTTCTAACTTGAATGATTTACAATTTAAACATGTTTCAAAAAACATGTAGTTTTGGAAGCATCTCTTGCAAGGTTAGTTATTACTATGCTTTGGAAACATGGAATGAGTTATATTTTTGTATTTTCTACAATCAATTATAAAATAAGATATTTATAAATGGCTTTGGAAGATAAATCTCGAAGAGATCTAAAGATTTATGTTGGTATTTTTTTTTGCTTTCTCCCGAGTCTTCTATACTATTAATTTGAGATTTATTTTTTTCAATTATGTAATATTTTATTATAGAAGTTTTTTTCTTGTACATTTGAGTTTTTAAAATTCAAACTCTTATATTTTTTGTTAGAATAAAAGAAAAATATGTGAAAGTTAGCCCACTACGGTTTAAGTCTTGATGAGTGTAAGGATCTAACATAAAAAAGGGATAAAGTTGAGATTGTGCCCCAAACAAATTTGGCAGAATGGATACCCCTTAGTCCTTCGCTCTTAGTTGAAGAGTATTATCTATTGGCTCATGCTTCTATATCAAGTAGCTAAAAAGATTTCATGGAGGACCTCCATAAAAAAATTGTGGAAATTTATTCTTGTGATCAAAACCTCATTATTATTATGTCCACTTTCCTTCCCCATCTTCAACATTTTCTTCGTAGTACAAAACATACCACTCCTATCAACTTACTATATGTACAAAAACACTCAACTACTAGTTAATTTTAAATTTTTAACTAAATAATACTTACCGTGGAGGCATTTACTAGAAGAGATAGAAGGGCTAAATTTATAGATCTAGGGTAACTAGCATCACAGAAGTGTGGACGACCATCGGAAGCTTGGGCATCATCCGATCATGAAGTCCATGTATTTTTTTCCTCATTTCAACATTGCCTTTCTTTTTGTACTTATTTATTTATTGCACGTGTCAACATGTGCAAAAAGTCTGAGAGAAGTAAACATGTACATTATGTGGTTAGAAACACATGTTTGAATAATGGGTAAATGTGTAAAATAAATGGAGAAGTGCACAATGAAAATTCATGGAAGATAGAGCTCCACCGAGCCATTATACAAAAGATTGAGAGATTTCAACTCACACGTCAAATATTAGGTGACTGGGAATTATTTCATTTAACATATTTGTTCTTCCTCAACACAATAACTTCATGAATCTTGATAAAATGAGTCGCATGAAAAGACACAAGAATAAATCTCTTCTTTTGTAGTTTCAGATATGTCGAGCTCAAGAAATTTAGTATGAAAACCATATCATATATGTACTTTGGAACATCCTCTGCACATACAACATCCATTCTTGCAATATATAGTCTATGAATCTCACTTGGAAAATCTTGCATGAGAAGATTGTCTAACATGCAACACTCTAGCATTCCATTTCCCTCAATTTTTTTGCTTCTATCCTTTCTTTCCCATGTTCTTTATTACTATAAACCTTACAACATTCTTCACTCTTTCCTTATCTAGAATCCCATCTGAGTGCCCACACAATTGGACTCCAATACCCAACTTTATAGCCAATTTAGAATTAATATGTTGATCTACAATAATGAGTAACATATCAATGTGACACCCAAATTAGTGATACTTTTGCCTTTGAATCTCAGAAGATGTGGAGGAGTGGAAGAAGCAGAGATGTTTCCTTAAACATCTCACCCACTGCTTCAGTCCTTTTGTCTAGTTTCCAATAAAAGCTAAAGAATCCTATCTATTTTTTGTGTCGTAACTCCTCAGTTCTTCATATTTATGGAAAATAAAACACCTGTCTGCTCAAAATATATGTTGCAGGAAACACTCATTAATGTCTAATCCAAACATGGATTGAATGTACCTATATTGAAAAGGGGTAATAGAAACAAGGGATTGACATGAAGCAAAGTCAACTTATAGGAGTGTTGAGAAATTATATGATCAGGCAAGAGATGTTTGCAAGCCCATTCACAGGCTCCCACCCCTCTTTGCTCTCATCAACTGCAACTACATTATTCATTAGTTTATCTTCAAATTCTACTTGTTACATCAAACTCATTTAGGATTCCCACCAATTGTTATGATTGTTTGAGTGCGTAATATTTTTGAAACATTCAGGTATCATTGCAAACAACCTCATCTCAGTATAGATGAATATGCCAATCAAACATACGACAATGAACATGTCAAAGGGGAACTTGATATAATTCTCAAGGATAAGACTAGCAATCACACCTTAGTGTGCAATAGGTATGTTGTAGATGTATGAAAGATCATTTAAGTATTTATTCCTTTGCATGTATCTTCCTCTCATCCTTTTTATATCCTATTATCTCTGTATCGATATATCTTACCATCTATATCTCCTCCTCGTTATCTCTCCCTCTCTATGTCACCCTCTACATCTCCCTAAATCTCTTTCTATCTTTACCTCTTAATGTATCTCTATATCTCTATATGAACATCTATCACTCTATATTCATCTTTATCTTTTTCTCAAGAGTCTAAAAATTTGAACCAAAACCATCTTACTAGAGTCATTCTTGAGTGGGTCAAGAGCTCAAACATCATCGAGATGGGATCATCAAACACCATTTAGAAAGCCCTGATGCCCAATGGTGAAACCATTGTCATCAAGAAGCTCTGGACTAACCCTAAAGAACCACCAACATCAAAGGGGCATTCTTACAGAGGTTGATGTGCTTGCTAATGTTAGGCACAAGAACATTGTGCGTCTTCTTGGTTGCTATTCCAATAATGAGACTTCTCTTTTGCTCTATGAGTACCTGCCCAATAAGAGTCATATAGATTTTTTTCATGGCAGAAAAATCTAATTTCATTTCCAATTTGAGGAACCAAATGCATAAAAATATATCTTCCCTCTCATCTTCTGTGTGAACCAAATGGTTCAACTAAAATCCCAAAAATTATTTTCAAGATTTGCAAATTCGACATTTGGCTAATTTGAGATTTGTAGATATCTCAATTTTTACAGTTCCATGAACCAAACAAACCCTAAGGGTTAATTTTTATGCAAGATTGAATGTTTGGTTTGTATTGTGTATTGAATAGATTTGTGATATTGCTATTAGGATTTAGCCCTGTGATTTTGAGTCAAACTCATTGACCCATGTTTCATGAGTAGTGATTCAATATGAATCCATCTCTCTTGAGAATAAATGGAAAACTTAGCACTTATTGGATCTAGGTGATGCTCACAGGAGTGAAGCACCAGGACTTCCCGGGAGGTCACCCATCCCAGTACTACTCCAGCCTGAGCGTGCTTATCTACGGAGTAGCCTAACATCCTTAACTATAATTTTATCATATTCTGCAAGTTAGTTTGAGATGTTGAGTTGAATTCTACATGTTGCGGGCTAAAGAAGATTATCATATCTTATATGTCACCTCTTGAAGATTTTTTTTTATGTACCTTAATCTTCTAAAGAAAAATGGATTGCATGGATCTTGATTTTTTTTCAAATTTGTTGTGTTGTATGCACAATAGAGTATTGGATTGAATTGTCTCATTTTTCTCTAATCTTTGAAGTCTACTTTACTACATGATGGGAGATACAAGGTCCATTTTCATAACCAGCTTGGGGCATATGTTTCTATCTATAGCCCCCTTTTCCCAAAGAAGAATGTAGATTGATTTATGTGTCATCCAAGTTAACTGGATGGCTTTTAGTGTCTTCTAACTTGAATGATTTGCAATTTAAACATGTTTTTAGAAGCATCTCATGCAAGTTTATTTATTAGTATGCTTTGGCAACATGGAATGAGTTATATTTTTGCATTTTCTACAATCAATTCTAAAATAAGATTGTTATAAATGGCTTTGGAAGATAAATCTAGAAGAGATCTAAAGATTTGTGTTGGATTAATTTTGCTTTCTCTTGAGTCTTCTATACTATTAATTTGAGATTTTTTTTTTTCAATTATGTAATATTGTATTATAGAAGTTTTGTTCTTGCACATTTGGGTTTTTAAAAATTCAAACTATTATATTTTTGTCAGAATAAAAGAAAAATATGTGAAAGTTAGCCCACTGTGGATCAAGTCTTGATGAGTGTAAGTATCCAAAATAAAAAAGGGATAAAGCCAAGATCATGCCTAGATGAATTTGGAAGAATGGATACCCCTTAGTCCTTGGCTCTTAGTTGAAGAGTATTATCTGTTGGCTCATGCTCCTATATCAAGTAGCTAAAAATATTTCATGGAGGATCTCCATTTAAAAAATTGTGGAAATTTATTCTTCTGATAAAAAACCTCATTATTATTAAGTATTCCTTTGATCAAAACCTCATATTATTATGTCCACTTTCCTTCCTCATCTTCAGCATTTTCTTTGTAGTACAAAACATACCGCTCCTATCAACTTAATATACGTACAAGAGAACACAACTGCAAGTTAATTTTAATTTTAAAAATAAATAATAATTACTGTGAAGGAATTTACTATATGAGATGGAAGGGCTAGATTTATAGATCTATGGTCAATAGCATTACAAGAGTGTGGATGACCATCAAAATCTTGGGCATCATCTGATCATGAAGTCCATGTAATTTTTTTCCTCATTTTAACACTGCCTTTCTTTTTGTACTTATTTATTTATCGCACGTGTCAACATATGCAAAGAGTCTAAGAGAAGTAAACATGTAGATTATGTGGTTAGAAACACACATTTGAATAATGGGTAAGTGTATAAAATAAATGGAGAAGCGCACAACGAAAAATCATGGAAGATAGAGCTCCACCGAGCCATAACTAGCTTATATATACCTATATATATTAAGCCAATAGTAATCATTCTCGAGGCACCTATTTTTATTTAATACCAAGGTTATTTTAATCAAAGTTGGGATTTATGAAAATAAAAATAGGTGCCTCAAGAACGATTACTCTCAGCATAATATATATACATATATATAAGCTAGTGGCAGTTGCGGCGCAATAGGAAAAACATTTACTTTTATTTATATTTTGATAAGGTTATTATAAAATTGTTAATTAATTTTTAATTAGAGTTGTATAAAGTTACTATAAAATTATGCTTCAAAACAATTTTTTTAATTTAATATATGGAGTTTAATTTAGATAAATAATAATAATTTTATTTTTGGGATATTGTAATGTAAAATGTTATAGTCAAACATAGATATATGGTTAGGGACAAAATTACCATTAAAGTTAACATTAACCTTAGGGATAGAATTAGGGTTAGGGTTTGATGGAATGTTCAAAATGGGAAGAGTGCTTCTGAGAGGGGGGGTGAATCAGAAGTACCATACTTTTCACCTTTTTTAATCCTTTAAATCAAATAACTAAAAATAAATTGCATGCATGTAAACATATTAAATGAACATAAAGTAAACACATGCAAGTAAACACATGACACCAAATTTGGTAACCCAAAAATCCTCCAGGAATAAGAAGGTAAAACTAGGGTGGGGATGATACCCACAAAAATTATTGCAGCAATAATTGTTTGACCACTTCTAATGGTCTACCCTATTAAAGGCTTTACACTGTATCAATAGTGACCTAGTTAGAGGATCTACAAACACTTTACATGAAGTGTTACCCTGTTAAAGGATTTACAATAGGTTGTTAAACCCACCTAATACAATAGGATTTTCAATCACCTTCTCCAAAGGTTCTCCCACCTAGCTGTTAAGCTAACCTATCAATGTAGGATTTTCAACATCTAATACAATAGCAAGAAAGTATTAGAAACCTTTGACCTAATTGTTCACAATCTCCAATTGTTGATTTCAAGTACTTGATCTGCTCCTTCTAATCTTGATCCTTTGAGATCTGATATCTGATCTTGTCCATTGTCCCTTGTACTATTTTGATCAACTGGATATGTAATTGTTGCTCTGTTCCTCTAAGTCTTTTACTTTTCACATTGAATTTCGCTATAGTTTCCCCATACATTGTTCTCATCCACATTCATAATGGGGTTTTCAACCTCTTTTTAAAGATTGTGAAGACTTAGGGTTAGGTATGGATCTACGATCCATATTGAATCTTAAGTTCTCGCTCATTCCTTGCATTTTTCTTATTGGTTGCATGCCTTCTCCATTTTTCTGATTGGTTGCATGTTGATCGCATAGGAAATGTAAAAGATTCGATCTTATCCTTGTTCACCTTCGAAATCCTTCTATTTTGGCTCCAAAAATGGTTTACATTTGAGTTTGTGAGGGCACAAACTCATATGCTAATTCTGTGTTACTCGACACATACTGGACTACTGGTGCTCAACACATATACTATCCTAGTTTGCTCGACACCTATTACATTCTGTCTTGCTTGACACATGTATAGTTTTGGCTCACTCAGCATATGAAGCATTCTAACTTGCTCGATATCAACTGTGACTCAGCACCTATATATCACTCGACGTCTATTGCTTATTCGACACCTAAAGTCACTCGACACCTGTTGAAATTCTGACTCGACACCAACTATGGCTCAACATACATAGTGTACTTGGCATCTATAGTGAAATTGGTTAAGAGTGTTGACACTCAAATGTCAAAACTATTCTAAGACTAACAATCTCCCCCTTTGACATGAGTATCAAAAACACTTGACATTTATTCATCTGTCCTTATGAGTACCTTATCCACAAAATTTCAAAATTTATTCAAAATACCTTGTTACTCCCCCTAAGCTAATTGTGCCTTGACATTCTTTGCAACCAAAATTCTGTGTTGATGTGCCTGATACTCTTTGTCTTTTGCCCTGTTCCTATATTATGTACCTGTGATCTATATCTTCCATATGATTGCCAAAAAAATTGTATCTCCCCCTCACTTTGTCTTTTGCTTATCTCCCCATTTTTGCTATCAAAAAATTATAGTATTTTCCCCCTTAGTTATATCAAACTATTATATCTCCCCTAAAATGTATATTTCCCCCTTTTTGATACTAATGTCAAAGGGTTCTAAGGAGTAATACCATACTTAGCCAAAAAAATATTATTTACCTCCATTATTGTTTTCAGAGCTGCATCCCAATTATCCAAAGCTATGTCAAGTGACTTTTGTTGGATGGCAGTCTCTACAACAAGGTGTACAAGTCCATCCAATGTAGAAAGATTTGGATCTTTCTTTAGAACTATTTCTGCATAGACTTGTTCCTTGTGGAGGACTTCCAAATGTGGGGTGATAGAGGATTGAATTTGCATTAATTTAGCCCTTATATTGGCTTCCTCTATTGTGAGTACATCTAACTCCCTTTGAGTGTGAAGCGATTGTGAAAAATGCTTCTCACTTTGAGTTGGATCCTTTGGCAGTTGCATGCTAGAAATTTTCAAATTTATTTCCAAGCTCATTATTCTATGAGTTGTTTCATGTGTGAAGTTGGAAAAATCACACAGTTTTATGTATAATGAGAAAATGTTCTCAAGTACAAATTTGACCTTGTTTATTTTCTTGGCCAACTCAACTTGTTCAAGTGTTATACCACTTGATATCTTTTTATTTACCTTTCCTTGAAATTTTCTTTCTGACCATTCCATGAGTTTAGCATTAGTATCCTGGTCTTCATTGGTCACCTGGTCAACTATATTTGATAGTTGCACCACTATGGGCTTTGATTCATTTGGTGACTGCAAGTTGAAGGCATCCATAAAGAGTCCTTAATGTCGTGTAGTGATTGCTTGTGTTTGAACTCTTTCTTGAGTATTTCCTGCCTCATCCTTTTGTCTAATGCATTTTGCATCTCATTGATTTGTGCCATTGTGATGGTCTTGGAATCATATGAGGGTATTACAATATCTTTATCTAATTCAGGGTCTCCATAGTGAAGTACCCTCGCCACTCTGGTTGACCTCAAGCCTAGAGTTGAGATTTGTAAAGGTGTGACTTTAGTGCTTGGCTTGTGAAGGGTCTTTGTAGGAGTGCCAGTTTTTGGTAGTTCTACCAATGTTTGAATGGTGGCCTGCTCCTTTTCTTTTGAGGTATCCTCCTTCTCATCTGACTTTCTTTCGACTAGACTCGGCTTCTACAATGTATCTCCTACTGTTGGAGGTGGTGGAAGCATCAAAATTTTAGTGCTAGTAGCTTTATAAGTGAAAGGTGGTTCTTGTGTTTTCACCTTTTCTCTTTGTGGTGTTGCTACTGCCTTCTGTAGCTCATCAACACTCACCAATATAGGGCTTGTACATAACTGTGCCTAAAGAGTAGATTGGTGAAGGATCTTGGAGAAATCCTCTGCAGTTAGGGGACTAATATTCTGAGCTGATTTATTAAGAACATCCTCAATAGTTATTGTATCTGCAGGTGTGATGGTTATATGAGGTGGACTAGGAGGTGGCATTTGTGTGTCTTGCACACTCTGTTCCTCTTCTTGTTGTTGTTCAGTTGTTGCCATAGTTTCTTCCTTTTGTGTTTCTTCCTCCTCACCCTTTTCTTTATCCTCCTCAACTGTCTTATCTTCCTCTTCTTTCTTCTTTTCTTCTTCAGCTCTTGTTGTTGCTTCCTCCTCCTCCTCTTGCTTCTCTTCCTCTCCTTTCTTCTCTTCTGTTTTTTTTTTCCTCTATCTTTTCTTTGGCACTGGTTTCTACCTTATTTGCTTCCTCTACCTTGTCATCAGTTATCTTATAAATTGTTTTCCACAATTGTGTGGATTTCTTTACTACATCCTCAATCTTGTTTTGAAGGATGTTGAAAGCTCTATACTTAGGTGCAAATTTTCCACCATGTTTCTTATTTGCCTTTTTTATTTGACCCTTTGTTATGCTAGGCTTTACTTGAGCCAAGGTAGATTCTCTAATCTCCTTTTCCATTTTTAGACAATAATGTCATTTATTCTCAACTATCTCATATAGTTCCTTGGGCATGGTATTGTCAAGCTCTAGAGGTGTGTTTTTGAATTCTGCCATCATGGCATGCACAGATTCCTCTATTTTATTTTGCTTTTCCCTATTAAGCTTATTAAAATCAAGAGTCTTTAAATCATTTAAATCTGCATTCTTAACTTTTTCACAGAGTTTATCAATTGCAGACTTTGGAGGATGACTTACCACTCTAAATTGGTTTTGGTCCTCTGATTCTATTCTCTCTTCATCATCTGTATTTGGCTATGCCACATACTTTTTTCTTTTCTTTCGCTCTTCAGTAGGCTATTCACTGGCCTTCTTCTTCTCATTTGATTTTGCCTTGGCCTTTTGTGTGGAGGCCCTTGTAGTAGCCCTTGTTGCTGGAGCTGGCTTGGGTTGAGCTGGCTTAGTGACCTTCTTGGGTTTGGGCTGAGCTGGAGGTTGTGTTTTTGCCTTTCTCTTCTTTTTCTCGGTAGGTGTAGGTGCTTCCTCAACTTCTTCTTCCTCAACACCTTCCTCCTTATCTTCTCCTAAACCCTGGGTCAACTCTATTGGGTCTTGCCCTTGATCTTCTTCTTCTTCACCACCACCTGCTTCTCCTTCAATGCTTGCTCCAAATTTCTTCTTTATTTTCTTTACTATTTTATCTTTCTTCTTGATAATAGAAGTTGTCTTTAAGTCTATCTCAACCTTTGATTTGACAACATCATATGTGCCAAAATGAGGAGCCTTCTTGTCTATCTCTTCTGCAAGCAATGTTGTGATTTTTGTTGAGGCTTCATCTATATCAAGCTCATATCCAAATGGCCTTAGCCATCTTACTCTTGGTATTGCTACCTGGATGTAGGTGTTATCAATGTCAACCAAGAAGCATATGTCATTCATGTGCTTTTCCACTAGGGAAACTAGTATTATAACCCTTTGCTTCATGGATTTCTTAAAATCTTTAGAGTAACTTGTCATTTGTGCCTCAAAATTGTCACCCATCTAATCAATAAACTCATTGATTTGTGTAATTGCAGTTTTGTTGGGGTTCCAATTCACCTTTCCTAGAGAAGGAAACTCTTCCATAACATAAAAGAATATACACATGAGAACTGAACCAAATTTACATTGAACACCTTTTGATCTCCTTATTGCTCCTAGGTTTTCATTAATTTGTTGCAACATAAGTTTAGATAGGTCATATGTGTGATCTTTCCTTACTAGCTTATAGGCTACATCAACTGTTATACATGACACACTGTTCAATCTGTTGGATTGGTAGAATTTATGAAAAATTAATCTCACAACAAAGTCTAGAAGAGGATTGGTAACAGTGTCAATAGTCATACCCCTCTTATTCCATTTAGCACATGTATTCCTCTCAATGATCTCTTTGGAATCATTGCACAGGGTCTTAGGCCAATCTAGGGTTGGAAAACCCATAACCCTATGCACTATCCTTTTTGTGATCTTTATCGATCCTATTTCTAGCCATAAACATTCATTGTGAATTCTACTCAAAACAATCTGTATCCATTCAATTTTGAAACCTGTAGGATAAACTAGGGCATTGGTCAAACCCTTCTTCTCAACTATTTGGAATTTGTCCTTCAAAATCTTGTTCTTGCATAGTTTACCATAGGCTTGGAATATTTCTAGGTCACCTATTCCACCTATCTTTCAATTATAACATTTTCTCACATCTTGAACCATTACAACTTTAGGTGGTATGACAGACAATGCACCAGCTGGGTCATTTCTATAGGTGACTTCAGGGATTGGCCTAAATTCAGATTGTTTGACCTTGTTGCTAACTAATTGAACCTCATAACCTTCCTTTCCTTTGGAGTTTCTTGAGCTAGAAGTCATTTTACCGAACTAAGGTTTAAATGTATTAAAAACTTTAATTTTGTGTAGCTTGGCATTTGGTAAATACCTTTAAATCGACGAATCTATGCTGAATTGTTGTTGAAATCTGTGCAAATGGCTTCAAGGTTGTTGTTTGATCACTTCTTCACTCTTCTTGTCTTTTCTTTGTGTTTGAATGGCATGAAAATGATCAAAATTTGACCTTATACCTATCAAAACCTAGCATTAAATGCTTCGTGCATATAGTTGTAAACTCGACACTTAAAGGTTTCACCATGACTCGGATCCCATTATATTTCATTTATTCAGCTTCCACTAGATTTCTATTTTACTCGACTTCCATTGGCATATTTCAACTCAGTATCAACCATCAACTCGGTCGCTATTAAAAATTCGGCATCCATCGGAGCTTTACTCGGCATCTGAGGATAGTTCAATAGCATTTGCAAAAAATTCAAATTTTGTCTTGGCATCTTTTGCTCATGCAGATTTCTTCTTTGTAGTATTCCTTTGTTCTTTGGGACTGATGTATGATATAACTTTGTATATCAGTCCCATACACTCTACTTTTGCTTAGTTGGATGAAGTGTGATCACTTGACTTTTTGGGTTAAGTGATCCCTCCATTTGATTTGTCGCACTCATCTTTCTTCTTCCAAGTCTTGTTCATTTGCCCTCTTATTTGTTCAACATCAACCTTCTCTTTTCCTTTGTTGACTTTAGTCTTGGGTGCTTTTGACCTTGTTGGGTAGTTCCTACTGATATGTCTGGTCTTCAAGCAACTGAAACATGTGGTTTGACTTAACCATCTACTATAATTCCCTCTAAAATGTGTCCTTATGCAATTTTCAGGAATGTGTCCATACTCCTAACAATAGTGATAGCTATACCTGGTGTTGTAATCCTAGTTGTAATGATGACCATGGTTGTTTCCCTTTGCAAGCTGATTAGGTGTCCACATAGGCTTTGATCTGCATTCAAACACTCTATGTCCATTATTTTTGTAGTTGTAGCAATGACCTTCAAATCTTGGTGTCCTCATGGTCTTGATTCTGCATTCATGTGTTTGACGTCCTTGTTTCTTGCACTTGTAAAAAAAGCTTGCATTAGTAGGCTTATCATGCTGAAGACTATTCTTGCTCCTCCACACATAAGAGGTATGTCCCTTTTTACCACAGAAATGACAAGTAGGTTTAGTATTTTTACCTTTGTTACTCCTTTCTTCTGCAGTCTTGGATGATTCTCCTTGCTCAGTGCTGGTGTAACCAAGTCTTGAAGTATCATTACTAGCTCTTGGTGATTTTACTAGTTGCTCAAAGTACTTTATAGCTTCATTAGGTTTGTTGAAGCTTTATGCTATCTCCTTCTATCTTTTTAATTAATTCTACAATTGATCATTTTGTATCTTCAATGTATTGATCTCAATGTCTTTCATATTTAGCTCATGATGAGCATTCATCATCTGGTTTAAGGTGTCAAACTTCATGTTTGAGATTCTTTCAAACTCAATTGTCTTCTCCTCCAATCTATTGGTAAGATTTCTCTTGTCATCTTCTATCATGGCCTTGTCTTCAATGGCTCTCTTCTTTTGTTCAATCACTTCACAAAGCATTATGGCTTGTGGTTCTTGTTCAAGCTTGAGTATTCTAATTTCTTCAGCTTGTGCTCTATTTTTCTCCATCAGTTCTGCTATTGATGCATCAAATTCCTTGGAATCTCCATTTGAAAATACTTGTGTGGTATCAATCTCTTTGTAGTGTATGTCATTTTCATCTATGGCTATCTCCTTCCTTCTTTTTAAGAACTTTCTCAATTCTTCTCTAGCTTCTTCCACTTTTTGTAGAGCGAGATGTACATCAATCACCTAATTGTCTATGATCTTCCCAAGTTTGAAGACTTCCATCTTCAAACCTTTTTTCTAAGTTGTTATGCTTCTCCTTATGAGAACTAAGCTCTGATACCAATTGTTAGAATGTTCAAAATGGGAAGAGTACTTCTAAGAGGGGGGGTGAATCAGAAGTACCACACTTTTCACCTTTTCTAATCTTTTAAATCAAATAACTGAAAATAAACTGCATGTATGTAAACATATTAAATGAACATAAAGTAAACACATGACACCAGATTTGGTAACCTAGAAACCCTCTAGGAATAAGAAGGTAAAACTGGGGTGGGGATAATACCCACAAAAATTGCTACAACAATAATTGTTTTACCACTTCTGATGGTCTACCTTGTGAAAGGCCTACCCTGTTAAAGGCTTTACACTGTATCAATAGTGACCTAGTTAGAGGATTTACAAACACTTTACATGAAGTGTTACCCTATTAAAGGATTTACAATAGGTTGTTAAACCCACCTAATACAATAGGATTTTCAATCACCTTCTCCAAAGGTTCTCCCACCTAGCTGTTAAGCTAACCTATCAATGTAGGATTTTCAACATCTAATACAATAGCAAGAAAGTATTAGAAACCTTTGACCTGATTGTTCACAATATCCAATTGTTGATTTCAGGTACTTGATCTACTCCTTCTGATCTTGATCCTCTGAGATCTTATATTTGATCATGTCCCTTGTCCCTTGTACTATTCTAATCAACTAGATATGTAATTGTTGCTTTATTCCTCTAAGTCTTTTACTTTTCACACTAAATTTCACTATAGTTTCCCCATACACTATTCTCATCCACATTCATAATGGGGTTTTCAACCTGCTTTTAAAGATTGTGAAGACTTAGGGTTAGGTATGGATCTACGATCCATATTGAATCTTAAGTTCCTGCTCATTCCTTGCATATTTCTTATTGGTTGCATTCCTTATCCATTTTTTTAATTAGTTGCATGTTGATCACATAGGAAATGTAAAAAATTTGATCTTATCCTTGTTCACCTTCGAAATCCTTCTATGTCGGCTCCAAAAATAGTTTACATCTGAGTTTGTGAGGGCACAAACTCATATGCTAATTCTGTGTTACTTGGCACATACTGGACTATTGGTGCTCGACACATATACTGTCTTGGTTTGCTCAACACCTATTACATTTTGTCTTGCTTGGCACATGTATAGTTTTGGTTCACTCAACATATGAAGCATTCTAACTTGCTCGGCATCAATTGTGACTCAGCACCTATATATCACTCGACATCTATTGCTTACTTGGCACTTGAAGTCACAAGGCACCTGTTGAAATTTTGACTCAGCACCAACTGTGGCTCGGCATACATAGTGTACTCGGCATCTATAGTGAAATTGGTTAAGAGTGTTGACACTCAAATGTCAAAACTATTATGAGACTAACAGGGTTAGCATCAGGGTTAGGGTTAGGTTTTGAGTTATGGTTAAGGTTAGGTTTAGAGTTATGGTTATGGTTATTGTTAGAGTTGTGGTTAAGGTTCGGATTAGAGTTATGTTTATGGTTAAGGTTAGGGTTATAGTTATGGTAATGGTTAAGGTTAGGGTTAGAGTTATGGTTAGGGTTAGGGTTAAGGTTATAGTAAGGCTAGGGTTAGGGTTCAAGTTAGTGCTAAGGTTAGAATTAGGGTTAAGGTTTGAGTCAAGATTAAAGTTAGGGTTACGGTTAGGGTTAGAGTCTAATTATGGTAGAGTTGGATTTAGGGTTAGAGTTAGGGGTAGAGTTATGTTTATGGTTAAGGTTAGGATTAGAGTTATGCTCGTGGTTGAGGTTAGGGTTAGTGTTATGGTTATAATTAGGGTTAGGGTTAGGGTTATTGTAGGGCTAGGGTTAGGGTCAGGGTTAGGGTTTGAGTCAGGGTTAAGGTTAGAGTTAGGATTAGGGTTAGGGTTTGAGTCAAGATTAAAGTTAGGGTTAGGGTTAGGGTTTGAGTTAGGGTTAAGGTTAGAGTTATGATTAGGGTTAGTTTTTGAGCTAAGATTAAAGTTAGGGTTATGGTTGGTTAGAGTCCAATTATGGTAGAGTTAGAATTAGGATTAGAGTTAGGGGTAGATTAATGTTTATGGTTAAGATTAGGGTTAGGATTTGAGTTAGAGTTAAGGTCAAGGTTAAGGTTAGAATTAGGGTCAGGGTTAGTGTTAAGGTTAGGGTTAGGGTTAGAGTTAGATTTAGGGTTAGCATTAGGATTAAAATTAGGGTGAGGGATAGGGTTTGAATTAGAGTTAGGGTTAGATTTAGGGTTATTATTAGGGTTAGGTTTACAATTAGAGCCAGAGTTAGGGTTAGGGTTAGAATTATAGTTAGGGTTAGGGCTAGGGTTAGGGTTAGGTTTAGAATTAGAGTTAGAATTAGGATTAGGGTTAGGTTTAGAATTAGGGTTACAAATATAGTTAGGATTAGAGTTAGAGTTAGGATTAGGGTAAGGGTAAGAATTAGGGTGAGGGTTAGAATTAGGGTTACCAATACAGTTAGGGTTAGGGTTAGGGTTAGAATAAGAGTTAGGGTTAGAGTTAGAGTTAGAGTTAGAGTTAGAGTTAGAGTTAGAGTTAGAGTTAGAGTTAGAGTTAGAGTTAGAATTAGAGTTAGAATAAGGGTTAGAGTTAGAGTTAGAGTTAGAGTTAGAGTTAGAGTTAGAGTTAGAGTTAGAGTTAGAGTTAGGGTTAGAATTAAGGTTAGGATTAGAATTGGGGTTAGAGTTAGGATTAGGGTTAGGGTTAAAGTTAGCATTAGGGTTAGGGTTACAATTAGAGTTAGAGTTAAAATTAGAGGTAGTGTTAGTCTTAGTCTTAGTGTTAGTATTAGTGTTAGTATAAGAGTTAGAGTTAGAATTAGACTTAGAGTTAGTGTTTGAATTGGGGATAGGATTAGGGTTAGGGTTAGGGTTAAAGTTACCTAGTTAGATTTAGGGTTAGGGTTAGAGTTAGGATTGGGATTAGGATTAGAATTAGAGCTAGGGTTAGAGTTAGAGTTATAGTTATATATATAGTGTTAGGGTTAGGATTAGGATTGGGGGTAGGTTTATAGTTAGAGTTAGGCTTAGGGTTAATGTTAGGGTTAGGGTTACAATTAGAGTTAGAGTTAGAGTTATAGTTAGGGTTAGAATTGGGGGTAGGGCTAGAATTAGGGATAAAGTTAGAGTGGGTTAGAGTTAGAGTTAGAGTTAGAGTTATAGTTAGATTTAGGGTTAGAATTAGGGTTAGAATTAGAATTGGCATTAGAGTTAGAGTTAGGGTTAGAATTAGTGTTAGGGTTAGGGTTAGGGTTAGGGTGAGAACTAAAGTTAGAGTTAGAGTTAGGATTAGAGTTATAGTTAGGGTTAGAATTAGGTTAGGGTTAGGGCTAGAATTGGGGTAAGGGTTAGAACTAGGGTTAGAGATATCTAGGTTAGGGTTGGGGTTAGGGGTAGAATTTGAGTTACAATTAGAGTTAGAGTTAGGATTAGGGTTAGGGTTAGAATTAGGGTTACAAATATAATTAGGGTTACATATTGAGTTAGAGTTAGGGTAAGGGTAAGGGGAATAATTAGGGTTTGGGTTGGGGTTAGAGTTAGGGTTTGAGCTAGAGTTAGAGTTAGAGTTAGAACAAGCGTTAGAGTTAAAGTTAGGGTAAGAATTAGGGTTAGGGTTAGGGTTAGCACAAAGGTTTCAGTTAGAGTTAGGGTTACAATTAGTGTTAGTGTTAGTGCTAGTGTTAGTGTCAGTGTCAATGTCAATCTCAGTGTCAGTGTTAGTGTTATGGTTAGAATTGGGGCTAGAATTGAGGCTAGGGTTAGGGTTAGGATTAGGGTTAGAATTAGAGTTAGAGTTAGGGATCAAGTTAGAGTTAAAAATGGAGATAGAGTTGGGGTTAGGGTTAGATTTAGGGTTTGGGTTGGAGCTTGGGTTAGATTTAGGGTTAGAATTAGGACTATAATTAGGGTCAGGGTTAGGACTATAATTAGGGCTAGGATTAGAGTTAGAGTTACATATAGTGTTAGGGTTAGGATTAGTGTTATATATAGTGTTAGGGTTAGGATTAGTGTTATATAGAGTGTTAGGGTTAGGGGTAGGGTTAGGGTTAGAGTTAGGGTTAGTGTTAGGGTTAGGATTACAATTAGAGTTAGAGTTATGGTTATAGTTAGGATTAGAGTTAGAGTTAGGGTTAAGGTTAGGGTTAAGGTTAGAGATAGAGTTGGAGTTAGAGTTAGGGTTAGAGTTAGAATATGGGTTAAAATAAGGGTTAGGTTTAGTGTTATAATTAGCATTAGAGTTAGAATTAGAGTTAGGATTAGAGTTATAGTAAGGCTTAGGGTTAGGGCTAGATTTAGGGTTAGGGTTAGAATTAGGATTAGAGTTAGGGTTATAAAGGGTTAAGGTTAAGGTTAGGGGTAGAATTAGAGTTAGAGTCAGAGTTAGAGTTAGGGTTAGGGTTAGGGTTAGAATTAGAAATAGGATTAGGGTTAGAGTTAGAGTAGTTAGAGTTCAAGCTAGAGTTAGAGTTCAAGTTAGAATTAGAGTTAGAGTTAGGGTTTGTGTTATTATTACGGTTAAGGTTATTTTTGGGTTACAAATCATATTAAAGATGATGTTAGTGTTATTATTACACTTTACCTTTTTTTGGTCGATAATAAGTTTTTTTAATATTAATATAGCAGTATTACAAAAATACTTACAAGATTTTCTCAGCTTTCGACATCACATACTTCCTAACTACCAAATTCAAAGCCCTTTACATATCTATTTACTCGTTTACAAAAAAAAATAAACTTTCCTATACATAATTACTTTATCGAATCCCTCAGACTGACAGTAATTGATGATCATTGGCGATCAACTTTGTCTATAGCCATGCTTGTAGATATATCTTCTTCTTCATCGATGGCACCATAAAATCCTTCCCATCTCAAAACTTGCATAACTTTATCATTGTTTGGCTTTCTTCATCACCTTCGCAACTTCCTTACTTTGTTGCCTTTGGTCATTCACCACCAAAACACCAAAAACTATCTCAATATTGCCCAGCTATTTCACATCTTCATTCATCTTCCACCCTAATCCAAAATATTTCCCCTACCCTCCCCCCCCCACCCCTTATTCTTCTTGCTCCAGCGCTCCTCTTCTTCTTCGGGTAATTTATGAAGAAGCCTTTAATTTGCTATCTAGTCTCCCCCAAAAATAGTTCAATTTCCTTCTTCAAAGTAGCCCAAGCTTGTTTTGCTTTCTCCTTATACATTTCCTTTTCTACACAGTCGGCCACCATAAAAAGCCATATCTTCCTTTCTGTCGGCCTTCCTCATAGTCTTCAAAGCACTCACTATAATCAAACCCCTTGCCTAGCCAAACCCATTCCAAAAGGAATTCCATCCCTACAATTAGATCATCCTGGAACAAATTTCTCATCACCCATTCAACTTCCTCAATCGGCCTCTCAATTTCCAACCCCCACACCATAACGATGGTTGCAATGTCAACATTAATTTTCTAATGATGCTTTGAATTCTAGAAAAGTTCTCCCACTGTCTCTTTTATCATCGCTATTAATCCAGGCGTTGGGCACTTCAAAAGTAGTTTTAACAGCTTGTCCTACACCAGCCGAAATAAAGCCTTCTACTGGTGGCTAGTCTGAAAGGTAAATGTCGCTTCCATATTCTCAGATTTTTATTCCTTACCCACCTGTCACAATTACTATTTTTGGTGTTTTACTGATTTATAATTTTTTACTACCCACTTCCTCAAACGACTGAACCATCATTACTTCACACATTCTGACTTGACATTTTTGCATCATTTCTCTTTATGATTGTCATCCTTAGGTGATTCTCACAATCTTTCTCCTCATTTTTTGATAGTCCTATTAATTACTTTCACCCGCCGTCACTTCTATCTTTCACACAAGTTTCTCATCTGCCCTGTTACTTGCATTATATTTATTATTAATTTTTCAAAAACCACCAACCATTACTTCAAACAATTGTCTCCTCAAAAAACCCAACGGCTACAAAATTCATAAATAGGGTTGCCATCCTCTTTTAAGCTGGTTACCCATTTTGATAAGACATTTGCTTCCCTATTAGCTTCCCTAAACACATGATAGATTTTGAACTCCTCAAAAGTCTTTAACTCCTCTATGATTGATTCCAAAAAAATTAGATGCCATGCCTGGATTAAATTTTTACTAACTACTCACTACCATGGAATCACCCTCTAAAATAATCTTCCTCCCTTCACATTTTTTCACACATTTTAGGGCTAGCATAGCAACTTGAAACTCTGCATCATTATTTGTGCCATCCTTTAATTTTAGTGCTCCATAAGCCACTATATTCCCCAGACTATCTCTGACAATACACCCCGCTCCCGAACTTCCCCTGTTCCCTTTTGAAGCTCCATCAAAATTGACTTTTAGCCATCCTCCCTTAGGGACTTTCCATCTTGCTTCCACTCTTTTCCTAGCCATGGGATTTGTCTATCTTATATCTCTTGCTCTGCCCATTTTTATCCCTAGCCATTTATTCTAGATTACCATATCCACTTTCATAAACACACAATTTGACGGATTTTTACTAAAGATAGCTGCATTCACCACTTCTTCAATAAAGTGATCAATTCTTCTTATCAGTTGTTCTAAAGTATCTGCTTTATCTTGAAAGATTCACCTATTTCTCTCCTTCCACACCTCCCATATCACTATTAAAGGACTTATTCTCCATATACATTCTAGACAATTCTTCTTTCCTCCCCTTGGCCATGAAATAAAAAAGGCCTTTAAAGAGGGACTCCATGGTCCTTCCCAACCTAATTTCCCTTGAAGATGACTCCAACATTGTTTTGCCATCTCACAATTTAGCAATAAGTGATCCACATTTTCTTCCTCCCTTCCACACATAATTTTTTTTGTAGGTCCTTGAAAACCAAATCTCCTTCTCCTTTCCCCTATTAATATTCTCCCTTGGATTGCTAACCACGTGAATATTCCTGCCTTTGGCAGAATTTCCTTACTACAACAGAAGTCTCCTGCCTCAAAGCTATCATCTGTCCTTGAATCTAAAATTTCATAGTCCACTTTAATTGAATATTTACCCATGGCTATTGCACACTAGCTAATCCTATCCTCCTTACTTAAAATGCACACCTTCCTTCCTTTGAAAATCTCTTTCAAAGTAAGTTGTCGTCTTTCAAAAATCCCTTCCACTCTCTAGTCTCTCCATTACCATCTTTTCCCAAATACACCATCCACTTCAAACATACAATCTCTCACATTACTCCCCCATTTGCCACATAAGAGTTTCTTTAGATCTTCATCACCAAATTCCTCCTCTATTGATTTATACCCATTCCATGAATCTTCCCAAAATTTTGCCTTATTGCTATTCCCCACTATCCAAGAGATGTGATCAATGATGACATGTCGACAAAAAATTCCAAATTACTGAGCCTTTTATTGGATTTTGAATAGTTAGGATCCTTTGATTCTCATTATAATCGAAATATTTCACCTTTAGTAATCTCATCCATAATTGATCTTTATCATTTTCCGATTGCCACACCAATTTAGCCCCTAATGCTAAATTCATTGTACTCCAATCTGTTATACCTGCCCCTCCAAATTTCTTAGGTTTACAATTTTTTTCCCATTTCAGTAAGGGTCATTTTTAATCCTCCCCTACCCCACTCCAAAAAAAATTCATTTTCTTTTCTACTAAGTTAATCACCTTCTTTGGAATCTTTAAACACATCATTGAAAAAATAGGGACTGCTAAAACTACTGATTTTAACATTAGAATCATTCCTGCTGAGATTAGCCATTTACCTTTCCATCCTTCCATTCTTCTAAAGCATTTCTCCACTAATTCCTTCCACGCTTCTCCTTTACTTTGTCCATGGAATAAGGGGATCCCTAGATATTTTCTTAGGAGAGCTCCTTGCCTTATTCCTAAAATCCTTCCAATATCTCTTCTCTTTGAGAAAGTGGTATTAAAGAAAAATATTTCAGATTTTGCCCAATTAATCTTCTGTCTAGTTATAGCCCCATAAATTTCTAAAATTATTTTCATGACTCTTGCTTCTCTTTCTGAAGCATCACCTATGAGGAAAGTGTCATCCATAAATAATAAGTGTGAGATTAGGCCCACTCCCCTTGCCACCTTCACCCCCTTCCATTGACCCTTGGATCTTCTTTCTGTAATCAGTCTACCTAAAACCTTAGCTAGAATTATAAATAGAAAAGGGGATAAGGGATCTCCTTGTCTTATCCCTTTCCCTAATTCAAAAAATCTTGTGGGCTTCCATTAACTAACACCGAGAACCTAACTGAGTTTAAACATCCTTTAACCCAATGAATCCATTCATCCTTAAAGCCAAATTGTTTTAGGACCTTATATAAAAAAACTCTATTTACCTCATCATAGGCTCATTTAATATCCAACTTTACCATCATTTTTTTACTCAATTTTTTTTTTCTCTAACCGAGTGAATCATTTCATGAGCAATTATCACACCTTCACAAATTGATCTCCCTGGAGCAAAACCACTTTGTTCTTCTAAGATTACACAATTTAGCACCACCTTTAATCGATTTGCCACCACCTTTAAAATAATCTTATACACTATGTTGCATAATGAAATTGGTCTAAAATCCTCAAAGGATTTATAGTCCTCCTTTTTAGGAACTAGAGCAATGAAGGTGTTATTTAAGTCTTTAAGAACAAACCCCCCTTTTCTAGATTCCTCAACCATTTCCCATATTTCATCCTTAATACATTCCCATATTAGCCTAAAGAAACTCCCTATGAAACCATCAGGTCCTAGGCTCTTATCCTTCCCTAAACTCCATAATGCATTTTTCACTTCTTCTTTTGAAACTTCAGCATATAGCCTTGCCTTTTGTTCTTCGGTAATATATTTTTGAATACTACCCAAAACCTCTTCCTCAATCTCCTCATTCCCCTCCTCCATTTGGCCTCTATCCTTGAAGAAATTAACAACTTCTTTTTTTATCTGAATTGGATCATTTATCATTTCACCATCCACATTCTTTATTGAGAAAATTTTGTTGTGAATCTTTCTAATTTTAATAAAGTTATGGAAGAACTTTGTATTCTTGTCCCCTTCCTTCAACCACATTTCCCTAGATTTTTGCCTCCAAAACAATTCTTCCCTTAACAGAATCTCCCCATACTCCAACATTAGTCTCTTTTCCATCACAAAACCATCCTCCATCATTCCATCTTGAATTATCTTCTCATTTAATAATTTCAGATCCACTTCCAATTCCTCTTTTCTTTTGAAAATATTATTGAAAGACTCTTGGTTCCACACCTTCAATTTTCCTTTGATAAATTGAAGCTTCTTTAAAATCTTAAAAGCCATATTTCCCTCTCTTTTAGGGGTTTCCTTCCACCAACATTCCACCATTTCTTTGAAACCATCTACTCTTAGCCACATTGCTTCAAACTTGAAAGGACATCTATCTAGGGATACTTCCTCTTGTAACCTCAAACTAATAGGAAAGTGATCAGAACCATGAACAGGTAATAACTCAACTCCATAGACCAATCAACTTTTGTCCAATCACCTCCCAAGAGGAACCTATCCAATTTCTCTACAATATTGACAAAACCTTATTGTTTATTATTCCAAGTGAAATCACCCTGCCTAAAATGCACATTAATCAGTCCATTGTCCATGACAAAGGATGAGAAGTCCATTTGCAACTCAGACCTTCATCCTCTTCCCCCTTTTTTCTCCTCTGGGTATAAAATTGCATTGAAATCACCCCCTATAATAGTTATTTCCCCTTGTAAAATTTTCAACATATCAGTAAGAGTTTTCCATAATTTCTTCTTATCTCTACTTTGAGTTGGACCATACACATTGATAATATTAAATTCATATCCCAACTATTTTGAGAACATTTTCAACCATTACCAATTTTTTTTTGGCTTGCATCAGAATTCCCCTTATTGTTTCTTTGTCCCAAAGAATACGCAGTCCTCTCGATGCTCCCACAGTAGCTTCCCATATGCTATCCCATTTTCTAAACTTATTTCTCCAAACCTCCACATCCTCCATCTTAACTTTTGTTTCTTGCAAAACATTATATTTGGTTTAGCTTGGTCCAGACCTCTTCTGACCAAGCGGATTTTGTCAGGGGCATTGCAGCACTCGACATTCCACGAGAGGATCTTCATCCCTTCCAAGAGGGGTTCTTACCCCTTCCCAATTTCAATTTGCTCTGCCCTCTTGCACTTCCAGCTATCTGTAACAAAGCATTTATTATTCTTCTCCCCCTTTTTGGCTTTCTCTAAATGAAGCTTTATGTTTTTTACTTTTTGTTTTCTCAATAGTTCTCTTTTCTTTAAGGATCATGTTTTCCTCCATTCCAAAAAAATCCTCATCATCCTCTTCCTCCCCTACATCCTCCATCCCGTTCAAACTCTCCTCAAAACTAGATTCCCTTGATTTTCCTTGTAGATTTCTTATAGGAGATATTTCAATGTCCCTAAATCCCTCCTCTATCTCCCCATCCACGTTTCCTTTGTAACCAGTTAAATATCCTTCACTCACCTCCCATTCTCTATTTATTTCAGCTCTTTTCTCTGGTATTTCTATTAACCTATCTTCCCTATCTTGGGGTTCCAAATTCACTTCCATTTCCTTATTAAACACCTCCACATTTCTGTCCCCCAAACTTTCCACCATCCTCTCATCACATCTATCCCTACATCCCTCAGCCAATCCACCCTCCCTTACTAACCCATCCTGTTCTGCCTAACTCTTTAATAAATCCTCTATGTTTCCCTTATCCCTTTCCTTTTTTTCATAAGTTTTTCCCCCAACCTCCCATTGCATTTGAGCTACAAATGTAAACTCACCTTCCCCCCCCAACATTTTCTTGACAATTGTTTGCCCTTGGTTTTTCCATCATGATGTTTTCTATCTTTGCTATATCTTTTTTCCATTGGGATTCCTTCACCCCTTTTTGCATCTTCAAGTCTTTTTCCATCTCACTTGCCCTTCTAAAAAGCCTTTCTTCTAGCTTTTCCTTATCGTGTCCTTCTTGTTTGCACTCTTTTGATTCATGTTCCTCACACAAACAAAACTCACACACCTTTAATCCTTCCTCTATTGAAATCGGTTGTCTCCATACAGCCCCCTCCACATAGATTTCAATCATTTCTAGAATTGGGTGACAATCTCTCTACAATATGCAAATCCTAGGGAACATTTGTAGAGTTACCTTATCCACCATTTCTACTACTTTGATATAAGCTCCCAGTTTATTACCTATCATTCTGTAGTAGTGTTCTTGCCAATATTCCTAAGGCAAGTTTCTAAGTCCTATCCATATTGGGAATTCCTTTATGGTCTCCTTGGTTGGGTCAAAAAAATTTACCCATTTTTTCAAGTAGAATCCATATCCATCCATGAAATAAGGGCCACTATTCATTATCCAATCTCTATCCCGTGCAATATTAATTGTAACCATGCAGAACCCATTTTCTAGAGTTTTGAACTCTTTCACTTCATCCCATTTCTTATCACACCAATCCTTTATCTTTTCTATTTCTAACCCTGGCCCTCCCCATTTGAGAAATAGAGCATCTATTTCCAGAAACTCACCTTTTGCCTTAATTGTGCTCTCATCCAAAATAATCTTCTCCACCGTGCAGCATGTCCATTACTAATCTCTCATTGTTTCTTGCTCTTGGTTTAATTCCACCACTTGCGGTCTTCTTAGTTTAGATGCTATATTTTCAAAATCCACTTTCCTGCCTAAATTCATTGATGTAAATCTTTGCACCGAGTGCATCCCTTCACCATTCCTATTTAACTTGGTGTTCACCTTGTGCCAATTCTCTTCTCTATTCTAGTCCAATCTTCTCCATTGACGACTATCTCTGAGACTACCATAACAATTTTGCCATCTTCCATTCTTATTTCCCCAATAAAACCTCCCTTCATGCTGCCTGAAAGGTTCCCAACCTCTTCTTCCTCCAGCAGACCAACCAACATTCCCCATCCTATTTTGAAAACCTCTCTGGTCTCCCACCTGCCATTGCTTCTCCATTCAAGCTCCCACTCCCTTATTACAGTTTACCTTAGTGTTAGGATAACTGACAGGTTAAATTTTAATGTGGGTTAGTTCTATTATAGTGCCCATGATTAGTATTATTGTGATACAAGTTATTAACCTTTTTAATAATGTAATCTCTCTCTCTCTCTCTCTCTCTCTCTCTCTCTCTCTCTCTCTCTCTCTCTCTCTCTCTCTCTAAACCCATTAATATATCCCCCCCCACTATCTAAATACACCCTCTAATCTCTCTCTAGTCTTTAGATACACCCCCTAATCCCTCTCTCTAATCTCTAGATACACCCCCTTATCTCTCTCACCCTACTCTCTAGATATCCTCCTAATCTCTCTCTCCCTCTATGCTCTCTAGATACACCCCTAATCTCTCTCCCCCCCCCTCTCTCCTAGCTCTCTAGATACACCTCCTAATCTCTCTCTCTCTCTCTCTCTCTCTCTCTCTCTCTCTCTCTCTCTCTCTCTCTCTCTCTCTCTCTCTCTCTCTCTCTCTCGATAAACCCCCTAATCTATCTATCTCTAGATACACCATCATATGAAAATCTATTTCCTTATCTTTAATATCTCTCTCTACAGAAAACATGTCTCTATAAGAAACATAATATGAGCTCTCTCTTGTCTACAGATATTCTCTCTCTCTCTCTCTCTCTCTACATATATGTATGTATGTATGTATGTATATTATCACTTATAAAAAACATAATATTAATTCTAATTACTAGTACAAATAGGGCTACGTTAAGGTATATAATTTACTAAATGATTAGTACAATCATATATAGAGGAAGAGTTAGAGTTAGGATCCAAGGTTTGCAATTTCATTTATATGACACTCAAGGTGTTATGGTTAGGGTTAATAAGTGGCTAGATGTTACACTAAAATAAGGGACATGGTTAAGGGAAGTATGAGGTTTAGGTGTAGTGTTGGAGTATTTGGAGTACAACTATGGTCAAATTTGGGATATATGTTATACAAATGACTCGAATAGTGGAAAAATTTTAATTCATGAAAGGGAAATTATAAGTTTAAATACAACAATTTAGATGATGTAAAAAGTGTGAAAGATTATATAAGAATCAATTTTATGGAAATTATTTCTCCATGATGATGTGAGAACATTATATATTGTTCAATTTTTAATAATGCTAATGCAATTTTTATTACAATGATTATGAATTGTAATCAATAAATATGCCTATCATTAAGGACGTCTATTTAGACTTATGATTTTCTTTCTTAATTAACATATTTAGTAGCCACATCTATTAAAGAAATGTTTTGTACAACAATAAATTTATTTTGTCTTGTTCTCTTCTTCATGAAAGTTACATAGAACAATGGGGAAACAAAACTACCAATACAACTAATTAGAAGTAAAATTTTGAAATCGGATACAAGAATGAACTATATACAAAAAAAAATTCTCTATAATGGTGTAAACACGTGTCACATTCTTCAATGATTAGGATTCTTTTGCAACCTTTATTCGAACAATGATTGTGAAAGACTTCTTTCATCATCGAAGGAAACCCATCCACTTTTGTAGATGTGTCACACATGAATTTTTATGCATCTTCCATATGCATTACTTCCATTTCCTCAAAATATTCAATTAGAAATATTGTGTTCTCCACAACTTTAATTATAGTTGTGCACATCTCTTTAATTATTTGTAGGCATTTGTCAAACTTGGTCTCAAAGAAATCTTTTGAGGTCATTGAAGTAGTCAGGCAAGTATCAAGTAATGTTTGATTCTTTGTTCGAGGCATCCATAACTCAAATAGTAACCTGCAAACTTATAAAAAAAACATCAACATGTAGAAATAATCAGAATGCAAAAGTATTAATAGTTAACATAAATTCTTTCAAATGAATAATGTTCAAAATAACATAAATATAAATCAAAACTATTTTTAAAAAAATAGTTAGATTGTAATGTTTTAAATATGGTAGCATTGCCTTCCACTTTTCAAACATTACAAACATTAATATTTATAAAAATCTATATATACTATGAAAAATATTTAATAAAACACATACATATTCTAATTATATAATACCAAAATATAAACTAAATATATAATTCATTTATTTTAAACTAATCATTAACTTTAATAAAATGCAAATTTTATTGATAAGGCGACCTTGCCATCCACATTAATGATAAAATATAATTATGAAACATAAAAAAATATAAATATTTTGAAACATGCAAATATAAAACTATTATGAAACATACAAATCTAAAACATGTAAACCAAAAGCATTTTGAAAAATGCATATGTAAAACTAATATGAAACATGGAAATATAAAATTAAATTAAAACGTGCACATTAAAAATCTGCAAATGAAATGTAACATCAAATATCTATATCAAATAGATTTTGAATCAATTTTAATTCTAAATCTAAATCAAACATACAAGGCTAAACTATATGAAACTTATTGAAAATGAATTTTAAATCAAAGGAGAATATTACAACTAATTTTGAAACTAAATCTACATTTTTTTATTTTATGAATAGACCTTTTCCATTAAATTAAAAATTTAAAGATACATATTCATAAAAAAAGGGTCGAGGGATACAGGATCACCTTGCGAGTTCATATGGCCCAAGGCCAGAGATCAACCATTCATCAAAAAAAATATAAAAATAGAAATATAAAACTTTAGGCTACAAGAGCAGTGCCAGTCGAAGGAGGGTCTTTGTCATCAAAACCCTATAAATCCTTGGGGTTAGTGGTTGGCTTAGGGGGAGCCTAACCATCAGCAATAGCAACAACATCTTTATCTTTATCTTTATCTTCCTCGGCCCTAGGAGGAGAAATGGCTAAATCCAGCCGGGGGAACACCCACTTGGGGTCATGGGGAGCATACGGCCAACCCGCATTAGCGGTAGCAGGGGGAGCCACCAGGGACCAACCTAAGCCTAACCTCCAAGGAGGTGAGGTTGAGTGATGATGGCCATGAAAGCCTCCATTAGGAGAGCAACGATGAGGTTGCGACCTGGGGGTCTACGAGCAGAACCGCTCCAGCCTCTTCAATGACTGCGAGGAGTAAATACATAACTAAATCTAAATCTAAATACAAAACTAAAAATAAAAATAAAAATAAAAATAAAAAATAGAAATCTCACATGCAAAAAATTACTCCAAAACTTTAATCTACTCCTCAAAAACTCTAATCTGCTCCAATAATCTCCATCTCTTCCTCCCTGTAAAAACACAAAATGAAAATGAAATAAGGAGCATTTGTTTTATAACCTATGAGAGACTCCTCATATCCCCCAATAGATGCCTTTTGACATTCCATGAATTTGTTTCAAATTCCCCCACTCCCCACAAAAAAAAGCATATTGAATGTGCATGTAAAAATATATTTAACAAAAAATAAAATGTTTTATATTTAAAAATTTAACAAAATTATTTCAGCCATATTTTTTTGGGTTCAATTTTTTTGGCCTTATTTTTTCGGGTCCTAAATTTTGGCCCTAATTTTTGGGTCTTATTTTTTGGCCCCTTTTTTGGGCCCTATTATTTCAGAATCCATTTGGCTTAGTATTATTTTGGCCAACTATTATTTTGAGATTTTTAAAAAAATTTATAATTCAATAATCATAAAATATATACTAAATATATGATTCATCTACTTTAAATAAATCATTAACTTTAATAAAATACAAATAGTATTGATATGGTGGCATTGTCATCCACATTAATGATAAAATTATACTTTGAAATATGAAAATATAAATACTTTGAAACATGCAAATATAAAACTATTATGAAACATTCAAATCTAAAACATGCAAACCAAAACTATTTTAAAATATGCAAATCTAAAACTAATATGAAACATGCAAATCTAAAACTAATTTGAAACATGCACTTTTAAAATATGCAAATGAAAAGTATTATAAAATATATAAATCAAATAGATTTTGAATGCAAATCTAAATCTAAATCAAACATGCAAGACTAAACTATTAAATGCAAGCCTAACCAATTTTGAATAGAATTCTAAATATAAATGAAACTAATTAAAATTGAAATCTAAATCAAAGTAGAATATTATAACTAATTTTGAATCTCAATTTACATCTAGATCTAAATCTAAATGACAATCTAAATAAAAAATAGAATCCTCACCTGCAAAAAAATTACTCCAAAACTTCAATCTACTCCTGTTCAAAAACTCCAATAATCTCCATCTCTTCCTTCCTGCAAAAACATAAAATGAAAATGAAATGAGGAATCTTTGTTTTATAACTTGTGAGAGGCTCCTCATATCCCCTAATGGATGTCTCTTCAGATTCCACAAATTTGTTTCAAATTCCCCCACTCCCCACAAAAAAAAGCATGAATGTGCATGTAAAATTATATTTAACAACAAAAAGATTATATTGAAATTATTTCGGTCCCTTTTTTTTAGGCCCTATTTTTTTCGGGGCATATTTTTCGTTCCCTATTTGTTCGGGCCCTATTTTTTTGGGCCTATTATTTCGGCCAACTATTATTTTGGAAATACTTTTTTATTTTATGAATTAATAAGTTAATATTTAATTTAGAAGTTTGTAATTACTCCCTTTTCTTTTTTATTGACAAGAAATCTTGACATATTCTTGTGCTAGGCATTAGTGCTACCATTGTGTAGAATGCCTCTTGGCATAGTTAGAATAACTTAGAATCAATATATTGATTTGTAGTAATGGGCTATATATAAATGTGATGCCCAAATTAGTGATACTTTTGCCTTTGAATTTCAGGAGATGTGGAGAAGTGGAAGAAGTGGAGACATTTCCTTAAACATCTCACCCACTGCTTCATTCCTTTTGTGTGCTTTCCAATAAAAGCTAAAGAATCCTATCTATTTTTTTTTGTCATAACTCATCAGTTCTTCATATTCACAAAAATAAAACACCTAGCTACTCAAAATATATGCCACAAGAAACGCTCATTAATGTCTAATCCAAACATGGACTAAATCTACCTGTATTGAAAAGGGGTAACAGAAACAGGGGATTTACGTGTAGCAAAGTCAACTTATAGGAGTGTTGAGAAATTGTATGATCAGGCAAGAGATGTTTGCAAGCCCATTCACAGGCTCCCAGCCCTTGTTTCTCTCATCAACTGTAACTACGTTATTCATTAGTTTATCTTCATATTCTACTTGTCACATCAAAGTTGTTTAGGATTCCCACTGATTGTTATGATTGTTTGAGTGCATAATATTTTTGAAACATTGTGGTATCATTGCAAACAACCTCATCTCAGTGTAGATGAACATGCCAATCAAACATATGCCAATGAACATGTCAAAGGAGAACTTGATATAATTTGCAAGGATAAGAATATTATTATGAGGGTGGTTTAGTTTTCGATTCATTTGAAGAATCAATGGGACTTGATGGTATTCCGAATTAGCTTTCATTTTGGTAAATAATTTTAAAAGAACTTATCTAACAAAATGTTTTGTGTTGATGGACATGGATAATTGGTTTTTATTGGGATTTTGTATTAATGGAGTTTTTAAAATTCTAATCATGTACAACATGTTTTTCTATATTTTTTGTTTACGTATATGGATAATGATTCTTTATTAGTGCTTGCTGGTAGGTTAAGTACTTAAAGAGATCAAATTTCCACAATCCATTGTATTGTACTAATATGTTTCTAGATTCGATTGTGTTAAGATTTTTATCATCAATGTTTTGAATCGCACTATGTGATCCATCATCAGGATGAAGAGCAAGAGATGCAAAACAAAGTAGGTTGCAGATAATGGCTAACCCAAAAGATAAAGGGACCAAGGCATGAAAGATAGAACACACTCGAGGTTGAAGAATGAAAAAAAAGAAAAAGAAAAAAAGAGAGACAATAATAGAGTAGATAGAAGGACAAGGGGCCAAAAGGAACACATTCCAAGGACAAACCTGGAAAAGAAATAGAAACTAAAAAAGAATCAATTGAATAAAGTGTTGATTAACAAACGAAGATATCAAAATTGTAAAAGAACATGTAAAATGAGATAAAACAATGAGTGTGCCTTAAATTATAGATTGAAGAAAGATAACAAGAATGTATCATATATACATAGGCAAAAGACGTGAAAAGGACAAAGATGATAAATACATGCTTGTATATATGTATGTATATATATACATATACATGTGTGTGTGTGTGTGTGTGTGTAATTTGAACTTATGCATTACATGAAGTTATAGGAACAAGTTATATCAAGTACTCAAAAATAAAGATCAATGTAAAACTAATAATAAATCTATTTAAAATAAGAAATTAAAAATAATTAATAGATTGTGATAATTAATATTGATGAGGTGGAAGATAAAATGATTGAAAAAATAAAATCTTATCAACTTGTCATAAATGTGGAAAAGATAAAGTTGTAATTAATACATTCATTAATGCAAGATGAAGTTGTTAGAAAATATTTGTATTTTTTGTTGAAGAAAATTAATTTTCTCCCCCGCCAAAAATAGTATGGACCAATAGAATGGATGAAAAATGTGATTTATAAAATAATGTAATATTAGAAAAAGATATAAAAATTTAAAATCTCATATAATCTTGTAAATTCTTTGATTTGATTGGTTAGTGTTAATGTCATATTTGCATTGACATGAATGCATAAGTAGAACTAATAATAATAATAATAATAATAATAATAATAGAACTATTAAAATTTGCACTAATCATCCTAAAGGGAAGGGTGGTGCTGCCTTGCTTATTAATCCCTACTGCGGAAGATATATTAATTCCGTTGGAAGCTTCCCTTGTAACCATGTGGCTTGGGTTGTAATTGAATTCAATGGCACATCTTTTGGAGTTTGCTCCATATACACTCCCAATGAGGTTAAAGAGAGAACCATTCTTTGGGATTAGCTTCATAATCTAGCCAACATACCCTGGATTCTGGCTAGAGACTTTAACATGGTTGAGAATCAAGATGATAAGTCTGGTGGTCTTCCTTTTGCTTGGAAACATCAAGAGAAGTTCTATTGGGATCGTTGTAAACATAAACTTAATCTATTTGATCCTATGGAAGGGCGTAGAAGGGATACTTCTGGCCTGTGGTTTACATGGTGTAACTTTCAACAGGGGTCTAAAAGGATTTACTCCAGGCTTGATAGATTTTATGTTAAATCCCGACTTTTTTTCATTCTCTCCTAACCAACAACAATCCCCTGTTTTTGCTTCTTCCTCTACTCTCTCTGATCACCTTCCTATAGTTGCTCTTATTAACATAAGGAATGCTCTAGCTCCTAGCGCTCATCATAATGAAGAGTTTATTCTTAACATATCCTTGCTTAATGATCAGGATACTAATATTGTTGTTAAGATGGTTAGGTCATTCAATCTTATTAATAATTTCTCTTCTCAAGTTGATAGATGGAATAGAAATGTCTCCTCGTGGAGGAAAATATTTCAAACCTTAGGTCAAAGAAGGGCTAAAAATTACAGAAGAGTGGAAAATGAATTGAATGATCGCCTTCAATTTGCTGAATTAGATGCCCAAGCTAATCCCTCCTCTATATCACATATTGAACGTGTCTTTGCTGCTAGAGATTCTCTGAGGAAGCATCAACATATTAAAACCATTGGAGCCTCTATTAGAAGCTGTCAACAATGGTTGAAATATGGGGATAAAGGCTCCAAATTCTTCTTTAATTACCTTAAGCAAAAATAGAGAAAAGAGAAAATTGATACAATTGTTATGGATAATCAGGAGCTTAGTGATATCAATGACATTGCTGCTGTCTTTGAGCAGTTTTACAAAGCTCTTTTCAATTCTGAAGAGAACAGTAATGCCAAAGATCTTAGGAATAAATGCAAGGATCTCATTCCTAAAAAAATTGTTGAGGGTGATGTCTCCATCCTTAGGGCTAGGATATCAGTTTAGGAGATCTCTAATGCTATATCTGCTCTTAAAAAGGATAAAGCTCCTGGGTCAGATGGCCTCCCTACTGAATTTTACAAATCCAATATTGATTGGATTGCCAAGGATCTATTTGATTTATATTCAGAAGCTTATGATCGTGGCACTCTTGGTAATTCTATCAATATGGGGACTATTAAGCTCATCCCTAAAGATGGAGACAAATCTCTAATCAAGAATTGGCGGCCGATTACTTTGCTTAACCTTTCATACAAAATTCTGGCCAAAGCCTTGGCCTCTTGGCTTGTTAATATTCTGCCCAACTTCATTTGTCCCACCCAGACTGGTTTCATCAAGGGACGCTATATTCTAGAAAACCTTGTCACCAGCTGGGAGTTAATGGAGTGGGCTAAGTCCTCAAATCAGAATTCTGCTATGTTTCTTTTAGATATTGAGAAAGCTTATGATCGAGTCAAATGGGATTTCATCCTTTCTATCCTTCAGGCCTTTGGATTCCCTGATGAATTTGCTATATATATTCAAGTGTTGTTTAAGGATTCCTCTACTAGAATTGAAATTAATAGTTTTTTATCTAATCCTATACCCCTGTCTCGATCCATTCGACAGGGATGTCCTCTTGCTCCTGCTCTCTTTGTTATTGCTTCTGATGCCTTGTATTATATCCTCAGAGATGATACTATCTCTCCCAAAGTTAATGGGATTTCCCTCCCTAACAACTCAGCTTCTTAATATCCAATTTGCGGATGATACCTCGCTCTTCCTTGAATTATCTTGTCTTAATATTCAGCGTCTTAATCTGAAACTCGAGTTGTTTGAAACCATCTCAGGTGCTCGTATATCTAAGCCCAAATCTATCATGCTTGGATGGAAAGAGGAACCTCCAGATTGGTTTCTCCAATTTGGTTACTCATGGGGCAGACCTCATAAGATTGTTAGATATTTGGGGGTTCCTTTTTCAATCTCCCCTTCTCTCAAAGACATGTGGAATTGGGTTAAGGATATAATTATGAAGAAACTCTACAAGTGAGATAATAGGGTGCTTTCGCTTGCTGGTAGAGTGTAGGTGTGCCAAAAAATCTTGTCATCCTATAGTATATACTTTTCTTCTGTCTGGATGTTTAGTAATTACCAACTGTTTGAAATTCAGAAGGCCATTGGGAGATTCTGATGGTTTGATGGTAAAGGTAATAGGAAGAAACATGTTGTTAGATGGAGTTGGTGTCACATTGATAAGAAGTCAGGTGGTTTAGGCCTTAAAGACCTTAGGATTCAAGGGGTTTCTCTTGCTGCTAAGTGGATTTTTTAGGCTCTTGATGGTCATGAGCCTTGGAAAATTCTTCTTAGAAATAATATTCAATCTAGATTTCCTAAGCAAGCTAAATATTGGAAGAACCTTCCCTTTGCTAATCTTGTTGCTGGGATGTTCCCTGTCTCTGTTCAAGGCTCCATGGTTTTTAAGTCTATCTGGAAGGCTTGGGAGTTGGTGAGGGGCTTTATTTATAATTCTAACTTCGATAGCAATAATTCTATCCACGGTGAATGTTCTATCTGGTGGAATCTGAAACATAATGGCAAGCCTCTTGCCATGACTCAAGGGTGTTCTGCTAAACATTGGAACAATCATGGTATCAAGAGCTTTATTGATATTTTGGAGAATGACAACCTTGCCAGTTGGCAAGATATTAGGCTTAAGTTCAATCTTCCTGACTCTCATAAACGTACCTATAATATGATAGCTAATGCTTGTCGCCCTCTCAATCTTCCTCGTAGATGTGATGTGGATTCCCAATATTCTTATATTTCCGTTGGGATGATGGATCCCTCTTACATAAAATCAAAGCTAAAGATATATATAAGGTGCTTAATAAAGATCACTCTATTTTATCACACCTGAATACCACCTGATATATGAATTTAGACTCTCTTGAATGGCACAAAATCCTTGACAGATTCTGGAAGTCTCGTATTCCTCCCAAAATCTTACATTTTAAATGGCAACTTCTTCTTGATAGACTTCTTATTGAAAATCAAACTGGTGATACTGACTCTTGTTCTATTTGCAGGGTTCCTGAAAATTTAAGACATATTTTCTTTACTTGTCATTTTGCCAGGATTATATGAAATTTTTTTGGAATATCTATAACTGATCATGTCTCTGTGCTGGATACTATTCTTGGAAACATATCCAGTCTTAAGAAGGATGCTAACTTTTTTTGGAATATTCTCTCTTCTTATATTCTTTGGTTTATTTGGAAAAGTAGAAATGAGGACAAATTCCAATATGTTGGTAGATCCCTTACTTTGTTTCATTTGAAACTCATACGCTTTAAGATTGTCTCGCGGGTGTGCTGCATTATGAAACTTGAAAAAGACAAACTGAAAAGATTTCTCTGTGATGGGCACGCTACGATGTTCATCTACGAAATGAAGCATGGGCTGGAATGGGCCAACATTATTGATGACCAGGCTGCTTTTGAAGAAGTCCTTAAGCGACTGATTAAGGAGATGCGATATACTAGAGGCCCTTTTTCTGATAGACTTGATTTTTTTGCTCATATTCTTGAACGAAAGAAAGCTGTTTGGATGGAAGGAGAGCTAGGATGGACAACATGGATTGATGATCGTGATGATACTCTGGATTAGCTTATCTAATTTTCTTTTTTGTAATCTCGCTGAAATTGTTACATATTGTGCTAGTTGATTGATCATGGATTACCAGTTGAACAAGTAGGTTGAGGTTCGCCTCCCCTCTCTTGATTTTGTACCTATCTTTTTGAACTATCGATTATTTAATTTAATAATAATTTATATATCTTTTAGAATTGAATTATTTTTTTTTTGTAGTTATTTTCTATACTACTTTTTTGATGTAAAATATAATTATTAATTTAATATTAAAATATATATTTAAATTTTAAATATATTTAAACTAAATGATAAATTGTCTAAATAAAAAATATTACTAATAATAAATGATATAATTTATAAATTGTAACACTTATCATTTATACATATTACAAGCACTATTATAAAATATAATTAAAAAATAATAATGTTTAATTTATTTTTATAAAAGTAAAATAATAGTAATAATTTATTTACTTTTATTAAAAAATCAAAGTTTTAAAAAAATTAGAAATTCAAATACAAAGATATAATATATTGAAATTATATTGCCATCGAGAATTAATATTGATTATACATATTGTCTGAGGTAGAAGATAAAATGATTGATTTTTTTTTTAATTAACTTGTCATGAAAAAGATAAAGTTGTAATTAATGATGTATTTATAATTAGAAAATATTTGTATTTTTGTTGAAGAAAATTAATTTTTTCCTCCTCCAAAATAGTACGAACCAATAGAATAAATAAAAGTATTCGTGCCCAATAAAGGCACATTTTCGTTGGACAGACGTTGCCGTTTTGATTCACACGATAGCCTGCCTATATTCGAACCGAAAACAATTAATTGTGGATACCTAGTAGCGGGAAGAATTTTATGTGTTTTGATTAACTACTAGAAGTGCAGTTGTGGAGTTAATGGCACTCTGTCCTGTTACTCCTGTTACTCTTCCCCTAGTCAATGTAAATATTTCTACTCCAAAACCCCAAAAACTTAGCGGCAGTTTGTCTCCAGGGACAATTCGTTCATTTCTGAAATGCGGACGCCTGGCAGTTTCATCTACGCCGCGAGCTCTCCTTGTAAGTTCCTCGTTTTCAAGCTTCCAATTAAGCAGTCTGTTGGCTGCAATCTTCTAGTGCAAAAAGAAAGAGAGACTCAGGTTTAAAGATAGCAACATTGTGTAAGCGAAAGAAATAATCTCCGTTTAAACAGTACAATGCAGTTTAATTAAGAGAAAAAGAATAGTAATGAAGGTTGGAGTTGTAGGGAGAAGCCGGGCGGAGAGAGTACACATCTGTGTTGATTGTACCAACGGGAGTGGGGGCTACCATTGGGGGCTTTGCAGGGGATGCTCTTCCTGTTGCTCGAGCCATGGCGTCGGTTGTCGACTGCCTTATTTCACATCCCAACGTAATATTTTCTTGCCACTGTCTTTCATTTATAATCTTGGAATCAAATACCTGGTCTTGCTTAAGGGAATTTAAAATTATCTGTATCCGGTTTTCTGTTTTTAGCTATTTGTAGATTGGATTATTGTGTTATTTGCGAACGCGATTAATGCCTTAAATCTGCTGAACTGCTCTACATTAGGTTTTCATGGATGGGTTGGTTTAATTTCATGAAATTTATTTTATACTTCTAAGTTCCTAATGTACTGTTCATTCTCTTGCGAGATATGTTCTTGCTCATGAAACATGGCTCAATGAGTCGAGTAAAAAACTATACTGTTAAGTTAAATTCTGATAGTAATATCATAATTTGACTTATTTGGGAAATATCATAATTTGACTTATTTGGGAAATATCTCTTACTTATTAGTTGCTGAGCTAAAAGGCTCTATAGTGAATGGTACACAAAGCACAAGACTCGCCGAAGGTTTTGTCAATGGGGTAACAAAAAAAGTGGGCTTAACATTGGAGGAAACTCCATTACTAAGCATGCTTGAGTAGAGTACTAGTGGATGGGTGACCTCTTAAGAAGGCCTAATGCTTCACCTCTGTGAGCATTGTGAAGGTGCAATGAGTGCTAAGTGTACTATTTGTTCGCATGAGAGATGAGTTCTTGTGAACCACTACTACTCATGAAACATGAGCCAATGTTTTTGACTCAAAAATGACATGGTTGAATCTTGATAGCAATATCATAATGTAATGACATCCATATTCGTTTCTTTATATTTCTTGCACTGTCCTTTTGGTACTATTGTTCTTCCTAGGAAATGTCTCCATGGGGCATGGACATGATGGAGAAGTATACTTTTTTGAAATAGGGTATGTGAGCAAATGAATAAGGGACTATGTTAAAATATAGTCATGCTCGTAGTTTTTGTTTGGCCTAAAGTGGAGAAACATGGGGCAAACCTACAATTTTTTTGAATTTTTTAGGCAACTCAAGGACCTATTAAAGTGGGCCTTATTTTGGCCCTTACCTTCATAACTAGGACACAAAGGCTATCAAGGGTTCTCCCAACAATGTTCTCCTGAAATTAGTGTACACATCTTTGAGGGTCCTTATAACTATGTTTTCATGAAATGAGTATACACATCTTGTTGAACTTGTTTGCTTTGACAAAAAGATTGTCAGACTCACTCCATAACTTTGCCAAACCTTAAAAGATGTCTTTGAAGATGCCTTTTTGTTTATCTATTTCCTTATCATTGAAGAGTGGAAGAAGATGCAACCATGCCTTTGCACTCTGTATGTGCTATTAGTTTATTTTCTATTGTAGTGAAATAAGGAGAGTGACACCAAAAGGCTGTAGTGCAATTGGTTGAGCATTTTGGTGAGGGTGATGGTACATTCCTTGAATACACCTCCCACTATGGTTCACAACATTGAAAGTATGATTTGAGGAATGAGGTTGGCATTGTGCCCAAATAACTTTGTGGATTGGATACCCTACAATCCTCAACTCTTAGTCAAAGATATGTCAGCATATGCTTGTGATCTCATATTGGGTATAAAAAATGGGCATGTGGATTATATAAAATCCTCCAAAAAAAAAGAAAAGAAAACGAAGGGGCTATTTGTTCAAGAAAATAAAGTAATATAAAAATACAAAATACAAGATTAGAGATAAAAATAAATTTAACAAAGACAAATTAAATGTAGTCATTTTTTCCTAATTGATGGTAGTAAACCAATAGTCAAAATTATAATGTAATTATCATTTTTTGCATATACCTCCTTTAATAGATTAGTGGAGGAAGTGTATTTCACACCTTAGCTTACTTCCCTTTGATAGTAAAGCATGATCAACTCAAGTGCTAGGTGTTAGGACCAGGTTTTTCAATCTAATCTTATTTGAGTGGGAGTTTGTGTAGAAGGAGATCTTTTAGCAAGAAAACTCAAACACATTGAGCATAAAAATGGAGAGGTTCATTAACACTAACTTTAATTTGTGAGCTCAATATTGAGGATATGCTTGTAGACAAATATATGGATTGCCACATCCGGATCCAAACTAACTGTAATGTCATGGGCCAATTAGGATTTGTTGCATAGAAAAGAAAAGGGCATTACTAGACTTTGTTTGACACATTTAATGTTCTTGAATATACTTGAAGAACCCACCACCTAAGGTCTTATTGTGACCTTTGCACACCATCACCCCATTGCAAATGGGGATCCCTTCTTTTTGTTGTGTTAGTTTTATGGTTTTGACAATAGAATGTCCGTTTGATCTCCATAAGCTCCTGTTTTACATTGAGAAGTGGGTAGGCTTCCAAGTCTCCAAAGTTGCAAATATGGATAAGTCGTAATGTTTTGTGATCATTAGGGTCAAGCTATAAGGTTGGCTAGGATTTGGGTAAATCTTCCTAAGTATCAAAATGTTTGGATAGTCAATTGTTTTTCAATATATATTAATGCCATATTTTACTTGTAAATTTGGGCTAAATGATCAAGTCATGCAAGAAAAGTGCAAATTGCTTATGGGGATTATTTTTCCATCAAATTTGGACTATTAGTCCCTACGGAAATCGTCTTTCTGTTAAGTCTTGATGAAAAGTTCTTATTGATGTAGGTACACTCTGATACCACTAATGTAGGTATGCTCTGATACCACTGACGAAGGGCCACACCACCCTTACCAACTCACAACCAATAATGCAACAATATAAAGACAATTTTATTATACCTGAAAATTCAATAGCAATTACAATAACATTTTTCCAAGATCTCTCAAGATCCAATCCAAACCCAAGCTAGTCCAGATCCACACTCTGGTAGAAACCTCCAAGATCTCAACTTGTGCTCGCAAGCCACCAAGCAATCTCCTTGTTTCTAAACCGCAACCACTAGCTCTTCTCACAAACTTAATCCAAGATCCAAGTGTAAACTGCCTCACATTCGGCACTCGGTCTACACACTCACAACTCCACCATAATCCTGCTGTAAACTGCCTCACATTCGGCGCTCTGTCCACAGACTCAGGAAAACTCACTCTTCACTTCCTCCTTCTCTCTCACACCTTGAAGCCTTCACACTTTCTAGCTTCTACTTCTCAAACTTCCCCTTGAGCTTGATTTAGAAATGCTCATATGCCTTGCTTAAATAGGCACTTACCACCCCATGCATGACTTATCCACAACCTTCTAGAATTCCTCCACAACCTTCTACAACTTCCACAACCTTCTACAACTTCCAAAACTTTCTACAATATTCATAACTTTCTAGAATTCTACCCACTCACCCCGATAAATGGAATGACAACCATTTATTTATTTATTTTTTTCTATTATGCCACCTATGCACCTCGAAAATAGAAATCACCTTTTCCTTTCTTTTCTCCTTTTTCCCTTTTTTTTATTTTTTTATTATTTCTCCTCTAATTTCCGTCACTTTCTCTCACCTCCACAAATTTTTTTTTTTTTCAATTTTTTTTTTTTTTTTTTTTTTCCATGCAAGATGCTCCTGCATCAGACTCCCCCAGTAAATAGAAAAGTGTGTCCCACACTTTGATGCCAAAAAGAAAGATCTACCACCATCTTCATTTTCACCAAAGGTTTCCACCTCAATAGGGACAACAAAACCACCATGCAAATCTTCCACATCTGCATCACTCTATCAAACACCAGAATCTCAACCATCCAATCAGCGTGCTCACTCCCAGAAACAAACTGAACATAATTCTTCATCAACAAACCCTCATTCACATTAGTAACTAGTGAATTCACACCCATAGCAACAAACCCCGCATCAACAACAACAAACTCCATATCAGCACCAACATGTAGATCACCATCAATACATGCCAAACTCTCAACACCAGAAACCTCATTGCTCACAACAAGATGCTCTGCAATACATAACTCACCTCCAACAACCAGATCATCCATGACCAAGTGCTCTGCAACATTCAAGTCACCACCAACATCAACTAGATCATCCATGACCAAATGCTCTACAGTCTCCATGTCAGACTCAACCAACTGATCATGAAAACGAACCTCTGTCCCAACATCAACAACATTAGGAATATCTTCAGCAACAACCTCTAGTTGCTCAGCAGGTTCTGCATCAGACTCCACAAACTGATCAGCAAAACCATCCTCTTCCACCTTGACCTTCTTAGCTTTAGCATCCAACCGAGCAAACATCTTAGAAAAATTCCTCTCCACTATATCATGGATTTTCGCAATCATCTTAGGGTCCAATCCTCTCGGAGCCATCTCCCAAGATCTTCGTAAACCCTCTGCAACAAATCCTTCCCATGCTCCTTGTGACAACCAAATTGTTTGCAAGTCAGATCGCAACCTGCCACCTCGCACGAACAATCAGGAACCACATCACAAGTCTAGGACAACAGATTTGCAATCCACCAGCTTTGATAAACTTCACCCAACCAAGGTCCTGGTACAAACTGCCTCACTCCTCGGCGATCTGCTTGTACACTCAAGATCTCCTGCTCTGATACCACTGATGTAGGTACGATCTGATACTACTAACGAAGGGCCACACCACCCTTACCAACTCACAACCAATAATGCAACAATATAAAGACAATTTTATTATACCTGAAAATTCAATAGCAATTACAATAACATTTTTCCAAGATCTCTCAAGATCCAATCCAAACCCAAGCTAGTCCAGATCCACACTCTGGTAGAAACCTCCAAGATCTCAACTTGTGCTCGCAAGCCACCAAGCAATCTCCTTGTTTCTAAACCGCAGCCACTAGCTCTTCTCACAAACTTAATCCAAGATCCAAGTGTAAACTGCCTCACATTCGGCACTCGGTCTACACACTCACAACTCCACCATAATCTTGCTGTAAACTGCCTCACATTCGGCGCTCTGTCCACAGACTCAGGAAAACTCACTCTTCACTTCCTCCTTCTCTCTCACACCTTGAAGCCTTCACGCTTTCTAGCTTCTACTTCTCAAACTTCCCCTTGAGCTTGATTTAGAAATGCTCATATGCCTTGCTTAAATAGGCACTTACCACCCCATGCATGACTTATCCACAACCTTCTAGAATTCCTCCACAACCTTCTACAACTTCCACAACCTTCTACAACTTCCAAAACTTTCTACAATATTCATAACTTTCTAGAATTCTACCCACTCACCTCGATAAATGGAATGACAACCATTTATTTTTTTATTTTTTTCTATTATGCCACCTATGCACCTCGAAAATAGAAATCACCTTTTCCTTTCTTTTCTCCTTTTTCCCTTTTTTTAATTTTTTTATTATTTCTCCTCTAATTTTCGTCACTTTCTCTCTCCTCCACAAATTTTTTTTTTTTTTTTTTCCATGCAAGATGCTCCTGCATCACTTATGGGGGTCCATTTTCCATTCCTAGAAGACAAGAACAAGTAAAGTCCAAGTTCAAGTGGCTATTAATTCCAACAGGGCTTGAATTTCCACTTGTGGGAGACAAAAGCAAGTGAAATCATGTTGAAAGAGTCATTAGTCCCTATGAAGGTCAAGTTTCCACTCCAGGGCATGAGAAACAAGGTCAAAAGCCAAAAGTCCTTATAGGGGTCATTTTTCCACCAAAGTTCAACTTGACTCATAGAACATTTTTTGGAAAGATTGGAAGTGGAAAGTTCCTATGGACAAGGAATTTCCACTTTGTCCCTATGAAGGCCATTTCTCCACTAGGTAGCCATTGAGATTTTTTTTTGGAGTTAAAAAGGGGAAAGTCCTAATGGACATGGAATTTCTACCAATCCCCATGACCATTGAATTTCCACTTTGTCCTTATAGAACCAAATTTTCCACTTGAAAGAACTAAGGATGTAATTTGTCCCTGTGGAGAAGGAATTTTGACTTGTCTTTATGCTTGTTGAATTTCCACTTGTCCCCATAGTGGTTGGTCTTCCCCTTGAGGATTGAGATGAATGAATGAGGACAAGATGTGTTGGGATTAAGATTGTCCTTATAGAGGTTGAATTTCCCCTTTGGTGAGTGAATGAATAAATGAAGTAGAATTTCAGCGGGACTTGAGGTATTTTTAGTGGCTAATATTCGTAAATTGGCTAAATTTAGAAAAATTTTGCTAGTAATTTAAGATTTAATGCAACCTAAATCGCCACATTTTCTATTAAATTTAGCTCTAAAATATTTTAAATCGCTCAATAATTTATTTTATTAAAAAAATCAAACTCAAAGATTCGCCACAATATTCGATAATGATTAGATTTGATTCACCTAAATATTATATATTATCAAAGACATAAAAATTAATTCACCAATAGTTATCATAATTATTAGTTACTTTAGGGATATATCACCAATATTTAGTTTTCACTATTGATTTAAAATATAATGTAATTATCCTCATAATTTCCATGAGATAAAACATGTTCAAATTTGATTTGTAATATTCCATGATGATTGGTGGACTTCCTATTATTATTGAGATTCGCAAATACTTTCTACTGAAAAATTATGATTCCAAAATAATCACCAATGTAAAATAATATTTAAAAAAAAAAAAAATGAGAGATTCGCCGATAAAAATAATTTGGTTTTTCAAAATAATGAAAGATTCACCAATATTTTACATCTTTTTTTGGAGGGGGGTTTCTGAAAGTTTACCCTGGCGGGACTACTTTGTCCCTATGAGGATTGAATCCCTAGTGGGGAACAAGTGAAATAGGAACAAGGAAATGTCCTTAATGGCATCGAATAACCCTTTACGGGTGTGATAAAGGTCTCAAGTTAATTTCAAATGCAAGTGTGGGAGAGTATCTATATAGATCGATCCTCCACTAAGTGCAAAATGCAGGGAAATAGTCAAGTCCAAATACAACTAAATTGATAAGTAGGAGATATTTTCCACAGTAGGTCAAATTGTGATATTGTTATTAGGATTTAACTATGTAGCTTTTGAGTCAAACTCATCGACCCATGTTTCATGAGTAGTGATTCACAAGAATCTATCTCTCATGAGAATAATTGGAACACTTAGCACCCATTAGATCTAGGTGATGCTCATAGAGGTGAAACATCGAGACTTCCCGGGAGGTCACCCATCCCAGTACTACTCCGTCTTGAGTGTGCTTAACTATGGAGTTTCCTCCATGGTTAAACCCACTCTGCTTGTAACCTCATTTGCAAAACCTTCACCAAGTGTTGTGCCTTATGAACCCATTCATTAGAAAGCCCCTTAAACTCATCAGTTGATAAGTAGGAGATATATGCCACAGTAAGTCAAATTGTGATATTGTTATGAGGATTTAACTGTGTAGCTTTTGAGTCAAACTCATTGACCCATGTTTCATGAGTAGTGATTCACAAGAATCCATCTCGCATGAGAATAAATGGAACACTTAGCACTCATTGGATCTAGGTGATGCTCACAAAGGTGAAGCATTGGGACTTCTCGGGAGCTCACTCATTCCAGTACTGCTCTAGCTTAAGCGCGCTTAACTACTTAATTTCCTCCATGGTTAAACTCACTCTGCTTGCAACCCCATTTGCAAAACCTTCACCAAGTGTTGTGCTTTATGAACAATGCATTAGAAAGCCCCTTAAGCTCATCAATTGATAAGTAGGAGATATTTTCCATAGTAAGTCAAATTGTGATATTGTTATCAAGATTTAACTGTGTAGCTTTTGAGTCAAACTCATTGACCCATGTTTTATGAGTAGTGATTCACAAGAATCCACCTCTCATTAGAATAAATGTAACGCTTAGCACTCACTGGATCTAGGTGATGCTCACAGAGGTGAAACAACGGGACTTCCTAGGAGGTCACTCATCCCAGTACTACTCCAGCTTAAGCTTGCTTAACTACGGAGTTTCCTCTATGGTTAAACCCACTTTGCTTGCAACCCCATTTGCAAAACCTTCACCAAGTGTTGTGCTTTATGAACCATTCATTAGAAAGCCCCTTAAGCTCATCAATTGATAAGTAGGAGATATTTTCCATAGTAAGTCAAATTGTGATATTGTTATCAGGATTTTATTGGGTAGCTTTTGATTCAAACTCATTGACCAATGTTTTATGAGTAGTGATTCACAAGAGTCCATCTCTCATGAGAATAAATGGAACACTTAGCACTCATTGGATCTAGGTGATGCTTTTGAGTCAAACTCATTGACAGGGGTGAAGCACTGGGACTTGCCCAGAGGTCACCCATCCCAGTACTACTCCAGCTTGAGCGTGCTTAACTACGGAGTTTCCTCCATGGTTAAACTATTAAGATAATATCTTATACTTTCTATAATAGTCAACTACTTGTCTGTAGTCCGTCTTTCAGTCTAGATAGGAATGTTTCCTATCCTGTCTCTTTTGTTTTCAGTCTAGATAGGAATGTTTCCTATCCTGTCTCTAGTTTTGTTTCTAATTCCGTCTTCAGTCTACGTTGTTTCTTTTAGAAACAATGTCCTTGTAATTCTTTATAAGGAACACTTTTGTTCCTTTGTTAATCAATCAATCATCCGGAAATCCGTTAATCTGCCAACTCTTCTTGAATCTTGTAACATGGTATCAGAGCCAATACTTGAATTTCTTTGAAAAATTTATAATTTCATTCGAAATTATTTGCTAAAATTTTTCAAACTAATTTTTGAGTGTTTTCTAAAACAACCCATCTAGGGTTTTTTGTTTTAAAAATTCATCTGTGAAAAATCTCAGTTTCGGCTAGGTTTTTTCTTTTGAGAATTGCGGGGAGATTTTGGAGTTTTTTCACGTTCAAATCGCGAGCAGATTCTTGGCATTTTTTTTTACAAACCCTACCGCGGCTCAGTCTGAAAATCGCGAGCTTCGTTTCAATTTGTAACGCGTGATTCACGTTTCTGCTGCTCGCATTTGTTTTCTGCCAACAAAAATGTCTCACGTTTTCTGCAAACAAAAATGTCTCACGTTTTTTGCAAATCGTTTTTTTGGAGCCGAAAAATGCTTGAAAAAACTGGTATTTCGTCTACTATAATCATTGCTGAAGGGTCGTTTTTGTCTATCTAGCCCTTTTGCCTATCTTTGCCAGCATTTCGGGTGTTCCTTTATCCAAATCCGCCATTTTTTTCTGCAAATCCGACCTCCCTGGCCGCCGACTGTTATTTTTCTCGAAACCCTAGTTTTTTGACCTCTGAATTTTTTGTTTGTTTTCAAATTCTTGGTGGGTTTTTCGAGACCTCATCTGGGTCTTCGTCAGAATTTTCTGGGCACCTTCTTTTCTGTGCCTCGATTTTTGAGCCGACAGATTTGAAATCCGACTTCAGATTCCTTCTAGGTTTTTCGTCTACTCTTCTGGGTACTTGTCAATTTTTTCTGGGTCAGCCTCAACATTGCCTCGAACTTCATGCATATGGCATCTTTGACTAATCTGATGGAGGGCAGTCTACGATTCAATGGCCACAATTATAACCACTGGAAGTAGCGCATGTTAACCATCTTCGAGTATCGTCGTTTGGATGAGCTTGTTCTAGGCAAAAAGACTCATTCGACCTCCGACCAAGCAGAACAGGACAAGTTTGATGATCGCAATCGAGAGGCTATTATGCTTTTCAAGCTCTCTGTTATCGATGATCAGCTACCGTAGATTCCTTCCGGCAAGTCAGCTGCAGAAATTTGGAAATATCTGAAGGAGCTGCATGAAACAACAGCACAAGTTGTCGAGCTTCCTGATCAAGGTGAAGCTGCATTTTTCGCCTTTTGAATCTATTTCTGTTTTATTCTGGGTTTGTTGATTTTCTCCTCAAAAATCATTTCAAGTTGTCTATAATACGCAAGGTTGCGTGAGATTCTGGGTTTTACCGTTTTTTCCACAAAAACAAAGTTTTGTAATTGCAACTTATTTTGAGTCATAGCACTCTTCTGGCAAAGCTTCTTGGTTTCAACATTCTGTAGATCTAGGGAGGGTCTCAGTTATCCCAGAATGTTCCGACATTCGTACGTTGACCATTAAGGGAGGGTATTAAGATAATATCTTATACTTTCTATAATAGTCAACTACTTGTCTGTAGTCCGTCTTTCAGTTTAGATAGGAATGTTTCCTATCCTGTCTCTAGTTTTGTTTCTAATTTCGTCTTCAGTCTACGTTGTTTCTTTTAGAAACAACGTCCTTGTAATTCTTTATAAGGAACACATTTGTTCCTCTGTTAATCAATCAATCATCCGGAAATCCGTTAATCTGCCAACTCTTCTTGAATCTTGTAACATAAACCCACTCCGCTTGCAACCCCATTTGCAAAACCTTCACCAAGTGTTGTACCTTATGAACCATTCATTACAAAGCCCCTTAAGCTCATCAATTGATAAGTAGGAGATATTTTCCACAATAAGTCAAATTGTGATATTGTTATCAAGATTTAATTGTGTAGCTTTTGAGTCAAAATCATTGACCCATGTTTTATGAGTAGTGATTCACAAGAATCCGAAGCATCGGAACTTCCCGGGAGGTCACCCATCCCACTACTACTCCAGCTTGAGCGCGCTTAACTACGGAGTATCCTCCATGGTTAAACCCACATTGCTTGCAACCACATTTGCAAAAACTTCACCAAGTGTTGTGCCATATGAACCATTCATTAGAAAGCCCCTTAAGCTCATCAATTGATAAGTAGGAAATATTTTCCACAGTTAGTCAAATTGTGATATTGTTATCAGGATTTAATTGTGTAGCTTTTGAGTCAAACTTATTCCTCATGCTGGCTGATCCTCCGCTAGTTGGGTGAAGCGTGAAGTAAATTAAGAATGCAACCAGATTTTGGTCCCTACAAGTATTGAATATCCACTTGGATGATTAAATGAAACTTTGATGGCAAAATTTAAAGGAAATTAATGAAAATCTATTTGCATGAAGTTTGTTGTTTCAAGAGGCAAAACTCTATTAATCTCACATTCGTTATGGAGATGTTCAACAAAGTTCAAAACATTTTAAAAGACCACCAGGTAGAAGGATGGAGTACAATGCAAGAGATCTAAGGTCAAAGGGAAACAGATGGAAGCTGATGGATTAAGGGGAAATCCATTAGCAAACAGTGATTCAAAAAAGCATTGAAGATGAGCAAAGTGGGATACTGGTGAAAGAAGGGCAGGGATTTAAAAGTCTGACATAAACAGAAAACCTGATGCACCAGTCTGGGAATACTGTTTACAAAGGGCTGCCAATTTCAAATAGTGATTGAATTATTACAATGATTATAGAATTTCTATTGTTCAGTTATTGGATTCAAATTGCATTTCTTTACTCTCTTGTTCCTATCTACTTGTTATGTTCTACCTTCTTCTACTCTTATTTTTCCCTCCAATGACAACCGCTTCCAGATGCACAGTTGTTATTATCAATTCTTTGACCTCTCTGTTCAATCCCTGACCCTTTCTTATGGAAACCTTTGTAATTCACTTCCTGTCTCTCTCTCTGCTTTCCCAATTTCCATCTTCTGTAGAACTTCTACTTATTCCTTTTCCAGCTGTTGAATTCTGCTTTTTATGGAGGGAAGATCAACTGTCAACCGTCGCATTGGAAGGATGATGGATGGACAGAGGCCCAAAACAAATTATCAACTATCAGGAAGAGACTTTTTAAGTCTTCTCGATCCCCAATGAAGATATATCAGAGAGACTTGCCTTTATTGGGGAGAGTTGAGAAGTCTCCAATCCAAAAACAGAGAACACATCAGTGTGACGTGAGTGCATTGAACAGAGATCTCCCAAGTCTTTCTGATTTGACCAAGTGCACGACCAAAAGGCATTGAAAGAACCATTGATAGACAATATTATCTCCTTAACATAATCTTTAGTGATTATACTCAACACGCTGTCTGCGTCTTCTATCACCTTACCTTTAGTATGGAAACAGATCATACTATGCTGGTGACTGATTTTAATTAGGAATAGGTAACATCTAATATAATTAGTATATGCAGATCAATGTTTGTTGTGATACTATCTTAGTTGGATGTAATCAAGTTCTTTTATGGAAACATCGATAAGATGATTGCTCAATATTGTATTATTTGATTTCTGTTGAGAATCAATTCTTTTCACTTGTCAGCCCTTTCCATCTGTTAGTGTAACAGACTGTATGTGTAATACTATTCTGATTCGTTCTCCAAGATAAGAATCTGATTTTGAGTTCTTTCAAATAACAGTAGCACAGTGATAGAACCAGATTATATAACGGTATGATGATCAAGAATGCAGGAATACATTTAAGTAATCAATACTGATATGCACTGGAAGACTGAATTACATGTGTTCGCTGTGTCTAATAATCAGCGGAGATAGCATATTAATAGATGGGAGGGTTGACCATGTGTCACGCCCGATAGACATGACTCATACTTGAGTCATGTCTATTGGGCACGACTCAATAGTCACCCTCGATAACCTTTCCAATATCGACGGGAGAATTATAAACTCGGTTTAATAGGGCAGTTGAGAACATAGGAAAAACTTCATTAATTTATTCATATACATTTTGTAATATATCTGCATATATATATGAGTATATTTAGATATCCTAAACGTATAAGAGTAACATAAATATCAACACGAGTTATTAATGAATCTTCATAATTTATGTTCAACTAGTCTATACATTAACACTCCCTCTTAGATTAGTAGGATAAACACACAGAAGACTTTGATCAGAAGACTTCTTTATACAATGTCAGATAAATGTTGATTCATCAATGATAGGATATTCACTAACTTATATTTGACATTATGTAACATGAGTGTTGGCCTATCAGAATATTAATCACATGATATTCACCAAGCACTCTTGAGTAATGGCCTATCAGAACATCAACTGAATGATGTTCACCAAGTACTCAGTGTGGTATTGGCCTATGAGAATATCAGGGCAAGATATTCACCAAGTATCGGAAATATATCTATACAAGCAACTTGTAGATAATCAATTTTAATGATATCTAACGCCTAGTTGTTGATTTATAAGATAAAGCCTTTACATGAAACAATTGCACCAAGCACTCTTGAGTAATGGCCTATCAGAACATCAACTGAATGATGTTCACCAAGTACTCAGTGTGGTATTGGCCTATGAGAATATCAGGGCAAGATATTCACCAAGTATCGGAAATATATCTATACAAGCAACTTGTAGATAATCAATTTTAATGATATCTAACGCCTAGTTGTTGATTTATAAGATAAAGCCTTTACATGAAACAATTGCACAAAATGAATCATGCTACAAGTTATTGTAAGGACGTCACTTTACAACAACTTCTCCCAATGCAAGTGAAATCATTTTGAAGTCATCACTTCTTAATGATTAACACATGTTTCATAAATTAGTATAATATATGTAATGTACAATAATCAGTTTCTCTGAGACATTTCCTTAGATTTTACAATCATACCAAGTTCTTTATGAAAGTGCTCCACCTTTGTTTTAGCAAGTGGTTTGGTAAGAGTGTCTGCAATTTGATCCTCTGTACTAATATATTTCAACTTGATTACATCCTTCTTAACCATGTCTTGAACATAGTGGTATGGTATCTTGATGTGTTTTGATTTGCTATGAAACACTAGATTAAGAGATAGTTTAATGCAGCTCTGGTTATCACAATAAATAGTAGTAGGCAGAAGAGGCTTTCCAAATAATCCAAATAGAAGCTTTCTCAACCATACAACTTCTCTTGCTCCCATGGATGCAGCTATGTACTTGGCTTTTATAGAACTTTGTGCTATTGAAGATTGCTTCCGACTAAACCAAGATATCATTGCTGAACCCAAAGTAAAACAACATTCCTGAAGTGCTCTTATGATTCTTTGAATTTCCTGCCCAATTAGAATCTGTATATCCACTTAGATTTAGTTCAGTTTTAGTTTATTTGAGACCATATCCAATTGTACCACTAAGATACCTGAGAGTGTGTTTTGCTGCTACTAAATGAGTTTGCTTAGGTTCACATGAACTGACTAAGAACATTTACAACATATCAGATGTCAGGTCTTGTGTTTACCAAATACATTAAAGAACCAATTATCTGTCAATATAGAGTAGGATCAACATTCTTAGAATCTTCTATTGCTTCTTTTAGTTTCTTGAGGTTTGTCTCCATAGGAGTCTTCATTGCCTTGTTGTCCAACATGCCAAATCCTTTGAGTAGGTCTAGAGTATACTTCCCTTGATTTAAGAAGATTCCATTTGAATGCTGCCATACTTCTAGTCCCAAGAAATAGTGCAGTATTCCTAAGTCCTTCATTTCAAATTCAGATATAAGATCTTGTTTACATTTGTCAATAAGATTATCTTCCCCTGTAATCAAAAGATCATCAACATATAAAACCATAATCAACATATCCCCCTGTATTACCTTGTAATATAAATTAGGATCTGCAATGTTTTTAGAGAAACCAAGTTTAGTTAGGTGATGATCTATTCGTTCATACCAAGCTCGGGGAGCTTGTTTAAATCCATATAAAGCCTTTTTTAATTTGCATACATGAGATTGTTTATTGTGTAATTCAAATCCTTCAGGTTGTTCAAGATAAACTTCCTCTTCTATAACGCCATTCAAAAATGCAGTCTTTACATCCATTTGATGAATTTTCCATCCCTTGGATGCAACAATGGCTAAAACAGTTCTGACAGAGGTATATCTGGCTACTGTAGCAAAAGTTTCCTCATAGTCTATTTCTTCGTTTTGAGAAAACACTCTTGCTACAAACCTTGCTTTGTACTTGTCGATACTTCCATCTGCAACATGTTTAATTTTAAATAGCCATTTTGAGGAGACAACTAATTTATTTTTGTGTCTAGGAACAATATACCAAACATCATTTTTAAGTATGGAATTATATTCTTCTGTCATGGCGTCTTTCCAATTTTGATGTTTTATTGCTTTTTTTACATCAGATGGTTCAAATGTAGAGATTTTACTCATTAATGCAATGTAACTAGAGTATATGTTAGGACATTTTTTTTCCCTAATGAAATATGAGGGAATGGAATTGTTCTCTTCAATTAGCTTTCTGGCCCATAGTGGTCTTTTCTTTTCCTCAGAAGTGTGAGTAATGTCCATAGGTTTAGCAGAGTTATCTTCCTCCATTAGAAACTCCCTCTCATTATCAGAGTTTTGTTCTTCTAGTGTCTTTTGAATTTGATTTAGTTTCATCCTTAGATCTTTTGAAGCTGAATCTTCATCAAATATTACGTCTCAACTTAGTTCAATATTTCTTTGTCCAGGGATATAGATATGATAAGCTTTGGAAGTTTCACTGTATCCTACAAAGATTCCCTTCTTTCCCGAGGGATCTAGTTTTGTTCTCTTCTCCTTAGGAATGTGCACATAGACAGGGCAACCAAAAATTCTTAGGTATTTAAAATCAGGTTTCTTCTTGGAAAATGCCTCTTTAGGGGTCTTGTATTCAAGATGAGAGTGGACATTTATTTTGAAGGAAAACAGCAGTATTTGAGGCTTCTCCCCAAAGAAAAGTTTCAAGATTTTGATCATGAAGCATGCTTTAGCAGCTTCAACTATGGTTCTATTCTTTTTCTCAACTATTCCGTCTTGTTGAGGATTATAGGGAACAAAACACTCCCTCTTGATCCCAGTAGTTTTACAGTAATTTATAAAGATCTAAGAAATGTACTCTTTACCATTGTCTATTCTCAAAACGTTTATTTTCTTTCCAAATAGATTTTCTACAAGGGCTTTAAACTCTTTAAATTTTGTCAGGATTTTTTCAGACTCTTTACTTTTAAGAAAATAGATCCAAGTCTTCCTAGAGAAATCATCCACAAATATGATATAGTATAGGAAATCCCCTAGTGAAGGAATCGACATAGGACCACATAAATTTGAGTAAATAAGTTCTATATCTTCTTTGGACTTGCTTTGACTATTTAGAAATGTAGTCTTAATATTTTGCCCTAGAGCACAACCTTTACGGGTTCCTTTATGGTACAGATGAAGTTTAGGTAGACTTGTTACCATTTTTTCCTAGTGAAGGTAATCCTCGAAAATGAAGATGACCGAGTCTCCTGTGCCAAATTTCATTTTCTTTGAAAGAATCATGAAGTAGAGCTGAATGAGTGTGTGTGTTAATTTGGTAAAGACATCCATGTTTGGTGCCAATCTTGTACGCATTTTTTATGTTAGAATTCTTAGGCCAAGCTAAGACCTTTCCTTCCATAAATGTAACTCTGAATCCTTCATCTTCAAGAGCAGAGATGGAAAGCAAGTTTCTTTTTAAACCAGGTACATATAGTACCTTAGTAAATTTAATTGTTTTGCCTGATTTCAGATGAATAGTATATGTCCCTATTCCCATTACGGGATAGCTTGTAGCATCTCCAATAGTTACTTAATCAACATGGTCTTTCTTGATAGAGTGCAACTGTTTTTTAAAACCTGTAATATGTCGAGAGGCTCCACTATCAATTACCCAAGTACTTGATCTGGTTGGTGCTTCACTGGAGAGAGCTGTATAGACAACATTATGTTCAAAATTTCCATTTGAGTTTTGAGTGGTTGCAAATGATGTTTTTTGCTTAATTCTATCAGGAAATTTAGATGCTGGATGCCCAATTTTATCACATCTAAAACATTGCATTTTGGAGAAGTCAGGTTGCTTTCTCTTCTTATTTACTTGTGTAGAGAGAACTTGTAAATCTTCTTTTGAGGAGGAGACATTTTGGCCTTGGGCTACTTGCATACACTCTTCTTGTATGCAATCAACTTTAAGTCTTTCAAATTTAGGAAGTTTAGAACGAGAGCATACCCCTTGTTTGAAGGTATCCCATGATGATGGAAGGACTTTTAGAGCCATTATTGTTAATTCCTTTCCATCACAGATGTGTCCTATTGAAGAGAGTTGATTTTGAAGTTCAGTTATTCTCATAAAGTACGAGGAAAGTTTCTCTCCCTTATTCATTTTAAAATTTGAAATTTTGTCCCTTAATGTGATAGCCCGAACAACATTATTTATCTCAAACATATTTCCAAGAGCATTGTACCTCTCACGTGCAGTGTCTAGTTTTGAGATTACAGGAAGTAGATGAGTTTTCACACCATCCACAATGAGCTTCATGGCTTTATTGTTGTCATCCTCCCATTTTTCTAGTTCATCATTTCCTTTGGGTGGTGGGTCAGAATTTTCAATGAACTTATTTAGGCCATGTTCTTTCAATATGAGTTTTAACCATAGTTTACAGCCTGCAAAATCTGAATCACCTTCTAACATGTCTTCTAGCCTCATGTCGTTCACCATTTTAGAATAATATTTGAATAAAATCTGATTTCGGATTGCTTCATTAAACCTGCTCTAATACCATGTTAGTGTAACAGACTGTATGTGTAATACTATTCTGATTTGTTCTCCAAGATAAGAATCTGATTATGAGTTCTTTCAAATAACAGTAACACAGTGATAGAACCAGATTATATAACGGTATGATGATCAAGAATGCAGGAATACATTTAAGTAATCAACGCTGATATGCACTGGAAGACTGAATTACACGTGTTCGCCGTGTCTAATTATCAGCGGAGATAGCATATTAATAGATGGGAGGGTTGACCATGAGTCACGACCGATAGGCGTGACTCAATAGTCACCCTTGATAAACTTTCCAAAATCGATGGGTGTCGTCGGTAGAAATTGTGTATCGGCCGACGGGTCCCTTCGGGAAAGTTCTTGTTATGTAGCCAACGGTGAATAGTTTGTAGCGGACATGATGTATCTGGCCGACGGATACCTTCGGGAAGGTTCGTTGGAAAGTATTTATAACCCCTTCGGGAAGCATTGTATTGATCATATCATATGATAGGAGAAAAGCATAATGTACTGTTGGCATATGCGAATAATAATAATAGTTCTGCTATTGCTGTTAGGTGCTCGTGTCTATTTCCTGTGTGCGTTGCTTAATTAATCCATACGGTAAACATTTGGCGCCGTTGCCCGATGGATCTGGCACGCAGGCAGGCGGAGATGAATTAAATGCCGAATCAGTTGAACAAAGACAAGAGTAAGCTGAAGGAAAAAGATGACATACGCGTTGCACAGGAAAAGTTAATTTTGGCTCAGCAGATAGAGCGTCGAAGGAGGTTTCAGAAGATTTCCGACGGAAGCAAGAGCACGGAAGGATTGTTGAAGGAGACTCGACAACGGCTTGATTTGGTGGAAGAAGCGAGGGAGGAGTTTCTGAACCTGCATATGCCACAGGAAGAGAATCTTGACGGAAGTAGATCGACTCGCACAGCTCAGAGTGCAGAAGGAGCACGAGCGTGGAGTGACCTTTTCGTCTGAAATATACTTCTGGAACGGACAGCTACGGTTGACAAACCCTCTTCTTCACCAAACAGCGCGGAAGTCCAAAACTGCGCGGAAGTGGAAAACTGCGCGAGTGTTGAAAACAGCGTGGAAGTAGAAAACAACGCGGAAGTAGAAAACAACGCGGGTGTCCAGAACAGCGCGGGTGTGCAAAACAGCGCGGGTGTTCAGAACAGCGCGGGTGCTCAAAATAGCGCGGGAGTGCAAAACAGCGCAGGTACACAACAAAACCCTCAACATATAGTAATAATGGCAGGTCCGAAGGAAAAATTGCCTAAATTTGATGGTGATGAAGCAGCTGATCCCATTCGACATTGTAAAACATGTGAAACGATCTGGAGGGCGAATGGCATAACAGATACAAACGAATGGATCCGACAATTTCCCGCAACCCTACGGGGTGTTGCCATTGATTGGTTTACTGATGCTGATCCACAGAAATTGAATAGTTGGGATAACATTAAGGAGTTCATCGTAGAATTTCAACTTTTGCGTGATGACAATGAAATTGTCGCAGAGATATTCAATACCAAGCAAAAGAAGAATGAAACTGTACGGGTCTTTGCCAGGAGGTTGAAGGACTTAATCAGTAAGATGGAGAATAAGCCAGCTGACGGGTTACAGAAACGATGGTTCATTGAAGGCCTTCACCCAAAGCTGCGGAAGAAGATGAAGATTGTGCCACCATCGACATACATTGAAGCTTACGACAAAGCAATGAACCTCGAAAGTGACCAGAAGACAAAGAAGAAGAAGAAGACCAACTCGTCGAATTCAGATGACGATGAGCCTTCAGGAGAAGATAGCAACAACGATGACGAAGGAAGCAACAAGAAAGTCCGTGCTCTCCAGAAGGACATGATGCGGATGATGAAAGAATTCAAAAACATGAATAAGGAAACTAAGGGCAGTGACCTATGGTGCACAGAATGTAAGAAAGAAGGCCATACAAAGGGATCCTGCCCGAAAGATCAATTTTGTGAAATCTGTCAGATCCTGGGCACTCGGTAAAGGAGTGCCCTTTCAATTTAAAAACAAGGACACCGCAGCAAGTGTTCCTGACACAGGAGGCCTCCCCGTCCGGAGGGAACAGGAACACCAGTACGGAAGGTGCCACATCGGGTGGATACAGAAACAACCGGCACGGTCAAAATAACAACAATACCAGTAACAACAATAATGGCGGAAGGAGTCGAATTCAGTATGATGCGAATGGTCGGCCGATAGGTCAATGCTGCGCATGCAATCTGTGGGGTCACTTCGCCCGAGAGTGTACAACAGCGAACACACCAAAGTTGTTATGCAGATGGTGTGGACCCGGTGATCATGAAGATGCTAGGTGTCCGAAGTCAGGAGTAAACTTGATCACCGTCGGGACGAACGAAGAAGAGGTTTTGGCCATCACACGGAAGCAAGCAAAAGTGTACCTCGACCCGGCGGAAGAAAAGAAGAGACTGGAAGAAGCACGAGTAGAGATCCAGAAAGCAACACGGGCAGAAACGGCACACCTGAAGGACACGCCGAGTACTTCCGTACGGAACTACGCAGAACAGAACATTGTCCGGCAAATTTTGCAAGCCGAGATACCTGTCAGGATAAGTGATCTGTTGCTCACTATGCCTCAGCTCCGATCGGCACTCACAAACATTGTTCCCGCTGCTCAACTACCAGGAGAATATGGAAGGAAGCAAGAAAGTGGAGCAAGTACAGTGCACAAAAAGGAGAAGGAAAGTGGCGCAAGTGCAGAAGATCCGATGTTGTTAGCCCTCTCATCCGGACGCCATCCAGCAATCGTCGAAATGGGAATTCTCGGGACTGTATTGACAGAAACAATTGTGGACGGAGGGTCCGGTGTCAATGAGTTGCCTGAAGACACTTGGAAAAAGTTGGGACAGCCGACATTATGGCCGCCTACATTCTAGCTGCTAACGGCCGATCAACATGGAATCAAGCCATTGGGAGTCCTGACAGCACAACCAGTGACGATTGGAACACAACCGTTTCTGTTGGACTTTGTCGTGATCCCACTGAAGCGGAGAGGATATGATGCCATTCTGGGCCGGGGGTGGTTGATACAAGCCAAGGTAAAACACGATTGGAAGAAAAATACTTTATCACTTGAAAGCAAAGGCCGGAAGTATGTTATTGATCTACACACTCAGATGGTTGGAGAAGAAGCTCTATCGTCGGATTCGGAAGGAGAAGATGATGAGAGGAGGCAGAGTATGGAACTCGATCAGGAGGGAGTCCTACGATTGGAAGGAGATGATGATCTGGATTCAGTAAATGGTCTTTACCACTAGCAGATAGAGGATTATGAGCTCTTTCCAAGTTGTAATATGCTAAGGATTGACGAAGGTAAGAAAGAAGAAGGAAATGAATGTCCGAAGGAACACAGAGAAGTCGAAGGAGGAAATGACTGTCCGAAGAAACACAGAGAAGCCGACGGAAGAAATGAATGTCTGAAGGAACAGAAGAAGCCGAAGGAAAAAATGAATGTTCGAAGCAACATAGAGAAGCTAAAGAAGGAAATGCGCGCATGACTGAAGCTGAAGGATAGAATATACAGTATGAACCCAAAAGAAGGAAAGTTTCTACTGTACGACTGCGCAAGAAGAAAGTATTATGTCGAACCACAGATATAGCAGAAAGGTACTAGTGGCAAGGACGACACACGATACGGTTTGCACAGGCAACAAAGAGGAAGGGTTCAATAAAAGTCGGAGCATTACAGAGTGAATGTGTTATTGACAGACAGAAAGGGCAGCTGACGGAGTCCATGATAGCGAGCTTCGGGAACAAACTGGGCAATATGGAGATGACACAGAATAGGCGTAGCAGGTTTCAACTCGGACAGTGGGTATTGAAGTACGACGGCTGGAAGGAGATCAAATCGGGCAAGTTCAAGGTTAAGTGGGTCGGGCCGTATCAGATTCGGGAAGTAGGGGACAATGGAGCAATCAAATTATGGACTTTGGATGGACACGAAGTACCTCAGGCGGTGAATGGGTCGAAGTTGAAGATATATCACAAGCGGAAGACTTTTGCGTTAGAAAATGGCCTTTGGGAGACCCCTTCGTCACTGCAGACCGACGGTGACGACGGTCAAAGGTAAACTGACTTTGCTATTTTGAAAAAAAAAAAAAAAAAAAAAAAAATTTAAAAAGAAAAAAAAAAAAGAAAAAAAGAAAAAAAGAAAAAAAGTAAAGAAAAGCACTGTACGGATTTTGTATGCTCACCGTACGGTTTTCCCTTGGTTTTTGAGTTGTACGGTTTTTGGAGATGGTGTACGGTTTTTTTTAAGTTGGGAGCTGGTGTAAGCATCGTACAGATTTTGGAGGAAGTGTACAGTTTTGCAGATTGTAAAGTCTGAGATGTACGGCTTTCTCATGTACGGATTTCCAACAAAGGTACGGTTTTCTTTTGGTGTACGGGTTTCAATATTTGAAGATAGTGTATGGGTTTCAGGAGCTGCATATTGTAACATCAATTTGAAAGTCCACCGTACGGTTTCCTGAAGGCTGATGCACCGTACGAATTTCAGCTCGTACGTTCTTTTAAAGTTAATTTTTGAGAGGTTGTACGGCTTTTGTCGTGCGTCTTTATTAAAACATGAGTAATGTACAGATTTTAATATATGTCACCGTACAGATTTTTGGGCACATCACCGTACGGCTTTTAATGGTCATTAACCGTACGGGTTTCAAGTTCATTTGCAAAGTGGCATACAGAAATTGCACTAAAGGCTACAATGTACGGATTGCAAGTTAGCGTACGGAATTTGGCAATCACTTTACCGTACGGATTTTGGTGACAAAGCTTGTTCACTATGGAATACGGATTTGGTATTAGCTTCTTGTCAATCATGCACTGCACCGTACGGGTTCTTCTTCTCAGTTCAGCGTATGGATTTCAAGCTTGGTGTGCGGTTAAGCTTTCCAGATTTGTGTACGGTTTTCTCATGCTTGTACGGACTTTAAGCTGTACGGATTTCTAGTATATATTTGGCCATACAGATTTCAACCACAATTTGGCGTACGGAGTGTAAAATTTAAATTATATGTTTGAAAGATTAATGCATGGAGTAGCCGATATTTTGCATCTTTGTCAAGGGTTGGAGAAATTGTGGAAGGAGGTTTTGTATACAAAAAAAAAAAAAAAGGAAAAAAGAAAAAAAAAAACGTCGACAAATCAAGAATGCTCAGAATGAGTATTAGATGATACCATAGGGAAGGGGAAGAATCAGCGATTGCCAGAAAGAGTGTAGAATCGGCAGAAAATGACAGAAATGGTGTGTTCTATACAGCTTTGTGTGGGTTTCAGAGTGCTAAATTGGTGTTGGTGGCGAGGGGCGCTGCCCCTCGACCCCGCCGGGGGTGTTGCCCCCTGGACCCCCAGTCGTTGCGGATATCAGTCGTGGGAGTCTGACCAGTTGAGAAGAATTGAAGTTGCTGCAGGCATGGACTTTCTGTGTACCAGAGGCAGTGGGAGCAGGTGTTGGTTGTGAGGCTATCTTGGTGGATGCGTAGAGAGCTCGGGAGGAGCTGATCATCCAGTTGGAGGCAGTGCAGCGACACTTGGCTTAGGGTACTGAGGAGTTGGAAGCAGAGAAAACAACACAGGTGGCTATCAAGGTCAGCTTGAAGAGTCAGTATTTTGTTAGCAAAGGCTATAGATGCAACGGGATGAATGTGAAAGTAATATGGCAGATCAATATTGTTGTAAGTTTTGTTTTTAAAGGAGACGACTTTTCTTTTTTGGGGGGAATGATGTCGTCGGTAGAAATTGTGTATCGGCCGACGGGTCCCTTCAGAAAGGAAATTGTGTATCGGCCGATGGGTCCCTTCGGGAAAGTTCTTGTTATGTAGCCGATGGTGAATAGTTTGTAGCGGACATGATGTATTTGGCCGAAAGATACCTTCGGGAAGGTTCGTTGGAAAGTATTTATAACCCCTTCGGGAAACATTGTATTGATCATATCATATGATAGGAGAAAAGCATAATGTACTGTTGGCATATGCGAATAATAATAATAGTTCTGCTATTGCTGTTCGGTGCTCGTGTCTATTTCCTGTGTGCGTTGCTTAATTAATCCATATGGTAAACAATGGGATAATTACAAACTCGGTTTAATAAGGTAGTTGATAACATAGGAAAAACTTCATTAATTTATTCATATACATTTTGTAATATATTTGCATATATACATACATACATATATACATATATATACATACATATATATATCCTAAACATATAAGAATAACATAAATATCAACATGAGTTATTAATAAATCTTCATAATTTATGTTCAAGTAATCTATACATTAACACCATCGATGCTGTGTCATTGTCATGATCATTGATATATATAAAGAGTTTGGAGGCAATGAAAATTAACATCTATGATATGCTTATAGTTTCAGACAAGGGTGAAGGGACATTAAGTCCTTAACATATTTGTTTGACATTATTTATGTTTTTTCTGATATATATATATATATATATTCACTAACGTAAATATTATTTATATATTTGTTTGAAACATTATATAATAACATTTATTAATTTGTAACACATTTATATAGATGACTAATGTATTTTCATATACAAAATTATATTCATAAAGTATGAATATTTTGAATTATATGTGTATTTTCATTGTACATCAATTTTGGCTTATGACAGTTCACCCCTCCCAAATTTTGTTGTCCTCAAGCAATTATATGTTTGCTTCTTAAGGTTTGATAGTAGAATTTTGCACTTAACTTAAAACAAGTCTTCTCTCATCCTCCCTAAAATTGATTTTGAGTTATCTCATGATGGTGCCTATTAAATTCACACAATCAAATTTTGTATGATAGCATGCATCACATTTGTATGGTTCATCCTTAGTTATTCATGTCATTTTAGATCAATAAAAAAATAGAACTACACATGGAACATACATTTGAAAATCTGGAATATATGAATATATGAAGACATAAAGCATGCACAAAAAATACATATTAATGTACGAAGTCATATATTCATACATGAATTATACACACAATACATTCATTGCGATGCTATTTTCTATTGATCAGAAAACAAGAATGTTAATTGTGTCCATTGTAACCAATCAAGGTTTAGCTTGGTAGGAAAGCCTCGAGAGGGTGCTCGTAAATTGCTCAACACAACTAAGCCCAAGAGCACCCAATGTCCTCCTATGACAACTCACGTCTTGGTCCACGAGAGGCAAGAACATTCCACCATGACAATTCCATGCTTTGGGGTGCCTACTTAGCTTGGGAGAACTTGTAAACAGCAATTCCCTAACTTATTTCCCCCAGTCATCCTAATTGATTACGAGGTAAGGTAGATACATGTATAAAAGTAGAATGATTCATTGTTTCATCTTTTCCCTGTAGGATGGCAGGATCATGCTCTGATACCAATTGTAACATCCCCTCCTAGGTTTAGGTCTCTTATCACCATAATTGTCCCATATTTAGTATACTTAAGGCTTAAACTGAATTGATCAAGACATATTGATTCCACCTACGCTATTCTATTGTTCAAAGTAAGGAAAGTTATGCATTCACCAAACATATTAAGCAATCTTATTATTTATGATCTTTAATGTCCATGCTACCCTTATAACCATTTTAGTTCGAGAAGAAGAAGATTAGAATGTAACCAAGTTGCTTAGATACCGATCACAATAGGTTCTCTTAAAGTTTACAGATCCAAGCTCTTATCCAGTCTTGGGACTATGCTTTCAAGGTTTTAAAGGGACACTGATCCCTACCCTATTTGGGGAGTCAACCTATTGGCATCAATTTAGATGATCATCAAAGAATAAGGATTATAAAATATAATTGGTACTCTTCACAAGGAAGAGATAAGAAAGAATAAGATAATGGTATAAAATAATGGATACTCTAAATAAGTTTTTGACTATGCTGTAAGCAATTGTAATAGCAAATAAGGCTGAATGTAACTGAATTGAATACTGAATTACAGAATTCAATGTAATATGCTATTAAGGATAAACAGCCATCATATGGTCTTATAAATATATGTATACATGAAGTAATATATAAATATATATCTATGTATGCATTTATGTATGTATGCTATATTTCATAAGTGAATACACATATACATAATACACAAGGTATATAGCTATATATATATTCCTATAAGGGATAAAGAACCTTTATATAGTCTTATATATCTATTATAAGGATGAAATTAGCATAGTTGGAAAACTCGCCAAATGCAAAAACTCGCCAATTGGAAAAAACTCGGCGATTTAAAAAAAAAACTCGGGAACCTAAAAAACCGCTGAAATTTAATTAAAAATACATTTATTCTGCAAAATTTAATGAGAAGATGAATCTAATAAGTTAATTAAAGACAATACAAAAGAAAGAAACAAAGTTTAGATATATATAAATGCAAAATGCGTACAAAATTGCATTCTCATGCACAATGCTCATGGTAGGAAGCAAAATAGTAAATTACTAAATAGTTTCAATCTGTCAAACTAGAAGTGAATACTAAAAGTCTAAATACATCAATACAATGTCAATCACATCTTCCTCTTTCCACTTGCACTAGCAGGAAAGCGAGGGGGTCTAGTCCTAGGAGAAGTGCCCCGCACTGGGATAGGGCGTGAGCTGCGTGACTGTGAACTCTGTGGCTGTGCCCTCTCGCTCGACGTCCCTGCTGACTGGCTCGGCGTCCTAGAAGAGGATGCATCTCCTCCTAATGGTAATGCCTGATCCTCGCCTGAATCATCATCATCCTCGTCCTCATCCTCAATGTCATCCATAGTGAATTGAAAATCAGTGTTAGCCTCCCCCTCCATGGCCTGCCTCTCCAAATCAGCGATCTCATCTGGTGTAAACAATGGACTTGGCTCCTGTGCTGTCCAATCAGAATAAGGATCTATCTCATCTAGATCAAGCGGACCAGGTAGTTCTAAGAGCTGTGCCTTTTTTATGCGCAACTTAAGATAATAGTGCACATAAACAAGATCATTAAGCCGTTTTTGAGTCATTCTGTTTCTTTTCTTTGTATGGATGGACTCAAATAAGCTCCAATTGCGCTCACAATGGGATGAGCTACAAGGTTGGGATAGGACTCTGAGAGCAAATTTCCTTAAATTGGGGGTATTGCCACCCCAACTTGCCCACCAAGCATTTGCAAAACAAAATTTAAAAAGTTATAAAGCAATAAAAAAAAAAATCAGAAGCACAACTTATCAATTAGCAAAAGTTTTAAAGTTTGATGCTTTACCTGGTGCTTGAGTAGATCTTGCTCTCTTTGCTAGCATAGAAGAGAACAAAGGACCCCTTGATTCCACATAGATTTGTTGTTCGGTCACAATAAGGTCTCTCTCCTCTTCACTTGATATCATTCTCTCAATGCATTTAGAGAGACCTTCCATGACCTCTCCATTAGAATCTGAGTAGGAATCATTAGCCTTAAAACAAATAGAAAATGATATCAACTCTTACTACACAACCTTAAAATGTAAAGTAAAATAAAGACTTATTAAAATCCCAACTTCAAGGACAATCAATTATCATAGTACCTGAATTTGGGATTGAGAAAGTAGCTTGCTGCATGAATAGGTTGGTGGAGCATATTGTTCCACCTCCTATCAATTATTTCCCAAATGGGGTCAAATCTGAGACTGTTCCCGTGATAGCAACTTCTAATAGCCTCTTTCGCCCTATCCATGGCCTCATAAAGACCTCCCATTAGGGATTGCTGCCCATCACATGTGCGCAAGACTAGAACCAGGGGCAGAGACATCTACATTTGAAATTTGAAAAATACAAATTAGTTAATAACATAGTAAGTTATGAATTGATAATGAAACTTGAATAAACTAAAAATATAATGAAGTTACCTCCACAATCTCCTTAGCCTTTGCAAAAAAGCTATCATCAAAGACTATTCGTGCCACAGCCTCTCCTTCGGGCTTCTTTGAGTAAGGTGAAGCAACCCAATCAGCACACACAAACATTTGCTTCAAAGCCAATATGTGGTCAAGAATACTTTGCAACATCAAGAAGACCGTTGTAAACCTTGTCATAGCAGGTCTCATCAAATCTTTGCCTTTAGTGGCTTTTCTCATCAAACTGAGAACCCATGGGTGATTATAGATATATTTCGTGACTCGCCTAGCATCTTCCACAACTGGACTCACCCAATCAAGTTTTCCTATGTCCTCCAAAAGAAGGTCAAGGACATGTGCTGCACAAGGTGACCAAAAAAGTGTGGGATGCCTCTCTTGGAGGATTCTACCTATAAAAGATTAGCAAAAAATCAATAATCAGTAACAAACTTTCCATATTTAGTATTTACAAATTACATCAAATCTAAATTGAATAATACCATTGCATTACATTCATGATTCATATTGATTCAAATATAAAAAATTAAATCTACTTGCTGCCACATATGCTGCTGCATTATCTGTGATTATTTGCACCACATTCTCTATTCCCACCTCCATGACAACATTCTCCAACATTAAAGCCAATGTGGTTGCATTTTTCACTTTGTTGGAGGCATCGACAGATTTCCAAAACACCACATCATCTTTGCAAGCAATCAAGAAGTTAATAATGGTTCTACTTCTTCCATCTGTCCACCCATCAGATAAAATGGTGCAGCCATACTTCTTCCACTCTTTCTTTTGGTCTTCTATCAACAATGTTGCCCTACCAACCGCTTTGTCAAGCAACCTACAAAATTTAGGTGTAATATTAAATAAAGTGTAAGTGTTAGTAAAAAATTAGGAAATAAGTTATAACAATTAAGATTTAAAATATAACAATGAACTAAAGTGAATCACAATTATTTACAATTACTAAATAGTAAAATACTAACCTTCCACTCATATCCTTGTGATTAGGCGGCTTGTACCCTTTGCCTGATATTGTCATTGCATTCACCATATTGACCCAATAGGGACTATCAGCGACATTCATTGAGATATTGTTGAAAAACCAAAAATCAGCTGCTGCAATATCAGTTTGCTCATGCACCTCCTTAAACGATGCAGTGCCCTCTAATGATGGCTGTGCTCCAGGTGTGTTCCTGGGCACAAAATAACCACCTATCCCTGATGGGGATCCGGATGGTGATGATGAAGAAGTAGGAGATGTAGAAGAAGTGGAATCGGTAAAAGAGAAATTTTGTTTGTGGATCCGTGGGCCACGAAGAGATCCTGGTATGTTCTCAAGTGCTTCTTCTTCCTCTTGCATATCAAAAGGAGCTCCTTCAGATTCAGCTATGGCTGCCCTCATAGCTAATTTTTCCCTCTCCCTATTCAATTTTTTTTCTTCAGCAGCTGCAAGTAGGGCATGGATGAATCTTTTTTCTTCATCAGTTACCTTGAGACAAGGATTTGAGTCATGTTTCTTTATGCTTGCAAGGTGGTATTTGAGGCGGTTTATGCCTCCAGAAATAATTCTCTCACAGGGAATGCATATCACATTTCCAATATCATTTGGACTTGGAGCTTCATAGGCATATCGCCATGCCTTATCTCTTGCATTTTTAGGCCGAGTGCCTATATATCCAGATGGGCATGGTGTTTGTGGCCACTCTTCTTGCGGGTTTGTCATGTTTTCTTAATGCTTGTCCGCTGCCCTACACATAAATAATTAAATTTATAGAAAAACGAATAAACAAAGTTAGAACTTAGAGTTAGAACTTAGAAGCTAGAAGTTTAGAACAACTAGGGTTTCAACTTTCAAATGATTTGAAATCATTTACAAACAACAACAAAAACAATAAAAGCTTTGCTTAAAACTATAAAAAGTTTTCAAACAATGATAAGATGAACATACCTGGAAAGAAATTTCTCTTCTAAATTCGGTTAGAATCCTCCAAAATCCACTCCAATCTGCCTTTAATCACTTGCAATCAGCTAAAACCTTCTTTGCTCCACACAAATGAAAGAAACAATGCATTTTGACCTATTTAGGCGTCATTGGCCGCGGGTTCCCTGAACTGCGAGTTTTTTACATTAACTCGCCGATTACTCGGCGAGTTTTTGGACTCACGCCGAGTTTTTTGACAGGCAAGTTTTTGGGCGATTTACTCGCCGTCCCAAAATACTCGGCGAGTGTTTAAAACTCACCGAGTAACCGGCGAGTCTTCCATCTATGGAAATTAGTATCATATAATATATAAATCTAAATGTTCTATAACATATCTTTGAATGATCTGATATTTTACATCTGTACTATATATACTCATTAGTAATAATGAAGTCATAATCATATATATATATATAGTTAGATAACTGAAGTCGGGGGGGGTAGTGAATCAGTTATATCCAATTATCATACAATCCCTTTCAAACATTTCAATACCAACTAAACATCATAAACATTTACTTCAATTACTCAGTGTAATCATCCAATTCAATACTTAACTCATTCATTCACTTCTTTATAAATTGTTCCTTGCGTTATCGATTGACAATAATATTCCAGTTATTACCTAGTGATATCTTAGTTATTACCGAGTTGCAGTAACTATAAAGACATTTAAAACAACTTGCAACACAAACAACAATCACATTTTTGACACTAATATTTTAATGCGAAAACCCTATGAAGGGAAAAACCACCTAGGACCGACAACCCAAAAATTTCACTCGTTTGAAGTAAGCTCTGCTAGGAGAAAACCTTGTTAAAGGTTATTTACACATTGTTAATGTGACCTTGTTAGAGGATTTCAATAAAAGATCATCTAGACCTTATCACTACCTGTCCTTGACTATCCTTGACTAAAAGAGTGGCCTGATTTAAAGGACTTACAAACACCACTAATTGATCTTACTATATAGGATTTCGTAGACTTGTTGGGTCCACTCGGTACATCCGAGATTTTCTGCTACAATGGTTAAATAGTAACAATATAAAGTGATCTGTTAAGATTAACAACTACCTTTGCTTGTTCAGATCTTTGCTCTTGCTCTTTCCCTGTCTTTTGCTCACTCTTGAATCTTCCTTTACTTCGTACTTTGACTTGGCTGTATAACTCCTCTTTCTCCTTTAACTGCTCGGTTTACCTGGCTCAACAATTTTCTTTTACCTTTTTCGCCTTCACGCTTTGATCTCCTCTTAGCAATATGTTCAGTAGAAAACTCAATAACATCACCCAACAACCTAAAACTATCTCCAACATCGCCTTAAATAGTTTTCTCAATGCTTCCAGATCCTTCCATCTTTTGCCATTTAATCATAACTGTCAATCTTAGGTTTACAACAAAATTCCTTCATACAATAAATTTAGACACATACAAAATATAACTTGCATAGAACTTTGTGTCCATTCTTATCATTATTCAATTTCCTTCATCAAATCCTTCTTGAATTTTCTCAGCCATAGATCTTGTAACAAACTTTGACTCATGCCTTAGACCTTCTTGAACTTTCCACTTTTCCATCAAAAGTCGGACTCAAATTCCAATCTTCCAAACTTTCTCATCCAACTGTCACTCAGTAAACATAGCATTTACTTAGGCAACATAACACCCGGTTAATATTGATTTGCTTGGGTAATACTGTGTTTTCCTTCTTCCTTTACCAATCACTCGGGCAATATTGTAGTCACTCGGTGAATACAGTCTCCCTTCATTATCCTTGTAACTTGGTTAACTTTGTGTTCTTCAATACATTGCAACAATACATGATTGTAAAACAATCAAACCAATAATACAATCTCTTTGTCCAGCTCATTCAAGTACCCATTGAATACCTTACATATCACTTCTGTCTTCATCATACTTTATTCAAATCCTCTTCATCAATCTAAATGATATGGTACTTTACTGAGTTAGCATAATGTCTAGCCAACTACGACTTTGACATCAATGACAATATAACAACTGATTTGATTCTTTTACAAACATTCATAGCATCATCAGCTTACAATCTCCCACTAGCAATTACATTATTAGTTGCGGCTAACATATATGTCCATTTTCAGGTTGGTTACTAATTAGTACCTGAAGAGGAAGGGACTGAAGTGTTTTTGAGGAGTGGCCTCTCTAAATCCAGCTAATAGGTTGATTCCCAAGATAGGGTAGGTATCAAGGCTCCTTTTAAACCTTGAGGGCATAGTCCCAAGACAGGATAAGGGCTTGGATCTATATAATGAACTGACCTTAAATTCTTGATCAATGCTATGAATACGGGAATGTTAATTTTGTCAAACAGATTGCTGACCACCTGGAGTAATCTTAAAAAAAATTCTTTGTACTGATATTTGACAAGGGAGTTTTCAGAAGTCTATGAAGGAATGCACCTAATCGTGATATAGAAACAGTTTGGAGGCAAGATCATAAGTGAACAACTAGTGATGCCCCAAAACTATACTGAGTTTAATCTCAGGACTTCCAAACTTCCACAATTTACAACAGTATTTCCCAATTTTTTGCAAATGAATGATAATCAAATGTATTCGATATTTCAGAATTAAATGAAGCAATATTAATCCGTTCAAATACAGTGCACAGGCTAGATTAAAAGAAACGCAACATTACAGACCTCTTATCAATATGGGTGTGCTGGTAATGATCTTTGCTGTATGGAGGTCGACTGTGAAAAAACCACCAAAATGCTGTGAGCCACGTCCAGTTCTGTTATTTTTCAAATTTATTCCCTACCACCCTCAACAACATGAAACTCACAGAAAACCCTCCTTTACGGCGTTAAATAACCAGACCCGCAATGATCTCCTTAACATTTTTTTTTTTCAATGGAGGTCAAGTGTCAGGAGAGCCACGCATATATCTCCAGCTACTATCGTTTAAACTCTTCGCAAAGGTTTAATCCAGCCAACTCGACACTTCACAGTAGATGAACAGATAAAATGACAACCCGGCAAACACCCAAGGTTACCACTGTCGCTGCTGACGGCTTCCAATCTTATTCGACGGTGCCCTGGTTCTGCTTGCGGCAGCCTTCTTCTCAAACCCGCGAAAGAATGGCCTTCGAAAATATAGTATGCAGGAAACTAACAACGCAACCTCAAAAAGAAAGCACTACCTTTCTGTCGACATTCAGAACTCCAACCATCTTACACGTGAAAGTTACTGCGTGATATAACCGCAATGCCTGGGAAGAAAAATGCCTGTCTGAATCGACCCACTAATTCTTGTATTGGAAAAACTAGAAGCATTTGGTGCTGCTGTGTAATCTGCCCTTTTTCATATACCTGTGAATAAATTCTGCCCCATGACTATATCTTCCATAAACAAATTCACCTATTTTGCCGATTGATGCCCAATCTCACCATCTTCAGAATCGAAAGAGCTTGGGGTATCGTCCAGCTCTTTGAAATTTCCAAACTAGAGGGTTTTCGTCCTCTAAGTTCCAGTCCAGTCACTATCGAGCAACCAGAGATTCAAATCTGAACATTCAATTCTTCATAATCTTTCTGTGTCCCAAATCGCAATGCAAACATGTGCTTAAATAGCCTCGGAAAGAGGAAGAGTACAAGGTACGAGGAATGTGGGATTAATTGACATTTTTGTCCTGTAGTCACTTAAAGCTATTAAAAGGTAAATAACTTTTAAAACATTAAAGTGACTTAACTCTGCTTATTAAATAAAAGTCTGGAATAATTTAATTTAAATTTCCTATTGTGACTGGAGAGCATCCTTCGAAAAATGATATTAATCTATCCGGATGTGGAGATAGATTAATTTTGTCGCTCAGACTAAAATTGAGAAGGGGACATGACAATCTATAAACTTTGAGGGAACCTATTGTGCTTGGTATCTAAGCAACTTGGTTACATTCTAATCTTCTTCTCAAATTTAAATGGTAAAAAGGATAGCATGGACATTAAGGATCATCAATAAATTAAGATTGCTTAGTATGTTTGGTTAGTGTATAACTTTCCTTTGAATAATGAAATAGCGTAGTTGGAATCAATATGTCTTGATCAATTCAGTTTAAGCATCAAGTATAATAAATATGGGATAATTATGGTTATAACAGTTCTAAACCTAACAAGGGACATTACATAAAATCTCAAACTAAGACAATTCATTTGCCCTGAACTAAGTTAACCAGTTCGCTGGAAATGCCTCTTGGACCAGCAAAAGTTCGAATTGGCACCCAGTCCTAGTACAGTTCGACTTTTGGTCCAAGCAGGGTTTGATTTTCAGCCACCTAGTTTGAACCGACCCATTTGCCATTTGAACCCGGGCAGAGCAGTCACTAACCCGTCGAACTGATGTTGAACTTGGTCATTTTTCCAGCTCAGGGGCAGGATGTTTTATACAAATATTATATTAAAGTATAAGAATTTTCTTATACTTAAGTTTTATTTCTATAAATACTATGAAGATGTTTGAGATAGGTTTCAACTTATAGGATTTAAAATGCAGATTCTAGCTTTTGTGGGTTTTCAAAATATTCCAGTGTTATCTCCCACAACCTGTCCAGGCTTTTTGAGGTCAAATTGAAATTCAAACATGGATTTTCCAATGATTCTAACTCATTTCCTCACAAATCACTTCATTTCAATTTTTCATTCCTATTAGACTTAGCTCAACCACTTGCTCACACCCAAGACAAACACTACTTCGAAAATTGGTCAAACTCACTCTTGGACTTAGAGACTTGAAAATTGCTACCACCTAAGACCATATGAAATCAACCAAGCGTATGACAATGGAGCAGTTCAGCTCACCAGAATTGGTCCTGTTGGGTTCATGCTGCTTGTTAATGGCCATTGGTTGAAATTGTATCACAAACCAAGCAGCAGGTGAGAATTCATGCAACAATTCTCAACAGACCAGTCAATTGAGAGTCCTGCAGCTGAAGGAGTCGGACTCGGTGTCCCACTTTCTTCTTCCTAAGAAGAATTTTTTATGCATCCATAATAAATATTTTCACATTAAGTGGAAATGCTTTCTTTGTAATAAATTTCATTCCTTCATACCATCCTCTTTCATTTCGACATCATCATCTCATTGGCACTTTTTCACAATCACTTCCAATTAATGCTATCAAGCTTGTGCAATTCATCTCACGATAACACCTGTGGCAGGTACGCATGAGGTATGCAATTATTTATTAACACATTAGTTCATTTATTTAATTTCAGTCTTACTTATATGTGTATGTGACATAGCCTGAGTCCTGTGTAGCACCAACCACAATAGGAGGACCTATCGTTTGAGTGGGGGGGGGGGGTGTCATGCTTACATGTCATGTCTTGTCATTGATTGTGTTATGTCAGTGTCTGAGTGTGCTGTGATTATTTGAATCACAATGTATTCCATTATTATTTGTTATTATGTGATGTGACATTTTACTTAAGTAAGGTGTTTTGAATTTCGAAGAGAGTTTGTCTAGCTAAATTTGCAGTTTACAACAGTTGTTCAGAACATAGTGGAGGAATAGGGGATTTGAAGTTTGGGGTTTTAGACATTGTTCCAGAATTACAACTGAAATTCTGGGTTCTGTGGCTGGTTACAAGTGTCTAGATAAGTTTGCAGTGAAGTTTGATATCTTTGAGGGAGAGTCTCATTTTTATTTCACCATGGGAGGTTTATCCATTCACCACGAGCCAATTGTTCCTGAGGACCTGCTTTAGAACCAAAGGTGTCAATCAAGTATTTCAAGATTGTGGGTAGTTGGATTATTTTTTGAAGCTTACAAGTTTTGATAATGACATCGCTCGGAAGTTTGCAAAATCTCTTAGAAATAATGTGGCAATGGTGAAGGGTTTAAGAGTAGAGGTTTCAAAAGAAATAATTAAAGAGGTGATTGATTTTCCTGCAAAAGGTGAAGGGTTTCCTGAATCCAAGGATGACCAAACGGTTCGTGCCCAATTTACCTTGCATGGTGACCCTGCTCTTGCAACAGATAAACATAGCACAAAGAGGCTATCACTGCCAGCAGAATACATTCCAATAGCCTTATATGTGATGAGATACCTCACTTGCGAGGGCTGGCTATCATATTTGCACTCTATCCATTTCAAGCTACTCAGCCATGCCAGACAGCACAATCGGAAAAAGAATGCTCCAAATGTCTTTTACAATTTACTTCTCAATAGTGCTATTGAGGTTTAAAAAGGTATGCCTAATTCTGTGTCATATCACTGTTTGATTGAGCTTTTGGTTGAAAGAGCATTAAGGATAGTTTCTATCATTTCTTGGTATGAGCTTATGGCTGTTAAAAAGTTTAAACAAGAAGATCTAGCGCCTAGGGGGATTCCATTGTTCCATAGGGTTACTACCTCTGAGGGGACTTCTAAAAATAGGGAGGACCCTTCATTCTCACAAACCCAACCTGAGGAAACCCCTGTAGCAAAGGTCCTAAAATTGAGTTTACAACTTAGGCTCAAGCCTCAAAGAGCTCTGTTGATGACATAGAGGTTGTTCCATTAAAAATTGATGTTGAGAGCACACCCCAAAGCTCTATGAGAACTATGTCTGCAAGAAAAGGAAACAGGGAAGGAGAAGGAAATTGAGCTAGAGGAAGAGGAAATAGGTATTAGTGTAGTTTTTTACTTTTCTTATTTTGATAGGTTTTTCCTACACTTTTAATAATCTCGCTTAGGTTAATAAAGCATGTCTTATTAGGTGAATGGTTGTGAGGTGTCACCTTCCTACATATGAGCATCCATTAGCTATCTTGGGAAGATACTTTGCTATTTTTAGTCCAATAGATGGTTGCTCCTCATTGGTTGGTGTTGCCACCTCCTCCCTCTTCCTAGCCTATATAAGCATGCTACCTGGCTTGTATTTGCATCTCTTGTTTTTGCATCCTCTTAATACTATTTTGCTTCCAGCATTTGCATTATTCTCTTGGAGACTAACTCTATGATGCTATTTTGATTTTGTATCATTTGCATTCATAGTTTAGATATTTATTCTTTGCACTAGTTTTCTGGGTTATTAATCTTATCAGATTCTAACATGGTATCAGAACTTTTCTATGTGCAAGAGTAGATTTTAGTTTCCTTATTTGAGAGATTCGGAGGGTAGTTTTTTGAAAAATGAAGTATGCTCTTCTCTTGCATCTTTGGATGATCTTGAGAATCAGAAAAGTTTTGACAAAAACGATTTTTCTTTGGGGTTTCAATCTCAAATCTGACAACCAACTTGCATATTTGGAGTTTTCAATCAGTTTTGCAGGTTCCAGCATGCCATTGATGGACTTAAGAAGCTGATCCAGCATTTGCATTTCATATTCTGGTTGTTGGGGTCGTTTTTTGATTTTTGGAGCCGTTTTTTACTGTTAAAGGTGTCTAATTTACACTACAACAACATTTTCTGTACATCAGCAAGAAAAACGCTTTCTGGGTTGTGTTCGCAGCCCCGAAAAACCATCTGGGTATTTTTTAGATTTTGCATGCAAGTTGTATATTTTGCAGAATCGAGCATGCAAAGCTACAGCCATACCCCTCTCCATTGGTAGTCGCAGATTTGAATGCAGTTTTCAAATGTCTCATTCTTACTCATACGGACTTCGATTTTGATGATTCTTGTTATGAACTTGGCTATTTTTTTGTGCTCTATCCACTAGTGGAGTTGTTTTTTGATTTTCATGCTTGAATTCTTCAGAAATTGCAGATTCTCAGCCGTGACTGTGCACAGTTCTTGTTTTGGAAACTTTAGAGGATCATAATTTTCTCATACGACCTCGTATTAAGGCGATTTTTTTTTTGAAAGTGCATGATTTTTCGAGTAGATCACAGTGGTGCTATTTGTTTCCTTAATTATTATGCCCAAGTTTCACTTTTAGCATATGCTCTTCATGAGGGTTTGTAATGTATTGAAATCAAGATCACTAAGTATTTCTTTTTAGTGGTAGTTGTAAATGCACTAAAATAAAGTGCCAAATCATATTTCTTTGGGGGGGTTCTTTGATTGAGTAAAAAGGGGGGGGGCATTATCGTGGCTGGGTTCACTTCTTTTTAGCATTTCTTCATCATGGATCAAACAAATATGCCTATCCTAACTCCATACAATTACTTTGGGTGGAAATCACGCATGACAATTCACTTAAGGAAAGCTGGATTAAATAGGATAACTATGGGACTTGAAACTAAACCTGCTAAAGATGAAGACAAGCCTAAGTGGTTTAACAAATGTGATGAGGCATATGAAACATTGGGTTTGTCTGTTTCTCCTGACTTGCTATTTCACATTGAGTCTTTGGATACACCAAATGAAGTATGGACAAAGCTAGAAACACTATTTGGCACACAAGATTCAATGAGGGGTCACATGTTGGAAAATGAATTAATTAGTTTGAGTCCAGACAATTTCAACACAATCCAAGATTTCTTCACCAAATTGAAATCACTAAGGCTGCAGTTAAAACAATGTGGAATTGAAAAGAAAGACGAACAACTAATTCTTAGTATTCTCTCTAAGTTCAGAATATTCTGTGTTTGTCTTTACCTTTTATGCTACTAAGAGTGCACTTGGTACTCAATTCACCATGCCATCTTTAGATGATTTTGCTGTCAATTTCACTCGAGAATAGGACAAGCTAATCCAGATGGATCAAACAAATATGCCCATCCTAACTCCATACAATTACTTTGAGTGGAAATCACGCATGACAATTCACTTAAGGAAAACTGGATTAAATAGGATAACTATGGGACTTGAAACTAAACCTGCTAAAGATGAAGACAATTTTTTTTAGCATTTCTTCATCATGGATCAAACAAATATGCCCATCCTAACTCCATACAATTACTTTGAGTGGAAATCACGCATGACAATTCACTTAAGGAAAGCTGGATTAAATAGGATAACTATGGGACTTGAAACTAAACCTGCTAAAGATGAAGACAAGCCTAAGTGGTTTAACAAATGTGATGAGGCATATGAAACATTGTGTTTGTCTGTTTCTCCTGACTTGCTATTTCACATTGAGTCTTTGGATACACCAAATGAAGTATGGACAAAGCTAGAAACACTATTTGGCACACAAGATTCAATGAGGGGTCATATGTTGGAAAATGAATTAATTAGTTTGAGTCTAAACAATTTCAACACAATCCAAGATTTCTTCACCAAATTGAAATCACTAAGGCTGCAGTTAAAACAATGTGGAATTGAAAAGAAAGACGAACAACTGATTCTTAGTATTCTCTCTAAGTTCAGAATATTCTGTGTTTGTCTCTACCTTTTATGCCTTAGCAGCCAACCAAGGCACAAAAGAACAACAAGGACAAAGTAGTAACAACAATAGTAAGGACAAAAAACAAAAGAATAGCAAGGAGAAGAAGGATCAGATATCGATTTCTTCAAAAGCAACTATTGATACATCATCTTCCAAGGGCAATAAGCCTAAGAAAGAAAAGGTCAAATGTGTCTATTGTGAAAGACCTGGTCATGATGAACATAAATGTTTGCAGAAACAACTTGATCACTTGACATACATTCTTGAGAAGAATAATATCAGTGTTCCTGAGTCTATCAAACAAAGTTCTAATGAAGGGTCTAACAAAGAAAAAGAAAACAGCAAGGGGAAAGGAAAGGGCAAGGCCCTTTTTGTAGTTGCTTCCTCACCATCCACTTGGGTTCTTGATTCGGGTACTTCACACCACATGACTTCATCTAAGGAAGAACTTGCATCCTTGGAGCCATGTACTATGCCTTCTATGTTGATGAGTGATAACACTCCTATTGAGGTGTGTGGGAGAGGGTCTGTTGATGTGGGGGATGGCACATTCCATGATGTTCCTTGTGCACCCTCATTGTCAACTAATCTCCTATCAGTAGACCAGATCACTCACACAAGTTTAGGCAAGCGGGTTGAGTTCACTCCTGATTCAGTGGAGATATGTGAGTTGCACAATGATTCTACAATTGCAGTTGGGAGAGCAGATCATCAGTCACGACTCTATATGTTTTCTCACTTTGTTCCTGATCCTCCTTTGACTGTTTTGCTCACTCACTCTAATGATGTGAGCAGATTATGGCATGACCAGTTTGGCCATCTTAACTTCCACTACTTGCATCAGCTTAACCAGCAGAGCATGGTCACAGGGTTGCCTTCTACTTTGACATTGGAGTCACTTGGAATACATGATAGATCTTCTAATGGGTCAGATTCACTTGAGCAGTCTTCTACCTCCACTTTTGATGCAGAGAGTGATTCAGAGGACTCACCTCCTTCCTCTCCTAGTCATCATTCACAGGTTGATGATTCTCCTCTAGATTCTCCATCTTTTGGTCCACTTTGGGCTAGACAGACCTTGTAGTTTGCAGGTGATTGGGTTGGGGATCCATCAGACACCAAGCAGACTCATTCACAATTCCAGGATGCTCTACATATCTTCGTTGCTACTGCCTCAAATCCACAGTCCTTTCATGAGGCTTCTGGTATTTCTGAGTGGGATACAGCTATGCAGGAAGAGTATAGTTCCTTGATGAGGAACCACACTTGGGATCTTGTCCCTTTTTCTAAGGGAAGAAAAATTGTTCGATGTAAGTGGATCTACCGGGCAAAATTTGCAAGCTATGCTAGGGGTATGGGATGCTTCATCTTTTGGGGGGGCCGCTTCCTCTCAGTTGGAGTCCTAATTTTCTTTGGGGAGCCTCTTTTTTCTCTCTTTTGGGGGAATTTTATGTATATGGGTACCTCATCAGGCTTGACTTGCCGGGACCCATTTCTACATCCACCTAAGCTTCGCTTATGGGGGGGTGTTAGTGTAGTTTTTTACTTTTCCTATTTTGATAGGTTTTTCCTACACTTTTAATAATCTCGCTTAGGTTAATAAAGCATGTCTTATTAGGTGAATGGTTGTGAGGTGTCACCTTCCTACATATGAGCATCCATTAGCTAATTTGGGAAGATACTTTGCTATCTTTAGTCCAATAGATGGTTGCTCCTCATTGGTTGGTGTTGCCACCTCCTCCCTCTTCCTAGCCTATATAAGCATGCTACCTGGCTTGTATTTGCATCTCTTGTTTTTGCATCCTTTTAATGCTATTTTGCTTCCAGCATTTGCATTACTCTCTTGGAGACTAACTCTATGATGCTATTTTGATTTTGTATCATTTGCATTCATAGTTTAGATATTTATTCTTTGCACTAGTTTTCTGGGTTATTAATCTTATCAGATTCTAACAATAGGAAAACAAGAAACTGTAAAAGTCTCTCTCCCCCTAGAAAGAGGAAAACTAATAAAAAAGACTCTTCTTTAAACATTCCTAAAAACAAGAGCCCTCCATGAAAGATTAGGAAAATAAATACTTCTGAGAACAGGAGAAAAAAATCCACTAGGAAGAGTCATAGGTTAAGGGTAAAACCTCCCAAGAAGACTCAAAAACAAGACTCAACCTCTGTCTTCATTAAGTCCTCTGAATCCATTGGTGAGAAGGAGTTAAATGCTGAGCAAAGAGAGGATGCTATGCCAGAACAAAAAAATGTCTTTATGGAGGAAAATGCTGCACAATATGACTCAGAAGTCTTAATGGAGCAGAGGGATGTTGTGCAGGAAGTTGAAGAGAAAATGTTGAGGAAAAAGTTGTTGAAGAAGAGGTTGTTAAAGATAAACATGTTCCACTAAATCAAGTTTTAGATGGTCTTGACAAATTGGCTGTTGTAGCCCAACAAATGACAAAAGAATGTTATAGTTGTATGGGCAGGGGAACAAATATTTCAATATATCCATCTGTAGATCACCAAGGACCTGATACAACCCCTAATCTTTCTACCACACTTTCTGTAGGATTAAGCCTGCACAAAGATATGTTGCTACAACAGGCTCTGTTGGAATTAGAAAAAGAGAGACTACAAAGCATAATTGATAATCAGAAAATTGAGCTGCAACATAAAGATGAGGGAATCACTCAACTCAAAAATAGAATTGCCTCCATCACAAAACCTGGTTCCTGGACTGATGCAATGTAGGCCACAAGCTAGGGTTTACACCCTCAACCTAAAGGTAGAATATCTAAATCTGAGATTGATGAGGGTAGTGAAAGGATTAATTTCATCTTTGGAAACAACTCAAGAATTTTATGATATGTATCAAACCTCTCTTGCAGCCATTAAAAGCTTATTATGTGAATTATATTTACATAATTTTGTTGTTCCACATGATACCGATTAGAACCCACTTTCTCATATTGGGGTCATCCATTTGCGAGCATTTATGTAATGGATACAAAATGAAACTAGCGGAGAACTTCAGGCTAGACCTTATAGGCAAGAAAAGGCAGTGTACCACTGGTTATCAGAGCCGAAAGTTAGGATGCTTGTACACTTTATTATGATTGGATGTGGTTGTTCACGAATAATGAGCACAGGGCAAGAATTTAGGTTTCAAGAGAAGATGCATTCTGGGAGTATGAACAAATGACTAGACATGAAGGACAGCTAGTTCTAGCATCTATTATTCAGTGGTGGAACAGTCTGTTGGAAAGTTTAAAGAGGGCCGAGCTACATTCCCCATAGAATTATGTAGTTGCAGCAAAAAGGGCATTGTGGTATGCTGAACTGGGCTGAATAAGGAAAAAGTATTGGCTCCCTCTAAAGTTTCAGCCTCCACTTTTACTTTGACTACTCGAGTATGGTCGATGATGGTAATGAATATGACATGGAAGAGGAAGTGACTAGGTGGGAAAGGTCAAGGGAGAGCAAGGGTTACTACTAGAGCTTAGCGAAAGGAGGGGCAGGTCAAAGTTCAACCATGTATTATAGGATGAATGCCAAAATCAGGAACTTTTCAGTTGTTGGAAGACCAGCAAGACCTTGAGTAGGGGAAAATGATAGGCCAAAATAATGGCCAAATTTGTCTATGTTCTTGTTTCTTTATGTTAAGACTACTATTAAGTTTTATAATGTTTTAAACCCTTTTATTATTATAGGTCTAGAAACTTTGAACAATATCTGGTAGTCATTCAGTTATGGACTTCATCTGTGTTTAGAAAAATTCTAGATGGTTTTGATTCATAGTTATCTTTATATTATTCCTTTGTGAATGATTGAAACATAATGGGTTTCTGCAGCCAAGTAGTTTATTTTCTTGTAGCCATGTGATGTATGCGTATTCATGGGATCTGAGGTTTAATGAATGAATGCAACGTGGAAATAAACGTATCTGCATGTTTTGTGCTCTTAATCCCTCACTGCAAGAACACATTAACAATGAAGAATAACCCAACAAAAATTTAATGTATCACATCAAGTTCTTGGACCAAGTCATTCAGTGTGGAGAGAGAAATAAGGACAACATTGAAGACCTAGGTGATTCGTCTACCTTTTTGGTTGGATTAGTTAGTGATGTTTTAATGAACAATAAATCTAGGGAATAGTTATCCTATTTTCTCTCATGCAGATATGATGAAGATTTATTTCTTTCTTGTTGAGAAAGTTTCTCATTTCTGTTTTAATGTAATAACTGCATCCACTCATTTTGTTGGAAGTGGTTAGTGAGCTAAGTTAGTTATAGGTTTTTAGTATAATAAGTGGCTGAGATACTCTTCGGAGGTTAGCTAAGAAGTAGAGAAGAAATCAATCTGTACTAGATTGATATTGGTCTACTTGCTCTCAACAGTATAGTTTTCAGTTTCAAGGTTCTATGTGTAAATCAAGTTCAGTCATATGAATAAAGAAATGGTTATTCTAAACATATGATATGTTAAGTATCTGGATTCACTTACTTAAGGGGGGTTCACATGGTGAGGGATCCTTTGCATTTGTTTTACTGCTTTCATAGTTGCTGTTTAGTCCTTTGTTTGTTCCTACAACCACATGGAAACAATTTCTGTGTCTGTTCCTCTAGCCAAAGCGGGCATAATAGTTCCTGCCTAGCAACCCTCAACTTACTTAGTTTTTATGATCATTTATGCTTTGATAGATAGGATTTAGATAGGTTTATTTTCACATGCTTGCTTTCTTACTACTTTCCTTTGCAAGTGATAGCTAGAATGGCTATAATGGAAACTTAGTGCATAAATTGTGCAAAACATTTAAAAGCTTACGCTCCTGGGTCGACATATTAAATGGAACTTTGCCATAGGATAAATAGCTGCTCATAATATGTCCAATCTGTGAGTATGAGAGTTGTGCCTAGTCATTAATCCTGAAAAGTTTACAAAAGGCACAGGAAGCACTAGCTGGTTCAATTGATTTGGATGATATAGATCCTTATAGTGATTGGACGATGTAGGAGCAATCTCCATTTTTTATACAGGTTGACATCACTAATTTGTAGAGGTAGGCTATGGAGGAGGAGGGGGTGGATTTGGTTTCAAATTGGATAACATTAATAAGGAGGAGGAGGAGTCGTCAGACGAGGAGTCATTGCTAGTGCTAGGAGGAGCTACATCTAGGATGGAGAGTGAGCCACGCACATCAGCTGAGATACCAAGTGAGGAGGCATAGTCACGCCCAATGCAGGGTTCTACTTCCAGGACTAGACCCTCTAGTTCCTCTCCCCTATTTGCTATTAGAGTTGGGAAGAGGAAGATGTAATTGTAATGATGTATTTACTTCTCGTTTTATAGAAACTATTTACTATTTTTCTTCCAGCCATCAACATTCCGTATAAGAATGCAATTTTGTACCCACCTTGGGTTTGTCTATATATATATATATGAACTTAGCTTGTTTCTTTTGTGTTCTCAGCAATTAACTCGTTGGACGCATCTTCTAATTGAATTTTGCAAAAAATATGCTTTTCTAATTAAGTTTAACTTTTTTTAAAAGTCCCTGAGCTTTTTCAAAAATTGGCGTAGTCTTTCCTAAAGTTTTTTCAGGGCTTGGCGAGTTTTTGCCTAGTCTGATCTTTCCAACTGTGGTTAGGATTCAAAAACTTATGAATCAGACCCATGTAAAAAAAAGTGGATGTTACAAACTGTTGAATTCCAGAGATCGCTGCATGTGTAATGGCACTGCCATTTTTGTGGTATGTGTTTTTCAAATGTAGAAATCACTTATATTTACGTAGAGAATGAGATACGAATAAACATTGGGACATGTCCGTTCATAATGACAATCATTATAATTATATAAATACACAATCATTATAATTATATAAAGACAAAGTATATATACATACAAGTATATATATACATCTCTTATATATATATATACACATCTACACTAGAAATCATCCGAAAGCTACAAAACTTCAACACTCCCTCCTCACTAGGGAGGATAAACACATGTATTACCTCAATGTAATATCAAGTTAGCAAGATTAAGAATATCTTTGATTAGAAGATATTCACCATTTAGACATCACCTCATGATATCAATAGTAATGGCCTTTTGAATGTTAAGTCACATGACATTTACCAAGTACTTAAAATATTCGTAAGGTTTGTACACATGGATTCTCAATAATGCTTACCGTATGAAAAGCCAGGGTTTATTTAAGGAACTTAATCCACCATGCAAGTAATCATCTATAGTGATCTGCTTCGACATCATAGGATGTCCATCACAATAGAAGGCCATGGACCATGTTGAATTCCAGAGATCGCTGCAAGTGTAATGGCATAGCCATTTTTGTGGTATATGTTTATCAAATGCAGAAATCTCTTATATTTATATGGAGAATGTGATACAAATATACATATCCCTTAATGTTTGGGTACAAAATTGCATTTTCATTCTCATACAGAATGGTGGACATATCTCCCCTTGGAGTACACTAGATTGCAGCTACCTTGCAGCCTAAGGGTTTCTTTTGGACAACTCTCTTGGTAACTTTGCATTGAGATTGACCACCGATCCTCTAGAGTGTCATATGATGTTTTTTTGGTTGTTCTCTTCTTGTAGGGGGTGTTTGACCTTTGTCAACAACCTTTCAAAGGTACATCTGTTAGAGGGTTTCATGCTAAATTGATTACTTCCTATTTTCAGTCCTCTTACTTAAGTAGAAAGAGATTCCCTAGCCAACCTCCAAGTTCATGTTGTAGATTTACAAGGTGTCACCAACGTAGTGATCCCCATGGCCTCACATTCATACTCACTTTTTTCGGTCTTAAATGTCAGAAATGCTACCTATGTCTTTCAAAATTTGTTTTTTTTCATGCTGTCTATAGCAGTTGATTAATGACACCCCAACCTCCCCAAAATCCTTGCAAGACCAAAAGACTTCCACAAGAGAGAATTGTCAAATAGCTTGCTTTAACAATGTAAGATTGATTAATTGAATATGAAATGTACAATTAGATTATTTACTTATAAGGACAACTAAGAGATAGAGTTCGACAACATGTTGACACGTACCTTAATCCTATACAATAAGACAATTGCCTCAATCAAATATTACATGACTTGTATAACTAGAATTAAATAAAGGTCACGAGTTTAAGATATGATGCGTCTTATCTTGACAACTAAGACTTCTAGAAATAACACCTAGGAAATATGTTAACCTAAGCCATATGAATAAGTCCCCTACTAGGAACTAGTGAAATATACTAGGTACAGTATCTTATTCAACCAATAGACTCCCTTAAGTGCAACTTAGGGAGTAGATTAGTATGCAAATGATGCAACAAGATGACATGATAGGTCTTGGCTACTAAACCATGTTAGGTGCCCATCTACAAATGCAAATTTCTCACAAACAAAGAAAGGAGAAAATCCATTGGGACAAAAACTCTTCAACAAAGGAGAGAAAAGATACAATCAGATGATGATGCATGGAGGACTAAATAATAACCCCCAAGGACTGCATCCATCATGAAAATACAATTAATGGTCGCCCCATAGAAAAGAAATAGAGAGTTTATATAGTCCCCAACAAAGTACAATTTCCTTCTGAAATGGTGAGTGCTTGAAGAAAAAACATAGTACAATGCCTACAAACAACATTTCTCCCCTTGGGAAGAAGATTAACAAGTACAAATGAAGGAATTCTTCCCATTCCACATAGGATCTGGGAGGAAATAGAGTCCAAATGTATGACGATGTCTATGAAAATTGTTCAGCTGTTGCCAAGGACTACATCCATCATGAAAATACAACTATTGGTCTTTCCATAGGAAGGAAATAGAGTATATAGCGCCCCCATAATATACAACGTTGATGTAGCGCAAGGTAGGAGAATCCCCAAAGGAGATGTTCAAACCCCCAACAAATAACCACACAACCGAAACACAACAACAAGAAACAATAATGCAAGATCTGATACCAAGTCACAACTCTTTATTCATAAAATAACTGATTACATGCAATATGCTCGGTTGTAAGGCCTTTCGGGTTAGGGCCAAATACAAACAACAATTAGAATATCAGTTCTGCAAGATCCCACAAGATCCAACTTACAATCCCAATCACAGCTAGTCTAGAACCACAACTGGATAAGAACACCAAGAAGAATCCACACTTGTACCCTTAGGTCCACCAAGCAACTTTCTGGTTCTTAAGCCACAACTTCTAGCCCTTCAAAGTTTGCATCCTCTTCTCCAAGACGGATCCCTTTATCATGCCTAAAGACTCCACAAAACCCCTTACTTATACCCAACTAGGCCATAAGTTAGCCCAGTTCATTCCAAACTAAATTAAATCCCTTACATTAAATATATGTTGAGCCACAAGTCGGCTTCAACACAAATTAAATACCCATAGATAAATTAAATGCCAAAAGTCGGCTCACAAACAACTCGGCACCAACAGGAACTAAGACCAAGCTGAGTGTTAAAAAGACTAAATTGAGCATCAACAAGTTACTAAGCATTGCCGAGCTCCCAGAGCATGCCGAGCTCGAGTCTCTGCCAAACTCCACAACTTTAAGCCAAAATCCCTCCAAACATGCAAAATTGCAAGCAAGCCCAGGATGCTCTTGCATCAGACACCCCAGGTTTGAAAAGATGTTCTCAGTAGTTGGAAGAACATCTTTTGGGATTCAACACATAATAATCCCAAATTGGTTCTTCATATACATATCCTCCAAGTCTTCAACTTGTACACTCTTTCCCTTTTTCTTATTCTCCTTCTTCACATCCATCTTGGGTGTGCTATAGGTCTGCTTTCCATATTGATCTCCAACCTTCTCAGAATTTACCAACTCAACTCGGCTGCCAATACTTAGGTTCCGCCTATCGAGCTCTTCATTTTGCAAAGGAATCAAGGAAAACTTCTTGCCAACTTCTCAACAGTAAACACATTCTTGACACAATCATGCACAACCCTGCAATCATACTGCTAAGGTTTACCAAGCAACACATGACAATTGTTCATGCCATAGTATCACACAACACTTGATCCTTATACTACCCAATTTGGAAATCAGCAAGGTATTGCTTCCTCACTTCCAAAGCATGCTCACCTTGTGACCAACCAATCCTATAAGGATAAGGGTGTTTCACTCTCTTCAAACCAAGATTCTGAACCGTCTCGTCAGCAACAAGGTTATTAGTATTACCACCACCCACAATCACTTTGCAGACTTTACCACCAGACTTACAACAAGTCTTGAACAAACTAGTCCTCTGACAAGAATCCAGTGTCCTCTGACCAATCAGTACTCGCCAAGCTAACAAACTCTCTCCTTGTTGGGGTTGGCTGTCTTGGACTGCAACCTCATTTACAACAACAACTGTCCTACCTTACGGACATTTAAAAGATCTACGCCCTTTCTGACCACATCTGAAACAATTACCTCTAAAGACACCTCTACCTATTCTCCTTTTCTAATCAACAGGTTTTGGTTCACCTTCTACACTCAGTTTAGCTTGTGCCGAGCTATTCTGCTTCTCCTTCCCTCTAGTATTACCTTGACTTTTCCTCTTCAACTTATCTTCTGCCTTCATAGCGTACTGATAAGCATCCTCAACTAAAGAAATATTCAACATACCAACCTCATCTTGAATATTGAATCTTAAACCATTAATGCCCTGAGGTACCTTCTCCTTTGACAATTCTCTATGACCAGATGGAATAGTCAACTTGTAGAACTCCTCAGTATAATCTTTCATAGTCATCTCTTTCTGCTTCAGATTTTGCAATCTCTTAAACAACTCAAGTTCATAATTAGCAGGAATGCACTTAGCTTTCAACTTAGTCACTATCAATCTCCATCTAGTGATCTTCATTTCACCTTCTTCTTTGTCTCTTTGCAATTCTTTCCATCAAAGAGTAGCATGTCCTTTCAACTTAGTTTGTGCCAACCTCACTCTGAGTGGATCCTCAATATTCTCAAGATCAAAGTAATCTTCTATTCACCAATCCAATCAATCAGGTCTTCAGAGTCAAAGTACTTGAGAAATTAGAAACCTCCATCTTATGCTTCAACTTCAACTGAGATCTAGGTCTAGCAAACTGACCAGCCCTAGTTCCAATAGGTCTCTCCACACGATCAGTTCTGTCCTCACCACTAGATCCATTAACTTCAAAGTCTTCAGCCACTAACTCGTAACCATCTTCAGTACTTGCATGCCTAGGTACACCACCTAAAGCATTCACAACTTTAGCAATCATGTCACTCTTCATCAATGCAATCTCAGATCTGAATTCTGCTCTAATCTTCTTTGAGATCCTTTCTTCTACAACATCACTAAGATCATCAATTGCCCTATGGTCCAATCTTCTTGGAGGCATCTTCCAAAATTTTCGCAAACCTTAAGCAATAGCTCCACAAATCCAGAAGATCAATCAGCTCCACAAGATCAACCTTCACCAATCCAAGATCCTGGTGCAAACTGCCTCAACTTAGGTGATCTGTCAACACACTTAGGAAAACCTTCGCTCTGATACCACTTGATGCAATGCAAGGCAAAAGAATCCCCAAATGAGATGTCCAAACCTCCAGCAAATGACCACACAACGGAAACACAAAACAAGCAACAATAATGCAAGATCTGATACCAAGTCACAACTCTTTATTCATAAAATAACTAATTACATGCAATATGCCCGACTGTAAGGCCTTCCGATTAGGGCCAAATACAAACAACAATTATAATATCAGTTCTGCAAGATCCCACAAAATCCAACTTACAATCCCAATCGCAACTAGTCCAGAACCACAATCTGGATAAGAACACCAAGAAGAATCCACACTTGTACCCTCAGGTCCACCAAGCAACCTTCTAATTCTGAAGCTGCAACTACTAGCCCTTTAAAGTTCGCATCCTCTTATCCAAGACGGATCCCTTTATCATGCCTAAAGACTCCACAAAACCCCTTACTTATACCCAACTAAGCCACAAGTCGGCCCAATTCATTACAAACTAAATTAAATCCCTTACATTAAATATATGTTGAGCCATAAGTCGACTTCAACACAAATTAAATACCCATACATAAATTAAATGCCAAAATTCGGCTCACAGACAACTCGACACCAATAGGAACTAAGACCAAACCGAGCCTTAGAAAGACTAAATTGAGCATTAGCAAGTTCCTAAGCATTGCCGAGCTCCAGAGACCATGCCGAGCTCCAGTATCTACCGAACTCCACAACTTTAAGCCAAAATCCCTTCAAACATGTAGGATTGCAAGCAAGCCCAGGATGCTCTTGCATCAAACATACTACACAAATGGTGAGTGTTTGCAGACAAAATATAGTCCAATGCCTACAAACATTTCTGCCCTTGGGAAGAAGTTTAGCCAAGTACAAACAAAGGGATCCTTCCCATTCTAGATAGGAATTGGCAGGAAAAAGAATCCAAATGTATGATGATATCTTTGAAAACTGCTGATGTGTTGCCAAGTCCTTGCATGATGAAAGATGAAGTCAGAAACCAATTATATACTTGCCCAATAGACGGTGACAAACAAGGAACACATAGAAACTGATTTTGGACAACCTCTAAAGAAAAATATGAAGTGACAACAGTTGTGCCATGATTGTTATCAAGTAAGAGAGATAACCCCTCAAATAGGTCCCTCTAAATCTGAAATATGAGACTTCACAAACAAAGAAGCAATATCTAAAAGATAGCAATCCCAATTAGGAAGACAATGTGATATATATTACAATGAAAACTAGAAGTTCTCAATGAAGCATCAACAAAAAGATGAATGTGTGATCTTAATTCAATAAGTATGAGCTGATACCATTTAGGAGTTGATTAGTGACTCCTCCACATTCCTAGGATCCCTCAAGATCAAAACACTTCTACAAGAGTGAATGTTAAGAATAGCTTGCTTCAACAATGCAAAATTGATTGAGTGGACATGAAATGAGGTGCCTTGCTTATAAAGGCAAGGTGAGAAGTAAGGTGAGATTGGATGTTGACATGTGTTTCAATCCTATATAATGAGACAACTACCTCAATCAAATATTAAATGACCTTGTTAACTAGAATTACATAAATGTCATATAGATAAGACATGCCGTGTCTATTAGGATGATAGACTGTTTCTATTATCTCTGTTTAGTATCTAATGGTTATCTATTGTTATCTTTAAATATTAGAATGTTTCTAATATTTAGTTTTCTATTTCTAGAATAGAATGTTTCTATTCTTTATGATTGTTTTTAAATGAAACATCGTTTAGTCTCTTGTATAAATTGATCTCTTGATCACTGTTAATAACAAGCAAATATTTTCCAATTACTTCATAATATGGTATCAGAGCCAATATTCTAAATCTTTTCGAAAATAATTATAATTTCTTGGTTGAAATTATTTGCCTTTCATTTTCACGATAATTTACATGCATATTTGCTTCCAACTCTCTCTATAATTCGACTAGGGTTTCCGTTTTGAGATCTATTTGTTTATCTGCACATTTCTGCCATCTTTTGTGGTTTTTTGCAGATAGGCCATTTTTGTTCAAAACCCTAATTTTATTTATTGGATCAACTTTTGTTTACAGATTCTTGGTGGGTTTTTTGAGATCTCAATTGGGTTGTCTATTTTTTCTGAGTGCCTCGATTTTCAGGCCAACCCATCCAGAAATCGACAAATTCTTTTTGGGTTTTTCGATCTCTCTTCTGGGTTACCCTTCAAATTTTTTGGGTCTCTACTTTTTGAGGGTTGCATGTATTTGCATGTTTTTTGCATGTGCTGCTTTACCATGCAAAGTCTTGTGTTTTGCCTCCCATAAACATTCTGGTGAGTTTTTATAATTTTATATTTTCCTCAAAAAATAAATTCTAATGGGTTTTCATATTTTTTCCCTTAAAGAAATCTTATGACTTTCTATAAATTTTACCTTCAAAATTTTTTATTCTGTATTTCACAAAGTTGTGTGGGATTCTTTTGTAGGTTTCTAATTTTTTTCTCAAAAATTATGTGTTGGGTTTTACTGTTTTTCCTAAAAAGCGAAGCTTTGTATTGTTAGGTTATGATTGTTTTTTCACCTCAAAAATCATGTTAGCTTTTGATTGTTTTTTCACCGCAAAAACCATGTTGGGTTTTGATTGATTTTTCGCCTCAAAAATCATGTTTGGTTTTGATTTATTTTTCACCTCAAAAATCATGTTATCATTGACATTTTGCGGTTTGTTTTGGAGCATTATCCAAAGTACCATCAGTAGTCTTCTCAACAAACATCCTCTGCTCTAGATTCAGAAGGCTCCAGAAAGAAAAACATTTAGTGCAACTATTGCCACAAGTTTGGGCACATGAAGATTGAATGTCGGAAGCGCTTAGCTGCCCTATCTAAGCAATTTGGTTTGTAGCCCACAGTGCACAGTACGAAGCCCCTTGAGCAAACAGAACCTGCCTTTTACGCTTTTTGACAGCTTTGTGGTCTGGATAGATTAACCATTAAGGGAGGGTATTATGATAATAAATAGTTTTTATTATCTCTGTTTAGTATCTAATGGTTATCTATTGTAATCTTCTGTAAGTATTAGAATGTTTCTAATATTTAGTTTTCTGTTTTTAGAATATAATGTTTCTATTCTTTACGATTGTTTCTTAAGGAAACATCATTTAGTCTTTTGTATAAATTGATCTCTTGATCACTGTTAATAACAAGCAAATATTTTCCAGTTACTTTGTAATAGTGTTTTGTATTGACAACTAAGACTCCTAGAAACAACAACTAAGACTGAAGTAAAATTAAGTCACTTGAATAATTCCCCTAGTAGGAACTAGCAAAACATGAGGTACAAGACTTTATTCACACCAACACTGTTAGTTTCCTTCATTACATTGATCACTTTTTGATCTGTATTTTATTTTTCTTGCAACATACCTTTGCATATTCCCTGTCCACGGCACTCTATATTGTATCTCTTTTAGTCCCTGGACATTAATATATAAATTAAATAATTTTTACACCAAGAAGCAATCAACTGTATATTCAACTTAATGGACAGTACTGGCCCAAAGTGATTGTGATTTAATGGTAATGGCTGGCTCTTATAAGGGTGTGGCAGTGGAAATAACAATTTTGGGTGGAGCACGTGTATTGGAGGCAGTTATTGTACACCTAATTTGTAATGGTTTATATCTGCACATAATCTAGATACTTTTTAAAAATCAATTGAACAGGTTGCTTAGACTACGATGGGCACATCTTCAAGCAGAAAATGTGTTCTGATTGCCAACATCATGTCTTAAATTATTAAGCAACCTACTTTGGGGTGCTAGGAGAAGCTAGTGCTGTTGGGATTTGAAAGCAATTTTATACATTTATAGGATCACGTGCAATGTAAATACCGTAAATCTTTTGTGATATCACATTAATAATGAACACAACCTTCAGAGAAACAGCTAGGATAGGAGTTTACAAAAGGTGCATGCCAAGCACTTTTAAGCATTACCGAAAGAAGCAGATTGAACAAACTTTAATAAAGTCTTGACTTGAATTAAGTTCTATAAATAGATTGAATGAAACAAGAATACAAATTAATATTTCTCTTAGTAGATTGTGAACAAAATTATCATGATACAACTACTAAAGTAATTCCTTCTAACATCCACCTACTATGCAGGTTTTAAATGCAGCAATGCTTTACTGGCCAATGCCTAATGCACTATATGTAGAAGGTTATGCCCTGGACAGGTTTGCTGAAGGATTATGGGGACTTCAAGCTGTTCATCAGAACAAGGTGTGCCTTCAATTTGTTCAAATTACTTTTATGATTTATCATATTAAAATCAGTATTTATTGGAACTGAGATTTTGGATTTACTATGTGTGTGTATAAATATTTCAATTAAAACAGATTGGACTAGTTCTGGATGCTGGAATTGAAGAAGATTTGCAGGTGCGACATTTGCAAGTAGCTGATGCTACTCGAGCATCTTTAGGTCTGCCTGTTATGGAATATATAACAACAGATGTTCCTTTAAAGGTATACATATGCATAACTGAATTTAGCTTATGAGTGGAAATTCTGATATGTCATCTGTTTGTGAAAACAAACAACTAGTATGATTCATGTATGCACATGTTTCCAAACTATTTTATAGAAAATCTCTTAGGAAGCTTGTCATCTTGAAATGGTTTCTCAAAATTTATTTCAAGATCAATTTTGTACATTTATTTCCAATGCATTGCATTAGACATGAGAGTGTAATTCATGCTCACATGCATGCCAATTTCTAGAAACTGGCTAGGCCAAAAGAAATTAAAAAGAAATATTATATATTTAAATTTCTTATTAGCTTAAAACTAAAATACATCAAATTCTGAAGTTATATGACATAAATATTGAACAGTGAAATGAAGGTCAGAAAGAAACTAAATACATAAAATATTTAAGCGAAATTTCACAACAAGCTGAAGATAGTGGAAATAATATTGATCATAAACCTCAGTTCTATTTGAAGTGTTGAGAGTACAAGAGTTTTGGTGTTTCATGTGTTTTGTAAATTGTTTTTTCTTTCTATTTAGATGTATAGAAAATGGGGATCTCCCTAGGAGACACTCTTGGGAAATGCAGGAGAGTCCAAATGAAGTCTGTGAGACCATGGAGAGGTCTTGATATCTGTCTTTCTTCTTTGAGATGTGTTAGTCTCAGTACTAGTGGGTGTGTCTCTTGGACTCAATGGTGTAATGCTACATTTATTTCTTAGCATCAAGTTTGTGATGGGTGACTTGAAAAACTAACTCGTTTGTTAGGTTGGTTTCAAATGAGCCACCTGGAAAACCCAGTCTGAAGAAGTGGAAGAAAAGTTTTACCTCTTAATCAGTTCACATGGCTGTTGACTCAGAATCATGACCACTTCAGACAAACTATGCTTTTAGAAACCTAGCCTCTAGCTTACATTTTTTTCTTGCTGAGAATATGACAACCTTGTGGGACAAAACAACCGTTTCTCAGCTGTCCACTATTTTTCAGCTTCAAAAGTTTGTTTTTGAACGTGTCCATTTTTCACCTTCATCTCCATCTGTTGTGGGCTGCTTCTTTAGTACACATGATATTGATAAGTAGGAGATATTTTCCACCGCAAGTCAAATTGTGATATTGCCATCAGGATTTAACTGTGTAGTTTTTGAGTCAAACTCATTGACCCATGTTTCATGAGTGGCGATTCACACGAATCCATCTCTCATGAGAATAAATGGAACATTTAGCACTCATTGGATCTTGGTGATGCTCATAGAGGTGGAGCTTTGGGACTTCTCGGGAGGTCACCCATTCTAGTACTACTCCAACTTGAGTGCGCTTAACTACGGAGTTTCCTCCACGATTAAACCCACTTTGCTTGCAACCCCATTTGCAAAACCTTCACCAAGTGTTGTGATATCATCAAGAATTTTTGTTACTGCTCACATGTTAGAGGTAAATGAGTTGTAGTAACAATTCACATTATTATGGGTATTAGAAATTAGTCTTCACATGCGTTTATTAGTATTATTACATCAATTGTGATTAGTTTTGTTATTATTAAAATATCACATGCATACGATATTATATTATTGTGATTTTTAATTGTGTGTGAGTTATTTAAACAACTCACACAAATATTTACCTAGCTTATGTAATCTCCCCTACTTAATGTGACCATCAGGTCAATAGATTGGCCTATGATAGGAGCTTCCGTAGGCTAATGAAGTGGTTAGGGAGTTCATTTGGCAATATTTTCAGGAGTCACTAACTTTAGTAAGTCAATGGGAGTCAAGTGATATGGAAATTTCAGGTGTTCAGCTTGGTAGATTTTGTCAAGCTCTTTCCGATGAGCTATCATACATGGTATTTTGAGTTCGACTCTTATGTGATTTTAATGCCGAAGTTAATTTACTTTATTATAAAGTGATAATTAAATAAAAGACTAATCAATTAAGTCACTTTATTATAAAGTTGTTTTAAAAAGGTATTTCCCATTTATTCCACATTGCTCATGCAAATGAAGTCGACTTATTGGGGGGGCTTTATATTCTCTTGGCTGGAATGAGTTGGGGCATGCTTGGATGATATTATCATTATGCTATTGGATTTTTGGGAAATCTAATTGTTGAGGTTGGAGGACGAAACCCCTCTTTGCTAGCATTCTCTTTGCTGTTGAAAGACACAGTCAGGAGGATTATTGGGTGTTTTCATTCAGGAAACATAATGGGATTTATTGGTATTTTACATATGATTTGAGAGCTCTGAAGTTCAGGTTATGCAGCCATGAATAGTGTTTTATGCGCGAATAGTGTTTTTTTGCTACAGTGCCTATGAATAGTGATTTTGCTACAATGCGTGTGAATAGTGCTTTTGCTACAGTGCATGTGAACAATGTTTTGCTGCAGCGAGTGTGAATAGTGAAATTGCTACAATGTCGTGAATAGTGCTGCTACAGTGCGTGAACACTGTTGCATTGAGTTCTCTTGCCCACTCTTGCTTGTTAAAAGTTGGGACGCTATCATTTCATCTACAGATCACTACTTCCAGTAGTTTGCAAGTCTCCTCAAAAAACAAAAAGGGGTGGTTATTACAGCTTAGTTACCCAGTTCTCCCCTTAGCCCTCAAACTTGGCGAGTTTCAAACTGGTCCTTGGTCCTCATCCTGGTTCATTTGTGGGTTCCACCTGGGTTCAAACCCAGGCAGGTTGGTTCCTTTAGGCTGAACCATGGTTGAACTGAGGCAAACCCCGACAAACCAAGTGTGAACCATGTACTGTTCCATTCAGAAGCATTCTATAGTTTAGTGTAGAAAACAATTATTACAGAATTCGACTAAAGATCTTTAACATTTCAAAACAAAAATTGTTAAAATTTAGATATTTATTACATCAAATTAAACTAGCCTTCAAGATTTCTTCTTGTGAAATTTTTGTATCGAATTGTTGTTAATGACCCCTATCCGATTAAATGGAAGCTCTCTATACTCTATAGTGATAAATCATATTTTAAACATTAAACAATATCAATAGGTAAAGGGAGTTGCAAGATACTTTTATAACATTTGTCAATTAGGATGTTAATTACAAACAAACAAGCTTTCTGTATAGGGAAAAAGTAATAAGCATTTGAGGTCTTGGAAGGAGAGAATGTTATTAGTGCAGCTGCCATTGGCACTATTTGTAAATCAACTAATGCCTCTATTGAAGAAGAAGAAGAAGATAAAGATTTAGGTTATCCATTAGGTGAAGGTTGTACTATGCTTCAATTGTCTAGTTTTTTATTACTAGGGAACCCTTGGAAATTTTTTGTACTAACAAACCCTAATGAGCCCAAACCCCATTTCAAAATTTTATTGGACCACTGAACCGGTCCTTCAAAGCCAAACTTGAACCCGGACCCAAACTGACAACTTAGAGTTTAGGAGTGCAAATAGGAGAGACAATAAAGGTGGTTGAACAACCCAACTAGATTTAGTGTGAGAAGTTAATTGAGTTGTTTAGGAGTTAGGTAACTCATCCTATATATTTTTAATATCTTGTTCATTGCGAGTGGTGTGGAATAGAAGCATAAATATTTTTTTATAGCTTCTATAATTTCTGCCTTATTTTCTCACATTGTTGCAAAGCAGGTTTGGCATCCAAATATCTCCTCTATTGTCAGTTCAATAAAATCATGAATTTCCCCCTTTCCCTTTGGCCTTATTTTCCTCATGCAAAATGAAAGGCAAATCAGATGGGTAGATCAAAGATTTGTTAAAGAAAAGAACTTTAACCTTAAGCGACTGAAATTGGGATGGTTTTTTTTATCATATTTGCTGGAAATCCTCTCTCTAGAGGATTTGCACAGTGGTAATTCTCTTGCCTTAGGATTTCCACCCAAGAACTTTGTCTTCAAGCCTCTGGCGATAACTGAGACATTGGTCATTGCAAGAAGTTAGAAAGGCTTAATCTTAAATAATAGAAATCCATTTTGTTCATTATCGATGTGATTTTATTTTCAGATTTCTTTCACGAACTTAATGAAGTTTTCTTTTTTGTTTTCCAAGGTGATAGATGAAGATGCTATCAAGGATGAGCTCAAAAATTCAAGAGGAGAACCAAGTGGATGCTACAAGAAGATGACTCAAGCCCAAGGACTCAAGTGAGAAGGAAAGATTCATGTTCAAGTTATCAACTTGCAAATTCAGATTGAAATCGAGAGGAAATTTTGAAAGGCAGAGAAAATCCATCCACATAAGGACATCTTCAAGAAGAATCAAGAATTACATCCAGCATACAAGTCCTAAGTACAAATTCAAGTTAACACCATGAGAAAGTTTCAAAGGGATGGAGGAGATTTGAGGGAAGCAATTTGAAAACATATGTCATTGCCATCATCCTCAAAGTGTCGAAAAGTTAATCCAAAAGTTACTTTCTAACAATCAAGCAAGAAATATTTGTTACAAATACCTTCTACAAGCCAACACACTCCAAACATTGGATAAGGATGATGAGGTGGCAATTGGAAGTCTCCTCTAATTAAAAAAACTTAAGTGAAAGCACAGTCAATCACAAAATGCTCGATATCTTACTTTCTCATTGGCTATCAAAATCATTGTATTTTTCTTATTGGGCCATTAATTGGTGGCCTGTTTTAAATCTTGACCCTTGATTTTGGCTCTTTGTTGTAATGGAACTACTATAAAAGGCCAAGGCCTTCTCATTTGTAATTCATTAGCTTAGAGATTGGACGTAGTAGAGAGCTAGGAGATTAAAGTAGGCTAGCTAAGGGAGAGACTTGATGAAGTTGTTGCTATAATGCTTTTCAAAGTAATTGATAATTCATTGTTGGTTCTTCATGGTGGATTAATTAATACTGCTTTGTAGTATTTGCATGGTTTCCTCAATCTTTCACTTGGAGAAGATTTATTTTCATGTTGAAGTAGTTTAGTTGAATGAAAGTTGTTGGGGATGTTTATTTGCTTGACTCAAACAAATCTAGGCCACTAACCTCTTGTCAATGGTAGGAGTGCCTTGTGCAGTAAGTTGATGATTTAATGCTCCAAACTTCAATTGATGTTGAATCTTTAGTTTGCATCCATTTGATGGGATTGGAGAGGAGATATTGATTTGAAAACCGTTTTGAGTGTTCGTTAGAAGCTTGCATTAGGTGGGTGGAGTTGCTAGCGAGATTACATCTAGTAGTCTCCAAGTTATCTAGTAGTGTCCAAGTCATCCATGATTCCTTGCATTCACAATTAGGAGTAGAAGTTAGTCAATTTAAGTTTGGGGTGAGGTGCAAAGGTTTGAAGATCATAACATTGCATGTTTAAAGCCAAATCTATTAGAGAAAGAGTTGATATCCATTGAATGAATAGGTAAGTCCCTCTGTGATAACCAACATATCGCATCATAAAATTGAGTGAAGTCCACGATTAAGAAGAAACTTTGAAGTCATTTCATGATCTTACGTTGCAAGCTTAGCATGGGAGATGACCTTATATCAAGAGAGGATTGAGTAGTCAATGTTTCATCTCAAAACATTGAGTATTTGATTTTGCATGTTGTAGTGGAACAAAACTCACATCAACATGTCTTATTTTGACAGTCTCTCGCAAAGTGTCCCCATTTGTTACATTGTCGACACTGTATGATGGGAAATCCTCTAGAGTCATATTGTATTTGATTTCACCCTCCTTGTTGAGCCCTTCTACCACTTGGTGATACATTTTGTTTAACCATGGAGGAAACTCCGTAGTTAAGTGTGCTCAAGCTGGAGTAGTACTGGGATGCGTGACCTCCTGGGAAGTCTCGATGCTTCACCCGTGTGAGCATCACCTAGATCCAATGAGCGCTAAGTGTTGCATTTATTTCATGAGAGATGGATTCATGTTGAATCACTACTCATGAAACATGGGTCAATGAGTTTCACTCAAAATCACACAGTTAAATCCTGATAGCAATATCACAATTTGACTTGCTGTGGAAATTATCTCCTACTTATCAATTGATGAGCTTAAGGGGCTTTCTAATGAATGGTTCATAAGGCACAACACTTGGTGTAGGTTTTGCAAATGGGGTTGCGAGCTTTGGGTTTAACCATGGAGGAAACTCTATAGTTAAGCGTGCTCAGGCTGGAGTAGTACTGGGATGGGTGACCTCTCGGGAAGTCTCGGTGCTTCACCCCTGTGAGCATCACCTAGATCCAATGAGTGCTAAGTGTTCCATTTATTCTCATGAGAGATGGATTCATATTGAATCACTACTCATGAAACATGGGTCAACGAGTTTGACTCAAAATCACATAGTTAAATCCTGATAGCAATATCACAATTTTAACTGGGTTCTCAAAGCCATGTCAAAACTCAATGAGGTTTTCACAACACTGTTGGACTCTGACAAGATTCTCAAAACCTTCACACTTCTAAAGAACTGCTGCTTTCAAAACTTGAAATGTTTTATGTTTTTGTTGTCAGTCATTGCAAATGGTTTTGAAACCAGTGATGGGGCTCGACAAGGTTTCCTCAACCTTGTTAGAACTCGACTCAGAACTCAAATGTGCCTCACTAGTAATGACAATCTCATCTAAATAAATGACGAGCAGAATGATCTTTGACCAATCAGCTTTCTACTTGACTTTGTACACCATTTGCAGCCTATGGTTCCTTCTTGGTGGAAGTTTTGAAAGAAACCATGTCTTATGTTTTCCCATTCAGTTTTACCTTTTGCCTTTGTAAAATCCTTGGGCTCATAAACTCACCAAAGATTGGCCATAAGGGTGAAGGAAAACTTTATTTTGCTTGCTCTTGACTCTGGATGTTTTATCCTCCATCATTTCGTCATCCTGAACATCAACAGTGGTGCTTTCCCATCACTCGGGGTCTCATTTTAGAAACCTCTCCATCTAAATCAATGTTTCCATCATGATTGGGCTGCCTATTGCTATGCCATCTAGATGTTGATCTAGGTTCTCTTTCGGAAAATCTTCTGGTACTTCTACCTTCCTAGAGAATCCACACATTTAGAATCTTCTCTTTCTTTAGTTGGAGCCAATGGAAGTCAAACACCGGAATGTTTAGCCTTTAAAGGTTGATATTCAATAACCTTGATCTGTAAAGAGAGATGAAAGGTCTTGACTCATGGTTACGGGAAGACTTGTCTCCCCCCTAAAAGACACATCTCAGAGACTTTTTGCATCTCCGGAGACCTCAAAAAAGGTTGGAGACTTCATGACGTAGTCTCCTAAAATCTCCTTGTCTGCTAATCCAAAAAGTGGTCTATTGATTAAAAAATAAATGAAAAATATAATATTAAATTATTTTGTCTATTTTAGCCGTCATTTAATATTTTTTAATGCAAAAATTAAGACCAATTACAATTTAAATGGTTAAATGACAACCTTGTGGAGTAGATGATAGTACCATCAACATACTAGTACTAGATAGATTTCTGGTTTTTGTTTACTATACTAAGCTTAAATTGTAATAGATTTCTAGAATCCATGCTATTTAATATTTATGCTTCTGGGTGCGATTGTGTGAAAGTTTAACAGCATCAACGTTTCGGATCATACTCAATGATCCATCATCAGGATGAGAGAGCTAAGAGAACATAATGATCCATTATGTTCTCTTAGCTCTCTCATCCTGATGATGGATCATTGAGTATGATCCGAAACGTTGATGCTGTTAAACTTTCACACAATCGCACCCAGAAGTAAATATTAAATGTACCAAGTTTGTTCATTTTTGATCCATTATGTTCTCTTAGCTCTCTCATCCTGATGATGGATCATTGAGTATGATCCGAAACGTTGATGCTGTTAAACTTACACACAATCGCACCCAGAAGTAAATATTAAATGTACTAAGTTTGTTTATTTTTGTTTGCATATCAGCAATTTAGTATCAAACTATACTTTTCTGAATTTAAAATTTGAATATGTAATGATAATCTCAGCGATTATCAATCTGATATGATGAATGATCATATGCAATATTCGGAAAACAAGTATGACTATGAGATACAATAATGTGATTATGTGAGCTTTGAAATATTTGACTCTATATTAATGTGAAATACTATTATTATTTATTTTAGTCATTAGTTTTACAGTATTATTATTTTGTATTTAGTATTAGACTCTTTAAACTATTAAAAAAAAATGTTGTCTCCAAGTACCCCCATCTCCTATTTTTGAAAAATTGTTGTGCCAATACCAGTACCAGTACTGAAGACCTCCAAGTCTCCCCATCTCCCATTGACCTTGGCTTGACTTGTTCTTTGATCACAACATCCTTGATGAAAGTCAAGTGGTTGGTGTGAACATCAATCAGCCTGTAGGCTGTAATGATTTTAACTGTACCTTTTAAACATCAACTTCATATTCTTTGAGTCCAACTTTGTTCTCGTTACATTTGAAATCTAGACGTATGTAGTATATTCAAAGACCTTAAGATAACTCACTCTTGATTTCCTCCCAGACCAAGCTTCCTCTAGGGTCTTTTTAATCATCCATGTTAGAGACCTATTGATAAGATAAACTACAATGTAAATTGCCTCAGCCCAGAATTTCTTGGGAGCACTCTTGTTCTCCAACATTTCATTAGTAACTGATAACTTGATCAGGATGATGGCTTCTTGATCATTGTCATCAAGCTTGTCATGGTATTTACTTACAAGTTTGCAACTACTGGCCGAGTGTCAGTGCCGAGTATGATCTTATGAAGGCATTCCTACTCAAAAAATGTGAGTATGTGTTGCTTTCAAGTGTTAATGTTTATGGTAGCTTTGAGAGAGCTCCTTCATTCCTCTGATGATTGCTTTTGTATGATGTTTAAGCTATCTGAGTACCTGTGATCGCATCTGTATTATGTCTGATACATTTGCTATGTATCTCTGCTTTTGGGAGACTTAAGTCTGTGAGTGTTCTACGTCAGCATATGAAAGCTCTTCCGGTCAATAGAATTGAAAGGTCACCATTTATTGTAGCGGCTGTGTCTTCTTTCCTTATGTAGATCTTATGTATATGTGGCAGATGGGTATCGAAGAATCCATTCCAGCATGGATCATTGATAATCAAAGGACTGTCGAGTGTTATACTCGGATAAAATTGCTGTTTGCTGGCTGTTGTCAGATTGGGGATGACATGAAGCATAACAACCATCAAGTTTCTTACCGCATGTTGCTCTTTCTCAGTATTTAATATTCTCTTGGCTGGGTCTTATTTGAATAAAAAGTTATTACTGTATGGATGTCATTGGTTGCTATGATAATCGCTATTTCCTTGTATGCTTGGGTGGAGACCCTTCAAATGCCTGGAAAGTCTATCCAAGATGAGTGGCAGAAGGAAATATACTACTGAATGGCATATCTGGTATATATATCAGGTCTTTGTGATCATGTCTAATATACTGCATATTTTGGAGGTTTTTTTAGGAGAACGATTTAGCAGATCTGCCCAAAAACTGTTAGAAGGCAGGTATCTTGATTGTTAAGAGTCAACAATCTCTGGTTATTTCATCTCCTGATAAAGCTTGTGAGCTTTGTATTGAGTCCTTTGAGTAGTAAATTAAGGATATATTTTGGGTGTGGCTGGGTTTTCCCCTTGAGTAGGAGGTTTTTCCTGGGGTAAATCTGTGTGTATATTTGTTCTTGTGTTTTGTTTAAAATATCTGCTCTTTGGTTTTGTGCAAGTGTTGTAATTTTTGCCAATGAAGCACTGACTTCCTTCCGACATGATGTTGGATAATGAAGCCATCCCTCCTGCAATATGATTTCATGGAAAATAAAGAAGTTATTATTACGCTGCTGTAGTAACTCTGTAAAATCCTTAAAAACTCAAGTTTGCAAATTGTGAATGTGTTTTGCAAATAAGATACGAACAAATATTTGATTTTTTCCCTGTCAACCCCTGTCTGTTCTACAAAAACTAGGATTTTATAGAAAAAAGTACCAGGAACAAATCCCAACAACTATGATTTTGTCTAAAAATGTCAAAAACAAACTACAGAAAAGCCACAGTTTTTCAAAAATCGATTAAAACATAATGCAGAAACTTGTTGGCTGTACCAAAGGCCCATGATTTTTTTTGGAAAAATCACCAAAAAAATTTAAAATTAGGGAAAATGTGCATGATTTGCATAAAAAGTGGTACATGATCTTAAAAAAAAACCTAGGCACGTTTTGCACATATTTTGGACAAACACATTGTGATGCTTACAGACACCAAGCACAACTTTACTGCATAACTCTTGAATTTTTTATTTTTTTGGAAAACATAGCATTATTTTATGGTAAAACTTCAAACAAAAATCTATGATTTTCCTTTGCTGATCTGTGCAATGCCATATTGTACCATAAGATGTCCTTTTGGTCCTTTTGTGTCATGTGCGTGAATCCATTTTAACAATCCGTAGAACTCACATGTTCAGTGATTGTGAGAATTTTCTGTAGATGGCTGTGATACCATATTATGAAAAATATAAAACAGAATGGTTACCATGATTTACAATGTTAAATTGAGGAGTCACAGTCTTCTTAAATTAGAATTACAAAAGATCTGTTTGTGAAGAATAAGATTGACAACTGAAAAAGCAGAGCATATGAACTAAACTAAAAGAATAGAAGAGTATTCCTTAGTCTATCCTTTAATTGACCATTATAAACTTAATATTACAATTTTACTTTAATATATTCAAGCCTCCTCTGTATAGGCATGTATCTATTTAGGAATGCCTATACACTAGACAAACTTTTCAAAAAGACACCACCTTTATATTGGGATAATGAAGGGAAGATTTGATTGACCTGAGCTGTTTTATATTGGCATGCATCAATCAACTAAAATATTTTAAACTTTTTGAGCAAGATAATTTTTGTATTGTCACGTTCTAGATTCTCGGCGCACATAGATACATTTTGAGGCAATTTTTTCATGATTTGACTCCTTTGTGAAATTTCAGTTGGTTCCGTCATTGCATGTTAGCAAATGTTCTTTTGGTGGTAGGTGAAATGATATTCCTCTCAGATGCATGCATAATTGCTGCAAAATTTGTGTGAAAAAGTCCGTCCAAAAACTTATCAAAGAAAAATCTGCTATTTTTTTAGCTGATCCATGTGATGTCGTAATGTACCACATTTTGGTCCTTTTGTGTCATGTGTATGAATTGTCACTGTAACAGTTTGTACATCTCATGCATTCACCATTCCTGAGAAATTTCTGTAGCTGGATCTGATACGATATTATAATCAATACAAGACATGGAATGATTAGCAAGATATTCAATATTAAACTGAATAGAGAGTCTCCTTAAGTAAGAGTTAAAAGATTTATCTACAAAGGATAAAATTGGGAAATAGAAAAGGGAAGGATGAGAACTTAAAAATTGTAAGGATATTTTTGAAGTCTGTCCTAAGTACTTATTATAAAAATACAATACAATAGTACTTTATTTTTAATACATTCAACCCTCCTTGTATGGGTGTCCTTATATAGGCACACCTATAGACTTGAATTTTTAAAAATGCCACCACCTTTATAGTGGTGGTAGTGAAAGGAAAATTTAATTGTACCCAAGCTGCTTTGTATTGGAATGCATTGATGCACCTACTAAATATTTGAACAAGATTCTTTTGTATCATCACATTCTAGACTCTTGGCGCACATCAATACATTTGAGGCAAATTTTTCAAGATTTTACTCCTTTGTGAAGTTACATTTGGTTCCTTCATTGCATGTTAGCAAATCTTCTTTTGGTGGTAGGTAATATGATATTCTTTTCTAAGATGCATACATGGTGTGAATGTATAAACCAAGTTCAAGTCTTTTGTTTAGCCACATGCCATTGCTGAGGCGCATGATATTACACTCATTTTAAAGATTTTTAAAGCTTTAGACTCTTTGTTTTGGCATGTCTTTGTTAAGAGGCATGCATTGATGCTCTAAGTAATATTTCCTCGAAAAATAAGCTACCTTTGTTAAGTGCATGCTGTTTTCCTACCATGCCCCTGTACATTGCCTTTTTGTCACTCTTTGCTTCAATGCATGTCCTTCTTTTGACAAATATTTTCCATTCTTTTCGGTACTTCATTTTGATGCATCTTCTTCCTTAATCCAGTTGTATTTTTATTATTTTAGAGACTTGTTGAGTTTAGGCAGGTGCCATTGCTCAGCAAATTATTGACTTTTTATTTTGTTATGTGCCAATATATTGTGAATTTTTTTGTAAGTCTTTTGGTTCTTTGTTGAGGCGTGTGTCAAAATCACTACATGGGCTGATACACCGCCTTTAGCAACGCATCCTTGAAACTCTTCCCATTCACCCTTTTGATTTATTTAGGTACATTTCTTTGCTTGGTGCATCCTGCATTCCTTTTTGCAATGATGCACTAATTTCTCCAAGTGCTTGAATTTATGATCTTTTAGGGTTGGCAAAAAGAACCAACAATATGATGTGTAGAAGATAAGATTTTGAAAGAAATCAAGGTTGTAAGTGAAGATTTCCAGTTGATAAACTTGAGTTAATACAACTTTTTTGCATGGGTACAACATCATAACAAGCTAGTTGGTCCATAATGAAACAATTCATTATTTCCCTAAAGAGAAGCAGAATGCAGGTATAATGACAACCTCATAGTGGAAATAAAGTTGTTAATTTTGGCAATAAGCTTGGAATTTTATCGGTTTAGTCATTAAGTGGGGGGATTGCAGGGGGTTTTCTGAGGTTAAACGAGTGGAATTAATAAATAAAAATAATAAAAATATGTATTTAGACATATCTATTTGCTCTTGTTTGTTCATGTTAGCTTGATAGTAGGCAACTTGTTATGCCTAACACACTTGCTGGTTAGTATTTTATTTTGTTTTACTAATTATTAGGATGCTAGCATAGGTAGTATTTTCCCATGTAATTTTACAGTCTGCACATTCACTCTACTAATAGCTCTGTTAGTGTTAATGACTCTCTAGAGGCTGTATTCACTGTTTTTGTAACAATATACCACTACCGTGTGGCCTTAATGACTTGTAGAAGGTGCTGGAATTTTGTAATATCTTACCCTTAATACAAAATTACAAATATAGGTTCTTTATATAAAAACAAATTCCAACTATACAAAGAAAGAAACCGATAAAAAACGACATTCCTTTAATAAGTGCTAAACACAGATACAAAAAGTGGTGAAGGCATTAGATTAAGGTTCATATATGTTAATAATTTTGCATGTGGTTTGCAGGTAGAAAAATGGGTTGATGGACATACTGGGCAGTCCACAGGACGGATTGGACATCCTGATTCACTGCTAAGGGCAGTTGACACTCTTATCAATTGTGCAGGTGCGAATGCTGTAGCAGTTGTCGGTCGGTTTCCAGATGATAACCTGGATGAATTGGAGGACTACCGGCAAGGAAAGGTTAGGTCTATCAAGCTCATTCAGTTGGGTTCTTCTCCTCTACAAACTCATGAAGTATATACATCATTTTTTCTTCAGAAAATCCTCAAGAATTTGTTTTCCTTGAACACAAGAGTTGTTTCTGTTTGAATATGGATTCAATAGGTTCTATGTGGAAGTCTTTTCTGTGGAAATGGTGCCGCGTTAGATGGTATATTGTGCACTGTGTTGTCCATGTTTTATCAGAAAAAAACTTATTGTCATTTTGATATAATCTTAGTTCTGTGTCTTTTACAGGGAGTGGATGTCTTGGCAGGTGTAGAGGCTATAATAAGCCACCTTGTGGTAAAGGAATTCCACATTCCTTGTGCACATGCTCCTGCATTGTTGCCTCTTCCCTTAGATTCATTGCTTTGTCCTAGGTCCGCTGCAGAAGAGGTATAATAACAACACTAAATCTTACATGCAGATGCAGAATTTAAAGGCATTGTTCACTTTCATATTTTCATTAGAATTTGAAAACTTTGGTCTTTTCTGGCTAAATGGAATGATTACTATATGGATGAGTTAGATTGGATATACCTTCTTGCCATCTGTACTAGCTGGTCTAAGCAAGGCACCCCAGTATATTGTTAAAAAGGAAGAATATCCTGGTTGTATCTCAAGGCGTGGTTGTATATGGGCAGATGCTGTAGACAGTGTTGTAGTTCCTATTGATGCTTGTGGTGGGTCTGGAACTCTTGCTTTTGGACATAAAGTAGGATCTAAGGTAAGAAGGAAAGCTTATTATTAAGTCATGTAAAAGGTCATCTTGTAATTCCATTAGTTGTTGTTTTATATATTTGTTTCTTTGTATTGAGAAAAGTATATTGTGATAACTCATTCCTTCTGTTTAATATATTCAGCCGCTGATTATTGGTGTTGAGGAGAATGAAACAGTTCTGGATGCCACTCCTGATAAACTAGGTCTTAATGTGGTAATGACATTTAATCTGTAGCCAAACTCAAGGATTTGACATATATCTACGAATTAAGTAAATTGTTATTTATTTTTGCAGAAAAATCAAATAAGACTTTGACATAATAAAAGTGTTCATGATAGAATGAATATAAGCCGAGTTCTGGTACTTCGGTTATATTTCTTGAGGATTAAATGAGAAGCCATTTTTTTACAAACTAATTATTGTTTCTGCAGTTGAAAGTTGCAAACTATTGGGAAGCATTGGGTGTCATTGCTGCCCATAAGTCAGGGATTGATCCTAAATCTCTCCGAAGAGATGGGGTGAAACACATTCAGTTCTCATCCTCTATGCTCCAACAGAATCATTTTCCAAACTCTAGACTATTAAAATCCACTGCTTTATATTGACTTAGAGTTGAAGAATGTTTTACCTTTCCAGATTTAAGTACATCTACTGTCATCAAGACTCAAGAGAGAAGGTGCATATTGCTTGTCATTTCAATGCTGAGATCGACAAGTCATTTTAGAAGTGGCCATGTTTCTAAGAAATTGGTATAGTTAAATATCACATTGTTCTGCTGCACAATTTCAACTTTGCACTTTCAACATTTCATGCTTCTGATAAGGTGTTAAGTACTCTCATGCTAGGGAGCTAAATATATAGTATATCTTTTGCCAAGGTGTAGAACATCGTTTTAATATGTTTTTTCTATATTTTCAAATTGAAGTTTTATCTGACATGGCCTGTTTTATTGAAATACAGACTACTGGAATGTCCGTACGAGTTTTATCCAAAAACATTGTAAAACATGAACTCTGCTTCTGCATGAGGAAAAAAGCTTCACGAAGTACATATGTCGCTGCAGAAGTATTATGAATTTTTTCATACTCAGACCATTACATGCTAGCTATGTATTTATGTTATCTACTGGTAAATACAACTTTATATTGTATTTGGGGAGATCATAACCTGTAGCTTCTTCAATCTTTCTAATTGAAGTGACATTGCTATTTATTATGTTGCATTGTTTAAAATTAATATTGTATTGAATCAATCATCAAAATTGTTGAGTCGCACCATGGAAATGTAATTTGAAGTTTTCTTGAAATTGTTATGCATTGACATGTTTTTGATCTAGAACTTGGACTATAGAGATCATTTTTTACTTGTTTGAATCAGGTGATGTTTCCTTTCGACAAATACAAGAAGGCTGTTGGTGGCCCTTATTCCTATATCAAAAGATAAACAAGAAGAAACTGCCAATTCAATTATAAGCTAAGTTGCTGGTTCGGGGTTGGGTTTGGATTCGTGTACGAGTTTGTGGGTTCGGGAAAAAATAAATTCCATTTGGGTTCGTGTGTGTGTGTATATATATATGTGAGAGAGAGATAAACAATATTTAGGACTAGGCTTGATTGCCAATATTTTTCCCAGATATTCAATATATATTTCAATTTGGTGTGATATTTTAAAAAATCTTTGTATCGGGTTTGGATTAATTCAATTGCTATTGATATTTAGTGTCACAATTTATTTAATTAATGGTGATACATATATATATATATATATAGTGTTTTTAACATACTTTTTGGCCTCATGGGTTGTGGGTCCTCATAGGTCCTTGAGGGTTTGCATAGGGTCTGGGAAGGGTTTGCAACGCAACCAGTGGGTCCTTGTGAATTCGTCGACCCACAAGGACCCACAATTTGTGGTGCAAGCCTTGCATAGACCCACCACAAACCAACAAGAATCTGGACTTGAGAAGGACACAAACTTGGCTGGTAGGGTCCAAACCTTGCAACCTAGATTACAAGGCATTTGGGCATAACAAATAAAAACCAAGGATGTACTCCATCCATTACCTCTAGAAAAAACAATTGTGCAATTGTGGTTGAGAAGTTTTCATCCAAATGTACTAATAACTCGAAGACAACATTGTGCTTATAGATCATAACCATTGAAGAGCATCAAGTGAACTCTTAGGGTTACATCCTAACTTATTGAGCTCTTCAAAGTGCTACTTTAAAAAAGTGATCTTCTAGAGGTTGGGCTCCTTCCATAGTCATGGTAATGAAAGAACTCATTCTAGGGGTTTGTCCAATGGTATGATGAACCTTGCCTTTTGTTCTCACTAAAGGATCAAAAAGATTACACATGATTCAATCTTGGTAGATTGCAAATGAACTTAAAACCACTTCGAAGCTGAGATTTGATCTTCATCCTCATCATCTTTGTTCTCCAACTCACCATTCCAATGTACTTGTACTTAACTAATTTTCAAGATGAAGCATGCCACTATGTGTGTGATCCACAAAGAAAGACGGTAAGTGTTTTCAAAAGCCACTAGGCATTTAATCAATCAAAAAGAGTAATAAAATGCATCAACTTCATTAAAGAATACTTGCCATTGTAAGACTACTTGAAAAAGTGTCCAAACATATGCTTGAAAAGTGTTGGAGCAAGGCATAACAAGAATTTTCATTAAGCCAAAGATTTATGTATATGGAACCATCAAAATTTAGTTATGATTGCACCATGTCACTTTAACAAAACTTGTTCCACTAGCTAGATTTATAAATAGGTGCTTACATTTAAGATTGTTGGATAAATTTGGGGAGAACTCTAACCCATCATCATGTGCTTCACATATACACCATTTATACATCTTCGTCTATCACATATGTAGTTTTATGTTGCTACCTCCTTGACAATGATGGCTAAGGATTTAGTGGGTTTGATCGCTTATTTTTGTAAATATAATTCAATTCAATGTTGGGTTTTTTTAGCTTGGAGAGGAACTTTTACACAAGTTCAACATGTATATGTAGGGAAAAGTTCAAGTGGTTCAAGTTAGTCTATTTTGAATTTCCCTTTGGAGGACAAAAGTGAAAGTCTTATATGCATTAACGATTGAGATTGATATTCCATTTCATCCTTGTAAGTGATAATAATGTTTTTTTAAGTAAATAATGTTGATTTTTGGGAGATAAGATTTTAGGTGAATTAGTATAAAGGTAAGAGCAAGATTAAGGTTTGATATATAGATTGTCATTCAAAGGAATGAATTATAATTTTTTAAATGATTGAAAAATCATATGTAAAAGAATAGTTCATGTTGATTTATGTGTAGTTGCGAGTTGTATCAGTTACAATGATCCCACATTGTATTGGTAGTTTATAACTTAATAGTTTCCTTGATGTACTTGGTCAACACCAAATCAAATATATATTTCGCAATGAACACCTTGAGTTAATTCAGAGTGGAGCCTAAACATGAGCAGTGGTCAGCAACAAAGTATGTGCTCAAATATTTTACTGACATAGTGGAATATGGCTTGAGATATCTTGGAGATGGTGAAGTAAAGTTGTAGGATATATAGGGTTTAGTTGGGTATGTAGAGAAACATATAGGAAAAGTGTCTTAGGGTGTTGCTTGAGCTTGGGTTTTAGAATGGTATCTTGGTCTGGAATGAAGTAGACTTTAGCGACACTAAGTCAAATATAGCCAAAGTATATGTCAGTTAGTACTGCTAATTGTGAGGTCATTTGCCTTCTCAAGTTACTTGCAAGGTTATTTGATCATGAGTAGGATTCCATGGTCATTTATTGTGATAATCAAAGTAATGTCAAACTCTTAGAGAATTTAGCGTTTTGAGATACGTCCAAGCATGTTGAGATAACATATCAATTCATCAAAGAATAGATTTAGAAGGGAGCAATGAAGCTCTAGTCCATCTCCTCTAATCAAGAGGTAATTGCTTGTTTGATGAAGGGTGCTCCCCTTTAATACCATACACAGAACAAAAACAAAGAAACAACAACTATGAGAACAAAATATGGACTTCTTATTTGTGCCGCAAATGCGAAAGTACATAATTCATAAGTACAATATGCTAACCCACATGGGTGCCTTTATTACAACAATCTGCAAGACTAACTTGCAAACTACCACCTAAAGCTGTCTTGTACAATGTTCGGGCCTTTCTTAAATAGGCAATTTTATGCCGCCTGAGAAGGTTCTAGACATTGAAACTTAATAGCTAGGGCCGACAGACTCTAACGATACATATAGGGTTGGCCAAATACATTCTTGACAAATATTTTAGATATTTTAGGTAGCCCAATTTTGAAAGACCATAATTCATGAACCGTTGCTCCAATTGGCTATTATAACCACTTTTTGAAAATGCCAGCTCGTGAATTACAGACTCGGTACAATGCAAGCACCCTTCCATTGAGTTTTCGGACCTCATCTGGGTGCTCTAAGGCCTCCAATGGTGAGCTTGAAGATTTTTTTGCAACTTTTTGCACCGAAAATTTGCAATAACTTCTCCAATACTTAAGCTAGAGCAATGAGATTTTTGTGGTAGGCTTATAACTCTAAAATGAACCTTCATGTAGAAAATGAGAACATTCCGAGCTTGTATGAAAAACTTACTCAAAATAGCAAGTTTTCATAAATAGTAACCTGTCTACTAGTCCTTATTAAAATAGAAAAAATTGAAATGAAAATATTTTTTGGGTGATGCAAGATTGCTCTTAACAAAAAGGAAGTTTGAGAATATTGGTGCATAACTCCTTCCTTGGTAAGAGGGAGGGTTGAGTTTTTCTCTTAGATGGGAACTTCTGCACAAGTTTAGTGTGAATGTTCAAGGAAAAAATTCAAGTGGTTTGAGTTAGTCTGCTTTGCATTTTAGTTTGAGAAAATAAAGCGAGTCTTATATTTAGCTAAATATATTTTCTAAAAATTGGTTTTATTACAAAAAAAAATCCTTTGCACACTTACATTGATGAGACTGAATTTTTAGAAAACCCTAGTCATATATTTTGCCATGCTTGGCACTTATACCATTTTTGTAGATTACAAACTTTGATTTATTGTGTCGAAACACTAGCTTAAACTTAGCAAAATCTTTTTGACATGAATGTACAAACCATTTACTCATGGGCTTGATCTTTAAAAAAATGATGTAGTTCAATCATAAAATCTATGTATGGGTTTCATAAGCTCATTAAAAAGCTTTTTAAATTTTGAAAAATTGATGCTCAAAGAGTTGGTCCTTACCCCATAAATAAAAGAAAAAAAATGACACATTTTTGGCAATTTGTTTCAAAAAATTGCACACCATTCTTACCCTTATGGTGCCGCTATTTTGAATAGAAAGTGTCCACAATTCCATAAAATAATTGCATGATTTGCCTATTAGTATTTCTCATTGATGTCAAATGAACTAATCATAGACTAAAAAAACAAAAAAAGCTTCTTACAAATCACACAACTGTTTATTTGGAGAATGTCTAAAGATTTTTATAAATATTATATCATTTTTTGTGGAGCTTTTATGGCTTACAAAGCATTCTATGCCATCTCAACTTGCAAGTCATCGGGCATTGTAAGTGTAATGTGCAATATCTATATGGTAAGAATTCCCAGGCTCATGTCTTTGAAGAAAAGAATGAATATGGCTCAACATTTTATTAAGTGGCTTGATTCTCAAATTATGTGTGAAATGGTATTTAGTTTTCATTGGATACATTAAACCATATGGGCTACTAGTAATCACTATCACCCTATGTATCACATCTGGTTTGGAATAATGAAGATGTTTTTAGTTCAAAACTTACAAAATCTGAGGTGTTGATTATTTGGTTTAAATAATAAAGAATTATTGATATCTATGATTTGAATTTTTTCAAATGATCAATGTTGGAAATAAGTTGTTGATTTGTCAGTTTGAAAATTGATAAGTTAGGCAGGTCAAATTAGGGATGGTTTGAAACTAAATTAACTGCACAACTATCTTCTATTTCGTTCCCCCACACATACACTCTCTTTGAAAGTGGGTGAGATACAATTTTTTTTACAACATTATGAGATGATGATTGTTTGGAAATAAGTTTTTGAACTTATAACAAACCAGATGTAGATTGAAAATTATTGAATGTTTATAATTCGTTTGTGTGGTGATTTTGAAGACAACATTTGAAAGACATCTTGTTGATCGAAGGTTGCAACTTGATGTTCAAGGTGACTAATTTTAAGGTATCAGGTATATTCGTGATTATGAGCTTCTTAAGTCAGTTTTAGCAGTAGTCAAGGCTACATTTAGAGAAACGTCTATCATTTATTGAAACAATAGACAAGTTTTTGATATAAACAATAGGGGTTCCTTATCTACACAAAATTATAATTGCAGATTTAGTTCAAATTGTAGGGTGTTAATGTTTATTTATACATATTGTGGAAGGATATAATATATTTGTAATCAATCGATTACCTGATTGTAATCTTTGTACTCATATATAATTTTCTTAGAGATGGTGCTCTAGAAAAATTCTATGATGATGAGTTGGTGGTCATCAAAGGGGATTTGTCGATTTCTTTGGTTGTTGTCCTAAGCATTCTAACTTTTCAATCACGAGGCTGGATTAGAATGGTAGCTCCTAGTAACATTTCTCACTCTAGTTTTCCCCATTTTGGGTTTTCACGTCAAATTTTGTACGTTGGATTTTCTTGTGGTCAATGTTGACATTTTTTGTCAAGCTTTATCCCATTATAGATAACTGATTACAGACATTGTTCATAGGCTAAATTCTGTTTGTTTTCAACTAGGAAAAGTTATGAATTTTTGGGCATTCTCAAGTGCACGAAAACATTGTGCATTTTCAAGTGTCCAAGGAGTTGGTCGAACAAATTTGCATTTCATATGAGTCATTTTTTGCTCATTCGACATTTGCAGGCCAAATTTGTGGTGCATCTTTGGGCGTCAAAGGAACTTCATGAAATGAGTTGACTTATCCAATGAATACTTTTTTGCTGATTCGAAGTTGTGATCTTGCGTAGGTTGCAATCTTGCGCTATGCGACATTGCACGTTGTACGTTATAGTGATGTTTCGTGCCACGATGTTGCATTGTGGTGCATTTTCAAGCTTGTGCACGATCTCAGGACATTTTGAAGAGATAAATTTTAGGTCGCGATCTTGCGTTGCAAAAGGTTTCTAGTTTTCACATGATTGAAAGGCAAGAAAAAGGAATTTGATGTTGTGATCTTGTGCTGGATATTTTCATGCCTTCTTGCATGATTGCAGGTCAGGTTGAAGAGAGGGAGATTCATCTTGCGATCTTGTGCTTAGTGCATTTTTTGTGTTTGCGCGACATCGTGGGTCTTTGTGGTGATGGATGTTTTCATGTTGTGATCTTGCGCAATGGTGTGTGTTTATGCCTACGCGACATCATTGGTCTTTTGTGCATGAAAGGGATATGCAGTGCGATGGTGCGTAGGCTGAAATTGTTGTGCATTTTTGTGCATGTGTTATTTTTCCCTGCTGACCGTGATGCGACTTGAGAGATAAATATTTATTATCAAATTGCATTTATTTGGCTTTTTTATGTCACGTAAAGGATTTTTCTTGTTGTGTTGCCACTTGCAAAGGGTATGGGCATGATTTTCTTGACTATAAGAGCATTTATTGGCCCATTTTACATCATTTCATGTAGTAGATACACATGGAAATCAATTTTTTTTTTCCTGATTTATTTTACTTGGGTTGTCTATTCCTTCTATAGAGTTTTTCATTTCTGGTTGTTTTCTACCATTACATGATAAAATGTACACACATAATCAAACTTTTTCCGATTTCTTTCTTGATTGCAAATCTGTAACTTAACTCCAATGTAGTTGGAGTTTGAACTCAACTGTTGTAACTGAGTTAAGCTTGATCTCTTTAAAAGGTAGCTTTGTACATATTTTCTAGGTTCTTCTCTATTGTATTTTTGCAGCAACATTATGCTCTCCAATTGTATTCCTTTTGCCTTCCATTAATGAAATACTTATTTTACCTGTTCTTTCATTTAGCTATCTTTTGTAGTTTTCTGCGTTGTGTTGGATGTTCTTTACTATGCTCTTAGTTTGCATGTTGTGTTGTGAAGTTCTTCCTTTTAGCATTTTTTTCAGTTTCTAAACTACATGTAAATCCTTTGGAGATATATTGGAGTTTAGAACTATGTAGTTTGGTATTCCATTAATGTGTAGTGCATTTGTAGGCAGAGTTAGTAACCAAATTTCAATCCGGTGCATCACCTTTCCCTTTCAAGAATTTATTTCTAGCATCTCCTTCTCCCCTTTTCCTCCAAAGTTGTAGTTTAGGTGCACCATGACTATAAGGAAGCTGACCTTCTCTAGAGTTTCAACCTCAAAGTACAAGTCCCACACTTGGAGGTTGTTTCCATGTTACACAAGGTCGCTTGAGGGTCATACCTCATGGAGGGGTGTAGACTTTTGTGTCAACAGTCACTTGGTTTTACTGTTGTTGCTTATAGTTACTTTTAGATTTCAATTGAAAGTATACAACTTTTAATTGCATTTAAGTCTTTAGAAGAATTGGAAATTTAGTTTAATATTGATTCACATCCCTAGTACTAAGGTTGTGGTCTTTAACTGGAATATGAGCCAATTACTTGGAAAATACTTAATCAATTTAAGTAGATCATGAAGTTAGAACATGTGTCTTGTCAACATAGATCTATTAAGGCATGTTTGTTTGATGGCACTAATTATGCTTTTTGGAGCATAAGAATGTAAAACTACTAGACTTCTCCAGGGTTTGATGTTTGGATGTCTACTGAAAATGGATATACTATGCCTAAGCCTTTGATATAATTGAACCTTTTGATATGAAATATTATTAAAATAATGGTGAGGTTATGAGTGCTATTTTGTGTGGGTTGTTTATCATTGAAATTCTCAAAGTTTACATTGCGAGCTCCCAAGGAGATGTGGGACACGTTAAAGAAAATATATGAGGGAGATGACAAAGTGAAGCAAGCATAGTTGCAAGCCTTGAAGGGTAAGTTCAAAAGTTTGCAAATGAAAGAGAAAGAACAAATTACACAATGTCTCCTTAGGGTTAATGAAATAGTGAGTTCTCTCCAAGGGCTTGGTGAAAAGATTTTTTTTGTTGTAGTACAAAAAGTTTTAAGATCTAAACTTCCTAAGTATAATGCCAAAAGTTCTTCTATAGAAGCATGAGATCTTAAAAGAATTACAATTGATGAATTACATGGTATTCGAACGGACTATGAAATGAATATGTGTAGTGAAGAAGATACAAACAGAGAGAGACAACATTTAAAATATCTCAAAGGAAAAAGAGGAATGTGTAGAACTAGATAATGACATGGATGAGAATTGATAATTTTGGTGAAGAATCTAAAAGGAACTCTTGACAAGTATAGATGGAAGTTACTCTTCAAGTGCTTCAATTGTAGAAGAATTTGAGCAATTTTTAGACCCCTCAATACTATTCAAAGTGAAGAAGAATTACAAGATGTTGAAGAAAGTGAGATTATTCTTGAAAGGGAGTTATGTACATTGGGAGAAATCAACAAGCTAAAGAAAGAGAATGTTGTTTAAAGTAATGCTCTCAAAAGACAACTTCAAGAAATAAAACCAAATGATTGTCAATCTAAAGATTGAGATTGAAGAAGGAAAAGAACAAGGCTACTAGCTAATCACCTCATAAAAAGTACATGCTAAGATGTATAAGGCTTACCATACATACATATGATATCCATCATGTCATACATAGATAACTGTAGTCAAAATAGAGGAAGACAAATGGTGATGAAAATAAACATTTTACATTTTAAAAAGTCCTGCCTATAAAATTTTGCCCAAAAATATTTTAAAATACTAATTTTGAATTCCTCCCGCTTTTCTGTACATTTCCATTTTTATTTTCTTCTAGGGCCCATTTGGTTGGGGAAGATGAATTTGGCTCAAAACCATATTATCTCATAATCGGGTTTTTGAAAACCTGGTTTTGCACTTTGGGAAGATAGTTGGACCATTTGGTTGACATGGAAGATGAATATACAAATTCATATTTTGCGTTTGGTTGCCAATTTAGAAATTGGAATTGGAATGAAATATGACTAGGAATATCGTTTTCTTGCATTTGATTGTTCATTTTCGAATTGGAATTGGAATTTGATGTAGATTTCTTTAATCTTGTTTTATTATGGAACACAAGTATTATAAGTAGATACCATTTTCATCTTATACGATTTGATTGATGGAATTCATCACACATGATTACATAATTTAGTTTTAAAAGACAATCCTTCCTTTATAATTATATTATTATTAAAATAAATTAATTACTATTATTTTATCTTATTATTATTTTCTCATTTTAAAATTATTTTGTAATTAAAATGCACCACATTTTTTGACATGTGAATGTCAAATGAGCAGAAAGATATTCATTTGATATTTGACTCATTTGGTGTAGCTCCTTCAACGCATGAAACTGTACAACATTGTGAGATCACAACAAGGATTCCCTTCACTTCAAATAGTCCTACGATCCTACATAGACATGAAAATGCACCACAATTTTTGACTTGCGAATGTCAAATGAGTAGAAAATCATTCATTCGATATTTGACTCATTGAATGTATCTCCTTCGACACACAAAACTATGCAACATTGCAAGATCGTTGTCAACAGTCATTTCTGGTCATTATTCACCCACTCCATGAAGAATATATTCAAATAAATGATTGTTGTAACTCCTAGCGAGAAGCATGGGTGATCCCACAATAATGGGTGCCACTTTTCGACCAATTTTGACATTGAAATCAATATTTTGAAACAAACCTCACATTCGAGTGACTATATCTCTAAAACTATGAATAATTTAAAGATGACATAAACTAGTAATTTCTAGTACTCTGTTCCTTCTCTCTAACCATATTTTTTAATTTAATTTTTTTTATTTAAGTCAAATTTATCTTCTTTTCAAACCACTGTTCACATTTTGACCTTACGGGCCATCGTTGAGGAGGCTCGCCACCGCTTGGCGAAAGTTTACTATTGTTTTGTTGACTTTCACAAAGCCTTCAACTCTGTTCCTCGGGCGACTCTCTTTCAGCGTCTTAGGGACATTAGGATCTCAGAGATTCTCCTTACAAGTATTATGAGGATATACAAGTGCGTTGCAAGCATATTTAGGACTCCATAGAGCTTCTCTGACCCTATCCAAAGCACTATCGAGGTGAAATATGGCTGCCCTCTCTCCCCCACTCTCTTTGGCATCTACATCAATGAGCTTGAGGCATTTCTTCATGATTGCTCACTCCCCAACGATGGTTGTTACCTACATCAAGTGTTGATCTCTATTCTCCTATTTGTTGATGATGTGATTCTCCTAGCACCTTCCCTCGATGTTCTTCAGTGGCTCCTTAATGGCTTGGTCCCTTTCTGCGACTCATGTGAGCTAGTTGTAAATCTGGGCAAGACTTAGGCTATGCTTTTCAATTATTTGAGGACATCACACCTCCATTTTTACTTCCAGGGTACCGGAATCGAGATCGCATCTTCATATACATACTTGTGGGTTAAGTGTTTTGGACCTCAGTTCAGCCTGAGACTAGCCATGCAACCTAGAGTTAACAAGGGGTTTGACTCCCTCGCTATTCTTGAGCGACAGTGCTTTCGACACCACTTCTAGGACACCATGGCTAAGATGTCCCTTTTAGACTCCCTAGTCAAGCCAACTATCCTCTATGGCTCTACTGTTTGGGCCCCCTCCCTCTTGGAGTCTGACTGGGCCTTTGTTGTGAGGGTCCAAACTCTTTTCCTTCAACACATTGTCAGATGTCACCGGTCCACACCACACAACATCGTTTTGCTAGAGTTTGGTGCTCACCCTTTCAGATTGGGACCATCTTTGATTTAGTTTGGATTCTTCACTAGCTTTAGAGCTTTGCTGATTCCTTTGATGTTTGTCACAAATATTCCTACTTGGCTTACTGTTCCTCTATGGAGGTTGCGGGTTTAGACTTTGGCCACAGGTCTCGTTGCTAGTACACCTAGGTCTCTGCCCTCTTGGGCTTGATTGGTATTAGTTTGGATCGTCTTCCCCCCTTTCAATTTTCTCTAGACACTCTAGCCCATCTTCTTCCACCTCAATGGGAGTTGAATGAGCATGTTAGACTTGACATCTACAGACAGTATGCTATCATGACCTAGAGGAATCCCTAGGTAGGCCGCTCGCGTATGGCCTTCTATGTTGAGCACTTCCTTGATATCTAGGATGGGATCATCTTATACCCCTGGCACGTCACTCGTCATTGGACTCACACTCTTCACATCTCCTTGGGATCTTTTAGAGTGGGATCTCACTAGCTACGTATTCAGACTAATCACTAGATCGACAGGGAGAACAAGATCTATCAGCTTTGTCACCTTGGGGACGTTGAGACCAAGTCTCACTTTATTTTTCATTGTCCCATTTACTATGAGATATGAGGGAGATTCTATTGCTTGTTCAGAGAGTGTCAGTCTCTTCCCTCATTCTTCAGATATATTGACCAACACTCTCTTGTACTCTACCTTTAGGAGACCATGTGGCTTCGCGAGCACACTATACAACTCCAACTTTGCTTGACATTGACCCCTATGTAGCTCATCACCTCTTTCTTCAGTCTTATAGTCCTTGTACGAGGATTGAAGTGGCCTCCCTGTACTATCTCGATTCACACTAGATTTATGAGACCCCATAGAGATCGCACTCGACAATGACCTTCTAGAGTACCTAATTGCTCTAATGCCCACCTTCCCATTATGGACTACTTCTCGTCTGTGAGGAGTTCTTAGTTGTTATTCCTTTTCTTGTTTTTCTTTCATTTTTTTTTCTATGGACATCGTTTGGTGCTCCCCCCTGTTGGCATTTTCCCTTTGTGTTGTTTCTAGCCCCTTATACCCTCGTTGGTCTCTTGTTAGACATTAATAAATTTATCTTATCTTATCTCCTTCGAAAAGTGGAACATATGAAAATCACAAATTTTAAAGAGTGATAGCCTGCTTAACAAGCATACATTTTTTCTGGAAATGATAATGAAGTAATTCTTTTGATGTTAGAGTTGTAACATCAATATTTAGAGGATGCATTTGGTTTGATTCAATTTGGTTAAATATTGTATAGTTCATGAAGTTTTGAAGTGACATCAATCGTAATTTAAACATATGTTCATTTTGACAAGGATAATTTGAGCTCAATTTATCATAAATCAAAATTTCTTTTTTCAATAGAAAGCTATCTCAGTAACCTATTTCCTATATATTTTTCAAAATTTTTTTGACCTAATTTACATTTTTTCCTCAAGTATCGAAGTTAGTTGATGTTCAATTGTTAATCAACCTATAATGAGTTAAACTCATATTTGAAAGTCTTAATAAATATAATATGTACTAAAATTATAGTCGTTGGAAAGCTTGCTCCAAGTAGCATAAATTGAAATTTTTTGATTTACAGTAGGAGATCATTTGATCTCAATTTTGGGGGTCAAAACAACAAATTTTAATTTTTTCCTAAGAAAACAACAACAAATGTTTGAAAATCATGTGTTCATGCGAACACAATGTTCATGTGAACATATTTAGTATGTTCGCTCGAACATGAGTCAAAACAATCTAGCCACTAGAAAATAGTTTTAATAAGTTTGCGCAAACATTCAAAAATCCATATGTTCACGCGAACATGTAGAAAAGAAAATGTCATAACTTTTGCATTTAGGACAAATGTTTGATAGTGAAGGCTAGTTTTATACAATAAATGCAATTTTTGTAAGGAAATGATTTTAAAAAAATTAATATTTTTATGATTTTTTGATGGGAAACAAGAAAGGAAGACAAAGCAAACATGCAAGAAAGAGAACTCATCAAGTGGAACAAAGAAATCTTTAGAAAACTTTGGCATGTTATCATCAAAATAAACAGGGTATATAATTATCTATATATTAATTTTTAAAATATTTTTAATGGTCTTGAATTTAATTATGTATCAATCTTTTTTTAAAATCTAATTTGATTAATTTATAAATGTGTTGCAAACAATCAACAAGGTGAAGGTGAATAAAATGTTGAAAGAGGCTCAACAAAAGTAGAAGAAGTGCATATGGGAGAAGGGTCAGGATTGCTCTCTATGGATTCTCAAACAATGAATGTTGGAGAAGGTTCAAGATCAATCCCTATAGAAGTTCAAGTAAAAGAAGTCAGATAAGGGTCAGGATCTTTCCCTGCAGATTCTCAAACAATGAATGTTGGAGAAAGCTCAAGATCGCTCCCTATAGAAATTGAAGTAACAGAAGTCAGAGAAGGGTCAGGATTAGCTGCATGAATTGGTATGGAAAAACTCATAAATATTGCTCAATATATAAAAATGAAATTTCTCATAAAAATTTAGATCATTTACTTAAAATGGATGTGAATAAATTGAGAACACTTGCAGCTACTATTCAACTATTAAGTTTATCTCAGAAAAGGTCAATGAATAAGGTGATAAGAGAAAAAATGACTAAGTTTGATAACATTGAAATACTTGAACAAGCTCAGTTTCTTTCACTTTTTCTTACACAAAAGAAGTTGCAAGAGGCATTAAAATTGTTAGATGTAGACGCAACATCAAAGAAGAGAATATTTTCTAACATGCAAACTGATGCAATTGAAAATGTTAAACAAGGTTTGAGAAACATAGGAAAGCAGTCCATAACTAGAGATAAGTCCATGGCAAGAAAAGTGATGTTGATGTCTATTGTAAATAATAATATGACCCAAAATAGACAAATATATTCAATTTTGTCTGAAATGGGTTTTAGTAGGAAAACAGTGAGAGAATATGTTAAGAGAAGATTAATTTTTGATGACAGTACTATGGAAGGCAATTGGGCAATCATGTGTAGAGCATCTCATTTTGATAAGATTGATGATGGATTCAAAAATTTAGTCATATCATTTTGAATTGATAATACTCATCCTTCATCAAACAGTAGAGATGTTATCAAGCATATGATTGTGTTTGGTCAATATGAACATCATACAAAACATTGGTTGGGTATAACACAACATGAGTTATATGTGTCATTTTGTAGTGAATATTCTAATGTAAAAATTGGGCAAACATTGTTTGATAGATTGAAGCCATACTTTGTGAGGTCAAATAAAGTGTTTGAAACATGTTGTAGTCATCATATTGAGTTTGATCTCCACTATTAGGTATTTCAAAAGTTTGTAGAAGACACATGGTTTTGACGTTGCTCCTCCTAGTAGTCAAAGTGAGTTTATATGTTTCATTTTATGTGACAAAATAGATGATCCAGTTGGTCAAATAAATTGCATCAAAAGAATATGTGAAACATGTAGTGAATTGATTCTATTTCGTTTGAAAATTGAAAATATCGATGTAACAAAAAAATTAAATTGCAAAAGTTACAAGTATGTGAAGAATGAAACAAAGTTGGAGAAAGAGACTAAAAGGTTGGAATATATTGAAGAGGAGTTACCTATTGTAACATTTATGGATAGATTTAAGAATTTGATTCAACCTTATATTCATCATGCATTTTTTGCAAAGTGGCAAGCACAACAGTTTCAAACTTTGAGAGATAATTTTCTGCTTGGAATGATTGTATCACTCATTGATTTTGTAGAGAACTATTCCTTTGGTCATCAAAAAGAAATTCAATCAGATTATTTCTTTTCTAAACAGGTCACTATTATAGTACATGTTTGTTATAGACATGTACAATTAGATTTGGATGGTGTTCAAAGTACACTTAAAAAATGATCCATTAAAAAGGAATATCACTTTTATATAAGTGATGATAAAGATCATGACATTCACTATGTAGAACATTGCTTCAATATATATATATTTAATTTGAAAGAAAGAGACACAAATGTTGATAAACATTATGTTTGGTCTGATGGATGTTTTGCACAATTCGAATTATCTAGACCATTTTATGCATTATGTAGATATCATCGTAATGAGATTATAGAACACATATGGAGTTTCTTTAAGAGTGGGCATGGAAAAGGTGAACATGATGGTGTTGGAGCTTGCATCAAATGTGCTATGCAAAAGTATCAAATGAATTACAAAGGAGTTTGCATAAATAATGCACATGTTGTTTTTGAATGGTGTAAGACACATTTTGCATCAGATGAGGTTGAGACATCATTGAGAATGAGTCAACATGTACCATATAGTCTTTTGGGAAATAACAGGTATGGATGTGTACATTTGTTTAAATTTTATGCAATTAAGTTTTAATAATGTAATTTTGATTAGTTGAAGTTTATATTTAATTTGTCCATATTATTGTAATGAACTTTAAGGTGTTAATAGAAAAAATATGCATGGTTGCAAGAGGATAAAAAAGACACATTCCTTAAATTCGGTCATGAGTACAAATAATTGCAATTGGACATTGAAGACAAGAGAATACTCATGTTTATGTGATAGTTGCATTGATGAAGACTATGAATAATGCATCAATCAAACACATGGATATACAAGGGCATAGATTTTGGTACCACTTGATGTTATCGATACAATTGATAAAGATGATGAAAATTTTGATGATATTCCATTGATTTCTAATGATTATAATCATATCTCTGGATTGGTAAAAGTGGGTAAGTATCATAAAAATTAATCTCAACTTGCCAATTAATCTCAACTTGTTATTTAATATCAATGAATTGTCTTATATAATGTAGATGTATGTATACTTGTTTTGTAGGAGATGTCTTTGCAGTGATTATTGAGCCTGGAAATCATGAAGGTGTTAGTTATTATTTATTACGATGTACTACAGAGAGGACAAAGTTATATCATCCTGAAGAAAGTGATGAAATGTTGTTCCCCATAGGTATTATACATACATGTGCACACACACACACACACACACACACACACACACACACACACACACACACACACACACACACACACACATCAAATTTTAAAATATTAAAATTTGTGGTGTAGGTTCTATTGTGATATAGGGAACATATTTGAAGCAAGAAACAATAGTCCAACATGGAATACACTTTGTTGATTATCAAACTAACAACAAGGTTTTACAATACATCCATCTGGTTGTTCTCATCAGGCTTTGTCTACATCCAGTCAAATTTAAGCATGCATGTCGCAAGTGGAGACTAGACAATGAAGATCATGAGAAGATATTACATGTTCTAAGTGTACATCATGGTTGGACTGAGCTTTGAGATGGTCTAATTTAATTTAAATTAAATTTTAGGACCTTTAAATGTAGACATTTTGTTAATATTAATTGATTTAACAATTAGAAGGGATGAATGTTATATTAATTTAATAATATTATCTTATTTATTAGTTCTTCTTAAGATTTATTTTATAATAATTTGAATTAATTTAAATTTGTTTGACTTGATATATCAAATTTCAAGACCTTTAAATGTATACATTTTAATAATACTAATAATAATTACCATGGATGAAGGTTTTTAAGAATATTATATTTTGTAATTAAAAAATAATAATAATGTATTGACTTATAGGTACTACCATATTTTTATCCACATAAAACAAATATGTATCTTTAGTTCTACTAATTGATTCAACAATTATAAGGGTTAAATGTTATATTAATTTAATAATATTATCTTATCTATTACTTCTTCTTAAGATTTATTTTATAATAATTTTAATTAATTTAAAGTTGATTGGCTTGATATATCAAATTTCAGGACCTTTAAATGTATACATTTTAATAATAATAATTACCATGGATGAAAGTTTTTAAGAATATTATATTTTGTAAAAGTTTTTCAAAATAATGTATTGGCTTACCTACTACCATATTTTTATCCACATAAAAAAAAAATGTATCTTTACTCCTACTAATTGATTTAACAATTATAAGGGATGAATGTTATATTAATTTAATAATATTATCTTATCTATTACTTCTTCTTACGATTTATTTTATAGTAATTTTAATTAATTTAAAGTTGTTTGGCTTGATATATCCAATGAAAAATAATCTAATTCATTTGGGTTAATTTAGTAGTTTTAAGAACCTATATTAGTATACTTGGCATGAAAAATAATTGAATTGCTTAGATAAAATGGGCACATAGTTTGAACATAAGCTAGTGATGATAACAATACAACATTAACTAGATGCAATTAAAAAAAAAAGTAATGAATTCAATTCAATCATGCCACACACACACACACACACACACACACACACACACACACACACACACACACATATATGAAGTATGAATTAGGTTCATAGATCAATTTTGAACTTCTTCACATTTAACTATTGAAGTAGGTAAAGATTTAAGTTAATTTGATTATTTTATAATAGTAAAAAAAATCTAAAGTTTAAAATCTAAAATCTAATTTATGAAGAATGTTCTACTAAAATACAAAAATATACATGTATGTCTCAAGAATGAACACATGTAGATCTAATATCTATACATAAATGTATGTATGCAAATTAGGCATGAACAACAAATGCATGTAATTCTTGAATAAACATGTATATGCAAAATACAAATAGTGAAATACATGTCATCCAGCTACTGAAGTACTAAATAGTAAAATAAATAGTGAAATGTACATGTCATCAAGGTACTAAAATACATGTATGTAAGTCTCCAGAATAGGTAAACATGTATACAAAATCTCGAATATATAAATGCATCAAAATATACATAAATAGATAGCACTACTAGACGGACCCCTCAAGATGCATACGAACAAAATGACCCTCTAATTGAGTCTCCTGTACATCCTCTGGCCGAGGTGCAACAACTGAGCCTTGCAAATATATATACATTAGAACTATATACATGTGTACATGAATATAAGTGCATATAGTTTGAAACATAAATGACTTTTAAAACTATTTAAAACTTGTACCTAAGCACTACTAGGTGTCTCAATAGAATCCTCTCTCTGACCTACATGTCCTAACCCAACACTAGATGCAATAATGTGCTTGGTGACCTGTGCCTACACAATTTATTATAATTTTTAATATCTATTTGAACTATTTTAAAATTTCATATATTTAAATTTAAACATATTATATATGTACCTGAGTCTCAGGAGTTGGAGGATGATCATTAGACTCCATCGTATCATCTATCGATGCACCTCTAGTACTAATGTCAACATCTCATTCGAATACACCAACAACATCTCCTAAAGCTGCAACACCTACCAAAGCACCCTCATTGCCACAATCTCCTAAAGCACCCTCAACACCACAATCTCCAAGTGCTAGAAATGACGAGTGAAATGGCGTGTGTAATTGGATGGGTTATGGTGTAGAATCAATGCTGGGTCATAATAACATGTCCATGTATGATGAAAATCTCATGCTCAAACTAGTATCAATCTCAAATGGCCTTTGTAACTGCTCACCAAAATCATCAAGGTCCTCAGCTGTAATTCGAACATCTCCAACTCGTAGGCCTGAGCCATCTATAGAGTGTCATTAGCTTGGTGTAGAATTTTGTGATCTATGCTGTGTGGCAACTATCACTGGTGTGGTTTGTGCAGATGGAACTATGGGGCTCTGATGCAGTCTAATGGTGTCCATCACTAAGTGAACTAGTATCCCTTGTGTATTAGAAATATAACTGATACCCTGAAACAGGTCCTCCAAAAAAAATAATGCTACATCCATATGTGTGTGCTGTCCACAAAGAGCACGAACATCACCTAGTACTGGTAGTCCAGAAACTCTATATGCCTCATTAGGGGAGGTGCTTGAAGTGCTACTCGATGCCTCTAAAGATGCTCGACTTGGACAATTTTGTCGACTGTGAATATACTAACCAAGAGAGTCAAATGTGATGCTGGCAGCCACAGATGCAATGTGTCCAATACTATCAATTGCTCCCCTCTGGGAAGCAATCAAAACTCTATCGACGATAGGAGCTAGTGCTGGAGTCACTGGAGGAAGTTTCAGCCCAATGAACTATCTGAGATTTGGAGGTGGCAGATGTTATGCACTGTGATACTGGTCATGATCTACGATCCGACCACTCCCCTATCTGCAATAATTTGGAATATCTAAGTAGTTGACATTGAGCCCCACACAGAACTCAACAAACAACTATTGTGCAAAATAAAGAGGGTTCTGATTGTTATTAGGATAACGACCATGTGGGTCTAAGAAATGAGGATAGATCATACTAGTGACAACAAGATCTTTGCAAAGTGTCACTCGATAGCCCCTCACCCTACCCTGGGTACCCTCATATGATGGAAACAAATCTATTTTGATGACATCTTTGGGGGCCACCCTCTTGATGTCATCAAAAGATGCATCTCTTGAAATCTTAGCTCTAAGCTCCCTAGATATGGTAGCTAATACATCAGGGGAAAATTAATAGTGTGCTCTAAATCTAGCAGTCAAATCCTATAAACTCCTACATATGGTTGCACAAATGTCTCTATATAAACCATCATAAAATGACATTATAGACTGCTCTAATCTAATAACCTCTTGTCCTACAAATGCAAATAGTCCATCAATATCAATGCATGGAGCTGTTGTAGCAGGAGCCATAGCAAAAGCCCCACCACGAGCTACAACACGAGCCCCACCATGAGTGGCACCACAAGCAGCAACAGGAACTACACCAGAAGCCACAATAGGAGTCACAACATGAGCCTCATCACCCTCAGGCTGATGAGAAGGCTGATTGTGTGAAGTCATATCTGTGCAATGATCGAGCTAATATATATTGTAAATACACGTATACATACATGTAGTCTACTACACAAATTTATTTTTAAAAGATACAAATCGTACATCATCTAATCTACACATCAATATATATATCATACATGAGAAAGAGAGCTTCTTAGGGTTAGGGTTTGACTTAGATTAGGTATAGAGTTAGGGTTAGGGGTGGAATTAGAGTTAGGGTTAGGGTTAGAGATAGAGTTAGGGTTAGTGTTAGGGTTAGATTAGGGTTAGAGTTACTTGGTTTGAGTTTGAGTTTGAGTTAGTTAGAGTTAAGGTTTGGCTTAGGGTTAGGGTTAAGAATTAGAATTAGAGTTCTAGGGTTAACAATAAGGGTATAGTTAAAGTTTAGGTTAGCAAATTAGGGTTATTATTATGTAAAATTACAACTTTATAATTAGGGTTTAGGTTAGGGTTTGAGTTTGAGTTCTAGAGCTAGAGTTAGAGTTAGGGTTATTGTTATGTAAAATTACAACTTTATAATTAGGGTTCAGGGTCAGGTTTGAGTTTGAGTTCTAGAGCTAGAGTTAGAGTTAGGGTAAATGGCTTAGGGTCAGGGTTAGGGTTAAGTGTTAGGATCAAACCATGGCTAGAAATAATAATTACATGCAAATCTAAACAATATCAGAAAATAATAGATAACACAGAAAAGCACACAAGACACCAATATTTAACATGGTTCACCCAATCCCTAGGCTACGTCCACCAAATAGAAAGTCCGATATTATTATGATCCAGTGATTACAACCTGATTATAATCTATAATCCCTTACAACTCAATACCAGTGCAAGAACCAATTTTTGCATCACCACACTGAAACAATCCCTAACCCTAGACCCTTTTATACAAGTATTTTTACCACTTTAGGGTTTTAATTAATAATTACATGTCGGCCCAAAATCCCAAATAGGGCCCAATATTTTTTTCGAAAAGAATTTATGAAGTATGTACAATACTTTCCTGATTACTCACCACAAACTAACATTAAGAATTAGAATTATAGTTCTAGGGTTAACAATAAGGGTATAGTTAAAATTTGGGTTAGCAAATAAGGTTATTGTTATGTAAAATTACAACTTTATAATTAGGGTTAGGGTTAGGGTTTGAGTTTGAGTTCTAGAGCTAGACCTAGAGTTAGGGTAAATGGCTTAGGATCAAGGTTAGGGTTAAGAATTAGAATTACAGTTCTAGGGTTAACAATAGGGGTATAGTTAAAGTTTGGGTTAGCAAATTAGGGTTATTGTTATGTAAAATTACAACTTTATAATTAGGGTTCAGGTTAGGGTTTGAGTTTGAGTTCTAGAGCTAGAGTTAGAGCTAAAGTAAATAGCTTAGGGCTAGGGTTAGGGTTAAGAATTGGAATTGTAGTTCTAGGGTTAACAATAGGGGTATAGTTAAAGTTTGGGTTAGAAAATTAGGGTTATTGTTATGTAAAATTACAACTTTCTAATTAGGGTTTGAGTTTGAGTTCTAGAGCTAGACTTAGAGTTAGGGTAAATGGCTTAGTGTTAGGGTTAGGGTTAGGGTTAAGAATTAGAATTATAGTTCTAGGGTTAACAATAGGGGTATAGTTAAAGTTTGGGTTAGCAAATTACGGTTATTGTTATGTAAAATTGCAACTTTTTAATAGGGTTAGGGTTAGAGTTAGAGTTAGAGTTCTAGAGCTAGAGTTAGAGTTAGGGTAAATGGATTAGGGTTAGGGTTAGGGTTAAGAATTAGAATTATAGTGAACTAGGGTTAACAATAGGTGTATAGTTAAAGTTTGGGTTAGTGAATTAGGGTTATTGTTATGTAAAATCACAACTTTTTAATTAGGGTTCAAGTTAGGGTTTGAGTTTGAGTTCTAGAGCTAGAGTTAGAGTTAAGATAAATGGCTTAGGGTTAGGGTTAAGAATTAGAACTATAGTGAACTAGGGTTAACAATAGGTGTATAGTTAAAGTTCAGGTTAGCAAATTAGGGTTCAAGTTAGAGTTAATGCTAGTTCTAGGATTCAAGCTATCTAGTCTGAGTTATAAAACTAAGATTATAATTAGGGTTCTAAAACTAGGGTTATAGACAACCTGTTAGGGTTAGGGTTAGGGTTATGGGTGGAATTAGAGTGGGTGGAATTAGAGTTAGGGTTAGAATCTGAGATAGAGTTAGGGTTAGGGTTAGGGTTAGGGATAGATTAAGGTTAGAGTTAGGGTTTCAGTTTGAGTCAGAGTTAGGGTTTGGCTTAGGGTTAGGGTTAAGAATTAGAATTAGAGTTCAAGGGTTAATAATAGGGGTATAGTTAAAGTTTGGGTTAGCAAATTATGGTTAGGGTTACAATTACAGTTATATAATTAGGGTTTGAGTTATCTAGTTAGAGCTAGTTAGATTTCGAGCTAGAGTTACAGTTATAATTAAGATTGGAATTAGGGAACTACAGAGCTAGGGTTATATATAGGGTTCTAGGGTTAGGGTTAGGGTTACAGGTGGAATTAGAGATAGGATTATAATTAGGGTTACGATTAGGGAGAGCTAGGACTAGGGTTAGGCTTAGAGTTAGAGTTATAATTAAAGGGTAAAATCTAGTTAGGGTTCGAGTTAGAGTTAGAATAGAGTTAGGATTAGGGTTAGAATTAGAACTTTAGGATTAGCTCATTACATGGTTAGGATACAATTAGAGTTAGGATTAGAGTTATGGTTAAAATTAGAGTTAGGGTTCGAGTTAGAGTTAGAGCCAAAGTTAGGGTTAGGGTTAGAGATAGAGTTATGATTAGGGTTAGAATTAGGATTTGGGTTAAAGTTTGAGTTTGAGTTAGAGCTAGAGTTAGAGTTAGGGTTTGGCTTAAGATTAGGGTTAAGATTAGAACAAGGGTAATATATAGGGTTAGGGTTAGTCTTTTTAACTTATTATTTTGTGTTTTCTAATGTTAAATACCAAATTTTTCTAAATTTGTTTCCTAATCTTAAATTAATAATTTTTTAATATTCTAGAATAATTTTTTAAAAACATTTTCTTATGTTTTTCTAATATTTTCAAATATTCTAGAATAATGTTTTTTTAATATTTTAAAATATTTTTCTACTATTTTCTATTATTTTTTCTAATATTTTTCTAATAACACTAATATTTTCTAAATTTGCTTCATAAATTTATTATAAGTAAATATTTTTCTAATATTAGTGATTTTTTTAATAAATATTTTGTAATGTTTTCTAATATTTTCTAATATTCTATAATAATGTTTTTTTTAATATTTTCTAATTTTCTAGACTAATATTTTTCTAATTTATTATAATTTTTTTTCTAATATTTTGTAATATTTTTTCTAATAATTTTCTAATAAGACTAATATTTTTCTAAATTTGTTTTGTAATGTTATACTAATATTTTTCTGATATTCTAGATTAAAATATTTTAAAATATTTTTCTAATATTTTCTAATATTCTATGATAATATTTTTAAAATATTTTCTAATTTTCTAGACCAATGCTTTTAAAATATTTTTTAATGTTTTTCTAATATTTTCTAATATTTTTTATAATAATTTCTAATGCTTTTTCTAATAAGACTAATATTTTTCTAAATTTGTTTCATACTGTTATAGTAATATTTTTCTAATATTCTAGATTGATGTTTTTAAAAATATTTTCTAATGTTTTTCTAATATTCTAGACTATTTTAAAAATATTTTTGTAATTTTTTTCTAATATTTTCTAATGTATTTTCCTATATTTATCCAATTTAACACTAATTTTTTTCTAGAATTGTTTCCTAATGTTAAATTAATATTTTCTTAATATTCTAGACTAATATATTTTTTTTAAATCTAATATTTTTCTAATATTTTCTAATAACAAAAAAAAAAACAAATACAAAAAATTATAAATGAAAAATTCATATAATTAACTAAAATTAATAAGAAATAAAAATATTAAATTAACATGAAAATGTTCTTTGAAAACATTAAAAATATTCAAATAATGACATATAAACATACCCAAAATAACATAAAGACAAGAATCTGGAGGAAGATGACGAAAAGTGACACAACTTGATGACTACTTAGATACATTCGCTCCAACATCCAAAACAAAATTTACATGCCGTAAAAATGAGGAGTGAAAACAAAAAATGAGCTTTTTAAGTCGTAAATTGTTGATTTCGTATGTTCGCACGAACATATGATGCTTTTATGTTCACACAAACGTATCTAATTTTAAACAACTACATTCGTGCGAACATAAGAGTATTATGTGCTCGAGCACGAACATATGGAAAATGGAAGTTTCATTTTTCAAACATTTCATGAATTTCTTCTTGCCACTAAAGTGACACCCACCATTGTGGGATCACACATGTACACACCATCGATCGCTTTATCTCATTATTTTTAATAATGATCTATTACATTTTTCACTTTTATCACTATAGAAACAATGATAACCCTAGCACTCATTGCCATATCCATTTTCCTGTCAAAGAGATCCATGATCAAATTGCCTTATTGCTATAATCTATAGCAATCCTTGTTATATCCATACCGCTTTGTCATCATAACACACAGAAATATATGTCTCTTCATCGCTTATTGTTGTGTCATCTTTACACCAAACATGATGTATAATCCTTTTGACCTATCGCTATAATATGTAGTGACCTATACTGCTTTGTTGTCATAACACATAGTGATATACGTGTCTTTTTCGCTTATCGCTATGTCATGTTTACTCCAAATGTGACACATGATCCTTTTAACCCATCGCTATAATATATAGAGACCTATACTGTTTTATCATCATAACACATAGCGATACAATGTCTTCATCGCTTATTGCTATGTCATGTTTACTCCAAATGTGATGCGCAATCCTTTTGACCCATTACTATTATATAACGATCTTTTGAGAGATCATATTGCCATCGCGATAAGTTACAAAGATCATGTATTTTCTCGCTGATCACCACAACACAATCCTCCGCCTTTTGATCACCGAAAATACTTATCACTGAAACATATAGCAATATAATATCTTTATCGCTCATTGCCAAGATGACTATATTTCATTTCTACTTGTTGATAATTGCAAGGTATTATGGCTAATGTCGAATGAGTAGAAAGATATTCTTTATATATTTGACTCATTCGATGTATCTCCTTCGATGTACAAAACTACTCAACATTGCAATATCACAATAAGGAGTCCTTTCGCTTCAAATAGTCTTGCGATCCTGCACAGGCACAAAAATACACCACAGTTTTTTACCTGCAAATTTTGAACGAGTAGAAAGAAATTCATTTGATAGACTCATTCAATGTATCTCCTTCAACACATGAAACTGCATAACATTGCAAGATTGCATCAAGGAGTCTTTTCGCTTCAAACAATCCTGCAATCTTGTGCAAGCACAAAAATGCACCACAGTTTTTGACCTGCGAATGTCAAATGGGTAGAAAGATATTCATTCGATAGAATCATTTGATGTATCTCCTTTGACGCACGAAACTACACAACATCTGTAGATTGCAACAAGGGGTCCTTTAGCTTCAAACAGTCTTGCGATCCTATGTAAGCACAAAAAATGCACCATAGTTTTTGACTTGTGAATGTCGAATGAGTAGAAAGATATTCATTTGATATTTGACTCATTTGATGCAGCTCCTTCGATGCATGAAACTGCACAATGTTTTCATGCACCGAAGAATTCTTGAAACTGTACAATTGTATATGGCTGAAAATATGCCAATTTTTTTTTTTTCCAGATAAGTGTTCTCATTTGAGGTATTTGTTATGCTAATATGTTTTCACATGTTGTAGATAGAGAAAACCTTGATATACATTTATTTAAATAATTGTTCTTAATGTATTATTAATATTAAAAATAAAAAACATTTAACATGTTCAATCATACACAAATTTGAAAGAATCTTATTTATTTTTAAAAATATAAAACGAAAAATTTGAAATTATTTGTAAAGAATAAGAGATAGACAAGTTCACAGTATCCATAAAAGAAGAATACTGATTTAACATTATATTGAATTTGTTATTGACATCACATAACTTCTCACAAATATATTAAAGAACGTAAAGAACCTTGTAAAACATAGTTCCAATTTGTTAACAAAATAAGATAGGTAAAAATCGTGTTAAAATAATCTATAGTAAAAACATAATTTCCCTCCAACCAAAAGAGTCGCCTTAATTTTTTAAACATCCCTTTTAATTTAGAATCTTTATCATAAAAAAAAAACAAATGACTCTATTCATTACAATTGAACCTTAATCATTTTGAACTGGATTAAAATGACATAAATTGGTTGAATCCATAACAAACTATAATCGATTCATTTTATAAGAAAATTGTTAGCAGAGAGATTTTTCATACAGGTTAATTTTGTTATCATTTGCATAAGTTGATTTAAATCCACACTTAGTAATTTTGTTACAAGATCTTATGCTTTTGTTTTTGTCTTTCTTAGAATTTTGTGCATTCCTTATAAGCTATAGAGAAAACCAATATATATATATATATATATATATATATTCCTTTACTTCTTTGTAACCTACAATAAAATAAAAAATCTTTATAAATTCAATCAAATTTATTTATTTTTAAAAAGCTATCATAATATTATGTTAATAAAACATAGACGAGAAAAACAGACAAGAACTCTCCATTTTTCAATCATCAATAACCATTTTTCCTATAAACTCTTTATTTTATGACCTCGTAAACTATTCATTGATCTAACATAATTGATATAGTTGTACATTTCATTACTATTGGTACACATAATTCAAAGTAACATATGTAGCATGAGATAGAAAATGGAAAAAACAATATCCATGAACTGATGGGAAAGAACAATATTCATGATTAGATGGGAAAGAACAATATCCATGATCTGAATGGTAGTGTGAAAACACACCATTATTTATCAAAATGCAGGGAAACCCACATTCTACACAAACAATATCCATGAACTAATGGGAAAGAAAAATATATGTGATATAAAAGGTGGTGTGAAAACATACCGTTAAATATAAAAATGCAAGGAAATCCACACTCTACACCCTTATGCCCCACATTTGATGAGCAACCCTCTCATATGCTGCTCAATCTTCTCATTATTGTTTGTATTGTTAGATGGAAAATCCTGCAAATACAAACTAAACATGCTTGAAAAAGTAAAACCTGATTATTTTCTAATGGAATGCACCAAGGAGTAGCATCAGAAATATTCACCATTTACAAACATGTATAGTAAATAATCATCAAATAGCTCATTTTTATTAGCGTTTTTCATCTCACAATATCAACAAATCAGGACCACTCATAAAAACACAAAAGAAAGACACTTTATCAATATCGTTGGCAATCCTATCAGGAAGCACATACATAGGAAACCAAATAGGGAAAGAAAAGAAAAGAAAAAAAAAACATCCAAGCAAATTAGGAATATACATATAACATGGTATATAATCATGAACTGTACAATCATCTACCAAAATACATTTTTATCAACATATGCTCTCAAGTTCTACAATTGAGCATTCATCATTTGCTACTCCTTGGTGTATTCCACGTAAGTATAGTTCAACTGTATCTCTAAATAAAAATGAAATGAACAACTATACCAAATGTTTATGAGGTCATAAACTATGTATAGATCAAGTATGTATAGATCCATGCCAATCTTGGCTCTGATCTATACATAGTTCATCTACACATAATAGTTTATGATGTCGTAAACTATGTATAGATCAATACTTCCATGTCATTACCTCTGATTACATGTATATATCATAGTTCAAGCTCTGATTATCTATACCAATAGCAATGAAATGTACAACTATATCAATAGTTTATGAGGTCATAATATCCATATAGATCAAGAATGTATAGATCTATGCAATACCATTAAATAGGGGTAGCTCATAAAATGGAATTACTTCATATGCCAATCATGCCAATGCCAATGAAATGAACAACTAAACTATGTAACAGTTAATGTATGAGATAAACTATGTATAGAAACAAAAAGCAAATGAAGTAACACTCAAAGTAACAGTCAATCGATATGATCAAAGTAACAATCAAAATAAATCAAGAAACTCTGAAAGTAGCAGTCACTAGCTGAAATAACTAAATTGCACCAAATGTCATTGCAATCTAGTCCACTCTCTCTGCCTAATCCATCATCAAGAACCCTTTGTCTCTTTCGCGTTGAAGCACGAAGGTGTCATGTGCTTTCAGGAAAACACCTTGACTCATTTCAGGGATGGCTTTGAGAGTGGTATACATGACACTCAAAACATTATCCTCTTCAAATTCAGCCATTTTTACAATCTGAGGCTTACTGAGGCCATCTTTGAGTTCCTTCATAGTTTCACATATCACGTCCAATGATGCAGCTGATGTTGTCTTCTTCCTCTTTCCCCTCCTTGATGATGATGGTGGAGGAGTCCCTCTACCACTTGCACTTGATTGATTGGAATGATATAACTCTTCATCCAAATTCGGTTAGCTGTGAAGAGGTGTACCACAATTGGTATCATCTTCATCAAGCAGGTGCAATGCATCGTTCATAGGGTGCCCTTCTTCAGCATCAAGGGGCGTTGTAGCTGCATACCCTTCAACAACTTCATTTCCAACAATTACAACCAACTCATTGAAATATTGGAAGGGTGACCTCTTATACATTTTTGCATTTTTGAATTCTCTCCTCTACATGTAAGCATAAATAAATGGATTAGGTTGTTAGTCTTTCATTATTAAAATAAGAAGGCAATATTTCTTCAATCAAAAGAGCACAAAGATCATCCTACCTTCAAAAGGTCATCCCATACAAAGTCCTTAGCATCCACAGTTTGAGTTGCTTCATTCCAAGAAAACCCACTTGTATTTCTCAAGGCCTTCATTATTCTATATCCTAATTTCCATGTTTTCAACTTATTCTTAAAATTATCCCATGATAGATTCAAGGTCATCTCAGTATTGAATGTCCTCTTTATGGCGGTCCATGCTTCTTTTTGAAAACCACCTTCACCTTTTCGTCTGAGATGAACTTGTTCGAGGAGAAAAACTATAAACTTGTGTTTCATCTGTTTTGTCCACAATATCTTCTTTGAAGAAGAAGAAGATATGCATCCATCTCACTCAAACTAATGGGATAATCCATCTAGCTCACACTAATGGGTTCATCCATGCTCATCATGAGCTCAGTATATGGCACACTCTGCAATATCTGTTCGTAAATTATATATTGTTGTCATTGCTTTAAACATATTACAATTTAAATTAATCATATGATTGAAATTAAAAGTTAATGCTCTTTAAATTTAAATGGAATACAACAAGGACTAACATTAGAAAAATAGGATTTTCAATGAATTCGTTGTTCTCTTGTTAATAGTCAGCTTATAATCTTCATCATTTGGTACTCCTTTTTGTATTTCATTTAAAATTGAAGATGATAAACTCTAAATTTCAATTTTTAATACATCCTAATGCAACAAGGCTAACATATTCAATAGGTATAAACATATTACAATTTAAACTAATAATATTATTGAAATTATAAGTTATTTCTCTTTAAATTTAATTGGAATACAGGAAGCACTAACATCAGAAAAAGGAAATCATCCATCACTATATATACATACATCAATTTAATCAAATAAAACACATTGTCCCATAAAAGTTCAATTATTCTCGGGATCTATAATCTTCCCACATCCTACTTGCTATATCTTCTTGAAATTGTGCCCACTCATTTCTATCCTCCTGAGACAACCCATATGTCTCAAGCACTGGTACCTCTATCCCATCACGATCATCTTCCTCTTCAATAGCTACTTTCGATGGAAGCCATCATCTATCGTAATGAAATTGTGAAGTATACAACATGCTAAAAAAATATAGGATTGTGTCATGATACCATAAGACATTGTATGTTTTAGGATTGGAAAACACTGCTTTAGAATACCAAACATACATTCTACTGCATTTCTAAGAGAGGAGTGTTGGTGGTTGAACAAATCATGTGCATAGTTTATTGGGTCTTCTCTTGACCACTCTTTCAAGTGGTAGCGTGTACATTGATAAGAGGCAAGAAATCCAGGTGCATTTGGATATCCAACATGCACTAGAAAATATTTTCCTGCATAAATAAGGTATATTGTCAATACTTGAAACATTTAGCATACCCTTGAGTATATTAAAATGTGATTTGGATTACTAGGGGGAACTACAAGTGGATCTGCTCTGGACAAAGTTGAAGCTAGAACATGACTATCTACAACAAAGGCTTCCCAGCCAGTAAGGCAATGCTAAAACTTACAATCAAAGGAGCAGACACCCATAACATTTTGTGACAGGTTCCCTTTTCTATCACGATATTTACCTTGTATGTCAACATCGACAGTGACTAGAATATGGGTTACATCGATGGCTCCAATGCAATCCTATGAGATATGATACATTGATCAAATGTATTCTCAAGCAATAATAAGATAAGGATAACAATCTAGACAATAAACTTGTGACAGTGCACTATTTACCTTGAAGAACAAGTCAAAATGGTCTTTCCCACTAATTTTGAGAGGAGCACCTAGACCAAGAGGTATGAATTAATCCCTATGAAGGGCTAAGAAATTCGTCAACACCTTGTGGAGGTATTGATTGAGTAGTTGTTCCTCTAATTTAAAGTGGATCGTATCTCTCAAGCTTCTTTTCAGCCTAAGAATATGAGCTAGATGAAAGAAGGCTGCCCTACTCATCTGGATCTGATCATGACAATCCACCTCATTGGAATGAATAATGTCTCTACAAAAATAATTTCCTCTTCTTAGTTGTTTACCCATTTGACTGCCTTCTCAGGCTACTAGTACTTTGGCTACAACAATGAAAGAAAAAAGAATTATGAGAATACACGTGTATGTGGTCTTCCTAACTATGCACCCTTGAACCTCTATATTGTCCATAAGATCCATCAGTGGCCTAAAGTGTGGACAAATTATACATTATTAGTTACAAGATCAGCTCATTCTTTTACAAGTTGTTTGCATTGATGTATTTGTATCAACAGGTTTTAATGTACCTAGGCTTCAAGGATTGATTTCAAATAACATTCAAACTATTATAACTTATAGATGACTATTTTAAGATGTAAAATGGATCTTAGTTTTTAAGAAATTTTGTGAATATGATTTATGGGGATCCATTAACTTCAAGATTTTAATTTGATAGTAGGCCTACTATTTGTGGTTATGTTTTGTAAAGATTTAGATGTGCTAGTTACCATTTTTTACAAACTATACAGAGTTGGGCCACCAAGTTTCGATTATTAGGTGGGCACTTATTTAAATACATGTATGACATACTAGTATAGGGTCTGTAATTTTATATTAGGATCAAGTTTGAAGCCCTATAGGGAATATCATTTTGAACTGATCTATGTCTTGAATATAAAGAAAAATTTAGTTGAATCTATGTTTCTATGGAATTAGATGCATTGTTAGCCTTAGATTGAATAAAAGAGGCTTTTGGATTATATCAGGTAAAACAAGGAACTTAATGTACACATAATTAATTAATAACACCTAAGTAGGTGTGTGAAATATGCCAATTCACTATATTTTTTTTAGAACTCCAGACTCTCCCCTTTTTAGCAATGGTCTACTAATTTATGGTTTTTATCAAGCATGTGAAGGTTTATATAAATCCTATAATGCTATCTTTTTTCAAACTTTTAGACAATAATGGGAAGTGGAAAGAGAATATTTTGTCTAGACAGAGTGGAATGCCATAATATTATGTCCAAACACACAACAAAAACCCAAAATGCAAAGATTGGTGGGAGAAGAGAATTGTGCACATGGAGATGAGTCCAAAGCCATCATTCAAAGCCGCCACTATTGTCATCCAAAGCAGAGAGAAATAGAGCTGCAGAAGAACCTTATTACCAAATGCACAACCATCGTTGATGCAGGGAAACCCTATGCAACCATCGCCAGAGAACAATGTTGATCGAGAAACCCTATTCCCAAATGCCTTTTTCATCTTCTAAAAACCTAACCATGGTTTTGGTGGACTTGATGGTATTATTAAAACATGTTCATAAAAACCCAAATTCAGGTTAAAATTTGGAATTCCACCTATTTCGTTGGAAGATGCACCTTCCAATTTTGGTCAAAAAATGGAAGATGAAAGTGACAATCAAGTTATTGGTTTAATGAACCAAACACTCATTTTTAGCTCCAAAACCTGATTTTGGCCCTCATATCCCTATTCCACCCCTAATCTTCCAACAACTAAACATGCCCTTAGTGATCTGTCATTCTTTCCCCTCTTTATGGAATTTCAGATGATAGTAGAGCTTGGACTATAGTTTGCAAACATCATGTTACCCCTTCTCTCCATCTTTTTTGTATTGAGAAAGAGAAGTTCTCACTCTAGTGTCAAGCTTGTTATTTTGTGTTGGTTCTTCGCCTTAGTCAAAAGCTTTCTCTATTTAGATTAGTTTTCTATGTGAGGTTCATCCTTGTCTTGATGGGTATTATATGTACCATGTTTATGTCCTCCTCACTTTAGAAAAGTCAATTAACAAAACTGGCAAAACTATATTTTCTTATGCACTTTTCCTTAAAATTGTAATTATCTAAAGAAAATGTGTTTTGATAAGAGGCATGTCTCACTAATGCACTCTTGAGATTGGATCCTCACTCCATTCAATATACCCAACATTATGGTTGTTTGCACCATAATAGCCATATCCATTAGAATCAACACCCAACAAAAGGATTTTTAAAACTCCATCAATTTGATGCATCCTTAAAAAATTTGTTTAAGGATAATGTTTCATCTTCCAAATCTATTTGTAATAGCCAATTCAAAGTTGTTGGTTATTATTGGTTACAACTTAAACTAAAATACATGTGAAACCCTAATATGAGCCATTAATATCCTATTTGGAAAATGATTAATTATGTATTTTCAATCATGTATTACTCTAGATAGTTAGTCATGCCATTAGATTCTTACATATTTCATTTTTCCATTGAAAAGACTACAATGTATTTGATCAAAGGATTGTACCAGTTCTTTCTATGTGGTTCTCCCTATATACCTTATAACTTTATTTGTACAAGATTGTGGTGATTTATCCTCATTATCAAACTCAAATGAGGAAAATTATTGTTCTTTGATTTATTTAATGTTAATTTCACCTTGATTTGTCTTCATAATCAACCTTTTGGGGATACAATCAACCTAGGTTTGAATTTTTGCATTTGATAGGTTAATCACATTTCTCAAACTTAATTAAGACGATGATGTTATTTTCCTTCAATGATACTTACACCTTATCCTCATTTCTTATTGGTTTTGTTTACATGCATCAGCCTAAGCTCGTAGTGCTTAGCTTTGTTGGGTGGATATTTAGCAACCAATAATTTTGGGTACAATCCTATCACAAAATAGGATGACCAGCCACAACGTGTGAGACTGACTCTCTCCTACCTTGAAGGGAAGGCTCCCCCTTCTCACCATTCCTTGGATCAACTCAAGGTAAGCAAGAAGTTGAGATATTTTGTAAAGGGATGTTACCAATATTCTTTCCTCTTAACTTTCAAACAAGAATCCAATTATCCATGGAGCAAATAATGGGCATGGTGGAATCTCTAACTAGACTTCCATCTAAAAGCTTAAAACAATGATACTGATAAATCAACACTAACTTAACAGTTAGCTAAAAGTGTACCAATTTGGCTCTAAGTCCAATCGTAATTCTATATGAATAAGATTTACTATTGAGGCACAAAGACTTCTAGAAGTAAAGATATCCTAATTATTTTGTGAATCAAGAAAGAGATATAAGCTACAGACAAAGCTTCTAGTCTATATATCTCTACAATTGCTCCTAGTGAAAGCTTCAGCTTCAATTGCTTCTTAACTCATTTTACACTCAATTATCAAGAACACAAGATCACATGAACCAAAGATAACATATGAAAATCACAGACAAAGCTTCTAATTCAGACAAGTTATAACAATTGCACTCAATCAAAGTTCAGTTCAATTGCTCCTTTGTATTCACTTTTCAATGAAAATAGTGCTACACAATCCAAGTTCTGCTAGCACAATTTCTCCAAAGCTCTCTTGCATACAATAAAATATGATTTTACAATAAGAGGGCACTCCTTTATATAGGCATAGGAGTTGAGAAAAAGATGGAAGAAAAATTGGGAACAACTCAACCAACTTTGACCAAGTCTAACTAGAAGAGAAATTATTGAGTTACATACAATTGCAAATGCAACTCGCATTACATATAATTACATAATTCCATGCAATGCATCCTCTTAGATCTACAAAAAAAAAAAAAAAAATAACAATCTTAAAACTTGTTCTTTAGTGCCTTGAATTTGATGATAACATCATGCACTATAGGAAGATCATAAATCTCCATTGTCTTTGATATTCCCTCTATTCTCACTGCATCTACATATATTGATTGCACAACCTTGGAAATTTCCACCAGAGAATCTTGCAAGTATTTAGCCAAGGATTTATGGGTGATCCCACAATAATGGGTTCCACTTTTTGACCAATTTTGACGCTGAAATCAATATTTTTGCAACAAACATCACGTTCAAGTGACTATATCTCCAAAACTATAAATAATTTCAAGATGACATAAACTAGTGATTTTGAGTACTTTGATCCTACTTTGTAACCATATTTTTTAATCTAAAAAAAAATTATTTATGTCAAATTTTTTTATCTCCTCCGAAAAGTGGTACATAATAAAATTTAATATTTTAAAGAGTGACAGTCTGTTTGACACACATAACTTTTTCTAGAAATGATAATGAAGTAATTCTTTCGGCGTTAGATTTGTAACATCAATATCTAGAGGATGCATTTGGTTTGATTTATTTTGGTTGAATATTGTATAGTTTATGAAGTGACATGAACTGTAATTCACACATACGTTCCATTTGACACATATAATTTGAAGTCAGTTTATCATAAACTTTTTTTTTTGAATAGTTACTAATTTTCCCGAGGTGTCAAAGTCAGTTGATGTTCAATCGGTAATGAACCTATAAACTCATATTTGAAAGTCTTAATGATTAAAATATATATTACAATTATAGTCGTTGGAAAGCTTGCTCTGAGCAACACATTTTGACATTTTTTATTTTACAATAGGAGATCATTCTCCTGCAATTATGGAAGTCAAAAGAGCAAAAAAAAAGAAAAAAGAAAAAAAGGTTAAATTTTTTCTATTTGTGCATGTTCGCGCGAACATACCCTCCAAAACTTTGCAGTTGCCGAAAAAATTTAGGCGTATGTTCGGGCGAACATGTCTATAGTCAACGTGTTCGTGCGAACAATCTAAAAAACTCAAAAAAGTTGTCATTTGTAAAGCTATTTTCCATCAACCTGACCAGTAGTGCATTGTCTGTCTTTGCCATGAATTTCATTCGCAAAATCAAAAGCATCAATTTGGTAAAAAAATTGTACATCTAAATTATTTATTTATTTATTTCATTAGTGAAGTTGTTTAACGAATGCATTGAAGTTAAATTAAAAATTAGTAACACATTAATGGTGTTAAGAAATGTATATTCTTATTGTACTACTAATGGTCTCCTTGCAGCATGTGGCAATCGTGGGATGAAGACATGATCATAACAAACTACTAATGCTTGCCTTACAGGACATTGTCGAAGACCATTGTGTGTTTGTCAAAACCATGTGTATGGATTTATTAGATTAAATAACACTTCATTTGGTGCTTAAAATGAACTTTTTATTTTCTATTTGGTGTGTCTACAATGTTTAAATCCCTAAGAGTTGCATTGGACGTATGCTCTCCCCTCGCCATTCGTGGATCTTGGGTGTAAGAGAAATCCATGTAACTTCTATAGGAGGCCTACCTTGGACCAAGATACTCGATATTGGGTATGCCAAGGGACGACCTCAGAGTGGTAACAGGCTAAAAGCTAGGTCAATGTTCTAGCCTCTATATAAAACTTGATTACAGTGAAAGTCATGTTAGCGGTATTGCTGAGTGATAGCTCTCCTCCAGTACCCTTATGGTGCGTCAAAGCCTGATTCTCAGGGCTGGGAGACCTTCTGAGGAAGTTTATCACTCACTTGATGAACGAAATTCCCTTACTAAAAACCATGTTTTAGTGGCCAAAATCCTTTCTATCCACTGGCTCAAGGGGTCACCCATGCCCGTGAAGACATCCTACATTCTCGCGGTCCTTAGTAGAGACAATAGTCCCTTGGGAAGTCATGCCCCTTGAGACGCGGATCTTGGTAGCCTCGAGAAGTGAGTGCACTGTAAGGGGGAGCTTGTGGTGCCAAGGTCCTAAGTTGTCTGCTCTGGATAAGCGTGGTTGAACTTTGGTTCAAGTAGGAATTCAGTGGATACAGTCCTAAAGCCTAGGTTGTGGTGTGATTGTTCACTTTTAACAATAGCTAATCTTGTCTTAATGTGTCTTGTGTGTGTGTAGAACATAATCAAGATAAAAGCCAACATTCAAATTTACTCCTTGGAAGCTTGCAAGACCTTGTCAAAACATCAAACATTGTCAAAACCTTGTTAAGATTTCACCTAAGTTCAAAAGACCTTATGTATACCTCTATCATTAGCATAATAATATTCCTAAATGTCATTTTTGACTTACCCTAGTGGTATATCCCCCTCATATTGCATTGTTCAAACCCTAGCATCATTTTCACTATCAAACCCTATCAAATTGTCCATCAACCAACTTGTCTTCTTGATCACCTATCCTCATTTTGCATAGCCTAAATGTCATTATCAACCCTAGGAAACCATCACTTGCATAGTCCACTTTGCATACACCTACCTTTAGCATCCTTACCAAGTCCAAAACATAACCCTAACTTTCATTTTGCATACCTTCAAAATGACACCTTGCATTTGCACTTGCATAACATCCCTAGGAAACTTGCACTTTACATATCAAAACATTAGGTCATTTAGCATTTCCTCACATTGCATAACATCCCTAAACACTTAAAAATCCCAAAAACACTCATATCTTGCATACCCACATCTTAATTATCAAGTTTTGACCTCTTTTACCAACTGCACACTTCATGGGCGCAGTTGGTAGTTTTAGGGTGCACTTGGTAATTAGGTGTTTCATTCTAGGTTCCAAAACCCTAATTTGTACTTCCACACCTTGCATTGCATCCCAAGACCTTAGGAAACACTCTAAATCACTCAAAACACTCAAAATTTGCATTTTAGGCACCCTGCAACCATATTTTACCAACTGCAACCCTTTTTTTATCAACTACACACTTCAAGTGCGCAGTTGGTAGTCTAGGTGCGCACTTGGGAGGCATAAAGTTCATTTAGGTTTTCCTCCACTACATTTGCATTTTGAGGTATCATGCCAGCACTCACTAGGACACAACCTTTGGAGTTGTCAAATGCAATAATGGCACCTATAAGGTCTCATCAAGAATCAACCATCAAAATCCTCCAAGGTACATTTGAAGACATCAATGTTAATCCCTTGTTTGATGAGATACCACCAATTCCTAAATATCCCAAAAGGACGTTAAGACTTGATTTTAGGAGTCACATCATTTGGAGCTAGATCATTTGGAGAAGAAAGAAGGACATGAGAGCTACAAATGAAAGAGAGGATTTCTAACATTATATTTTCTTCTTTTGATAGCCGATGCCATTGTCTTTTATGCAACAATTTATTCTTGAAAAAATAGACTGATATTTTTCCATAAAATGAAAAGCAATTTATTTTTTAGGAGAAACATTCTAGTATTCATACCATGTTGTTTTTTTGTGATTCAATGATGGCTTAAGAAGGATTTGGTGCTTTGCGACTTGTAAAGAATGTGACTCACAGATTTTAGTCATATAATGAAGAATATTTATGCTTTGTTGCAGATGACTGCATTCTATTGATTTTTGTCAAACAATTTAAAAGTACCAATAGCGACAGACAAATCTGTACAGTGATTTTTTTATCTGATTATTGCACGAAATTTATCTTGAGGCAAGCGATAAATTATATATATATATATATATATATATATATATTATAATGGGAAAAAAGAAAGGAAGAAAAGACAAATATGCAAGGAAAAGATCTAATGAAGCAGAATAAAGAAATATTCAGAAGACTGTGGCACGTTATCATCGAATTAAACAAGGTGAAGGAAATGTTGAAGAAGGCTCAACAAAAGTAGAAGTAATGCATATGGGAGAGAGGTCAGGAACACTCCCTATGGAATCTCAAACAATGAATGTTGAAGAAGGTTCAAGATTAGTCCCTACAGAGGTCCAAATAATAGAAGCCAGAGAAGGGTCAGAATCTTTCCCTGTTGAATCTCAAACAATGGATGTTGGAGAAGGATTAAGATCGGTCCCTGTAGAAATTCTAGTAACAAAAATCAGAGAAGGGTCGAGATCAAGTGCAGGAACTGGTATGGATGAACTCTTAAATATTTTCCAATCTGTAAACTATGGTATTTCTCATAAGAATTTAGATCATTTACTTAAAATGGATGTAGATAAATTGAGAAAACTTGCAGCTAGTGTTCAACCATTAAGTTTGTCTAAGAAAAGGTCAATGAAGAAGAAGATAAGAGAAATTATGACTCAATTTGATAACACTGAAACACTTGAACAAGCTCAGTTGCTTTCACTTTTTCTTACACAAAAAAAGTTGCAAGAGGCATCAAAATTGTTAGGTGTAAACACAACATCAAAGAAGAGAAAATTTTCTAGCATGCAAACTGATTTTATTGAAAATGTTAAACAAGGTTTGAGAAACATAGGAAACCACTCTCAAACTAAAGATAAGTCTGTGGCAAGAAAAGTGATGTTGATGTTGTTTAAGTAAAAATATGTCTCAAAATAGACAAATATCTTCAATTTTGTCTGAAATGGGTTTTAGTAGGAAAACAATGAGACAATATGTTAAGAGAAGATTAACTGTGGATGACAGTACTATGGAGGGCAACTGGGCAGTCATGTGTAGAGCACCTCATTTTGATAGAATTGAAGAGTTGTTAAAAAATTTAGTCATATCATTTTGGATTGATAACACTCGTCCTTCATCAAATAGTAGAGATGTTATCAGGCATAAGATTGCACCTGGTCAATATGAACATCATACAAAACATTGGTTGGACACAACACATCATGAGTTATATGTGTCGTTTTGTAATGAACATCCTAATGTAAAACTTGGGCAAACATTGTTTGAAAAATTGAAGCCATACTTTGTGAGGTCAAACAAAGTGTTTGAAACTTGTTGTTGTCGTCATCATATTGAGTTTGATCTCCACTATTAGGTATTTTGAAAGTTTATAGAAGACACATATGGTTTTCATGCTGCTCCTCCTAGTAGGAGAAGTGAGTTTATATCATCCATTTTGTGTGACAACATAGATGATCCAGCTGGTAAAATAAATTGCATCAAAGGATTATGTGAAACATGTGGTGAATTGGCTTTATTTCCTTTGAAAACTAAAAATATTGATGTAACAAAAATATTGAATTGCAAAAGTTACAAGTATGTCAAGAATGAAACAAAGTTGGGGAAAGAAACAAAAAAGTTGGAATATGTTGAAGAGGAGTTTCCTGTTCTAACATTTATGGACAGATTTAAGAAATTGATTCAACCTTATATTTGTCATGCATTTTTTGCAAAGTGGCAAGCACAACAGTTTCAAACTCTGAGAGATAATTTTCCACTTGGAACAATTGTATCAGTTGTTGATTTTCCAGATAACTATTCATTTGTTCATCAGAAAGCAATTCAATCAGATTATTACTTTAATAAGTAGGTCACTATTATGGTACATGTTTTTTATAGACATGCACAGTTAGATTTCGATGGTGTTTAGAGTACAATTCAAGCACGAGTAATTATAAAGGAATATCATTTTTATATAAGTGATGATAAAGAACATGACATTCACTATGTAGAACATTGCTTCAATACATTCTTTTCTTATTTGAAAGAAAGAAACATAAATGTTGATAAACATTATTTTTGGTCTGATGGATATGCTGCACAGTTTAAATCATCTAGACCATTTTATGCATTGTGTAGATATCATCGCAATGAGAATATAAAACACATATGGAATTTCTTTGAGAGTGGCCATGGAAAAGGTGAACATGATGGTGCTGGAGCTTGCATCAAATGTGCTTTGCAAAAGTATCAAATGAATTATCAGGGAGTTCGTGTAAATGATGCACATGATGTTGTTGAATGGTGTAAGACTCATTTTGCATTAGATGAGGTTGGGACATCATCAACAATGAGTCGATAGGCACCATATAGAGTCTTTTGGGAGATAACAGGTATGGATGTGTACGTTTGTTTAAATTTTATGCAATTAAATTATAAAATTTTATTGTTAAGTTTTATTTTTGAATTCGTTGAAGTTTAAATTTAATTTTTCTATATTTTTAATTTAACGAAATTTCAGGTGTTAATAGAAAAAACATGCATTGTTGCAAGAGGATGGAAAAGACACGTTCCTTACATTCAGTCATGAGTAGAGATAATTGCAATTGGACATTGAAGACAAGAGAATACTCATGTTTTTATGACAGTTGCATTGATGAAAACTATGAAGAATGCATCAATCAGACACATGGATATATAGGTGCATGGATTTCGATACCACTTGATGTTACCGATACATTTGATAAAGAAGATGAAAATTTTGATGATATTCCATTGATTTCTGATGATTATAATCATATCTCTGGATTGGTAAAAGTGGGTGGGTATCATAAAAATTAATCTCAACTTTTTATTTAATTATCAATTTCAATTGTCTTATGTATATTGTACACATGCATTCATGTATACTTGTTATGCACGAGATGTCTTTGCAGTGATTGCTGAGCCTAGAAATCATGAAGGTGTGAGTTATTATTTATTGCGATGTACTGCAGAGAGGAAAAAGTTATATGACCCTGAAGAAAGTGATGGAATGTTGTTCCCCATAGGTAAATTATACATATACATGTACATGCACATATATATTTAAATAAATATATATATCTAGGTAACTTCATATCTGTCAAATTTTAAAACACTTAAATTTGTGGTACAGGTTCTGTTGTGATAGAGGGAACATATTTGAAGCAAGACAAAATAGTCCAACATGGATACACTTTGTTTATTATCAACCTAACAACAAGGTTTTACAATACAACCACCTGGTCGTTGCTACAGGGCTTTGTCTGCATCCAGTCAAACTTAAGCGTGTACGTCGCAAGTGGAGACTAGACAGTGAAGATCATGAAAGAATATTGCATGTTATAAGTATACATCATGGTTGATTAGACCTTTGAGATTTATTTTATAATAATTTGAATATCAACTTTGGTGAAATGTGTTTTCAATTGTACTATGGTGAAATTGTGAACATCAACTTTGGTGAAAATGTGTTTTTAATCTGAATATCTGAGTCTCAGTTATCATTAGTTTATTTTAAACTATAATATTAATTGTACTGTGGATGAATTTAATAATTTAACATCTTGATATAAATAGGCTAGAAGTTAATTCGAACTTACACAATTTCATTATCTATGTTACAATTCTTAAATATCAACTTCTTTTCAAACTATTGAATTTCATCTTGAATTAAATGTGTTTAGATTAGTTGTACGATCATAAGTTCTTAATTTTCATTAATTTATTTAAAAATTAGATAATTTCATAATTTAAATTAATTGTACCATGGATGAATTTAATAATTTAAATTTATTTATCAACTTTTTTTCAAAATAGATTGAGTTTCATAAGTGATAAATTATATTTATTTTTCTACTTAATTAGATTTAGGGTTAGGTTCAATTGTACTCATTGTTAAAAATGAAATTCAATTAGTTTTATAGTTATGGTTTAACAAGATTAGCATATAAAAAGTAAGAACTTGTTTTTAAAAAAAATTGTGTGAGACTGCTTGGAATCCGATACCCGAAATAGCATCACTACAGAATTTCCTAGCTAAGAAAAGGGTTTCCCTTAATCATCTACGATTCTCCATACTCCACCTTAAAAAGTTCCAAGGAAATTCAAGTAGTTGCAAACAATAAATATGGTGATTTTGTATCATTGTAAAATAGAACACATACTTTCTAAGCCCACAGAGGTCCTCCAAAAGTTATAATTAAAAACCATCTGTTAAAGAAGATCAAAAACATTATTATTATGATAAGCTTCCACGATAAACCACTTTAGAGTCAGTTCAAAGAAATTCGTTGGACAACTGAAAATTGAACTCTCATTTTTAAAAAAAAGTATTTGATTGTAGACCTTTATAAAACTAGTTTAAAAACGAAAAAAATTGCTATTCTTAGTTAGGGTATGTAATCCTTTTATTTGACAATTTAAAATCAGTAGAGAACATTCTGTTCTGGTTAAAATCCTTTTCCATTTTTCAAGTAGTCTATTAACATTGAGCTATTTACAAGAAAAATGAGCCTACACATTGATCAGGAAAAAATATTAGCTGAGGCTTTTGAGTGCATTATTTCCATTACTTCCATCACAATGCGAGAAAACTCATAAAAAACAAATACAACACAACTTAAATGTATCCAAGTCGATGAAGAGCAACTTCTACTCCACCAATACTAGAAAATAGAGAAAGTACTCTGACGCCATCAAGATATAATGCTTTCAAGACTGATAAATGATATGCAATTGTATCTATTTGGAATGAATTACCCAAACAACGCAAGCGATCAGTCAGACAAGAAGTTCCATGAGTGTGATCTCTATCAAATCCTAATATAAGCTCTATCTCATGAAGCTCTAGAGGGACGAGGTCACCTGGCCCCACCCATACCAATTTCCACTCTTCACACTTTTGAAGTATATGTTTTTGCGCACTATCTTGCAATTGCCCTCGTGAATTTTGAATCATAACTCTCAGTTGATCAATAAGGACAGTGCCACATCGTCTTGCGTCTATGGAATTAAATTTTTCCCTCTGATCCCATGAAGGCCAATACTTTTTTATTTGCGGAAGTGCTTCTTGAATAGTCATGGGGGGAAGAGGTTCTGCTTGAAATCACTCTTCTATTGGAAGGTTATGCACATACCCTCTTGCTTTTCTGGAAGCTGAAAAGAACATTGAGTCCACCAACTCTGGCTCAACACTATTAAATTGTTCAGATATTGTCTTCCAAATATCCTTCGATGCAAAAGCATCATTCTCATAGTAGAAAAAAGGTGGCCCTTGCATGAACGCATTGATTTCCTTTGAATGCTGACCAATAGGTTTCCCAGGAACTCCAAAACCAATTAGTTCATTGGGACACAAATTAGGGACTGCATCACATACTTCAAACATTGCTTGCTTGTCTTGCATACCCTCTATGTATTTTTCATACTTCAACACTTTCATTATCTATGTTACAATTTTGAACTTACACAATTTCATTATCTATGTTACAATTCTTAAATATCAACTTCTTTTCAAACTATTGAATTTCATCTTGAATTAAATGTGTTTTTAATTGTACGATCATAAGTTCTTAATTATCAAATTTAGTTTATTAAAAAACTATATAATTTAATAATTTAAATTAATTGTACCATGGATGAATTTAATAATTTAAATTCATTTATCAACTTTTTTTCAAACTAGATTGAATTTCATAAGTGAAAATTAAACGTGTTTTTAAAATTGTAAGATTATAAGTTCATAGTTATCATTTAGGTTAGTTTATTAAAAAACTATATATTTTAATGTTACTTTATTACATCTACGGTCATGTACTCTTAAAGTTTAAATTAGTTTAAATTAATATTTTTTTAAATATTATATTTTGTAAAAGTTCTCTAAAATAATGTATTGGCTTACCTAATTAACATATTTTTATCCACATAAAACTAATATTTATCTTTAGTAGGTTAGTAATTGATAATTTAAGAAATATGTATCTTTCTAACTTCCTACTAATTGATAATTGATATACATGTACACACGTCTCAAGATCATGTTCTATAGCTATAACACAAAAAAAATACACATATGTACACATATACACGTCTCAAGAATAAACATCTACAAATCTAATATATCTCTATGTATCTGAAATGCAAACTGTAAATCTCGAATAAATACACGTATGTAGCAAAATATAAAAAGTCATATATACATACATGTGATGGTATCTAACTACTAAAATACTCAATAATCAAATAAATAGTGAAAGTCCATGCATGTCATCAAGGAACTGAAATACACATGTGTACATGTAAACTGGACCTCCAATATATAAATGCATCAAAAAATATATAAATCTGATCTACTACTAGAGGGACCCCTCAAGATGCATACGAATAGAACGACCCTCTGATCAAGTCTCCTGTACATCCTCTCACCGAGGCGCATCAACCAAGCCCTGCAAATATATATACATATATACATACATTTGTTAGAGTTCTATCTTTAAAACATATATATACGTACATGCATCATGTACATGTACATTCAAATTAAATACAAACTTGCATATATATAGATATATATCTAGTTTTCCAAATATTTAAATAACTTTAAACAAACTATTTAAAACTCAAGTACTTGAGCACTACCAGGTGCCTCAATAGAATCATCTCTCTCATGTACATGATGCCCTGAACCAACAGTATGTGTAATTATGTGCTCAGTGACCTGTGCCTACATGATTTATTATGAGTTAAAGATTAAATTAAATATGTGCATATATATCTGAACTAAATTTTTCAATAAATGAACATAATTTTTAATTTCATATATATTTAAAATTAAAAATAAATTATATATGTACCTAGGTCTCCAGAGGTGGAGGATGATTAGCAGACTCCATCGTACCATCTATTGATGCGCCTGAGCCTAAAACTCTATGTCCAACTGCTAGTAAATATGAGTGAAGTAGACTGTGTAACTAGCTAGGTACATTTGTTGTAGAATTAATGCTACCAGGTCCGAACAACAGGTCCATGTATGATGAAATACCTAGGCTCAAATTAGTATCAATCTCAGATAGGCCTCGCAACTGCTCACCAAAATCATCAAGACCCTTAGCTGTGATATGGACATCTCCAACTCGTATGCTCAAGTCATTTGTAGAGTGTCGTGAGTCTGGTGCGAAATTTTGTGAGCTACGCATATGTGTATCATCTGTCACTGGTGTGGCGGCTCGTGTCTGTGGAACTATGTCGCAGCTCTGATGCTATTTAGCAACATCCATCACTGAGTGTACTGGAATCCTCTGTGTATCAGAAATATAGCTAATAAAGTGCAACATATCCTCCAAAAAATACAGTGCCATATCCATATGTGGTTGTTGTCCTGAAAGACCACGAATATCACCTGGCAGTGGTAGTCCAACAGCTCTATATGCATCATTAGAGGAGGCACCTAAAGTGCTACTAGATGCCTATGAAGATGGTCGACCAAGTGGATGAGGACGTCGACTATGAAGATAACGACCAATAGAATCTGATGTGATACTAGCCGCCGCAGATGCAATGTGCCCAATAGTGTCAATTGCTTCCCTTTGGGAAGCAATGGTGACTCTATCTGCAATAGGCACATGTGCAAGAGTCACAGGAGGCATCCTCGGTCCTCGATCCAACAAACTGTCTAAGATCTGCAAGTGGCAGACGATCTACACTGCGGTACTGGTCATGATCTACGATCCGACCATGCCCCTATCTACAATAATCAAGAATATCCAAGTAGTTGACGTTGAGCCCTATACAGAACTCAGCGTACAACTGCTGTGCAAAATAAAGGGGTATCTGGTCGTTATTAGGATAATGACCATATGCAACTAAAAATCATGGATAGATCATGCTAGCAATAATAGGGTCTTTGCATCGTGTGACTCTGTAGCCTCTCACCCTACCCTGTGTTCCCTCATAAGCTGGAAAGAGCTCTCTCTGGATGACGTCTTTCAGGGCTACCCTCTTGACATCATCGAATGATGCATTTCCTGAAACCTCAGCCCTAAGCTCCCTAGATATGGAAGCTAATATGGCAAGAGTAAATGAATGGTAAGCTCTAAACCTAGTTGTCAAATCTTGTAAACTCCTACATATCGTAGTACATATGTCTCTATAAAGACCATCATCAGAGGTCAATATAAAGTGTTGTAGTCTAGCAAGCTCCTACTTTGAAAATGCAAATAAAGCATCGATATTGATGCATGGAAGTGGTGCAGCAGGACCTCTAGTAGGAGCTACAAGTGCAGCCTGACTTAGAATAGGAGCTGCACTAGGAGCCACGACAGGACCTACACTATTAGGAGCCGAACTAGGAGCCGGAACATGAGCTGCACGACGAGCCCTATGTCGAGGTACACAACGAGCCCCACCAAAAGCTGCAGCACGAGCCCCACCATGAGCTGCACGAGGAGCCAGATTAGGAACTGCATCAGGCACTGCAATAGGAACCGCATCAACCTATGCCGCAGTAGGAGCCATAGCAGGAACTACATCAGGTGCCACACTAGGAGCCGCATCAAGCTGATCGTGTGAAGCCATATCTGTAGAAATGTATGAAGAGCTAAACTGCCTACTGTACACACAATTTTTTATTTTTAACATTAAAAATTATACACATGTAATTGAACATACATCACACATCATGGACCTAGATAATCTGTAACACATCCAGACCTAGATTAATTTGCATATAAGTATAAGATAAATTTAAAGTTGAGAGTTTGGTTATGGTTAGAGTTAATTTATTGTTCTAGAATTTTATTATACTTTGGGGGGTATTATTAGAGAATTCAATTAAAGGGTAATAAATTATTTATATTACTCTTAAATGATAATGTTTCGAGGTTTAGGTTTCAAGTTGGGTTACATATATATCATTTAAAACAAGGGTGAATACTTCATGTATGTACATGTGTTTGAATGTATGTGCATGTATCTTAAATGTAATTTTTAACAATTTAGGATTAGGGTCAACTTGTTTTAATTTAATGTAAGTTAGGCCTCAATTAGGTTTTGAAATAGGGTTTTAGTGTAATTAGGCTCAATTTTAGGGTAAGATTTAAGACCTTATGACATTGTTAGGGTTTACACGAACTTACATAATTTCTAGCATTAAATTTAGGGGTTAATATTAAGGTCCATGGTTAAGAATTTAGGATAAGGGAACTTAGCATATGAAGTTTATGATTTGGTTCAAGATTATGATTTAGGGTATTTATTGTCATTTATAATCTTGGGTTTAGAAATTAAATTTTAAGATCAAGGTTAGGTTTAGGGTTTGGTTAGGTTAGGGTTAGGGTTTGGATGTACATGTATGTTATATTCATACCTAGATATGCAAATTAATCTACATTCTTATATATGTAAAATTTAGGGTCTCCCCTTAAGACATGTCATTGAATTATATAGTTAACTATATATATCTAATTATTAAGACATTAAAAATAATAACATATGTACATTCAAACATGAATATTGAAAACATATGTATGCATGTCTATATCTAACACATGAACATATTTACATGTACATTTATGAAATAAAATATACATTTTAATCTACATTCTTATGTATAATTTAGGATCTCCCCTTAAGACATGTGTTATTAAATATAGTTAATTACACTTAGTTATAAGATAAATTAAGATCAATAGTTAACATATACACAAATTATACATATAAAAATGTGAATTTATTAAAAACATGTACATACATTTACTTTTAAGCATGAACAAATATACACGTACATTTATGTTCAAAATAAAAAATTATACATTCTAATCTATATTTTTACATGTACAATTTAGGATCTAGACCCTTAAGATATGTCATTTAATTAAACTTCTAAGATTAAGACATTAAAGTGAATTTGACACATATACATAAACATTAATATTGAAAACATACATGTCTACATTTAACATTAACATATATATATATATATATATATATATATCTTTTTTTTTTAAATTTGTTTTCTAAAATTTATATTATTATAAATTTTTTAATGTTTTTCTAATTTTATAATATTTTTCTAAATTTGTTTTCTAAATTTTATATTATTATAAATTTTCTAATATTTTTCTATTGTTTTTTTAAATTTGTTTTCTAAAATTTATATTAATATAAATTTTTTAACATTTTTAAAATATTTTTTCTAAATTTGTTTTCTAAAATTATATTAAATTATAAATTTTCTACTATTTTTGTAATATTTTTTCTAAATTTGTTTTCTAAATTTTATATTAAATTCTAAATTTTCTAATATTTTTTCTAATGTTTTTCCAAATTTATTTTTTAATGTTTTTAAATTTTTTTTTCTAAATTTTATATTAAATTAGAAATTCTCTAATATTTTTGTAATGTTTTTTCTAAATTTTCTAATGTTTTTGCAATTTTTTTTTCTAAATTTTCTAATTTTTTAAAATGTTTTTTCTAATTTTAAAAAAAAATTTCAATGATTTTTTATAAATTTTCTAATTTTTAAAAATATTTTTTATAAATTTTCTAATATTTATTTAATGTTTTTTTACTTTTTTTTTTCTAAATTTGTTTTCTAAATTTTATATTAAATTATAAATTCTCTAATGTTTTCGTAATTTTTTTCTAAATTTGTTTTCTAATGTTTTTCCTAAATTTTATATTATAGTTTTTTTACTATTTTTCCTAATGTTTTCTATATAATATTTTTTTGTTTTCTAAATTAATATAAATAAACAATAAAAATATTAAATTAACATTTAGATATGTTTTCAAAACCATTAAAAACATAAATAACGTTCAAATATGTTTTAAAAACATTAAAAAAATGCATTGAAAATATTAAAATCTACTTTGATAACATAAAAAAATACATTAAAAATGTTGAAAACATTAAATTAATAATATTTTGACATACCTGATGACGAGAATAAGAACGAAAGTGACAGGATGACGCTGACAGAGGTAGCACAAATCACACGTTCACCCGAATGCTCAAAATGAATAATACTCGCCATGAAATTGAATTGGGAAAAGTTGGAAAAGTGTTTTTAACTGCCGAAAATCCATGCGGTATATGTTCGCACAAACATATGTTCGCGTGAACATGCCGTAATATGTTCGCACAAACATATGTCTGTTATATGTTCGCGCGAACACATCAATGGGGTTCACGTAAACGTTCGATGTTTTGAATTTGGAAAATCTTGCAACTTTTCTAAGTTTGTTCGTCCCACTAAAGTGGAACCCATTATTGTGGGTTCAACCTTATACGAAGTAAATTTGTTCATTGTGTGAGAACCAAAATCCTCAAAATCTAAATCAACACTTACATTGATATTTTATTTTGAAGTGATCCTTTCAACCACGATCAAATTATTGTGTTCATCAAGAATGTAACATCCCATTTTCTCTAAGTCACATGTGATTCTTGTTTCTATTGCTTGATGATCTCCAAGGGCTGTCTGCAACTTTGTTATCAGTTTTCTCAGTGTTTCTTCTTTGTTGCCCATAAGTCCTTGATATCTGAAGGACATTTCACAGGATGGAAGAATGTCACATGTAACCATGGCATCTAGATCAAACTTAGCAATCTCATCCTAGTCATCAAGAATCCCTTTCAAATGATCGGCTTCTCGAGTCAAAAGAGGAAATCAAATCTTGTTCCATTTCATCCATGTCTTTGATATGCCTAAGGACTTTAACCGTATCTGTAATAGCTTGGAATCCTTCATAAATGACTTCTCCTACCCAAGACTTGACAACTTCAAGAATCCTACTCTCCCTAGATGTATGAGACACAACAACATTTTGAGAAGATTGTTGCCAAATAACTTCATTTAAGCGAGCAACCTCATGTTTGAACTGATTTTTCTTTTCCCATAATTCATGGTCTCTTTTTGATACATTAGCAAGTGCATCTTGAGCATCTTGTAAGAAACTAAGTCGTGATTGCTTTCCAATCTCTACCTTGGTCAACTTGTAATCAGAATGGGTAAGCTCTTCAACAACTTTGTCCACTAGTGGCTCAACAACCTCTACAAACTTATTTTTTCTGAATCAACTAAGATTCTAGAAACAATCTTATCCTTCAAAGATTTGGACTTAGTTTTCTTTATAGGAAGGTTATCTGAGGGTACAACCACCTTCCTTCTCTTCATTGTGATCCTGCTTAACCATGCAGGCAAGTTGAAAATTTCATCTGTGAAAGTAGGTACAGTGGAGACTATTGACATTGATCTTGATTGTATCTCTGTTGTAACCGAGAAAGATTCAGTTTACACAATTGAATCCATGGGTGCATGATAAGATGATTTTGTCATGAAGTACTCGAAACATCCAACATTTCATTTCATGACTAACAAGAGCTTCTACCCTTCACAAGAAATCAATCATGTCCACATGTTCGATCTTTGTATTTGACACATTGTCAAGAATGGACGTGATGTGAGATTGAGTTGCACAAGCCAACTCTTTATCAAATTGGTATTTCATTTTGCCTTTAGATTTCGACGATGAGGGCATCTCTTATGCCTGCGCTACAACACAAAAATTCCAAAATGTGAACACATCATTAGAGGATATTGACATGAAGGTTGATTTAGAGTATGGTTCAGACACTTCAAGCATCTAATGAGATGATATCAAGAAAAGGATATCATGCATGTGTAGAAGATGGAAAATGGTTCATGAAGTAGGAATGAAAAGTGAGGAATATGCTTTGAGACTGAAAGTGGAATGCATGTAAATGGGTTCTCAAGATGTCATTGCACTAGAATAGGATTACATCTAAATGCAACATGTAATGAGGAATGAAAAGTGAGATAACATGTAAATGCGGATGAAGATGAGCTTACATGTAACTACATGCAAAAGATGAGATGAAAAGTATTATGGCATGGAAGGAAAAATTACATGTAATTTTCTGATGAAGTGTAATTGCATATGAAAGGAATGGATGCAATGTGCATTGAGAAAATGAGGCGAAGTGAGCTCTTATAGATATCTCTGAGAAAAGGTGAAGTCCAAGTACATGAGAATACGTGCATGTGACATTTCTTGACCTTTTAGAAGTGACTTTGAGTCAAAAACAGGTTCTCAAGATGCAATTACATGTAAAGAACTTTTGATGTAATTATGCCATGCAATTGGGTGTGGAAAATGAGGAGTGAAAATGGAAATGGAGAATGAGATTACTTGTATGTGGGGATGATGGATGGAAATACATGTAATCACACGTGAGGAATGAGATGTGAAGTATTATGACATGGAATGATGGAGGTGGAAAGAAAAGATGCTCTTTTTCTTGGGAAAGAACTTGCAACTTCTTCAAAATCAAGAAAAATCGAAATGCAAACAAGCAAAACACAAAAGCAAACACAAAAGAAAAATGTGCCTCTAGCAAAAGAATCAAACATGTCAACAAGCAAGCTTCTTCAATATGCAAATTCGAATTTGGATTTTGGGAAAAACCAAAAACATGAAAATGAACCATTTCATCATTTTAAAAAGAAAATGCACTTTCCATGGCATCTAAATCAACAAGTGTAAAGCATCAAGCTAAAACATGCATAAAATCAGCAAGTTAAGCATGAATTAATTAGCAAAAAGGAAAATCTCCACTTACTTGATGATTGTGTGCCAAAAATGAAGGAGAAAGAAACTCCAACTTTGAAAAATTCTCAAACAAACTTGGACATCTTCAACCTTGTAATGATGAATTCGAAATGAGCATCTAAAGAGGCATTTTTGGATAAGAATTCTCAAAATGTGCCCTAAAAACTCTCCCAATTCCAACTTTTTAATTCAATTCATGAAAATGGGATGTTTTTATACCAAAAACATGGTTTCAAACTGTAGAACAAGAATTAGTATGCAAAGAACATTAACAAATAAAGTAAACATTCACAAACCAAAAACTAAATTCACATATATGCTTAGACAAAGAAAGCAAACCAGAAGTGCAAACCTCACAAGAGAAAACACTCCATGCTTTCTGGATTCTGTAGATGTGTCCTTTTGCTGTGGATGTATGATCAAGATGCTCAAAAGCTTGCTTCAATGGAGATGGGTAATGGCAAATTGGTAGCTTTGTGAGCTCTCAATTTGGCATTATAAGGGTAAGATTGATGGCTTTGGTTCTCAAAATAGCATGGTAACTTTAGCTCAAAGATTGTTGATGAAATGGCTTGGGATGGGATTCAATTTATAGGCTAAGGGGTAGAGAGATGGAGGGCTTAGATGCAAGGATGGATGAAGGCTTAAGGAGGGCTAAGATGCACTCAAAGGGGAGCACATGGATTGTGCTTGTTTAGCACCAATGGGAAGGTGACACTTGTCACAAGGAGGATGAGTGTGAGAGGGTAGGGTAAAGGGTTGGTTAAAGGCATGATGAGTGGGGTTGAGTATGTAAGAGGGATGTAAGAGGAATGAGTGTGGAAGAGGGAAGAGTGTGGAAGATGGGTGTAAGAGTCATGAGTGGGCTTGTAAGAGTCTTTTATGTTTTGTAAGAGCACTCATGACTTAGTGGTTGGGTTTTCTGAGGGGAGACTTTGGTTTGGATTAGGAAAGTCTTAAACTTGTTTAAGGAATGTGACAACATTAGAGGGTGGATTAGGCTTGGGTTTAGGATTAGATTAGGGATGTTAGAGATGTGCAAGTGGATGGCATTAATGAAGGTGGGTGAGTTAGTGGCTAAGCTTGGTTAGTATGGGTGGATGGGGTGGATTAGGCTAAATGGAGGATTAGAGATAGGTTAGGAGTTTTTGAATTTGAGGATTTCATTTATCAAATAGATTTATTTAATAAATGGGGATTTTTGGAATTAGATAGGAGAAAAGAATTTAATTGATAAATAATAGATTATTTGATTTATCAATTAGGACTATAGATGATTAATTAAATTAATCAACTAGGGATGGAAAAGGATTAATTAATGATGCCTTTAGAGATGGCTAAATTAGATTACCAAAGCAGTGTAATCAAATTTAGGTGTCTACACAAACTACCATCACATGAGTCGTTTGTCATTGAAATGCAAAAACGTGTTTTCCAACAAGGATATGGATTAAAACTCCAAAACACCTCTCATTACTCCAAAATGTGATAAAAAAACTCTTCAAATCTAAATGTTTTATAAAAAATGTGGTTCCCAAGGGCATGGAAAATAGTGTTTTTTGCAAAAGGATTCAACATTTTTGGCATGGGAAAGGTTGGATTTACAAAAACATCCCTAAAGGAGAAGATTTGAAGACATTTCATGTAGAAATCTTGGATTTCTATGCAAAAACATGTTCTTAGGAAGAACTTGCATGCATGTTTTTCTTTCAATCTTCATAAATGGGTTCTAGAGAGGCAAATGCATACTCTTGATAGAAAATTGCTCCTTTTTGGTGTGATTGCATGTTTAAAATATGCATCCAAGGCCAAAAGACACCTTTTGGGTGCAATGACTTGTTTTAAAATGTCTTCTAAGTCTAAGCTAACCTTTTTTTTTTTTTTTTGAGGAGCAACTTTGGAATTGGGAGACATGAATTTTGCAAGCAGAGGAGATTAAGAGCAAAACATGGAACTTTGTGGAAAAGGTTCCCGCGGCTAGGGTTTTTTCAAAATATGGGGGTTCCTATAACAGTGGTAACGTAGGGCCTGTGAGTGCCAAAAATGACAAACAGATGGATGTTGGAGCCTCCATTAATTTTCTTATGGCGGATTTGGACTCGGATCATTTGAAATGGGGGATGAAGATGCCAATTTTTTGTGGGTTTGAAATGGGATGTCCTTCCCAAGCGATGACTCAAATAGGTGATAAGGCTTGTTCAACAGAGTTGAGGGAACAAAAAAAGGGTTTGCAAGATGGGATGTTGGGCAAGGGTGCAAGAAATCATGGACAAGAACTTATCAAAGGGATAACAAATATGGCCATCACACCCTCACAAAAGACTTGTTATGTGGTTTTGGAGGCAGAGTTAGAAGATGAAGCTATTCACAACATGGTTATTTTTTTTTTTTAATCTTGGGTTGATTGGCCATTTCAAAGGGTTTTGCCCAAAGTTGATTGATCTTCACAAGTGGACTTCATATTTATGGAAGCCGATTCTGGAAGGCTATGTGCAAATTTACCCTGTAGCAAAAGGCTTCTTTATTGTTGTTTTTGAGTTTGCAGAAGATAAAAATAGGACCCTATGTGATTATCAATGGTGTTGGGAAAATAACTTTCCACTTATGTTAAAGCCATGGTATCCAGATTTCAATCCAACAAAGGAGGTTTTCGAGCATTTTCTAGTTTGGGTGAGGCTGCCAAACTTACCCATACATCTTTGGTTCGATTCTTGTCTTGGAGCTATAGGTGATGCTTTAGGTAAATTTTTGATGGTGGATAAGGGTTCTTCAAATCTGCTTTATTCTACCTATGCTCGAATACTTGTGGAAAAATATAGTGTAAAGAAGCTCTCAGTAGAGATTGTGATTAAAACCTCAAAGGGTTGTTGGGTTCAACCTATGGATTATGAGGGCATTCCCTTTCGATGTAGGTGGTGTTTTCAAACTGGACATCTAGCAACCAAGTGTGATAAGGGAGGAGTGTGGAGGCAAGCAACATGGTGGAAGGATGTTGTTGCCCAGTACTACACTGTGGAGAAAAAGGCAGAGCAGAAAATGAGCTTTGCTCAATTAGCCTCTAGGGAGCAAAAACATTTGTCTCCTAAAATGTCAATTGAGCAACCCACAAAATTCAATGAGTTTAGGGATACACTTGTTGGTATGCAAGAGGCTAACATGAACGAGAGGGCTACAACCCCATCTATAAAAGAGAAAAACTCCAGTTGGTACTTGAGATGTCGACGATGTGAGGCAAAAGGACATGTGCTTTCCCACAAAATGGGGGATGTTGTAGGTGAACAAGCTAAGGGGGATTTTGCAAGGGAGCACACTCAAGATTTAATGGATGGCTCAAGGGATTGACAAACGGTTGCAACCAAGGTGGAAGAGGGCTGGCATATTATAAAGGGCAAGAAGCGTAGAAAGGCAAAGATGGGTTCATTTGATATGACTCTCCATTCTCATACCAAGGGAGGCAAAAATAAAGTGTGATATGGAGGTCGATATCCTATTTTGAGCATTTTTGTTTTTAAGTGGGTAGATGCCTTAAAATTTATTGTTTGGAGGTTTTTAAGAAATCTGGTGTATGGTGTATGGGCCCTTATTTGAGGCTGTGAACCTCTTGTATTTTTCCTTTTATTTAATAAAACATATCTATTACTGATATTAAAAAAAAATGCACCTTTTTGGTGCAATTACATGCTTTGCAATTGACCTCCAAGGCTAAATGTACCTTTTTGGTGCAATTGCATATTACATGTAATTCTCGCCTTTTTGATGTCATGGCATATTTTTAATGCACTTGCATGCATTCCCTTTCAAAATCACAACTTTTTTGTGCAATTGCGTATTTTTTTATGAAATATGCTTATAGAAATGTTGAACACAACTTAAGTGATAAATTAAGCACATATTAATTTATTTTTTGATGAAATATTACTTAAATGGGCCATAAATAATATTTACACTATCACATTAAAAATGTAATGAGTAATATTTGCTATAGCATTTGTTTTTAAAATAAAAAAGTAAATCAAAATATATAGTTAATATAGTCACTTGAGTGAAAAATTAAAAAGTGACTCAATTTAAAAATATAATATAAAGCACACTATAGTTACTTTAAGTGAAAAATCAAAATGATAAAGTAACTTAAAAACATAACATACAACGAATTTAAGTTATATTTTTCAAAAACTAAATGTCAAATTAAAATATAACATGATATTTTTTATTTGTGCAGTTGCATCATGGGCACTAAATTGGTCATATCTTTTGATTGCCAACTCCAATTAAGCCCTCAGATAGATCAAATCAAAGGGAAAATCGAAAGCAATAACTTGAGCAAAACCAAAAGACCAAAAACCAACAAACTCACACTAAAAAATAGAAGAAAGGACATTGAAGGCCTCAAAAATCAAGTATAGGCTCAGCAAACAGAAACACTAAAAAGACTTGATGAAAGCCTTCAGTAAAAGAATTTGTTACGTGAATTGAAGTTAATTGATTGATCAATATTAACCAATTGAACAACAAATTCAATGCAGAGAAATGCAAAACTAGTTTGAAAAAGTTTCATACTGTTACCTACATTTTGTGGTGACAAAATGCAGGACAACAAGCTTCACACACAACATTTACATGTCTACTTCTTGGAATCAAAAATTCAACAAATACACAAATTAAGCCCTCTATTCCCCAAACTACTTGTTTTCACTTTAACAAATACCCTTCAATTTTTCAGCTTATCGGTTTAAAGGTGCAACAAAGCTTTCTAAATACTTCACCTTTGTGTAATCAAGCATTCATTAAGAAGTTAGGCAAGGCTTCCTATCCTTCAGCTCATAAAATGGCAAGTCAGCCCATACGCCCATTTAAATCCCTAGTTCCAAGATCTCTAGAAGGTAATAGATGTCCTCAAGGCACCATTTGTTCCCTATTAATTCTAGAGATTTGGAAAGTGAAGTAAGTCTACATTCCAAAAGTCACATAGTTTTTCAAAAAATCTCATCTAGTTGCACGGTATTCTTCCCTCTTGCATCTATCCACGTTTTATATTTTTAAAGTTGTACCACTAATCTAAGACAAGTCTCATTGGTGAACTTTAAAAAAATGTGAAAAATCAACTATTGCAGTCACTGATTATTAATCTCCTATCGTAAACGATTATTTAAATTGCTAAAAACAAATTCTCATCTAATATCGAAAAATAACACAATTGCAACTTCACTTATAAAATACGGAAAGAAATGAGCAACACAATGAACACAATATTTTCGGACAAATTGTCCTTGGAAAAACCCCTAAGGGAAAACCAGTTCTACAAATGAGAAATTATATTAAACTTCAGCAAATCAAGAGATACAAAATTCCTTGCCTCTTACTGGCAGAATTCTGACAACCTCTTAATTTCTCTCGCTGATATTCCCCACTGCTATTCCCGTGCTAACACTGCACCCTTGCTAACACTGCAAGACTGTTTGCTAACACTGCAAATGTTTCTCCAAACTTCTTATTCTCCAAATGCCCCCTAGACCCCCTTTTATACTACTCTCGTTGGTAAACCAACGGCCGAGATTGATTTACAATCGATGGTGGAGATATAAAACAACTTACCAACCCTAACAAAATTGGTTTCTAGTTGCTTCTAAAAGAAGTCAATTATTTAATAAATAATTGTCCTTGCTCTAACCAATTTGTTAGCAAAAACAACTAGATACTAAATAATAGCATATGGACAAACAATTGTCCAAGCTAACAAAACTAACACTCCCTCTTAGCGAGGAAGTTGTTCTGCAGGACACCTAACTTATCTCTGAAGAAGATAAATTTTGCCTTCCCCAATGCCTAAGTCAGAATGTCTGCTACCTGCTCCTCTGTAGGTATGTATTCTAGCTGAACAACTCCCCTTTGTACACAATCTCTGATGAAGTGATATCTGATATCTATATGTTTAGACCTATCATGAAACACTGGATTTTCAGACAACTTGATGCAACTCTGATTGTCACAATGTATCACAGTAGTCTTCATCTTCTGACCAAACAAGGCTACTAACAACTTCCGAAGCCATATAGCTTCACATGTCGCCGTGCTAGCTGCTATGTATTTTGCTTCTGCTGAACTCAGAGCCACAAACTTTTACTTCCTGCTGAACCAAGATACAACTCCTGATCCCAAGTTGAAACAACACCCTGAAGTGCTCCTTTTGTCTATTGTACTTCCTGTCCAATTTGCATCAGTATAGCCTATCAACCTGATACCTTCACCTCGAACATATCTGATCCCATACTCGACTATACCACGCAAGTAACGTAGCACATGCTTAGCCGCTATCCAATGCATTCTCGTTGGTTCAACCATGAACTGAGTAAGAGAGTTTACTGCAAATGCTTTATCTGGTCTAGTGTTGACCAAATACATAAGCGAACCAATCAGCTGTCTATATAAAGTGGGATCTACATCTTTCTCCTTAGTTGTATCTACCTTCCTCCAATTCATGATCATGGGTGTAGACATGGCTTTGCAATCCTCCATCCCGAATTTCTTCAAGATTTCAATGCAATATTTCCCTTGACCAAGGAAAATCTCCCATTTGTCTGCCACACTTCCATGCCTAGAAAGTAGTGCATAAGTCCTAAATCCTTCATCTCGAACTCTTCTGCAAGGTTCCTCTTGCAATCCACTATGAGCCCTAGTGAACCTGTAAGAAATAGGTCGTCCACATAAAGAACAAGAATTAGAATCTCACCCCCAACCATCAAGTAGTAGAGGTTAGCATCTGCTTCACTCTTCACAAAGCCCATTTTCTGCAAGTATGTATCAATGCGCTCATACCACGCTCTAGGAGCTTGCTTGAGTCCGTACAATGCTTTCTTCAATCTGCACACGTGGATCTCTTTGATGTGTGCTACAAAGCCTTCTGGTTGTTCTATGTATACCTCCTCCTTAAACTCACCATTAAGGAATGCTGTCTTGACATCCATTTGATAGATTTGCCATCCCATCTGTGCTGCAAGTGAGATTATAGCTCATATAGAAGTATACCTGGCAACAGGAGAAAATGTCTCCTTATAGTCTATTCCCTCCTTCTGAGAGAAACCCTTTGCCACGAACCTCGCCTTGTATTTCTCGATGCTACCATCTGCACCGTGTTTTATCTTATAGATCTAGCGTGATCCAACTATAGCCCTATCTGTCGGTCTAGGGACTACCTCCCACACATCATTCTGCATTATTGAAGAATATTCCTCAACCATAGCATTTCGCCATACCTGATGTTCTGCAGCTTCCTGATAGCTAGAAGGCTCACTATCTACCAACTAACTAACTAATGCCACATAGTCATTGAACTTGGCTGGTTGTCTTCGTTGTCTAGTACTCTTCCTAGGAGCTCCCACAAACTCTTGAGTATCCCTTTGTGTATCTGGAACCACATGGTTCCTGCTGCCAATTGTAGAGGATGAAATGTCAACCTCTAAGTCTTCTAGATGCATTTCCTGTTGCACTTGTTGCTCCATACTCTGTGAATCTTCACTAATTGAATCTACACTCGTACTGGTAACTGTACTTGAGCTTTGTTGCTCTTGACTTGGTCTTGGAGCTTCTGTTGACTGCTCACTCTGATCATCTGTTGGCAAATCTCTGGATCTCCTGAATGCCTTGCCCTCCATGAACTTGACATCCTGTCTGACAATTATTCTTTTAGTCCCCGAAATGAAAATCCTGTATGCCTTTGAGGTCTCACTGTACCCAACAAAGTACCCCCTCTCTGCAGCCTGATCTAACTTTGTACGTGTATCTCCAGGAATATGACAATATGCCGAACTCTCGAATATCTTGAAGTGACTAACATCTGGCTTCTTCCCTGTGAAAGCCTCCTCTAGTGTCATCTTCCCTAGCACCTTGTGTGGAACTCTATTCTGAATGTAGACTGTTGTATTAAACGCCTCTGCCCATAAGTAACAGGGCATGTCCTGGTCATGTAGCATAGCTCTTGCTGCCTCCGATATAGAATGGTTCTTCCTCTCAGCAACTCCATCCTGCTGTGGATTGTAAGGAACGGTCCATTCTCTCTTGATTCCTTCTCTGGTACAGAACTCCTTGAAGACATTTCCTTTGTACTCGCCTCCATTGTCTGACCGAAGAACCTTTATCTTCTTTCCTGTTGAGTTCTCCACAAGAGCCTTGAACTCTTGGAATCGATTGAAAACCTCATCCTTAGTCTTCAAGAAGTATATCCAGGTCTTTCTAGAGAAATCATCAATAAAAGTAACATAGTACTCATATCCTCTGAGAGATTTCGTCGACATTGGTCCACAAACATCTGAATGTACTAGATTAAGAACACCCTTAGATTTGGTGTCACTCCTTGGAAAAGATGCTTTCGCAAACTTCCCCAACACACATCCCTTACATACATCGTCATGCTCTGTGCTCACCTCTAGAACACCTGTCACTGTCTCACGAAGCAATCTAAGTGCTCCATGATGAATATGGCCCATCCTCCTATGCCATAGCTCTCCAAGATCTCTAGGATTATTGTTTCTCATAAGTGCCTTAGGAGTATCAAACTGCAATCTATAAAGGCGACCACTCCTAACTCCAATAGTTATGGGTGATTTCCAATCCTTGTGCTTAATCAACACATTTGTCCCTCTAAAGAGTACATTATACCCCCTATCCTGAAGAACAGATATAGAAATCAAATTCATAGCTAAGCCTAGCACATATAACACATCATGAAGTGGGATTATCTTTCCATTCTCCCTATGAAACTGAACAGTCCCTTTCTCAACAGGGTTGAGTTTGGACAAGTTTCCCATAGAAATCTGGATGTTGGTGTCCTCCTCCTTGTAATTGGAGAAGTACTCTCTAACTCCTGTCATATGAAATGACGCCCCACTATCTATATACCAAACGCACGGTGAGGTTGAGCTAACCATACAAGCTATGAGTGCAAACTCATCTTCCATTCTACTGGAGAGTTCTTCTGCACTTGCTGAAGCTGCCACCTGCTTCTTACCCTTCTTCCTCACTGGGCAATCACTGACATAGTGACCAAACTTGTGACATCCAAAGCACTTGACATTAGAAAGGTACTTCTTCTTCTTCTCACTTTATGAATTTGATCCTTTGCTAGATCCCTTCTTTGCTTTCCCTTTACCCACTAGGGCAACGTTCTCTTGTTCCACCTCATTTTTCTGACTCTTGTTGGCCCCATTGACAAGACTTAGTCTAAACTCCTCCTGAGTGAAATCAGTCCATAGTCGATCCCAACTCGGTAAAGTATCTCGTCCACTGACAACTTGAACAAAGACACTCCATTGTTTAGTAAACCCTTTTAGGGCTATTCTCACTAGCTCGTCATCACTAGGGCTATCTCCAATAGCTGCTAACTCATCCTTGACAAGTTTGAGCCTGGTGAGGTAACTTGTGACGTCTTCTCCCTGATTCATTCGGGTATTCTTTAGCTTCTCTCTGAGAATCAACTTCCTGTTCGTGGTAGCATTCTGGTATAGATTCAGAATGGCATCCCACATCTTCTTCGCCGTATCTAGCTCTGCGATATGTGGAACAATATGATCCTTGACACCATCAAGGATTATCCTCCTCGCCTTGGCATCATCCTTCCTATATGCTGCAAGTTGTGTTACATTCGTTGGTACAGGTACAACACTGGTAGCATAATCCTTGATACCATTCTCTTCCAACAATAAAGAAATTCTGGCCTTCCAAACACCAAAATTTGAGGCACCATCCAATCTATCCTGATCTCTCAAACCAGCTGAAGCCATCTCAAGGGTTTAAAGCAATAATAAATCTAAAGAGATCAAAATTTCTTTCCTAGGGCAAAACTCTTCTACCCTTAACAACGCTTTGATACCATGTGAAAAATCAACTATTGCAATCACTGATTATTAATCTCCTATCGTAAACGATTATTTAAACTATTGAAAACAAATTCTCAGCTAATATCGAAAAATAACACAACTGCAACTTTACTTATAAAATACGAAAAGAAATGAGCAACACAATGAACACAATATTTTCGGACAAATTGTCTCTGGAAAATCCCCTAAGGGAAAATTAGTTCTACAGATGAGAAATTATATTAAACTTCGCAAATCAAGAGATACAAAATTCCTTGCCTCTTACTGGCAGAATTCTGACAACCTCTTAATTTCTCCCGCTGATATTCCCCACTGCTATTCTCGCGCTAACACTGCGCCCTTGCTAACACTGCAAACGTTTTTCCAAACTTCTTATTCTCCAAATGCCCCCTAGACCCCCTTTTATACTACTCTCGTTGGTAAACCAACGACCGAGATTGATTTACAATCAATGGTGGAGATATAAAACAACTTACCAACCCTAACAAAATTGGTTTCTAGTTGCTTCTAAAAGAAGTCAATTATTTAATAAATAATTGTCCTTGCTCTAACCAATTTGTTAGCAAAAACAATTAGATACTAAATAATAGCATATGGACAAACAGCTGTCCAAGCTAACAAAACTAACAAAAAAGACTAGCTCTTGTTACATCCCAAATTTTGATCTAGCTCGAAATATAGCTGTTGAGGTTGCATGAAGTCAGTTGGCAGTTTAATTTGATATAATTTGGCGAAATGGTAAGATAGTTGGTCCTTATGATTTCAAGTGAAGATGACATGTTAGTTGATCATTAATCGCGAATTCATGGAAATAAGATGAAAGGTTAACTGTTATGATTATTTAAAATTAAATAATTTATAATTTAATTACGTAGAAATTCCTTGCAGAGAGCATGTCGAAGGGGTGGAAGCATTGTCAGAAAAGAATTTGGCAGGACATCACCATCACTGGGTAGATGGGTAGAGGACCTAGCGATTTGGAATAGGATACGTCTGAGGAACCACATGAGTTATTTAATTAATTAATTTAACTAAAATAATTGAGTTAAAAATAAAAACATATCTCAAAGGATTTTAATATATTTGTCATCATCTTATTTTAATTAATATTTATAAACGTTCATATTTGTATAAAATGATTCAACACCATTATAATTTTATAATTTAATAAAATGATGTTTATATGTACCTATAAGATTATAATAATGTTCATAATTTAATAACATTTCAATTATAATTATAACTCTATTTTTCCTTGCTTTTAGCCAATTAACACAGTTTAAAAATCAATTTATTATTTGGCATTTGGAACTATTTTATAATCTTTTCCCTTTTTTATCGTTTCCTCTTCTCTTCTATGTTTTAATCTATTTATTACTTGGGGATTTAAATTGAATTTATGATTGAAATTCCTATGGTCTCTTGTAATCGTAGGAAGCCGTAAGGTCTGACTCAACTCTATATTATGAAACCATTAAACATATATCGACATTCTTTTCCCTGCTCACGGCTTATCAAGCCCATTATGATTCAAAATCCTTGCTAGCTCCTTCATAACTTGCAAAGACAATCCGACATGTTTAATACTGTGTTTCTGATTGAGCTACCTTGCTGCGGGCCTCCAAGCAAGAGATGAAATTGTTCAAGTGCAAGCATATCCCAGATTTTGGGGACATAGAAGTCACGTCAGATTTTATTTATACTCGTGCCATCCTCCTTATTTTTTGTTTACTGTTATTAAAGCAAAGATCAAACACTAAGCCGGCCATAAGGCCAGAACCATTCTTAGTTACCGTCTTTCATTTCATGGTGTGTTGAATTTACATAATAAAATATGCTTAGAACCTAACGATCTTATTTCAAAGAATGGCGTTTTCCTTGTGTTGAAAGACAATTACTAAAACCTGTCGTATTCCTTCATGTCTTTTGTGATTTATGAGAAGTCTAGTGACTACCATGTGTGGAAGCATAACAATGAATTTGTACTCAAGCCTAACTGTTTTCTTGTTGATATCTGAATATGTAATAACTCTTTTTTTTCTTTGAAAGCTATCATATGAAATCATTTAAAATTTGATATAAAATTTGATAATTGAGAACACGGAGGAATTCACCAGGCGAATGCCAGAATATGGTGAAGATGGTGTAAAGTATTTAAGTGAAGTTAATCTGAAGGCACCAAGAAATCATCGGCTTGATGGCCTGAATATGGTGAGGAGGTGAAGAGACATCTGCAAAACAAGAAATTAATAAAATAAATAATGCATTAGCTCATGCATGTTTCACTCATGAAAAATATTGTCAATTTTGAGATCTTTAAAGAACATACTCATAGAATGTGAAATGATGGTTGTATGTAATCTTCTTGAATAATTTATAGAGTTGTCTGCTCTGAGAATTCCAAATACCTGGAACTCACCCGACTGTGTAGCCAAGAAGATAGGTGATGAGATGTGAGAAAGGAATTACCAATAACATGAAACAATAATTAGTTATGACATTTCATTGTTGTCAATTTAATATAAATAAATTAATAGCTCATGCATAATCCTGTTACTGTAATCTCTTGCTGTCAAGTTGTATGGTGAGTTAATTACCAGGATGCCCAGTAGATGGCAAAATGATCCCTGTCTATTCCGAGTAGGGAGGGCTTTTCTCGTAAGAGATCGTGTGGGGATATGTTGTGGTTTGAAGTTGGGTCGTTAAGCCCCTGACAATGTTTCACCTCCCCTTAGTTGTCAGACATGCGTTAGACAGAGATAAGCTATGCGTTCAATTGTTTATGAAAAAATAAGTATTATCATTTTTATTTATGAGGAGGTAAGATTAAATTGAGTTATTTCATTGTTATTGTTATTTTACACTTAGATATAAGAGAGATAATCATGGATTGCTTTTCAATTATATGAATATCGAATATAAGCATATTTCTAATCTTGAAATACTGTCACAGTTAAGTATTCAGAGGAAAAGGAAACTAAAGCCCTAATTGATTGAGAGATGACTGAAACCCTAAATGATATAGTGGTATCGAAAACCCTAATTGAATCAGTGGTATTGGAAGCCCTATTTGAATCAGTGGTATCAGAAGCCCTACTTGAATCTGTGGTATTGAAAGCTCTAGTTGAATTTGTGGTAGCGGAAGCCCTATGTGAGATAGCGGTATCAAAAGCCCTAAATGAACCACAATGCCCTAATTGATACAATGGTATGTGATGCCCTAATTTTATATAATGGTATTTAATGATAATTTTCATTTGATTTTGGATTAACAATATTGGATAGAAGTCGTTTTGTGGTATTGTTATAGAGGTATTTGTGGACTAACTTGGGTGGTTGCAGGAGTATCCCTAGTTGATTTCAATCACAGTTTTTCGAAGTATGTAGTTTTCAATTTCTCTAATAATTTCATTTGATGGTACTTCAAGTTTTTAAGTTAAGAAATTTTGTCTAACTGATTTTAGCGGTAAATCTTATTCACATGAACATGAAATGATATAACTGTCTTCCTATGAAACGAAGTAATAACTGTATTCTTTGAGTATGTTAGATGTTATTTTAGACCCGAGAAAACTGGATGTTACAATGATCCACTACATCTTGTAAGACAAGCCAACATTATGCTCATTGCAACATCCTGGACATCTCTAATAAATTATCAAAGTGCAAAAGTATTACGAAAGCCCCATAGTTAATTTGAGACATCCTTGAAAAATATTTTTGTATCTTCCAAATCTATCACTAACCACCGATTCAAAACTATTGACTATAGTGTACAGTAAATATGTGAAGCTAAAAAATTGACAAATATTATTCTAGATAATCATTTTATACTTTTTAGCATTAGATTCTCAAACACTGCATTTTTTTATTTTGAAACCTTTTAAACATTCCAAAATTGGGGAAAATTAGAATGTAATTGTTTAAAAGAATTGTTTGGGTCCATCTAGATGCTTCTCTCCCTAGATTGATGTTTGATTTGTATAAGATACTCTTGTAATCTCTCTTATTTTTAGTTTCTACCCATTGCAAAAATAGGGGAAATTGGAATGTATTTGATTAAAGGAAGTGTTTGGGTCCATCCATATGCTGCTCCCAATGCATTGTCGTTCGATTTGTATAAGAAACTTCTTGTCATTTCTCCTATTTTTAGTTTGCATTTGATTTGTCTGGTGTTATTTTAAACGTGGGCTCATATTTTTGCATTTGATAGACTGAATCATATTTCTAATGCAGCAAGTTATTTATAGCTCTTTTTCATTATATGACCCTATGGGTCGTCTTTTTTTAATCTGTTTTTCCTATGCATTTCATGTGCTTTCTATGATAACTACAATTATGATTTCCTTTTTATGTAGCAAGTTATTTATAACCTCTTTTCATTATATGACCCTATGCATTGCTTTTTTCTAATGTATTTTTTCCTAAGCATTTCATGTGTTTCCTACAATATCTACAATTATGACTTCCTTATTATAGTTGCTTAGTATTTTTTCATTTGGTTCAATGGATGAGCCCGGATTCTTAGTGCGTTCTACAAACCCGCATTCTAATAACATCCCCATGTACAGGGATGACAAGCATTTGGTAGGTGAAACCACTTTTAACTTCATAAATTAAAGTTCTTTGTTTTGCAATCTTTCAAATGGACTTGTAAGAAACAATGTACTCATGTTAAAAATCACCTCATAATCAAAGGGCCAATTGCTCACTTGCTAGATTGGCTGCATCAGAGTATTCCATGAAAACTAATCATGGCATAAACCATCATCCAAAGCAATCAGGTATGTGCAAAAATTCTAATCTTTAGATGAACACAGCAGTGAAGCCCAACAATTGGATAATAAATTGCAAATCATGATATCGAGACTATAATCACATTTGATGACTAGGATTTCAGGCCATCCTCAGCATTGTGCTGTGCACACTGGCGTGTGTGCATTTCTAAAGGAAAACATGAAGCTATCTCAAGGACCAACAATGAAGACAGTCGATGTCTAGCAACTTATGAGCACCAATATCTTCCACAAGTACTCCAACCCATTTGATATTTGATATTTAATTCTTTATTTATTCTGGCTTGAGAAAGAAGAGGTACTGTGTGCTCAACAAGGATCCTGATATATACTTCTCAGCAATGGTGCAAATAAGTCTTTCGATCTATTATCAAAAACTCTTTGGGATCTTCTCTAGTTATTGTTTCTTTTCAGAGCTTTTAGTTCCTCTCTGGAGATTAAGTCATACCATACAAGTCCAGAGTTTCTTCCAGCTGTGAGAACATTCCTCTTTTGCGATACTGAAATAGAATTGAACTTGTCAGATCTTTGTTATGGTTTCAAAACCATTTTCGGTCACCAAAATGGTTGTCACAACCATTCCAACACCTGATACCTCTTTCATTTCGTGCAATGGGAGGGAAAAGTGCGCACCCAAAGCAAGGAGTGAATTGGATGAAAAGGCTTTAAAAATTTCAAGCTAAGGCAATTGGTGGAATTTTAAGACATCTTCCCAATTGAAGCCTCATTGGAAGCCCAAATATTGCTAACGACTGTTTACAAAAAGTAGAGTCTATCTTAGCATTGACATTATGGGATGGTATAGAAACCATCAGTGGTATCCGGGGTGGTTTTGAGAACCACTGTGTCAGCCAACAGCATGAACAAGGCACATGAAATCCTATGAATAAATGCAAGATATATATGACCCAGAAATGACTGAAATGATGTTGGCTAAATGCAAGATATCCATGCAAAGTGGGCAAACAACCAATGTCCCAAAAACGTAAGGCTTATACAGTTCATTCAAGATATACAGAATTGAAAGTTCTTCAAGATGGCAAGATACACATGAGAATGAAATGAAGAGATAAGCTTAAAGTTCAAAAGTAGGATTAAAAATATCGATGAATAGAAGAATGATCATCATTCACAAACCATACAAAATACCTCGGTAATGCCTCACTGGTCAATTTTCAGTTGGAGCCTGTTTGGAAAAAATATGTTGGATTATACTACAGGATATCAAAAAGATTTTAAGTTGGAGCTTTTTCCTGAATTAAAAGTTAATTACACAGGATATCAAAAAGATTTTCATTTTTAAAACATTTTAATGTTCGTGAAGGGAAAAAGAGGCAGTTACGTCTCCAAGATGCAGTTAAAATTGAAATGTAAATAAATGTTGGACTGAGTAAGTAAAGAGGAAGATTTGAGTTCTGGAAAGAGGGAAGACAGCAGTAGAATTTTTCCAGCATGGAAATTATGCACAGAATGCAGAATTTGCAAGCTCTGACATTTTAATCAAAAAAATGAGAGAGTTTCAATCTGTGCATTTAATTGTAAGCTTTCCTTATGTGTGAATTCACAATCTTGCTTTGGTGATTTTGTTATCTGGCTATAATTATATCTATTATGGAATCTGTGAATTCCAAATATATTTATTTAGAAGGTATCATTGTTCATTCTCCTGATTATCATTTATAGGTATGTAGTGAATGATCTGTGGCATCTGTCTTTGCTCCCTTAGTCTAATTTTATAATCACATTTTTGTAATGACCATTCACAAATGTTAGTTTTTTCTGGTCAAAATTTATGATTGCATTTGTGTCATGACTATGCACAAATGTTAGCTTTGCCTTTCATGCTCTCTGGTCATTAGCATACCCCTAAAAACTAAACTATGCCATATGAGGGAGCTGCACCTCTCAAATGCAATGAAGTGGTGATCTCTGCAACTGTCGATGGCATTGGTCTTTATCAATCGGGCTAAAAGAGTTAAAAATTAACTATTTTTCATAAAGGCAAATCTGTTTACCAAATGGATCCATAAACTACCCTTGCATTTTCTTGTTCATGCTTTTAGTATTTCACTGAATTTCATTTTTGGTTATAACAAGTTTCCATCCATCTCCGTGTCCTGTATTGAAAGTTAGTACCATATCTCCTAGCAAAACTTCGTGCTTTGACCCACATCAAGGAGCTTGAAACAAATGAGCTAGGAATCCCATAAGGCACTAAGTTTGGAGGTCTTCGAAGAGATTTTTGTAGTAGTGTTGGGTAATGAATGACAACCTGTCTTGTTGGTCGACATGATCTTCCTCTAGCTGAACTAAAAATGAAAACTTATAGACCTAGGTAAAATTCATTTACTTGGGTATCCATTTTGCATTTCATATAGCTAATACTATCCATGTCAATTGATAATGCCTAAAGTTCTAAAAAGTACAGTGTAACATTAGTTTCCATCTAGCTAGTTAAGTGTGATTGTGATGAAATTCTTCAATCAAGGGACTACTGTTCCTTTGCCTTTTCACTCCTAGGTGGGTTATAAAATGCTGGAGAAGTTTCTACAAGCTTTCTTTGATGTAAGGAAGAAGCAATGACATATTCCTAAGGTATATAAACTATAACTTGCATCTTGCAAAAGATAAAGGGGATACGGGAAATACTGAAATAAGAGCGTATGGGGTAATTCTTGCAAGCAATTGAATGTTAAGAGTAGTGAATGGAGCTTGTTAGATTTTTCACATATACTTAAAATCTTCAAAACTTCAAATATGTTTAGTCAGTTGAGGGGAGCTTTTGCAATTGCAATCTACATAGTAATGCAAGGTATTTTCCTTTAACTATAAGTACAATAGCAAACAGTAACTCCTTCGCAAGGGGTAAAAAGCCATCCTTATTGCCTCTATAGAGAGTGCAATGCTTGGGATCTCAGATTAAGGCTTACACAGATGTTTCAATCCTTACATAGACTTCAACTCTTGTAAATTTGCATGGTCTAGCTACGACACCATCCTAGAACCCATCACATCAATGGTGGATGCCCTACAACTAAGCTTCTAGCCTTTTGCAAATATTGTCTCTTATCAAGTTTGTAATATGGCACATTATCTTCCAGTACTCCCCTACTTTTGTAAGCCCACTTCCCCACCCACCTCCTGCATCCCACTCAACACACTTGGTGCTTGGTAATCCTAGCTTTATAGGTTTAATACTATGTCATTTGCATGGAAAAGCTAGGACTTGAAATTAAAGCCTCCAATGGGCATGCCAGGGCATTCTGCTTCTGATCTACCAGCCCTTTTCAGTTACACATTCATTTTCAAAATGTGAGAAGACCTTTGTTAAGTAGCAAAGCATTGGCAGGAGATGGTTATAAGTTGAGGAAATATTTGGATTAAACACTGCATCAAAGATGCATTTCATGAAATCGAAATCAATAGCAAATGCTATGAGGGTAGTCAAACAAACCCATTATAAGCTCTTCAAAATAATCAATGAAAGCTATCTTCTATTAGATCCTTGCTAGAGAAACTAGAAGTGGAGCAACAAGAAGGATTTAGGTGATTGTGTAACAACAGACATGACTAAGTAAAACAAACCTCCTTGTATCCCACAATCGAGCAAGCACTGGAGGGTGATTAATCCAACAGCATGCAGATAAAAATGTTGCTCAATGAAATGGAAATCAAGAGCTTCCTGCAATATTGAGTCTTGAGATTGCTAATGGTTCACCAATTTTTTTCTGTAATATATTGGCTTCATTAGGTTGGCATAACAGTCTTTCAGTTGAAGTGATAGAGAGGAGTTGGATGATTGTGTTTGTTGTAGGCGTAATTATGCTAAGATGATCTTGACATGCTTACAAACTAAATTTTTGGTCACTATGTCGGTACATTTATGGTCATGTCTTTTTTGTTGGTCACTGCTCTTAAGCTAAGCCAAAATAAAGGACAGAAATTGTAGCTGGAAAAAGTCATCATTCTCTACTAGCAACAACCAAGGCTGAAAATACTTGAATGTGCTTGCATATTCAAGCCATTGTGGTAGTGTGCTAGTATGTCTGTGTTCTCTACCGTCTTGCCAGTCAAGTTTAATTAATATTTTGGAAGTGAAATAGACTTTTAACCACCCAACTTGGGATGGGAACGTTTACAGCAAGTATATCACAACTGTTAACTGTAGCAGTTTTGAAATAGAAAAGAAAACTTTTATGAACATCTTAAATATTTTGTGAAGTGACAGGTAATTCCCCAGCAATCAGTGTATGTTGATGACTTTACAACAATAATTATGCCCCAATAGTTAGCCATATTATAATGATATTTATCATCTTTGCACTCTCATATGTCCTTGAGCTAAGCAGTAAGAATGCCTGACATGACTTTAACAGCTTCGCCCTGTAAAAGTATACGGTTTTTATCCTGTATCACTTGAAGGACCAACTTCCCACCCCTCTTTGATGCCTGATTCACAGAAGGATTGGGTAAATTCAGATAACCACCCAAATTACAAGATATTTGATGCATCCAATGAAAAGGCGACATAAATACACTCTCATGTATAGCCAAAAATGCATATGAATAAAAATAAATCAAACAGAAATAAAAGAGTGATTGGTATATAATTATATGTATATTACTATATAGTTATAATTTCTAACCAGCTGAAAGCATCCTCCACGTGTTCAACTCCTATTTAAACCTGTCATGAAACGTACAATTTACCTGGTAAGCAACTAAGTGGGTTTTCCCAAGCTTTGTGGCCCAATAAGGTCCCAATGCACAGTGGGCACTTCCACAAACAGGGTCCTGGAAAGTGGCAAACAATGTAATACACGGATAAGATTCCAAGAGAAAAGAAAAGGAATCAATTAAGTAAATTCTCGAGCCAAAAGCTGACAAGTGAGATATTTATCACATAAATACAAGAGTTTGTTATGAGAATAAACTAACCCTATTCTAAGGATTAAAGTAAAATCAAGATCTCTTGAAGCTAACAGAATATTTATTTAAAATTTTAATCAACTGTTGGGGATTGTTTTCCTTTTTCACATCATTTCATCATCTAATCAATGAATAAGCATTTTTTATTCAAAATCTATGCTAAGGATCAAATGGTAACAATTGTATCCATCATAATTTTCTTTTTCAGTTCATCAAATAAGGAATTATAAAAACACTTGCAATAAGAAATGAATTACAACATAAATTTTCCTTTCAGAAGATTTTTAATTAGTGCCATACAATTAACTAAGTTTCAAATCAACAGACATTTGTTTAAGAAGAACAGCCCATTCACCTTAAAAGACAGTTTCCCTACCTCATTAATGCCAAATTTTGGACAGAAATAACGTGAGTAAAAGTCAAATCCAGATTGCTGAGGAGCAAGTCCTGTTACAATGACCCCACTGCCACTGCATTTATGAATTTCATCAAATTGAGGCTGTAGGCTTTCAACTTGTTCTCCTGAAGCAAGTTCAATCTTCAAAAACAGATAACATCGACCACCACAATAATTAATATTCTTGCTATGAAAACATTGAATAATCATGCTACGAGCATACACATATTGCCTGATATAACTGCATTTGTATTAATCATTAAAAATTATCTAAAATATGCATGAAACAGAGCTGTATTCATGTTGCTTGTACCTTAAGTATATTGTTCTCGTTTCTAAATATATTGAATAAATGATGCTAAAGTCTCTAAGCCCCAGGAAAGTCAGATTCACAAACCTAAAGGTGAAGGTACAAGATTCATGGTGGTGTGATATTCTCGAAAATGAACATGGTATGAAGGAAAAGAGAAAGATTACAAATTCAGACCAAGTGATCAAGAAGCTGAAAGGAAAAGTTCATTTTGTAAAATAACGGAGTGGATTTGTTCAAGAAGCTCCAAAAATTGTGCAAAAGAGGAACATTTATTAAATAGTACACAAAGTTCTATGGACTCCACATTGCAGTTGATCATAAAAGTGTGACACTAAGGCCTCCAAGTATGTTATTAAAAATTAAACAGGTTTATTTAATTTATGAATTTCATAGAAGAGGCTTACCATGTAGTCCTCAAAGCAAAGAATTTATACTGCAAACAATAGTACATGAGTAGATGGTGATGCCCAATGTCCCGAGAACATTGATGAGTCTAATGAGTTATAAAGGTTGAGTTACTTTGCTCTCCATAAGTTTGTGATTGTGTATTTAAACCATATATTGGAATTTAGGAAGACAACGGCAAAACATTTTGCACGATTGTAGTAGGATCTCATGCAATTGAAAAAATTGTATATAAACCTAAAGAAATGTAGTTTTATGCAAAGAGAGTTTTTGAACTTGGGGCTTATATCTGAAGACAAGTGAAGGGGAAATGAACCTAGAGAAAATGGGAGAAATAGTTGACTGACTAGTACCATAAAGTGCAACAAAATCCAAAGTTTTTCATTTATTGATAAGCTTATATAAGAAATTCGTAAGTAACATTAGTAGTATATGTGCACCATTAATTCATTGAATATGAAAAGGAGGCTTTGACTGAATTGTTATTACAGCCAAGAGTCTTATACTCATGAAGAAGAAGGTGACTAAGGAGATTGTATTAAGACTCTTGGAGTTTAGCAACATATTTCAAATTGATTATGATGCTAGTGGAACCACAATAGGTTCAGTTCTGAGTATATAAACAGCCAAACCGACCTGAACTAAATACATATGAGATGCGTAGAGTACTTGCAAATTTGCAATGTTCTTCCTTTGTATTGAAGCGTAGTATTTTAGCAAAGACAAATCAAGTTGCAAATATCTTAAGTAGGACGTATACTTTGTTGTCCACAATAATTATTAAATCAAAGGGTAAGGAATGACTGAAGGATTTGGATGTGGCGAATCCAAATTTTATATATGCATGAAGGCATGCAATAGAGGCATGGGCTGGAGAAATGGCTCATTTACAGATTACTTAAAATAGGCCACTTTGGAACCTATAAGTTGGAAAGAATCACTAGCCTAATTTGTGTTAGTGTGTGTTAGTTTGTAGAGAGATGCAAAACATGCCAAATTGCTATGGGAGTAGTACAAAACACTATGTTGAACAAACCATAGTTGGAAAACTCGCCAAATCCAAAAACTCGCCGAGCCCCCCAAAAGTTTAATCGGGAAAAACTCGGCCATTTAAAAAAAAAACTCGGGAAAACTCGGGAACCTAAAAAAGCCGCTAAAATTTAATACAAAATACATTTTTTTGCAAATTTCAATGAGAAGATGCATCTAATGAGTTCATTATAGAGAACACAAAAGAAAGAAGCAGGAGTTTAGATATATATAAATGCATAGTGGGTACAAAGTCACATTCTCATGCTGAATGCTGATGGCGGGAAGCATAATAGTAAATAATTTGTGTCAAACTAGAAGTAAAAACATCATTACAATCACATTTTCCTCTTCCTAGCTCTACTAGCATATTGTAACTCTTTATCTTACATAATATATATAGGCTTTTTGCCTTTTGTTTTTAACAAAAAAAAAAAATTATTTACAAATAAATTTTAAAAAAAAATAAAAAAATTTAAAGAGTTTTTCTGAAAAACTCGCTGATTTTTTGCAAAAAACTCGGCGATTTTTTCCAAAAACTCGGCGATTAGTAGAAACTCGCCGATTATTCGGCGATTATGCCAACTATGGAACAAACCATAGTTGAAAAACTCAGATGTGAAAAACCAAAAAATTGGACGTAGACTCAAACAAGACTTGGGAAAGGACATGGCAAAAGAAAAAAAAACATAGTTTTACATAAAAATGAAAAACTTGGATGTATTTTGCCAATTTGATGTTGACTGTTCAACTTGTCCACAACCTAAACCTTGTTATGACCAAGAGAAAGCAGCAAATGAATGAAAAAGGTTTTTAAAAAAACATTTTGTTAAAAGATTGGGCATGGAGTCCTAATGTCTGACTTGCATGACTCTATGCCTTAGACTCACGAGTCCAAAGGTAGTGACTTGCCTGGATTCAGCTTGCAAGTCCATGAAGTGTCGACTCGGTTTGCCATTGGACTCACAAGTTTGTGGCGAGCCTGGCGATTTTTCATACTATGTACAAACCTCCTCCTATGCTAAACAAACCTTACCAAAACTTGTCCATGGACTTTCTTCTTGGATTGATACAAAAACAAAGAGGTAATGACTAAACTTTTTTGGTATTAGGAAGACTTTCAAAGATGGCATATCTCATTCCTTGCAAATAGAAAAGTGGTGTGTAAAAGGTAGAAAATTTGTTCTTCAACAAGGTGATGAAAATTTCCATGACTTACCACAATGCATTACCTCAAATAAAGAGAGAAAGCTCAATTGTCTTTAGTAAATGTCGTGAAAGAAATTGGGCAAAAATTTAACTATAGTTGTTTTTGCATGATGATGAGATATTGTACTATTTTTTAATTCAAATCTAATAGAAAACATCTCTCCAACATATACAAATTCATTTGATAATTTTTTAAAAATAAAGTTTGCATGAATTAAAGTTTCTTAAGGAATTAAGCTTTGTTATCGAGTGTGTGCATCCTACCTAGGTATTCAGGTGTTGATGTGTTATGGTGTGAGATGGGGATGCTGGAGCATTTGGATGCTCTTAGGGAGCATGTTTTCCCCATGTGGATGGGTGCATTCAAATGTGCATCCATGCCCATCCAGATGCACATACAGGGAGAACAAATACACCTGGCTGCATCTAGATACAACCGGATGCCCAACACATTGAAAAAATCAATTAAAAACTCTAAAATAGTGACGTTTCACTAAACACATGTGCTTTAAAGTTAAATTTTTCCACAAAACCCTAAAACGACCCTAGATGAGGTTGTTCATTGTGAAACATATCATTTGTCAACTATCAATTGGCATTTAATATTTATCTTTGGCATTTGGCATTGATCAATGATGAAGTATCATACTATCCAATGCTTTTAATCTGTATATTTCTTACATTATTTTTGTATATATATACATACACACACATATATAAACGTACCCAAACGCATCCAAAACTTCCAAAAAATCATGTATCCACATATCAGGTTCTCATACCTACATCCGCATCTCTAAGTTTTAGATTATGACTTCAACGTTTGTTCTTCTATTCCATTGCATGTTCAAAATTAGTTCTTAGATTATTTAAGTAAACAATGTTAATTCTATAACTTTAAATCATATTGGTCTGATTACAAATCGTACTGATTTGTTCTTGCATAAGATCCCTTCTTAAGTCATTATATATTTGTCTTCTCTACTTAATAGGCATCTGCATCTCTCTTGGGCAACATGGTTTATGACTAACTAATCTCCTCGGTTAGTTAAGGTATGAAATTAAAATTCCCCTTGGAAAGTCACCGATTTTGAGAAAACATTCAAGGCTGACTTTGGAAGGGACATGTCCTTTGTCAGGACATGCCAATTGGTTACTATATTTAATAGGGTGTGGTTGTAGTTAAAGGAAAAACAAAGAACATACAGTCTGCTCCTTTAAGCAAGTCTGCCCTATACGAATACTTGGAAAAATAAAACATTTCAGAATAATAAATATATTATTGACATCTCTTTATACAAGTCAGAACTAAGGAAGATCATCTTCAGCAAGCACAATAGAAGGTATTCTCTAGGTTTGATCAACACAGAATTTGCGGAAACTTTAGATGGTATTAGAGCTCTGGTAGTCAAACCTAGGCTCTACAAATTAAACAATCAGACTTAATATATCTAGCATCATTCTTCTATCTTCAATGGCATACACAATCAGACCCGAGGATAGATTTGATGGGAAAGAACACTTCGATGCTTGGAAATTCAGAATCATGATGATTCTTGAAGAAAATGATGTAAACCAATTTGTTGATTCAGCATCCAAACAACCTGTTGTTGAATGTAATAAAACTACTTGGAGTAAAGGAAATAGAAAAGCCATGCAGATCATATTATATGGAGTGAAAAACGAAATAGTACCCATGCTAATGAAACATCAAACATCATTTAATATGATGAATGCATTATTAAATGCATATGAAGTCAACAATGCAACTAGAGTCCTCGCACTAAAAAGACAACTAAATCATATACAGATAAAGAAGGGAGAATCGATGAATTCTTACTTCCTAAGGGTTCCCCGTCTAAGAGATGAACATGCAAGTATAGGAACCATAATTGATGACAAGGAACTAACACTGATGGCTATAGATGGGTTACTAGATTCATGGGAAATGTTCGCACAAGGAGTAAGTGCTAGAGACAATCTTCCTGACTTCAATAGACTTAAGGGAGATTGTCTTTAGGAAGAATCTAGAAAACTTAAGAAAGGGGGAAAGTTGAAAACTGAAGATGAACTTTATGTTCTCAACACAAATTCCTATAAAGGTAAGAAGAAGCGTTTCAAGAAGAAAAAGGGTAATCAAAAGAATGACAAACCTAAAATAGATCTATCCAAAATAAAATGCGAAAAATTTGGACACTATAGATCTCATTGCCCTGAGAATTCTAAGCAACAAGTAAACTATACCAACATTACTAGGAAAGAAGAGAACTATGATCCTGAGAATCGTGTATTGTATTCGACACTATTGAATGAAGTCTCAAGTAAGGCATGGGTGATTGATAGTGGATCATCTCGACATATTATAGGATACAAAGAAGCACTAGACTCTATATTAGAAGAAGATGGCGAAGTCACCATTGGTGATAATTTAGCACATTCCGTCAAAGGAATTGGAAATTACACCCTAAAACTAAAGTCGGGTAGTGTTCTATATCTCAAAGGAGTAGTCTATGTACTAGGAATAAAAAGGAACCTAATCTCTGTTACAGCAATTGAAGATAATGGACATAATGTTGCATTCATGGACGGTAAAGTATTGACTTGGTCTAAGAACTCTTCATTTAAGAAATCAAAGTTGATTAGTCAAAGAAAGGGATACTTGTAGAAATTAAATACAAAACCTAGTCGACCTATTCAAGCATTAATTCATGAAGCTGCTGATATAAACAAAATATGGCACAGAAGGTTAGGTCATCTAAATTTCAAAACCTTATCAACTATGGAAAAGATGGTAATTGGTTTACCTAAGTTGAATAAAGATCACTCAAGTATATGCAATGGATGCACTCTGGGTAAGAACACCAAAAGTCCATTTCATAATAGCACTATAAAAAGTTAAAAACTAACAATGTTTTGGAATTAATCCACTCAGATTTATGTGGACCTATGTCTATTCCTCCTCTTGGAGGATTCTGGTACTATATACTTTTTATAGATGACTTCTCTAGGAAAACATGGATGTACTTCTTAAAGTGTAAAGAATCAGAAGAAATTCTTAAGAGATTTAAAGAATTCAAAACCTTAACTAAAAAAATTATCAGGACACAAAATTAAAACTCTTAGGACTGATAATGGAGGGGAATATACCTTAGATTTGTTTAAAACGTTTTGTAAAGAAACAAAAATTAAGAGGGAGTACACCGTTCCTTATAATCCACAACAAAATGGGGTAGCAAAAAGGAAGAATAGAACAATTATAGAAGCTGCAAGAGCTATGATATTTGATCTAAATCTAGAATATTATCTTTGGGCAGAAGCCTCTTGTACTGCTGTCTATATTCAAAATCGAAGTCCTCACTCTTAGCTTAGAGATAAAACTCCTGAAGAAGTCTTTACTAAGGTTAAACCTAATATATGTCATCTTAGGATTTTTGGGTGCCCAATATATATACATATTCTAAAACAAAAGAGAACTAAGTTAGAACCCTCTAGGAGGAAAGGTATTTTTGTTAGGTATAGTGAAACATCTAAAGCATATAGGATTTTCATACCTAGTCAAAAAAAATATTAAACTTCGTAGAGATGTAATATTTGAAGAAGATTTAGCATTCAAAAGAGCCCTAAGTTCTGGAGATCCCTCTCCCTTACCTAGTTCTGAAGAAAATACTGAATCTCAGTTTCAGAGGGAGAACATTGAAGAAATTGAAGATGAAATTCAAAATCTCAATCTTGAGGAAACTCAAAATTCAAAGAAAAGACCACTTTGGGCCATTAAGACAGTAGAGGAAGCACAAAACTTCGTTGCACCATCTGAAACCTTCAGAGAAAGAAAAAGAGCCAAAAGATTTTCTAATTATGCAGCAAACATGAGTGATTTGTCTAAATCAAAACCAACCAATGTTTCAAATGCTATTAAACATACAACTTGGAAGGATGCCATGACAGAAGAATACCAATCCATTATGAAGAATGAGGTTTGGGAAATTGTTCCAAGACCTGAAGGAAAATCCGTTATTTCTTCTAAGTGGATATTTAAAATCAAGCATATTGCTGATAGTAGCATTGAAAAATATAAAGCCAAATTCGTAGCTAGGGTATTCTCTCAGAAAGAGTGGATTGATTATGAAGAAACATTTGCTCCTATTGCTAGATACACCTCTATAAGAGTAGTCCTAGCTATTGCAACATCGAAGGGATGGAAAGTACATCAGATGGATGTAAAAATAACATTTTTGAATGGAAAGATTACAAAAGAGGTATATTTGGAGCAACCTCGAGGATTTGAAACTCATAACCCTAAAGTTTTTGTTTGCAGGCTCAAGAAAGCTCTTAGTGGGCTTAAACAGGCTCTAAGGGCTTGGTATGAAAGAATTGATAAGTATCTCACCGACTTAGCATTCTCCAAGAATGAAGTTGATCCAATCTATATTATAAAAGGGATAAAGATGATATGGTAATTTTGATACTGTATGTTGATGATTTACTAATAACAGGTGATGATCATCTCATGGATCAATGCAAGAAAGATCTAATTAGAGAATTTGAGATGAAAGATTTAAGACTCCTTCATTACTTCCTAGGACTGGAAGTATGGCAGAATTCTGACAACATTATGAATACTTAGTCAAGGAAAGTATACATTAAACATCTTGAAGAGATTTGGAATGTGGAACTGCAGGCTTATGTCTTCTCCAATGGAGACTAATCTACATAAACTCAAGGAAGCAGCAACAGAATCACCTTCCATAGATTCTACTATTTACAGACAGATGATTGGGTCCCTTATGTACTCGGTAAATACAAGACCTAATATTTGCTATGCTGTTAATGCCTTAAGTTAGTTTCTGTGTGAGGCAAAGGAGATTCACCTAGTTGTAGTCAAACACATCATGAGATACTTACAAGGCATTCTTAACCTTGGGCTCAGATATGAGAAAGTTGAACTGGACCTTCATGGGTACGCAGACTCAAATTGGGCTGGAAGCGTTACTAACAAGAAAAGAACTTCAGGATGTTGTTTCAGTTTAGGCTTAGCGATGATATCATGGATATGAAGAAAGCAATCATCAGTAGCACAAAATTCCATAGAAGCCGAATACATTGCAGCAGCAATGGCCTTTCGGGAAGTAGTTTGGCTTAGAAAGTTACTTGTGGGACTATTTGGTCAAGCCATGAATCCTACGATTATTCATTGCGATAATCAGAGTTCCATCAAACTTTCTGTGAATCCAATTTTTTATGACAGGTCCAAGCATAGTGAAATTCCTTACCATTATGTAAGAGATATGGTAGATAGGAATACTATAAAATTAGAATACATTTGCACTGCAAATTAGATAACAGATATTCTTACCAAACCTCTCTCTCGAGTGAAGATAGATCACTTCAAGAAAAGATTTCATATGGTTGAATTGTAATACATTTGTATTTTTTAAATTATTATTAAAATAATTTTATTGTTAAGCTATTGACTGTTATGGGCTCCACCATTTGTATTCATTATTTAAGACATGACGATCTTTGAGATAATGAACACTGTTATAAAAGACATTATGAGAAATGACAATTTCTTAATTAATGTGCTGAACAATAGCGAACTACTGTCAGATCTAGATGAGTTTAAGATCACATTGTGATATAGACAATACTATGCCTATAAGTCGCAGCGCAGATAAAGGAAGAATTTAATCTTTCTCTAGAGTTTATCCTATGAACTGGTAGATCTTAACTCAGGACCATGTTGTGATGTAGGCCTGCCAGTACCTATGAGTCACAACTTGGATAAAGGAAGAATTTAATCAATTCTCCAGATTTTATCATGTATGTTGCATTCTATGCAATAATATTATCACTAGTATAAGTGATAAGTCATATCACATATGACATTGTATCATGTGTTCAATGATACCACATGCTACGAAGATTCAAATAGATATAGAGTATCAATCTTTGCTTGTTCATCTTAATTGATGTTGCTAGATATAATATCTCTCAGTATGATCATCAAGTTAAGAGGGATTGTCAATTTTGTAACTTTAAATCATATCAGTTTGATTACCGATCGTATTGATCTATTCTTGCATAAGATCTCTTCTTAATTCATTATATATTTGTCTTCTCTACTTGATAGGTATCAGCATCTCTCTTGGACAACATGGTTTATAACTAACTAGTCTCCTTGGTTAGTTTAGGTATTAAACTAAAATTCTCCTTGGAAAGTCGCCGATTTTGAGAGAACATTCAAGGCCGACTTTGGAAGGGGCATGTCCTTATATTTAATAGGGTGTGGTTGTAGTTAAAGGACACACAAAGAACATACAATCTGCTCCTTTAAACAAGTTCCCCCTATACGAATACTTGCAGAAGTAAAACATTTCAGAATAATAAATGTATTATTGACATCTCTTTATACAAGTCAAAACTGAGGAAGATCATCTTCAGCAAGCACAATAGAAGGTATTATCTAAGTTTGATCAACACAAAAATTGCAGAAACTTTACAAACAAATCTCTTGGTTTCTTTTGGTTTGTCCTCCATAGACCTAGCTTGCACAAATCATTGAGACCTAATGTCATGATTATCTGTATTGATTTATGTGTCAAGAACAAATTGTACTTTTGGTGTGTTGAGCACTTAGGATTGAGGTATACAATAAAGCAATAGCAGCCTCCATTGTTTGTCAAGGTTTAAAAGGAACTTGCAGACTAAGTCAAGTAAGGGTTTAAACAACTAAAATAGTAAAAAGGATGTGGATTGTACAGTTTACATAATCAAGACTAACCTACACCATGCACCAAATGCCTTAAGAGGGCTCATGGGATTGCAAGTATAGGACATTTCACAACTAGTTAATCTTGGAACATGTTATTAACAACCCTAACTATAGATAAGAATACTACTCCACAATCTACATGGGCATCATGTCAAAGTATTAACACTCCCTAGTTTCCATCTAGGACCCTCTTCCTATTATTGCATCAGAATTTGCATTTGATGAGTGATGTGAATTCTCCATTTATGCACTAGTGGTGTTGCGAAACCTTCATATATGTATGTTTGGTACTCATTGTATGCACGTGATTGGCATGTCTGTTGCAAAATATCCTTGTTGTGCTTATTGTGTTTGTAACTAAGTAATTGTTTCCTAGTTTAAAGCAGTGGGCCTAAGGTTCGACGTGTTTAAGTGGCACTGAACCACCATTGGAGCCACACAATCTCAAAGTTTGTCAATTTGGATAGTGTGTTGGACTCTTGCAAAATCGTGATACTTGTACCTCTTCTTTATTAATTTCTTCCAAACATTGTTATATGGGATATTGCGACATTGGTATAAAGTAGGTCTTTGAACATTATTGAACTCTCTAGTTATGGTCTATCCATATATTTGATGAGAGCCTTTTTATTGTAACAATTCTATAGGTTTGATTTGATAGATTTTTCTCATCATCTTATGTGGGTGATAGCATGTTCTACATAGTCCTAAATCTATGATGTTCAGCTCTAGTTTTCTTTAAAAATAGTAAAATGGGATATTGCAACATTTGTATTAAATAAGTCTCTGTACATTATTGAACTCTCTAATTATGGTACATCCACATTTGGGATGAGATCCTTTTATTGTCATGATTCTATAGCTTTAATTTTATTGATTTTGCACATCTTCTTGTGTGGATGGAAGCATGTTTTAATTAGTGCTAAACCTATGATGCTCAGCTCTAGTTTGCTTTCATACTCGAAAAGAATTTTATGATTATGGTGGGCTATCCAAGGATGTCAGTGTAAGCGCTTTTCAATTACAAAATGAAAACTATGCTCACCTATATATTTTAGATTGAGTGTACGTTCTTTCATTGTTTGTTGATAAGAAGCTTACTTTCTTGTATATTAATGCTTAAAGGGTTAAAATGACTTCAAGTGTTTGTGGTTTCTAAACATGTCAATTCATTGGTGAAACCCAATTTAGGACAACACTTTTATCAAGGTAGTTATGCCATGTTTAGTGTCTAGGAGGGTTAAGTCTTGTTCAAGCCTAGTCCTTCCTTGTCTTGGACTTTTTGCCCTCAAATTCATGGTTTTCATGTTTTACATGGGGCAACTCAAAACAAGTGTTGTGGTAAGAAGCCTTCAAGAAACTCAATGAGCTATTTCAAAGCTTCCAAGACCCTTAGAACCACATTTTGATTAGTTCACTATTTTAGATCACCTATTTTACCAATTAGGATCTCTCAAGCGACCCTAACTAAGAAAAGGGACAACCCTTGGAAATGAGTACTTCCAATAGTTTTTGCAAAAAAAATTGAAAGAGGTTACTCCTAGGCATCTTCCTTGCTTTCCTTGTACTTAACTTTGCATCATATTTTGAGTACTATGTGAGATATTCACCTTCTTTACACTCTACCTAAGGTGTGAGTAAACTAACGTCTCAATTGTTGTACTTCCCTATAGGTGGTTGGTTCTATTGTTTGAGAGTTGTAGGATGTGTCAATGCACCATATGCTTTTTCTTTTCACATTTAAGTTATGGTAGTGTGATTCTACATCCAATCAAAGTTGGTGAACTTGTATCACGACCTATTTATTCCTTCATGTGTGTGTATTGGTTGTCATGTTGTATCAAGGCAAGCCTTAGAGTGCATTAATGAAATCGGTGTTGCAACTACAATAGGAGATTTTGAATCACCTATTCTGTTAATGTCTTGCGCGACAACACAAGGCATTATAATACGTTAGACAAGAAAATTAGCAGCTTTCTAATAGACTCAAAAAACATAATTAGGGATCTCAAAAGCCTTAAAAGTGTACATTACAATCACATTCCACACATCAACAAGAAAAGTGCACAAGTCAACAAATCTACGAAAGGTACAGATCACACTACAAACATATGTAGCTAGTGCAAGCACCAGTCATGTGTTTCAAAACAATGTTTGAATCTTCATCCTTGTATTTTTCATAGAAGCGGCCACTACAAGTCAATTTGTCCATTTTTAGACATCCCAACATGGAGAAATGGCAATCGTATGGGACTACATATCCTAATCATTGATAAATACTTCCACATTCAACCAGACATTACAAGTCCATTAATAATCTTATAACACCCCCACAAGAAAAGGCCATTCTATGAGAATATACTGTGAGTGGATGGACCTTGTCAATTGAAGAGGACTAAGTTCCATAATCAAGCACTGCTTTTAGCATTACTTGCAAGCTTGAAAATAACTTAGTTGTTTTACATTATAGTGCATATACTAGTGTCAAAATAGCACAATTTATCTTCTTGACAATTTAATGTGTATCAGTAACTCTATCAAGAGCAAATCCATACTTGCAATAGTTCAAAGTACTAAACTTCAAGTTGCAATGTTATGCCTTATGCATACACAAGAAATTTCATAGTTTTCTAAGGGCTAAGCATATGGAATTTGTCAATCTATCTCACCTTTGTTCAAATGTGTAACATCCACTTATTCTTAGGTCTAAACTAACAACTAACATATAAAAAAAAATACAGTTATTACTTCACTTTCATAGGAACACAGTTATATCAGTTACATTCATGTGAATGAGATTAACAGTTAAAGTCAATTACATGAAATTTCATAACTAACAACTGAAAACACCATCAATAAATTTACTATGGAAATTAAATTCTATATACCATGGAATTTGAACTGAAGATCAATGTAGGGATGCTTCTACAATCACCCAGATTAGTCCACAAATATCACTTAGGATCAATTGACGATTACCATCAAATACCACTATATTAAAATCAAATGACGATTACCATCAAATACCACTATATTAAAATCAAATGATGATTACCATCAAATACCACCATATCATTTAGGGCATCACATACCACTGTATCAATTAAGGCATCGATTACCACTATCTCATTTAGGGCTTCAAATAGCACTATATCATTTAGGGCATCAATTACCATTGGATCATTTAGGGCATGAGATACCACTGTATCATTTAGGGCTTCAAATACTACTGTATCATTTAGGGCATCAATTACCATTAGATCATTTAGGGCATCAGATACCAATGTATCATTTGGCGCATCAATACCACTGTATCATTCCTTCCCTTCCGATTGCTTAATTGTGGCAATGACATAAGATTAGAGGATATGCTCATAATCATTATTCTTATAAATGAAAGACTAAAATAACAATCTATCAGATAAATCTATCTCTCACAAATAAATATATTCCACGTTCAGTTAGAAGATCAACCGATCTAACTAGTTGCCAATTATATTGACAATAAGAGTTGCTTTCATTTAAAGAAATAACTGTAACGATGATACAACTCAATTAATCTTACCTTCTCCTTGAATATACATCATAAAAGTAAAAATACCTGTTACCGATAATTGTTTGAATTGCTTAATTTATCTTTATCTGATGCATGATCGACATCTTGTAGAGAGAGGAAAGATTGTCAGGGGCTTAACCACACAACCTTGGACCATAACTTATCTCCACACAATCTCTAACGAGAAAGACCCTCCCTACCTAGAATAGAACATGGAACACCTTGTCAACCAATGAGCATCCTGACATCTAATCACACCACTCGACTTGACAATAGGAGAATACAGTAAACATGATCATGCGCGAGCTATTAAATGATTCCTTTCAAAATTGATAAACAATATTATGTCACATTTGATTCTGTTTCATGTTATTGCACATTCCTTTCTCTCACCTCTTCACCCTTTTCCTTGGCTATACAGCCGGGTGAGTCCCAGGTGTTTGAATTTCAAAGCAACCCACTTTTCTATTGATCCTTAACTGATAAAAGAATATTATATGTTTCCAGCTTATCACAAACTATGACTTGAAAGAATATGTTCTTTAAAACTAGTAGAAATATCATTAATTTTGATTTCCAAATTGTATATATAAATCATGATTTTATTGCATCTTAAATAACTCTTTCTCAACAGGTTCTATCCGATCATTATAACTATAGTTTAGCTGTTATGGAAATTGGAAACCAGTAGCAAATGATAAGAAGTATACAGCTATGCTTGGAACATGATTGATTACATAACCTGTGACAGTTTGGAAAAAATATGAGCCTAGCTGGCCGCTATGATTCAGCCCCTCCACAAACGTTCTTCAGGCGCAAAGTCCAGTGTACAGATGTATCACGTCTTCTGTAAAGAAGACCATTACAAGGCAAAAAGGGTTGGCAATGCCACGGAGGCAGCGATTTCGAACTGACATTTGCAAAATATCAGGTGTAAATCGAAGTCGGGAGTGAGAGGAAAGTCCGGTGCTTGAAACAAGATTGAAGTCGGGGCTTGGTAAATAATATATATCTCCTCCGCCTCTCTCTGGACTTCTTAAATAAAAAGGTAATGATCACAGAAGTCGTATGTAAGAACAAGGTAGTCGGGTGTTGTAAGAAAAATAAGAATAAAATGCTGCCTTCCATCTCCTTCAACTTCAAAATATATAATGAGTAATGTGATTCCTTGGATTCCAAGAAGCTGTAACATAAAGGAAATGTATTGGCTTTTGGACACCAAATAAATGTGCCAAGTGTTCAATCGGTTTTAAACAAGAAAAAGAATAAAAAGGATGGAAGAAAATTTGAAGGTTATAATTTGAAAAATATTATGGTTTATATCTATCTACATGCATGTAGATAAATTGGTGAGGTGGCATCATTATATTATAAAGAAAATAATATTGTGGTGTCACTTTATATTTATATCTGTGTACGTACATAGATATATATTGTTGTTGGTGAACATATATTAAAATAATATGGTGAAAGATCATTCAAAACCTTTGAGGTACGCATTATATTTTAATTAAGTTAATTAATGTTTTAAATTGTTTATTTCATAGCTCATGTGATTCCATCGATTGTTTATTTCATAGCTCATGTGATGGTGATGCTCCTATGCCTAATTCTTTTCTGACAATGCTTCCACCCCTTCGATGTGCTTCCTACAAAGAAATTCTCCGAAGTTAAATCATATTACCAAAACAAGTTATTAATCATAATTAATCATAACGGCTAACCGCCTTTTCAATTTTATGAATTCGTGATAATTAATCAACTTAGCATGTTATCTTTACATGAAATTATAACAACTAACCATCTTACCATTTCGCAAGATTATAACAAATTAAACTGTCAACTGACTTCATGTAAACCTCAATGGCTATATGAACATTTTAAATTAGGTCAAAAATTGGGATGTAACAAAATGAGCTTCAAAATCTCATTGTGGGTGTCCTACATAAATTAGCAATGGTATCAAATAAATTTTCACACAAGTCTATATCTTACGATATGCTTTCAAATAGATTTCATCATGTTCCTCAACACCGAATAGTCATTAGACATAAATGTTCTTTATAAACAACTCACTCTCGTCTATAAGGCATCCCCACACATCACTTAAGGAGACATCCAGACAAGGAGAACATACCACATACCTCCTTTTGGATTAACACTCACTCGTACAAGATTATATATCATGATAATAGGATTCATGAGACACCAGAGTAGTATTAAAATCTTGTCTAGTGCTTAGAAGTTTGTACTACTCATGGTTTGCCAAGATTTGGTGCTAAACACTACAAAGAAGAGTTTTCCTACAATGCAACTTATTGAATTCATCGTAAATTAGCGCAACATGTCAAAGAAGTATTGCAACCTAAGTCACAAGGTTCGAATTCAAGTTCGTTGATCATAAAATTTGGGTAAAATTCGACAAGGGTAAAAAATTGGGAAAAAAAATCGACATTAAATTTGACTAATACAAATTTATTTATTTTTATATACAAGTAATATATCCACAAAATTGTCAAAATAGTTTGACATTACTAAATAATTAAACTAAATAACTCAATATTATTTTAAAATAAAATAATATTATATTAAAGATTATAAAAATTTCAATGATGTTCGGAAAGGGTAAAAAATTCGCTGAAACGCAAATTTCATGGATGAGATTCAGCATATCCTGTGACTTAGATTGCAACACAGAGATGTTTTTGCAGAGTCCAAAGTCATCTCAACAAAATTACTCTCTAGCATTGGAGTACAAGAATACCACATGTCCCTAACACTACAATCCGCCTCACACATAGGGAGTCCATATACATCTCTTGAGGAAGTAGTGGGTATATCATACCATACTCATCCCCTTCTCAGAATTAGAATAGAAAGACACCAAATACATTCCTTGGAACTCAGTGGAATACATAAAAGATTTCACACTAGGAAAACCAAACGAAATGTAACACTCTTGAACAACTCCATATTCAATTTTCAGAAGTGGGTGATGTGCAAGCTGAAAGTTGTACACCCCACACAAGGAAGTCTAGCTGCCAGTACACAAAATGGAAGAATCAATCGTTGAGCACATGTGTCAATGTGCAACACTAGAGAACAAACAGAAAGACGTAGATATTTTTCTAGGAGATAATGTATATGTAAGAGTACAACCAATTAGCTCTCTTTCAAATGGAAAATGGATCAATATACCTTTGGGATATTGTGGATCATACATTGATATTAGCAAGGATAAGTGAAGTAGCATATAAGATCTAAGTAGCACCTCATGTAAAAGTAAACTAGCATTTTCATGTTAGCTTCTTAAATATATTCTATCAGCATAGAACATTCTGCTATTACTATTTAAGCTAAAATGACAACCTGTAACCTGGTTATACTACTGTTATAAAAGGCACCAAAAAAATTAGGAAAATTAGTTGATCAGGTAGTACCCTTGGGCCTATTGTATTATCAGATAAACCTTTAGAAGAAGAAAGTCTGGAGAATAAGACTGTTTATGAGAAAAGGCAAACTCATCAAAGGCAAAAGTCTTTTAAAATGGAATGGGGGTTGTTATTAGCCCTAGCAGGCCTTTACTCCCCAGTCAATTATATATTCTAGCTACAGAGGACAAGTCATATGAATGTCATCATAAAAAACAATTAGTTTTGTAGGGCAAGATTATGATGGACTAAAAATGATGTAAATACTTAGCGACTGAATTTCTCAATTTCCTTGCTTAAACTATTGAAAGTTGAAACATCTAGAACAAGACAAAAGAGTGGGCAGTTTCAACATCATTTGTCATGCACATAAGAGAACGTGTAACTACTTCTTTGTGAAGAAAACGGATTAGAAAGGAAGGATGCTTACAAACAAATCATTGCTTGTTGTCTTCTTAACACATTTCACTTCAAGTCCCTTGAGGCTATTGGACAGCAATGGAATGTCTGAAGAATCACAATCAAACACTGAAACCTGTGGAAAATTCAGTTCTATAGCAAATCTCTCTGTCTTGCTTCCAAGTGATTTGCCTTCTCTATTAAACCCTTCAATTTTCAGAGCAGTTAGCTCCCCAGACCTTGTGTGGAAGAGCACTGAATTGCGATTCACGAGACTGGAGGAGAAGAGGAAATGGGCAGATGCTAAAGTTGCATGGCCACAATGGTCAACCTGCCACAAAACCATAACGATGAAAAGAGAAAATAATTGAAACACATGAGAAAATGTACAAATTAAGTCAGACCATATTTTCTTTCTAACATCTAAAAATGATTCTATCCAGGTAGCTACCATTTTCAGCCATTCTATGTCTTACTTAAGCCATGTCCCAAATATTGTCTGTAAACAATAGTACCCATGCGAAAATATTACAAACTTCCACCCCTCATATCAGTTATGTCAGTCTGCAGTTTAAAAAGAGGAAGGAATAATGAGCAAAATGAGTTGTAGAGGAAAATTTTGGTACAGTAGGGTTACTGTATCCTTGAATATTTTACAATATAATGAAGTGCTATAATGATATAGAAGCAATCCAAATTGATTTTTTCATGCTGATTTCTGCCTGTGTCATCTTGAAGGAATTTCTAGAACTTAACACATTGTTGATCATGAAATTGTTTGCTTTTGTATGAAGGTTTATCACAGTAATGTGTCTCTATTTTTCAGGATTTGCTAGAGATCCTCCTACTAGTATCTGTACCCACAATTGATAATAGCCACATGTGTAAAATACCCATACATGCATCTTAAATAATCCACAACCAATACACAGTCAGTTTGGAATGAATGACAACCCTTGTTATCTATCATGTTGTGTCATCAGTCATCATCACTAATTTGACACTCCCATAAATTCCATCCCCATCACCAAGCCATAAAAAGATAACAGTAGTGGTTCTCTATGTTTTTGAAAATCAGAGTCAGCTTATGTGGGCAGGGACAGCAATAAAAAACCTGAATATTGGAATATTAAATTACAAATAAAATTTTAAAAATAAATTAAACAAATTTTAGAAATCTGCAAGTTTAAAAGCAAAGAAAAGGGTGCTGAATTTACAATGATAATTCATTGACCAATGGCCCATCTAATGATATGATATTCATTTCATCAATCACCCCTCTAACCTGGGGGCGCATTCCCCACCCTCCCTAGATCCCTAAGTTTCAAATATCAGAATGTCCCTAAGATGTAGAGACAGGGTGAGACCTCCAACCACCACTGCCATGACGTCTTGGGGACTTCTGGGAGTTTCTAGTCTCCCAACATCTGAAAAGGATTTTTTTTTATATTTCTTTTTTTTAATTTCTTTCTTCGGGATAGAGTCAAACCCTAGTTTGAGGTGAGCCCCATCCATTCCCTCCAAGCCTATTGAACCCCCTCGAATACTCACTTTTACTAACAATTTATTTTTTAATTTTTTCAAGAACAAAGAGAAAAGAGTGATTGAAGGAGTGAAAAGAGATAGGTTGAGTGAGTTCAGGTGAAAGAAGCTTGACAAAGAGCAAGAAGAAGAAAAAGAAGAATCTACACGAACATGAAGAGATTTTTTGAGCACACAGTAGGTTTTTTGCAACACGAATACAAGGATAGGTGGTGGCACAAGGAAATTAAGCAACATGCGTGGTGTAGAATGGTTTGGCAACATTCCTAGACTAAATGTGCACTTCCTCTTTATTCAATAAAACAGTGTGTTCTCGCATAAGTGTTTTGATCAATCTGCAAATATCAAATATACAATTGAGATCAACAAGCTTTGGAGTGTTCCTAATGACAATGCAATTGCAATGCCTGCTATATTGTCTCGTAATATATAGATTCTGCATAGCCAACCACATGCTTCTAGTCATACATTGCATCAAAGAACAAAATCCATGTCAAGACTATCGCCCACTCATAATTTCATAGCCCAATCACGGGACGGTAAAGGAAAACGAAAGTTGCAAAGTAACCCCATAGCTGAATTATTCAATGTGTAGTTGAAGGATGCCAATGGAAAATTCTTCTTTACCAATGGCATCCCATTTCATTAGCCTAATCTCCTTATTATAAAAAGATGATATCGATCGTGACAAGAGGGGCATCATATGTGCCACTAGGTAGCAAAAATTGAGGACAATGATCTTGTATAAGAACTATTCTAAGATAAATGTTTTGATGGAGAAGATGAAGGGCAAGGCATGTTGGGTGGAGCCTAGATACAACATAGTTATGGACGGATGGACAATCATTAGCAATCATCCACTCATCAACATCATAGGTACATGTATAAAGGGCCCATACTTTCTTAGGGTAGTTAATCGTACACAGCATTGCAACGATGTTGCCTTTTAGTTTGAGGTACTTAGGAAGGCCATTAAGGACATGGGAAAGATTGACTGGATTATAGGAGTGGTCAACAATGTGATAGATGTGCAATTGTTTATCTGCACCCACCATACTTCACATGCACTCTTCAGGAGCTTCATGAAGGAGTTCTTGAAACTAGTGAAGATCAGCTATGCATTCTATTCCATTCGCTTGTAGAGAATGATTGAGTTGCAAGAGGCGTTGTAACTCATAATTATGAATACAAATAGGAATTGATAAGTCGAGACCAAGACAAAGCATGGGAGAAGGGTGAAAAATATAGTGAAGAGTGATGTATTTTGAAGTGATGCAAAATACATAATCTCTATCATTGCTCCAAGTTTCCAAGTCATCAGATATAGGGATGGGGATGTGACTACCCCTTGGAAAGTGGGATGAGTGCATTGGTTTTATGCTAGACCAAATTAGGGCTTTTGTGCGAGAGTACCCACTTTGGCATTCTACAATGAGTACATTCAGCCAATCATTTAGCACAAATGGGACAAGCTCAACACTGCCTTGCATATGGTTGCTTGTTTTGAATCCTAAGTGGTACATGGCTAGGCCTAGTAGAACTACATCGATTCAGGATGATGAGGTGAAGGCTTAGGGTGATGAGGTGAAGGCATGGTTCTTCAAGTGCATTGATAAGATGTATGAACCTAATACTATTGGAGTGATTTGCATTGAGAAGACAAAACTTGCCACTCTTAGGGGATATTCTAATGTGACTGCATTGGATATACGAACTATGGCATAAAAGTACCCAGTTTTTTTGGTGAAACTATCATGGACAAAAATCAAAGACTACCACTCTAGGCAATCATTGTTATCTCAAGTTTCTAGTTTTTTAGTTGCTAAGAGAAATTGGTCTACTTATAGAATCATCCAATCTCTTAAGAGGAACACACTTACCGATAGGAGAGCAAAGAAGCTTGTAGTTGTACATACTGTTTTGTGTCTCATTGAGCACAAGACATGTGTTAAAAAAGAGAGTCTAGTAGCACAATGGGATGTAGAGCAAGAGGAGCCACCACAAATTGATGAAGATGCTACAACTTTAAATTCAGGGCTGGTTGGTGCTAGTTTGGAGGAGCTTGATGATTATGAGTTCAGTAATTTCAATGATGAGGAGTTTGCCTTCGGGGATGATTAAAGGCTTCCCTTCACTACATTTGGCATTTTGTACTTGTTCTGATATCATGCAACTTGTGGTAATCATATTTATAGCATTTTTTATATAATAGAAATATCCAATTCGACAATTTCATTTGTTAAATTGAGATTTATTTATTGTTCAAGTATTTCAGATTAAAAAGGAAATCTTAAATCTTACTGTTTAATATTTCCAATTTTGTTAGTTTACTAATTTGTCAAAGTTTCATTTGAAATTTCTATGGCTGAACTTATGAATCATGATACTAGTTCGAGATGGTATGCTCCTTATTCACAAAAAAAGAAGTCAAGGCTTTTCAATATCTGGATCAGTTCAACATGCTGGACCCTGCTGAACTAAACCAGCTTGAAAAGATGATGAAAGATTAACACATTTCCAGTGCAGAAATCTGCGACTTCTATAAGTGGCCATGAAGATTCCACAGGCCTAGTGACAATACACCTAAAGAATATATCCTTGCAGGCTGGAATAATGAATTATTTGATACAGACTTTCTACAATCTCTCGAAACTAATGATGGTTGGGGCTCAGTGAAGAATGAATACCACTTTTCTTGTTATTTTTGAGACTTTTAAATATTTGATATACTCTGAGCCATATATTGCTGCTCTAAACTCTTTGTACTTTATATACTTCCTATTTTTGATATATGGGCCACTTATCTGATATGTAATCAATTGTATAGTGGTGTTGTGTTTAGGTATTGAAGTAACTACAGAAATTTTGACACTTTTATGTTGATCATATTCAGCTGAACTGATTGTATCCAGTCTTTAAATTATTCTAATATCAAAGTTTCATTTGAAATGTAATTCTTATACATCTTTTAACTAGCTTTTTAAGTACTATATGTAATTGAATATTTTTTGGAAACAAGATTTCATTTTTTTTTAAACGATTTGGTTTTCATGGCTTTAGATAAAGTATAGATGGGGTAAAGGGTAGACACTTAATATCAGTCTCAAGTCTTAGGGTAAGAAAACAATATACAATGCATTTGATAGAGCCCTTGATAATTTCACAATTTTGATGTGGCATCAAAAAATGAAAGGGAAATAGATGAGTGGATAAATCTAGAGGATATACACACAGAATGGTATGAAGATTTCTTTCATTTGTATGGAGATAATTTATCTTGGCTTATATTTTTTGAATATTCTATAATTAATAAAGAAAATTATTTTCAGTCTAATTTTGATAATTTTCCTCTCTTTTATTATGAATATGGTCAAGAACTATAAGATCTCACAACTTCTATTGGAAAATTTTGTTTTATTGATGGTAAATCTTCTAATAATTTTTTTTAATCTAGGAACGAAATGTTCAGACAAAGATGACTGCACATGGTCATTGGAAAACAATCAAAAAGAGTGTTCAACATAAACCTTTTTTAAAACTTCAATTCACCTTGACAATTACTTAAATAACTCATTGAAATGTGTGTGAACGGAAATTTAATGAGGCTTGCATGTACCCATATGATATCTTTAAGAATGTAGACCAAATAACAGTGAAAGGGTTCATTCAAATCATCAAACAAAGTCTTGTCAAGCCTTATACTCGTAGTTTCCAAGTTTGAAATAATTGATATGTTCTGATTGTCAAAAAATTGGAAATTAAAAATTTGATTAAAAAAAAAAAAAAAAAACTTTGAGCTTTCTGCTGCATAAAGCGAATTTATCAAATACAAAAAATCCAGATTTATAACTATTCAACTTGCCTCATAACTTCATTTCCAAGTTAAGGACAATGAAGAGGAAGAAGGAGATGCAACAGGGAGTTCAATATGTGTAATAACCCACCTCTAATCTGCCCTCAAAAAAATGCTGATGAAAGCTCAAGGAATTTCATCAAACAATTCACATGCAAGGGACGTATGACTGATATAGTATTTCAGCTAGCTTCAAATGACTTTTTTCTTCAATTTGCATCAATGAAAATCTTGTGCTAGAAGACTACAATGGACTACACAATGACCTAACATGAGTGTGCTACTAATTTTGACAATATTCAGTGCATATATATGATCTAAGCATGAGAAATGAACACCTACAGCCAACTGGCATTTTTACAAACAGTTGGTATGCAAACTAACTAGCTGATAAATAATGATATTAAATTGCTTAAATGGCACCAACAACTATTATCTTCTTAATTGCAATGAAAATTACAATGCTCATGAAATATGGCCAAGACTTTGGCATTTACATGGATTACAAAATGATAATGCTGGTATAATGCACACTTACAGCTGAAAGCTTATAACACTCAAAAAAACAATACATAACAAAGAACCTGGTTGTAGATGGCTGTAATAATTTTCTCCTATGCTGCCCCTTCTACTTTTCTTTTTTCGAACTGCTTTTTCGGCCTACTTTTTCGCACCCACTTTTTCAGCCTGCTTTTTCGGTTCCGCTTTTTTCGGACAGCTTTTTCGTACCCACTTTTTTTCAGCCTGCTTTTTCGGTTCCGCTTTTTCGGGCTGTTTTTTCGTATCTGCTTTTTCAGATTGCTACAATGTTGAATCTCAAGACCATATCTTTCAATGGCGTCAAGATTTCCAACTTGAAGGGATTTTGTCCTTCAAACTATTGAGACATAATCTCCAGAAAATTTTCCAATTTTTTTTGATATCTCCAAGCATGCCTAAATGAGAGCTATCCTCTTTCTTTTAATCCCTTCCTCACTTGCTCCACGCTTCCGTCTTGCCAATGTGGGATAATACATGAGTTTTAATATTACTTCTTTTTTTCTTCTTACAAAGTCCATGTATGTACTCAAAAGGGGGGACTCTTGATTTTTTATAAAGTGACTTTATGAAACATTATAATATTTAATTTAAATAGTCACTTTACCGTTGTAACTTCAAACATTAAAATTATATACCAAATAAACTCGAAATTCCACATATAATAGCTCATCAGAAAGAGCCCAACAAAACACATCTCATCCTGTCACTGAAAATTGAAGGCACTGCATCCCCTTATTGGCTTACTAAAAATAGTAAGTCTTTCCGAAAACCCAACAAATGAACTCCGTTTGGCCTGTAATTAAATTTGACTAGGCCAAATAACCTTAGGATCCCTTTAGAAGTCCTGGTTAGCCCTCGGGACCATACAAAAATGGGCTAACGACAACATAACTCCAAACTGGCTAAGTGGGGGACATTACAATATGGCTCTAAGATTTGCGGAAGAGATTTCCGAAGGGCAGTGTGTGTTGTGTTCCTAAACAAAAAGGAATCACTCTTGATGTTGCTCTGTAATTAATTAATAATGTCTCTCAGAAATGGTCTAAACCACATAAATTGGTGTTTCCATTTGCATATGTTTTCTGTTGCACTGTTCTGTTTTCTGAGTTTTCTTCTCACATACTGGACAGCGTGTTATCCTGTTGTCACTTTTTTTATGTGCACATTTACTGTCTGAATAAATGCTTGATAACAATATGGATCACAGATTTTGAATCAGCATTCAGATCTGTTTTGAGGAAGATCTTACAGTCTGGATCAGGGAGTCATGAAAATATGGACTATCATGTCTAACTCACATATTCAATTTTCTTGAGTTTAAAAAGACAAATAAGAAACCAAATGGGATTAATTCTAAGAATGAATAAGAAAATCTCACGAAGAGGCCAGTTAGAATTGGTCACATAGGAATAAGATTAGTCGATATCTGGAAGTTATAATGTCTTTGTTTTGTCATACTCAGAAGCTAAAGACAGATAGCTATTTGTATCAATGCCAAAAGATCATTTTGGTCCTTCATATAAATGTATCAATCCAAGCCAGTAGTCAGTTGAACACTTATGGTCAGACTTGAACAGCCTTTCCCACCATAAGAATATTATATCAAATGAAACTTCTTTCGTCAAGATGGATGCCAGCTGCTCTCTGGTAACCCATCAAGGCCCTAGGGTCTATTTACGCAGTTGCAGCAGGATGACTACCTGGGACAATCAAGTTTTTTTGCTATGAATGTACATGGCACTTACAAAGAATATCCCGAAAAGCATCCATCAAACAAAGTTACACGACCAGTAGATGTTGCCATGGGAATTAGGCCTAAAATTACACTGTGTGAATAATATTCATACTTAACTGGGGTCCTTTACAATGTACTGTGCAAACACTTATAAAGCATTGCATTGCTGTTCAATGGTTCACCAAAAATCGCATCCTTGCAAGTAATAAAAAAACAATAATATTAATGGCTTAATAGCTAAATCTAGAATTCAAAACCACACAGGTGACTTTATTACAAAATGTAAGCCTTATTTTCCAGCATGCCCTCTTAAGGTTTGCAATACAAAAAAGAAACAACATGCTGATCAATTATAACTTCATATTCTTCAGAAGTTTCTCTTTGAAGATAATTTTTGGAACAGGTAGAACTCTATCAAGTTGCCTTGCGACTCCCATAAAAGTGCAGCTTCCAAGCTAAATTCTCAACCTATAGATACCAACTCCCTAAACTCACAAATCAGAAATCTTCTGACTCATTGGACAACCATCAATTCTGAGATTTATCATCAATGCTCAAAGTTGTCTCACGATCCTTGTAATGGTATAACTCCCAAGATCCACAAACGCCCAAAGTATCTATGCAGCCATCCATGCTGAGTTTTGTCTATGATAAATCTCTTTGTTACCTTCAACAAGAGGGTCTTTTAAATTAAGGAGTCATATCCCTATTAACATTTGTTGGAATTTCAATAATAGCATTTCATAAATCCTCACCAAATGCTATATTAATTTGGCTTTGAGATCCCTTTGAGAATGTCTTGGGTGTGATTCTACAATTCTAGGTTGTGCGATTGATGAAGGGTGCTCCCCTTGCTACCACAAACACATAATAGAAACAAAGAAATAACAGCAATCAGCGAGAACAAAATATGAGCTTCTCATTATCGCCGCAAATGCGGAATTACAGAATTTTGAAATACAATATGCAAACCCACATGGGTGCCTTACAATAATTTGCAACATGGAGCTATGAACTATCACCCAAAGTTGTCCTAGCCAATGTACGAGCATTCCTTAAATAGACATTTTTACACCACCCGGGAAGTTTCTAGACATCAAACCCTAACCCTTGAGACAGACTAAATCTAAAATTATATATAGAGTCTGCTTGATACACCTTTGACACATATTTTGGAAATTTTGGTCGGCCCAACTTCGGAAGGCCATAACTTTCGAACTGTTGCTTCGATTGGCTATTATAACCACTTTTTGAAATCCTTAGCTTCTGATCTACGAGGCCCTACTAGCGCAAGCTCTAGTGGACCCCATTTCGAAGCCCATCCGGGGCCTCTATGGTCTTCAACGGTGAGCCTGAAGTTTTTATACCAAAAATCCGCAATAAATCCATGAATACTCATGATATGGCATTGATCTTCAACTGGTAGGTTGATATATCCAAGATGCACATCCACCTCTAAAATTAGGACATTTTGAGCTCGTATGACTAACTTACTAAGTAGCAAGCCTCCAGAAACAACAACTCTGCACTGAGACAACCCTTATTCAAGAAACAAAAAGGAAATATTTTTGGGTGATGCAAGATTGCTCTTACACCTAGGATGCTCCTGCATCAGTGACCTCTTTTCTTGCAATATCGACGTTCAGAGTCTTATTTTTCTTTATCTAATCTTCTATTGTTATATCATTAATATAATGTGCTCACGTGTCCAGAATCACCTTTTGAATCTCTTGCGATTGCTCTTTTTTCTTCGGAAAAGAAAATAAAATTCTACCTCCCCAAATTCCCAAATCACAAATCTTCCAAATTATTGGACAACCAAAGAGCTCCATCAAGTTCTTGTATAACTCTTGTAAGCGTATAATTCCCAAGATCCATGAACTCCTAAACTATCTACGTGGAGTTTCATCCATACTAATTATAATCCTATCTTCAAGAAGAGGGCTCCTTAAAAAAAAGTAGTCTATAAAAACTATTAACATGCTTTGGATTTTCACTAAAAGCATTCAGTTGATCCTCAACAAAGGCTAATCAACTTCATTTTATTTGTCTTTGGGCTTTCTTTTGACAGCATCACTGACCTCAATTCTATAATTTCAAGTTGTGTGACCTCTTCTCTTGCAGTGATAACATACAATCTCCCCTTTCTCTTCATTTTATCTTCTATAATTATTTTATGAATATATTGCACTTTCCTATTGAGAATCACCTTTTCTATTTTCTACAACTGTTCTCTTTTCTTTAGCTAAGAGAGCTGAAATCATATTTTTCATAAGGAATAAAATGACATTGTTGAATTTAGAAGCCCAGTTGCTTAACAAAATGGTTTTAATAACCTGATTCCTAATCATTTACTGAAGCTTACGCATCTGTTGTCCAATGAAAGATGTCAAATTGCTTATGTGGCTTGTCGTAGAAATTCCATTATCCATCAATCTATATAGCTGAAATTATGGGGAAAACATTGCATTCATTTTTTTTGCTTGAAACAACTTATTCAAATTATCCTATATTTTCTTGGATAATTTCTCTAGATCTAAATGACGTATTTCAAAATCAGAAGAAAATATATTGTGTCAATCCAATAACCTATTTGCATCTGTTGCTGGTTTCCCATTTCACTCCCTATTCCACATTCATCGTTGCATTTAATTTTTTATTTTGCAAATGCAAAAGTTGAGGCCTGAATATTTGTCTGATAAAATCTCCATTTTAGGAAAACGCCTCATAAATTAAAACTAATCTACGCCAAAAAGCAACCCAGCAAAGTAAGAAATTGAACCCTCACACCATTTCAATATAAACTACTTATTCTCCCTAATGTCGGCAAACTTCAGAGCTCACCATTCATTAACTAACTCGACAATTTCTATAGCAGCTTTACAAGTCTCAATATGAAGTATGAAAAAAGATATTTAAACGAATCATACCATCTACATTACCACATTCAGAACCCCAAAGTCGAGAGTTGATTCGGTCCAAATTTGTACAGTGCAAATTCATTCGAAATTTGTCTTTTGACTGAGAAATATGCATTGAATTTTGTCAAAAGGACCCTGTAGGAATTTCCTACGAATTTAACTGACTTTACAAATGCCAGTGTGAGTCAAGACAGAATTTGGATCAAATTTGGTCAAATTTGGTCAGACGTTGGTTATGTTGACTTTTCAATATAGTTTCCTTAACTTTTTTTTGACAAATACAGCCCTAAAAGTGACAGCATATATACACACCTTGGTAATACATGGCACAACTCTTATGCTTTATCATTTTATATTTTATCGTAGCAAGAAGGTCTTCTCACATGGCACAGCATCTTCTCACATGGCAGTTACAGGTCTTCTCGCATTCTTTTCACACGGCGGTTACAGTCTTCTGGTCTTCTAGCAGGGAGTGTCTAGTCTTCTAGCAGTGAATTACAGGTCTTCTGGCTGCTAGTACTGATGCTAGTGGCACTTTTTGTGCTTCACATTCGCAAGAGCAGAATGATGATGATTTGTTTGATGATTTCCTATCATATTAGATCACTGATGGCTGCTTATTAATGTTAACATTATTGTTTTGAACTGGAACATTGATCTGGTGGTGATTTTGGCATTTTGTTATGTCATTTGGAAAAAAACATTAATATATGTGACTGTATATTTTATATGTTGCTTTAATATTAGCATAGTAGTGTATGAACTTATTTATTGCCACATATATATACATTTATATTTATTTATTTTATTTTTGAAAAATATTGTTTGGACAAACCCAAAACAAATCCAAGCCAAATCCAAAAGAGATTTTGGACGAATTTCGAACCGGACTCTCTGACCCACATCCGTACCAGAATCTGAACCACCAACTTAGCATAACATGAATACATTTACATTTATTTATTTTATTTTTAAAAATATTGTATGGACAAAACCCAAAACAAATCCAAGCCAAAACCAAAAGAAGAAACTTTGGATGAATTTCGAACCCAACTCTCGAACCCACATCCGTACCAGAATCTGAACCGCCAACTTAGCCTAACATGAATACTGTTGCTGCCTTCTTTCTTAATATATTTGCACCAATGAATGTTTTCTGATTGATGATATTCCAGCACTAGCCTTGTTTACTATCAGAAACGAAACATATTTGAAACTTGAAAGTTTCAGTATGTGTTCTAATAGATAAATATATAGAGCTCCTGGCTACAAAATAATCAGATATTGTGTCGCTGCACAGTGGCCAGTGAAAGAAGTGGATATATGCAAACAAATTTCAGCCTTATAGTTGGCAATGAAGACAGTGAATTAAATCAAATGAAAGGCACCTGATATATCCTTACATCAAAAACAAAAATCAGCAAATATAAGACAAGAAGATCAGAAACCACCACGCAGCATACTAAAATGGCATTTCCGCTTGACTATAAACATATTTCAGCTTTGGCGGTTCGCAGTGGCGGCAGCACATCAAATCAGATTAAAAGCTCCTGATGTGTGCTTATGTCAATGACACAAAGTAGCATATACAAGACCAAAAGACTATTGAACTACAACACGGCATACTAAACAACTCTTCCTATTGACTACAAGCACAACTTACAACAGCTGGAAGCTCTTCAGAAAATTACACAGAAAATAATATTAAGTAGCAGCACCATGGCCGAAGATCAAAATGGATGTATGCAAACAAATTCTAGCCCTAGCCACTGGTAATGATGGCAGTGAATCAAATCGGATGAAAGGCACGTGATACTTCTTTACAAAAGCCAGAAAATAGAGAATACACTTTGCAGCAGTTGGAAGCTATAGATAAATTCAGCTGGAAGCTATAGATAAATTAAATGAGAACGAGAACATTTATGCTGGATTCTCCCTATGACTACTGAAGAAAAATATCGACAGGGCATTGCTGGATTTTGCCAGCAACTGTTATGAAAAATGATATCTGAAACCTTATGTTCCTGATGGATCTGATTTGTTCTGTTTGCTCTAGTAAATAACTTTTCTCCATATAACCGCGTCTCTTATCTGGAGTTCCAAAACAGGGCTTTCTCTCACAAATTCTTCCAAAGCACAGGATCATAAATTGCTTTAATACTGTGTTGCATTTTGCAGGCATATTGTTCAATATAAACCATATTCATGTTCATTTATATCTTTTAAGATGTAAACACCACTAAATCACTAACAATAAGTTTATTTCAAAACGTAAATCTGTTATCTGGTAAAAAACAAAAAACTAAACATACATCCTTCACTCACTGTACATAACCTTTCCATATAACATAGAGTATCACACCCATTGTCCTAAAAAAACGAGCATCAGTTGTCCCAAAAAGCATACATCGAGCAAAGGTACACAACCAGTAGAAGCGGATATGGGCATTCAGCATTGAGGAATTCGGCGTGCAGTATCATTAACATTTCGAAGAACATACGCTAGCAAACTCAAAAAATACAATTACGTCAGAAGTAAACCTTCTGTAATACTCAATCTTACCTGGCAGAAATCTCAAATACATAGGACCATAATACTCCCCTTTTCTCAATATAGTAGCACCTATAATGTTTTGCCAGCAATCCCAGTTAAGCACTGCCCATGGGACCATTCTGCACCTAAATTCCAGACATGAACTATCCATTCCAAAACCTTAACATAACCCGAATCCTAAAAGTGTGCCATCTCAATTTGAACTCAATCCAAACTAAAAAAATTTAGAGAGAACCAACTACAAAATCGCTAACCTCTGTTACGGGGGTGAACCATCTCAGTTCAAATTCTTCAGTCTCATTATCTAGAGCATTTCCATTTTGATAGGCATTTTCTCTTCTTCTTAGGAAAGCAGTCTCTGATATATTGAACTCTGCTGCAACGGCCTGCATCCACTCTGTATCCCTCTCCTCCTCCAACAAACATACTGCGGCAGGATTCCCTTTGAATGGTTTGTCTGTAAATGAATCAATCTGGAGGGCAAACAAGTATTCAAAAAAAAGAAGAAGATGTCAGAGGTTTAACTTAAAGCAGAGCTTTAGTAATTACATACCACCGCGTAGCTTATCGAGCCAGACCCATTTTCTGCCATTTCTATGAGATAGTGCTCGACTGGAAATCAATTCGGATCTGGCTCCCTAATTGAAAGCAGCTCTGTTAAATAGAATGTACAAACGAAAAGGGATCGGCCAAGTGACATGATTGGTACAAGTGATACTTCGTTTTATGTCGGATGCCGTGGAAGGGCGGCTGCTCATATTTCTATTGCGCACGTGGTCCTTAGATTTCATTTACAAAGAAATGAATAAAAAGATTTTAATAATGTTGAAGGGATTAAATTTCGAGGTAGCTATCAAGTTCTTTACATTTGAGCGAGATTCTTCTGGTTGGTAGAGTGAGGTTCTTTACGGGAGAGCTTGTCGCCTCTATACCTAAAAAAAAAAAAACAACTTCTCGTGTTTCATTTTTTTTTTTTCAATTTTAGCGCAATTTTCATTTTATATTTGAACTTGATAGTCCTTTTGGATAGTGCAACTCAAGCAAATCAAGATTTAGTTTGACAATTTCAGCATAATAGTAAGTCTAGTCAATGTAAGATTGTTATCTAATATATTTAAGTTGCAAATTTTATTGTTAAAAATTTATTGTGACATTAAAAATCTTATTAGTTGTTCAAGTTTTGAGTTCAACTTGGCAATGTTGTATTAAGATCTGTGATTTGTAGGACAACTTCCGGGTTAAATGGTTGTGATTTTCCTTTTGACCCTATGTGGAAACAATATGATCTAAGAACCTTTATCATCCTATGGAAAGGGACTCTAAGAGGTGTCGAATTATTGGTATTATTGGTCAATGGAAGTAGGACTTGCGAAGGATTAGATTTTTTTTGATTGTCCTGTGTTGGGCTCAACAATGGAATCAAGCTTCTTTTTGGGATAAAGGTCTTGCATGAGAAAGATTTCATCGCATTGAGCCAATATGAAGATGGGTGGGATTTCAAATCTAAACAACAAAATGTAATTTTTTATTTTAATTAATAGAAACCTCTCTTTCAAAACCAAAAAGAAAAGTTGGCTTTGAGATTCTTTTCTCTTACCTCGAGTTTTTTTTGGATTGTAAAAGACTATTATAATTTCATTTATATATTCTCATCTTTTTTATTGCCTTATTCTATTAATTTTCTTTCTTTGATTCTGAAATCGTTTCATAGATTGTACACTTCCAAGTTATCTTTATTAGATATGAATATTCGTGTTGGGTATGGAGTCCATCATGCATTGATCTTTTGTCTCTAGTGCCCTATTATGTACAACATTGGAAACCTTATTTTGCATTACTCATTAGGCACTCCATCTTGTGATCACATGCTTGCATCATATGTTTTTAATTTCTTTGTTGTGTCTGGACAGTAATGATTTAATGTCCTAATTACTCTCTCTTGTTGCTCTCAATTTTTCTTCATGTGACCTTTCTCCTCCCTTCAATGATGGTTATTCAAATTTTGAACATTTCTAATAGTTTAAAATTCCCACTGCTAAGTTATCATTTATTGTATTCATGGAAAACTATTTATTTTTCCTAAAAGGATCTAATGCAAGACTAAGTTTTGATTTTGAGGTTGCTTATCTAAAACAATAAAGCTTTTTTATAATGTCAAATGCAGAGTGTTATTTTCTGAATGATGTTTGTTATAGTGTGTGTGATAGGCAATAGCTACTCTATAAACAAAACTGTTGTATATGTTGGACATGGAATTGTTGAACATGTACAAATGTTGAGGGGGTTGAATTACCATAAACCAAAATCCAACTATATATTAACTCTACAGAATATTAATTCAAATTAGTAGAAGTCAACAATGAGCACATAACATACACCGTACAAGAACACCAAGAATTTTATACAAAAAATCTAATGAAGGAAAAATCATGGTGAGAGTCAACTCATATACAAAACAAGTTTCCAAGAGGCTCATTGTCATAATTATAGCCAAGACATATGCTATCTTAGAGAAAGATATAATAGACCTATAAATTAAAGATCACTTTTTCAAAAGAAGATACAATTAAGTTACAAAGCAATATAGATAATATGAATAATTGTGGAAGAAGCATCTAACTAATATTGATAATGTAGTCTGAATTGAAGGCCCAATTCTTCTATTATACTGACTTTGCACACTTAGTCTGAATTGAAGCCCCAATCTTTAAATTTGTTGGTATAAATAAAGTAACTCGTTGAACTGGCAAACACAATATTTTAACAAGATAAGCAATGTATTCTTCAACAAGATGAAGATCATGGTTTGAAGCTCCAACAACCCTAAAACCAATGTTATTGGTGTAATGCACAATCCTCAATGTCTTTCCAAAATTGCAATCCCAAATCAATCAATGTAATAAAATGCAGTTGTCAAAATGTGATATGGAGTTCAAACTATTATAATTTTTTTTGTGAAATATATCATGACTTGAAAAATTGATAGTAGGGTCCTCTCACCTAAATAATATAAAACCCTACAACACGCAACCATAAGATGCAACATGGTGAAATGGGGAGAAAGATACTAGCACATTGACATAGGAAGATGCACTAGTTCAACACTTAGACGATTTCTTCAATCACTCAAATATGATTTTGAGCACAAACATCAGCCACACAACACTCAACCCATGAAAACAACTACCAAGGTGAACAAAACATGTTGCCAAACCAAATTAAGAGTAATAATACATACCATAACTCTAGGCTACTATACTCACATTAACATGGCACAACTGCTCATAAATATATTTCATTATGCATCATTTGAACTAATACAATCACTCTCCAATATTCACTAATAACCATAGCATGTACCTATCGATTTGTTTTATTGACAACAAATATGTAGAAGTTGCCAATCCAACTTCATGAAGCCAAGATCACCTGCATGCAAAGTTAACCTGTTACCGGGAAGAATGGAATAATAAAGCAAGGGATTGGGTTCTGAAAATATGAAATATTATATTATTAGACAAACAAATTAAAAAAGTATACAATGATTAATCCTTATAAACTATATTTGGCAATCTAAAATAAGAAACCCTAAAAAGAAATCATTTAATAATTAATATAATTATTAATGTCACTAATGCATAAAGTGTTATCTTAAGAGAGAAGTAAAGATAACTTAATGATCAAGTCAAGATGACTTAATAATTAAGTTATTGCTTTATTCTTACACCCCAATCACTTAAGATGAGTGATGGTAAATCTAGAAATAATGCATGAAAAGAAAGGAAACTAGAATGTAGAAAGAAAATGTGGGCCCCTGCAACATGGCTTGATGAGGTTCCCAATCACAATTAAAATTTTGTAAAATAGATAAATGGAGAAAACCACATGGGAAAAAATCTACTCTGAGAAGAGATAGAAAGAATGTTGAAAAATCTAGTGAAGGACTGGAAAAACCTCCAAACTAAAGAGTGTCCCAGAAAATAGGAACAAAAGAATGATCATGAAGAACACTACTAAAGCATGAAGAAGTTACAAAGCTCTATCAAAAAGTAAGTTTTGATCTGAAGAACCTCCATTAAAATAAAACGTGACTAGTGTTTCCCCCACTTTTGTTCTTACCATGATAAAACAAGTGAACTTTAGATATCAAGTCAAAAGTGGTATTCTTCTATTTTTCTTATGGTGAGTCTAAGTCTAGTTTTCCTTAAGCTAGGAAATATTTATCAGGTTCCCTCATTTGACTTTTCTTCTAATGAATTGGGTGGGTTATCCTAAATTGATGTCTCATAATGGGTAAGTTTAGTATCTAACCTGATAAAGATCATGTTCCATTTACTCACGACATAATGCAGATATTCAAGGATGACTTTCAAATTCCCATTCTTTATTTTGAAACTTCTACTAGAATTTTCAGTTTTCCTTCTCCTCGGTGGGTTTCAGCCCATGAGGGTGGATTTTCAATCAAATGGAAAAGAGACAACAAAAATGTTAAGGAATGCTCAATCTTCTTAAATAATGGTGAAAGAACCTAGTCAAAGGTGGTTTGATTTTCTTTGAAATCCAATTGATAGCTTTTATTTAATTTGTGCATCTCTATTGCAAAGTTGACAAGTCAAATGGCTTAGAGATCAAATTCAGATCATTAGATGAAGACTAGATCAACAGATGACATTTTGAGATGAAATTATAATGGTCCTTAGAGATGTATCTTCCTAGTTGTTAGATCTAAAAGATCAATGCTCACCACACGTTTGCAAGTGACTAAGGATAACCCATAGTTAATGAAACAAAGATGCGAAAAGTAACCAAAGAATTCAAATATTGAATAGTTGCATAGTTGCTGGTGGTTAGAGGTAATCTAGAGTTAAGACGACGATGGAGTGAAATAATAGAATTAAACTTTTTTGTGTGATCACAGTCTGAGAAAATGCTAAGGAATAAACCATAGCAATAGTGTGAAAGACAATAAAAGTTGAGGTGAAAAGTTTTTGCAAGATTGGTAGCTAAGAAGCATTCAAGACATTTTAAGTCGCGACCTAGTGAATATGATTACTGAATGCTTAAATTTCTTCATTCGCTTGGTCATGTAGTTTAAGTGAATGAGAACTATTATGTCACTAATTGAGTAGAAGCGTATAAATCACATGATCGTAGGGTTGCAAGAAGGTTAAGTTAATCACAAGTCAAAGTTGTGAAGTAGCAAAAATTGAAGATCGCAAGGTCGCAGGTAGTTAAGGGTAATCTAAAGTTAAGGTTGCGACAGTGCGAGAGACAACAGTGGTTAAGATGAACAGTTTTCGCAAGGTCACCAGTTAAGAAGCATTCATGACATTTTAAGTTGCAACCTGGCGAAAGTGTTAATAGTTAAGACTTAAAGCAAATAATTGCATTGTAATGGGTAATTAGGCAATTAAATATTTTAGGGTTGTGAAACTGCAAAGGTACATGACGATTACACATGGTCATGAGGAGTTAAACTTAATTTTGAGTTTAAGTAGTGAAGCTGCGATTGGTAAACTAGGACAGTGATTGCATCGTCTCATGGTTAAAATACAAGCAGAAGTTATGAGTTGCAACCCAACGAAAGTGATAATAGTCAAAATTTAAAATAAATAGTCTCATGGTCATTGGTGGTTAAATGAAACCTAGAGTTAGCACAACGAAGCAACGAAAACCATTGATTGCATGGTCATAGGAGTTAAAGATAAATCATGAGTTAAAGTAGCAAAGTTACGAAAAGACTAAAGATCACATCATCGCTAGCAATTTAAGTCAACCTTAGGTTAAGGTTGCGAACAAGTGAAAATCTATTGATCACATAGTTGCATTGGAAGAAGACATCTAATGAATGATAGTTGTGAAGCCACAAAAGCCAATCATCGCATCATTGCGTCCAGTAAAGATATCAAATGAATGATGATTGCAAAGAAGTGAAAAGGGAAAATCTAAAAAGGGTTTTAATGTTTTAATCATGATCATTGATAGAGGATCGATGTTAGAGATTTAAATCTGTAGTGACCGTTGGGATATGAAATACAATTTTTGGTGCCAAGATGACTACTACACATCAGAGAGGAATATGAATCATTTTTTAGGGTTTTTAAATATTTATGCTTCCTTTCTCTAATGTATTGAATTACAATCAGTAACCGTTGGATTTCTAAGTGATTCAAGTGCTCTATTAATGTAATTGATGAATCTGTAACTAGCTAAGAACTCTAAGAAGGAACCTATAAATGTAACTTTGATAGTTAATGAAAAGGTCAACAATTTTTGGTGTGAAATACTCATTGTTGGAGAGACAAGTATTGTAGTGTTTGATACCATTGATTTACTATTCCATGCATATGTTAGTCTGTGTATTTCTTTCAAGTTAGATTAGAAATCAAAAAACAAACAGAGTTTTGTATTGAGCTTTTCAATTTAATGAACTTATAAGTAATTAAAGAATTACTAAAGTCAAAAGAAACACTTCTATTATAGTCTTGCATCTTAGCATCATATCATATCATTCTACATATAACTCATGCTACAAGTTTTCATAATTGCATGATTAATTATGTGGATTCATAAGATGTGTGAATTTTTGAAATTAATCTTATTTCAAGACCAACCCATTGCTCGAGTTAGTCCTACCTAGATCTAACTTGGTTTACCTCTTCTATTCTCTGGTCAAGAACACCATAGTAGGATTAGAAATAAACAAATTCTTTGAAAATCATATATAAGGGAGCTATACCTATAATTGAGAGGGAAATTAGTTATCAAATAACATTTTCCCAAATGTTTTGTTCAATTTTTCTTTACACAATTGGGCACTTTGGGAGTTATTATAAGAAAGAACAATATGTTTACCAATAGATTTTTGGCGACTTTGTTGGGGAGATTGAACAATCGCTAGACCAAAAAAGAAATATATCATGAGGAAAAATGGTGCTCTCTCATGAGAACATGTTTCCTATACTCCAACCTAACCTTGGATTTTAAGATGACTAAGAAGACATAATTTCTTCCTTGAATACATTCATCTAGAGATATAGAAGAAATACTGAACATTACAGGAATCTTAGTCACATGCTTGAACAAGAAGAAGCTAGATCTGAAGCATGAGAAAGAGAAATCCAAAGGAGAGAACTTTAAAGAGTAGAATGCAAAGCTGAGCAGTAGTGTTAATTCGAAGCTCTAGATCAAGGAAGATTTCTCAAGATTACCAAAGAGCAAGGTGGACAAGATTCTATATTTGAAAGGCTTGCAGAACTTGGCTTCCCCATATTAGAAGTAACTTAATGAAGAAGTGATAGGAAGAGCATAAGCATATCACCTTCGCCTCCTAAGACACAAGCTCCATTATCTTCTACTTGTCAAGGATTGATCCTAATCAAAGTAGTTGCTCCTCCTATTATTAATTTTTCACAATACCTTGCACAAGCAGTCATGGAAGCTACTTGGGCCACTGCAACTGGTCCTTTACAAAGTGCAGCATATCATCCACTTCCTATAGGTTCCAAGAAGAATCTTCCCAGATTTTTAGGGGATGGGAAAACCTCTATGGATGATCATATAAAATCTTTCAATGCAGTAACTCATATTCTGGGAGTAGGATATGAAGATGTGGCTACTAGATTGTTCATTGGAACATTGGTCGAAGCTATGGCCAATCTGTTTTATCATTTAGCCGATGCTTCAATCACAATTTGGGACACCATGAGAGCAACTTTCAAAACAAGGTTTAAAACAACTGAAGATGAGCATGCATTGTTAGCACATATAACATCCATCAAGAAACAACCTTCTATAAGTATGAGAGATTTTGTTGCTAATTTTAACAAAATCACTAACACGATCCTTTTGGTAGATAGGCCTACTACAGGAAACTTGAAAAATTTCTTCATAAGTATGAACTTTAATTTAAGAAGATCCCATCTTGCTAATTTGGAAGCAACGTAGAGAACAACTGTGGAATTAGAAGATGATATGATCTTGGTGAGAAGATGGAAACACAAGATACAAACTAAAGCTAGTCTCAGTGGTCCTACCTCTTCAGAGGTTGAAATGAACCAAAAGTTGTCAAATGAGCTTATTGCCATGAAGAGACAAATTTCCAAATTCAAAAACCCTTATCAGCAGAATTTCCAAGACCAGATTAGAAAGAATAATGATGGAAGAAATAACGAAGGTAGAACCTTACAATTGACTGGTCCATAACAAAGGTTGGCTATAAAAGAACCTCCTATAAAGGGAAACATGTGTGTATTTCATTTGACAACGAACCATGATGGAGAAAGTTGTTAGTCCACATGATACAATTACTGATGACTAACAAATTGAGCACCTCAATGTCGGGGGCTAAAATGGATTTGTGCTCGAATGGTGACTCTGTAAATTTATTTTTAGAGTATGAGTTCGACTCAAAATGACATGGAGAATGCTATGATACTATAGATAGTACTGCATAAACCATGCTCACCAAAAGTCAAAAAGGAAAAACCACAGTTTCTAATTCTCCTTGAGGAACTCATGATCCATCTACTTTAGGTACTAAAGATGTTAGTCAAGGAATGAAGATTCTCCAATTGGGTAAGGAACAAGGTCCCTTTGATTTTATTAAATTTTTCCAAGGTTCCAAAATTCAAATTTCTCCTATAGATTATTTGAAATCTAATCCCGTTGAATTAAAGAGATTCATAGACTACTGTAAAAGTGATTATATAAATTTGAATCATAATGTTGCCTTGTCCTCAGAAGATGAATCCTTGACATCCAATCTTTTTGAACAAGGAGAACCTATGGTTCTAGCCACCTTTCCTAGTTAAAAGCCTGAGCCTTTTTGTGTATGCATTTATATAAATGGTTGCAAGTTGAATAAGTGTATTATAGACTATGGAGCTTCTAACAATGTTATGCCCTACCCTATAGCTAAAGCCTTAGGTCTCACTCTCACCAAAGTTCATGGTAGATGTTACTCTATGGATGCCAAGCAAGTTCCATTGCTTGGACAAATCAAAGATGTTCAGGTAGCCTTGACTACTCATCCAGAGAAGAAATTATTGTTGACTATCTTGGCATCTGATATTCCTGCTAGCTACGAGTTATTGCTGAGTAGAAGTTTTTGTAGAGATTTAGGTGGAGAAATAAGATTAGATTGGTCTCAAGCCATAATTTTGATGGGCAGTAAGAAATTTAAGCTAGAACCTAAAGAGAAGGCCAAAGTCACTGTTATGAAATCAGATGATCCCAAAGCTCAGATCCTATATCAAGAATTAGAATTTGGAAACTAAATGTTATTTACTAATGATATTGTTGATGAACAAAAAAATGAAGAAGAATAAAATCAAACCTCTGTAGAAAAAGAAATACCACAAATTTGGATGCTAGAATTCAATGGAAGTTGGTCTTCATCTGGTTTAAGCCCAGGAATTGTATTGATACCTCCAATAGGTGAACCTAAACCAATGGCATTCAAATTAGAATTTGGGAACATAAACAATAAAGCTGAATATGAAGCTTTACTTCTTGGAATAATTTCTACAAAAGAAAAAGGAGTGAAAATCCTGAAAGCTTGAGGAGATGCTGAATTGATTGTTTGCCAGATAAAAGGTTAGTATTTTGTTAAAAATCATAAATTGAAAAACTATTGTAACAAAGTATAGGACGAGATAGAAGGATTAGATGCTTTCTCAATAGAATCTATGCCAATAGAGTTAAACTCAAAGGCAGACTCATTAGCACTATTTGCATCTTTACTACTTCCCCATCCATAATTTAAAGATAAAAGGTATAATGTAGAAGTCATATATAGATCATATGTGCCTAATAATGAAGAAGACTGGAAGGTATTCAAAGATGACAAGAGCCTGCAATTATTTATAGAGAATGATAGGAGTTTTAATGGAAATGATTCAAGTGATTATCAAAGGGTTCATCCTAGAAAATAGAAGAAAGAGGACTATTGCATCATCCAGGTACAAGGTAATACTACTCCTCCCTATTTCGTATCATTGGAAAAATTGTTCAATCGCCATGATACTTATATCAAGAAGAAAAGAGCAAAGAAAGGACCTACCACTGGTGAATATGAAGGAGTGAACATCGGATGTGAACAAAGTCCTAAGATGATTAATGTTGGGAAATGTTGCACACTTGAAGAAAGGAAAGAAGTTGAGCAAAATTTTCTTGAATGCTAAGATGTATTCACATGGAGTTATGAAGATTTGAAAATTTTCACGAATAGAAAATTCAAGCATGAAATTTTGTTAAAACCAGATGTTGCTCCTTTTCAGTAGAAACAGAGAAGCTATAATCCAAAGATTGTTGATGCCATATTCAAAGAAGTGGATTAAGGCAAGAACCATATACCTGATCCATCATTCCACCTAGATAGCTAACATAATGCTAGTTAGGAAGAAAAATGGAGAGATAAGGATATGCGTAGATTTTTGAAACTTGAATCAAGCATCACTGAAAGATAATTACCAACTTCCTAATATGGATCATCTATTATAGATAGTGGTAGGTGCAGAAATGATGTCTATGTTCGATGGCTTCTTGGGCTACAATCAGGTTGAGGTGGAAAAGAAAGATCAACATAAAACCACTTTCACCACCCCATGGGGAACTTTTGCATGTCACATAATGCCTTTCGGCCTCATCAATATCAGTGCCACTTTCCAACGAGGTATGGAACTTTCTTTTAAAGATATGAAAGGTAAAATTATTGTCATATATTTAGATGACTTGATAGTGTTTTCAAAGAAGAGGAAGGACCATATAGGATATTTGAAGAAAGTATTGCAAAGATGTTGAGAACATGGGATTTCCTTGAATCTTAAGAAGGTAGTCTTTTGTGTGACTAAAGGAAAGCTACTTGGCCACATAGTGTCTCAGGAAGGGATAAGAATCAACCTAGAATGAGACAAAGCTATACAAAGATTAAGTCTACCTATAAATAAGAATGAGGTCAAATCTTTCTTTAATCAAGTGAACTTTCTTCTAGATTTTTTTGAGATCACCAAATGCATCATGGATATGATGAAAGGAAATTCAACTTTCAAATGGAGTCATTCCATAACATAGGCTTTTAAAGAGATTAAAGAAGCTATAGCTAAAGCTCATGTTTTGTGTCACCCAAATTATAATAAGGACTTCATGATCTACTGCTATGCTTTCAAGCATACCATGTCATCCATTCTTATCCAGAAAAATAAAGAAGGAATTCAAGATCCTATCACATTTATGAGTATACCCCTAAAAGATCATGAGTTGAAGTATTCACAAGCAGAAAAGCATGCCTTTGTTGTGGTAAAAGCTCCAAAGAGTTTTAGATTTTATATCTTACACTCTCATTCTGTAGTGTATGTTCTTGATATAGCAGTGAAAAGCATATTGACTCAGCAAGATGTAGGATGTAATAATAGAGGAACATGGATAGCTAATTTTTTTGAATATGATATGAAGATCAAACCTACAAAACTGGTAAGAGGGAATGCATTGTGCAGAGCTATGGTAGAAAATCAATTAGATAAAGAACCTGAAGCAAATTAGTTAGTCTTGATAGTGAGCCTACAAGATCCATGGTTTGAAAATATCACGTATTTCTTAACTTATGGAGAATTTCCTAAAGGGATAACAATGAAACAAAGAAGAGATTTGAAATTGAAGGCAACTAAATATGTTATCTAGGAGGATAGATTATACAAAAATTCCATCAACGAAATCTTCCTCAGATGTGTAGATAAGCAACAACAAGAGAGGTTATTAAAGACATTCCATGGTGAAGCTTGCGGTGGATGCTTCTCTTCTTTAGTCACTACTTTCAAGATACTTAGGAAATGTTACTATTGGCATGGAATGTTCAAAGATGCCTACCATTGGGTATCAAAATGTGAGAAGTGCAAGATGTTCATAGGTAGACCCCAATTGACAGCATTACCTCTCAAACCAATAGTAATTGATGGTCCATTTCAATAGTGGAGTTCTGATTTCATAGGTCGTATAAATCCTGCATCCAATGTTGGTCATTCTTACATAATCACCACTATAGATTACTTCACGAAGTGCGTGGAAGCCAAGAAAATGAAAAGAACTACTTCTGAGGTAGTGTGCTATTTTATCAAAGAGAACATCATGGTAATATTTGGGGTGCCCACAAAAATAGTGACAAATAATGCAACTTATTTTTCCTCCATTGAAATTATTGATTTTTGTTTCAAACATGGCATAACAATTAGTCACTCATCTGACTATTTAAACATTGTGAAGAACCTTGTGTCAGATTACTACAAAACTTGGAACAAGAAAATTCATGAGGCACTTTGGGTTGATAGGGTGACTTCGAAAAGGGTGATTAGAATTTCTCCTTTTCAACTTGTTTATGGAGTTGAGGCAAGTCTTCCTTTGCCTTTAGAACTGGCTACTAGTAAGTTGAGAACTATGATAGAAGATGACATATATAAAGATGGTTTAGAAAAGTGGATTTTGTATCTGAGAAAACTCGAAGAAGAAAGAGAGGATATTGTAGACCATATTACACAACATCAGATGAAGGTTAAGGATTTGTTTGATAAGAAACTAGACCCTGAAAGTTCATGATAGGAGATGTGGTGTTGCTATGGGATAAGAGAAGAGCACCTAAAGGTACGCATGGAAAATTCGAGACACTTTTAAAATAGGTAATCCCTGTATTGTATTATAGTTACATTTAGTTCTGGTTTTTGTTTCCTAAGTTAGTTTCCTTTGATTTCTTCTCTTTTCCTTGTTTTTTTTGTTGTGTTGCCACCTTTTGTTTATTCTTTTACGAAACTAGAGATCTAAGATTCATTGTTTGGACATGCAATTGTCCAAGTCCCCAGAAAAAGTCAATTGTTGCCTCCACTTTTGTTCTTCCCATGATAAAACAAGTGAACTTTAGATATCAAGTCAAAGGTGGTATTCTTCTATTTTTCTTATGGTGAGTCTAAGTCTAGTTTTCCTTAAGGAGATCTTTATTAGGTTTCCCTCATTTGACTTTTCTTCTAATGAACCGAGTGGGTTATCCTAAATTTATGTCTCATAATGGGTAAGTTTAGTACCTAACCTAATAAAGATTATGTTCCACTCACTCATGATATAATGTAGATATTCAAGGATGATTTTCAAATTCCCATTCTTTATTTTGAAACTTCTACTAGAATTTTAAGTTTTCTTTCTCCTCGGTGGGTTTCAACCCGTGAAGGTGGATTTTCAATTAAATGCAGAAGAGACAAAAAAATGTTCAAGAATTCTCAATCTACTTAAATAATGGTGAAAGAACTTGGTCAAAGGTGGTTTGAATTTCTTTGAAATCCAATTGATAGCTTTTATTTAATTCATGTGTATATTGCAAAGTTGACAAGTCAAATGGATTAGAGATTAAATTCAGATCGTCAGATGAAGACCAAATCAACAGATGGCATTTTGAGATGAAATTATAATGGTCCTTAGAGATGTATCTTCCTAGTCGTCAGATCTAAAAGATCTATTGGAAATGATTGAAATGATCATAAAAAGAGTTGTTGGAATAATATATGGAACTAGTAAAAGAATGTCCTCAATCATTGTTTTGTCATTGATGTCAAACTTGCTACTTGCAGGAATGACAATTTCTTTAGTGATCCAAATACTATCAATTAGTTGATTGTCAAGGAGGAGGCAATCAATAAGATGTAACTAGAACACCTAGAGAAAGGTTGAAGTTATGATGTTGTAATGAAGTACAAGGATTATCTAAGCCATTCATGAAAAAGTGTATTTGATGGAATACTATAAGATACAAAGAATGGGCACACTGAAACATATCAAAGATTTAAGGTTTTAGCTAAGTCTTTTGTAAAGCTCAAAATAAGATCATTAGAGAGAAGGAGTCGAGCAAGCTAGTAAGAGCCAAGAAAATTCCTAGTTAATGCCGAGTAAACTTCAGATGCCGAGTGACACAGAGTTAATCAAGTACCGAGTAGAACTAAGTGTTGAGTAGAACCAAGTGCCGAAGTGCCGAGCAGAACCAAGTGCCGAAGTGTCGAACAGAACCAAGTGCTGAGCAAAACCAAGTGTCGAGCAGGTATAGGTGTTGAGTAACACAGAGGTGCTGAGCACCAGTAACTCAATAATGCTGAGCTATTGCATTATTTTGGAAATCAAAGATTCGCCAGATCTAAGCCGACAAGGTTGTTATCTAGAAATTTCTGAATTAAAAGAAAGATAAGAATGATGAGCTGGTGGCATAGAACACCATGTAGAACATTTTTAAAGATACAACTGGTGAAGTTTCTAGAAGAGAACAAGATATGGGGTAGATACATTGTATCCTACCTAACCCATTTTGAAGCCCTAAAATTGGAGAGGGAGAATTGAGCGACAAAGGCAAATCAAACTCCTATTTAAGAAGACATAAGTTAATGAAGAAAAGGGGACAGTGAGAGAGAGGTGGTCGAGCATAAAAGCATGAAGTGTTGTAGAAAGTGCTAAGGAGAAGAAAGCACTGGAACTTAGTTTGAATAGACGACTGTAAGGAAGATCGCATTGGTAGAATGAGTAAGAAGACTAAAGGAGACGAAGCTTGAGAGGGAGACAAGCAGTCAAAGCTGAAGTGATTAAAGCCAAGCATAAGGATTGAATTGAAAGTGTGATCTGAAATCTGCAAAGTATGTTGTAAGTTATATCAGATCAAAAGACCATTATCGTTACTTTTTAGCAATTGTAACAGTAAGTCTAAATCCTATGGACTTAGGTTGGTTTAATAGCCATTAGATAAATCCTTTAACAGGGTGACATTCCAAGTGAATGTTCTAAAGACCTTTAACCAGGCCCATTCCTAACAGTTTGGTGAAATCCTCTAACAAGGTCACATTTAACAGTGTGTTGTAAGCCTCTAACAGGGCATCACTTCAGAAGAGCGAAAATCAAGTAGCATGTTACTGGTGGTTTTTCCCAAATTGGGTTTCCACGTAAATCATTGTGTCATGTGTTGATTTTGGATGTTTTGTCATTGCATATTGATTTACAGTAACTTTCTTATATGATTGATTTAAGTATATGGATTCATTAAAAGTAGTAAAAAGGTATTAGTAGGGAATTTTGGACCTTGAATAACTGATTCACCCCACCCCCCCCCCCCCCCCCTCTCATTTATTCTAAAGAATTCTAACAATTGGTATCAGAGCTAACTGTTGATTCAGTTTAAAAGGACTACAAGCAGAAAAGATCAAAATGGCAAAGAGAGAAGTTCCCAAGCTCAACAAAGACAACTTTGTTGCATGGAAAATTTTGATGAAGCTACATCTTGGATCCATAGTAGATTATGCCCAAAATTCAATTGTTACTAAACATGTAGATCCAACAGGTGCTCCTACTGCAGAAGACATGAAAAACAAGCAAGAACACAACTAGACAATGCTGGAAATTGCCTCTGCACTCAGCTATGCTGAATTTGATGATATCAAAGGATGCGACACTGCATACAAAATGTGGAAAGCCCTATCAGACATCTATGGAGGAGATCAGAATGTACAAAGAGCAAAAAGAGAAAGTCTCAGAGCAAAGTTTGATGACATGAAAATGGAAGAAAATGAGAATGCTGCTCAATATGGTGCAAGAATAAAGGAAGTGGTAAGTGCAATAAGATGCTTGAATGGTCAACTGGATGAAGATACTGTTAATAGTAAGTTCTTAAGAACCTTGTTCCCTATCTATGCTATTAGAGTATCAACAATACAAGAGTTAAGATGTATACCAGGAAATAATCTAAGTTTTGAAAGTATAATAGGTAGACTCACTGCATTTGAGTTATCCAACTTTGACAACTACAAACCTGAAAATGTTGAATCTGCTTTTAAGGCCAAGTTATCATTGAAAGATGCCAAACAGGTGAAATCAAAGAAAGAAAGAAAAATGAAGTATTTATCTAGTGACAATAGCACTGATGAGGAAGATGTGGAACAATTGGAAGCATTGCTTGCTAGAAGATTTCACAGGGGGAAAGGAAAATTCAAAGGTAAGATGCCTATCATTTGTTTCAATTGCAATGAAGTAGGTCATATTGCTGCAAGATGTCCATAGAAAAAGGATTCCAAGGAAGGCAAAAAATACAAGAATAGAAGAGATGATGACAGGAGAGATTACAAAGAAAAAGGTAAGAAGTGTTATATTGTTGAAGAAAATTCTGATGATAATGATGATGAAGTTGTTTATGTAGCCATGAAGGACCAATCTAATGAAGAAGAGACCACAACACTGGTAACATGTATAAACAAGAATGATAGATGGATCATAGAGAGTGGATGCTCACATCACATGATAGGAGACAAAAGTAAGTTTGTTAACTTTATTCAGTATGATGGAAATAGTGTTAGATTTGGTAATGATGCTCCATGTCAAATCAAAGGAAAAAGTTCCATTAAGCTCATAGAAGAAATTTCATGTGACAATGCATAGTATGTTGAAGGATTAAACTACAATTTACTGAGTGTCTCATAGTTAGGCAATATAGGTTGCAAAGTAGAATTTGGAAACAAAACTGCAAAAATCTATAATACTGATGGTAAACTGATAGGAAAAGGAGATCAAGCAAAGAGTAATTTGTTTTACCTTGTTATGGATAATGTTTCTTGTTTATTTGCAAAATTTGATGATGAATGGTTATGGCATAGAAGATTATGTCATGTCAACTTTGACAATCTAGTCAACATCAGTAAAATGAAGAAAGTCAGAGGTTTACCAAAATTGAAGAAGCTTGATAATATCATGTGCAAACAATGTCAGCTAGGAAAGATGACAAAATCAAGTTTCAAAAGCAAAAACTATACATCTAAAGAGATACTTGAGTTAGTTCACACTGACTTATGTGGTCCAATGGAAATACAAAGCTATAGAGGAGATAAATACATAATTCTATTTGTTGATGACTATTCTAGGATGATGACTATTATGTTCTTAAAACAAAAATTTGATGCTTTTCAAATGTTTAAGTGGTATGTGGCTAGAGTTGAAAAGGAAACTGGAAAAAGCTTGAAATGCCTAAGATTAGATAGAGGTGGTGAATTTACATCAAAGGAATTCGAGATATTCTGTAATGACAAAGGAATCAAAAGACAAACGTCAGCTCCTAGAACTCCCCAGTAGAATGAAATTGCTGAAAGAAGAAACAGATCTGTGATTGACTGTGCCAAAACATTAATGATGGAAAAGAATGTTGCTCTAAAATATTGGAGAGAAGCTATAAGTGTAGCTATTCATACACTAAACCGAGTACAAGTCATGAAAGGTACACATACAACACCTTTTGAATTATGGTATGGTCACTCACCCAATGTAAAACATTTCAAAGTGTTTGGTTGCAAATGCTTTATCCTTAAAGATGTTAGAAATGGAAAATTTGATGCAAAAAGTGATGAAGGCATATTTCTTGGTTACTCCACTAGAAGTAAGGCATATAAGTGTTTGAATAATAACACTAAGAAAATTGTGGAAAGTGCAAATGTAAATTTTGATGAGCACACAGAAGTCCAAGCTGAAAAACCAAAGAAAATGGAAGAGTACAGAACCTTTGTGTATTTTTATGAAGGAATGACTGTTAATGAAAATGATGTCAATCAAATTGGAAATCAACAATAGGTATCAGTTTCAGCCAATTCACAACAAGTGAATGCCGAGTTGCATTCAGAAGCCGAGTTGTAGAATGAAGAAAATGTACAATCTGATTATGAAAATAGTACACATGATGAAGAACAACCTGACAACGGACTGCATAGTGATCCTGAATTTGAAATATCAAACATGGAAATAAGGACACAACCAAGATTATCCAAATATGTAAAAAGACATCACCCTGCTGAACAAATAATTGGTGACAAAGATGCAAGACCAATGACAAGGAACAAATTAAGACATGAATCATGTCTGATCAACAAATCTGAACCCAAGACAGTATATGGTGCATTACAAGATGATGACTGGTATAAAGCTATGGAAGAAGAAATTGATCAAATAAGAAAAAACAAAACCTGGAGTTTGGTTCCCAGACCAACTGACAAGAATGTGATTGGCACCAAATGGGTATTCAGAAACAAACTAGATGAGAATGGTGAGATTACCAGAAATAAAGTTAGACTGGTATGTAAGGGTTATGCTCAAGAAGAAGGAATAGACCATGGAGAAACATTCACTCTTGTTGCTAGAATGGAAGGAGTAAGAACTTTACTTGCATATGCTGCTTACAAAGATTTTAAAGTCTATCAGATGGATGTAAAATCTGCTTTCTTAAATGGTATACTAGAAGAAGAAGTCTACATTGAACAACCAAAAGGATTTGTTGATGAAAACAACAAGGATATGGTGTGTAAGTTACATAAAGCACTCTATGGTTTGAAACAAACACCTAGAGCATGGTATGAAAGACTTCACAAGTATTTAGTGCAAATTAGATTTGAGAGAATTGATGATAATAACAACATGTACATCAAAGCAGAAGAAGGTAAACATATTATTGTATCTGAAATCTTTGTGGATGACATAGTGTTTGGTGGTAAGGAAGTACTTTGCAAAGGCTTTGCTGACAAAATGAAACATGAATTTGAGATGTCTATGTTTGGAGAAATCAAATTTTTTGTTGGATTGCAAGTACATCAACTCAAACATGAAATATTTGTTACACAATCAAAGTACATGAAAGAAATTCTTAAAAAATTTGGATTGGAGGAATCCAAACCAGTCAGCACACCAATGAACAGAAGAAATAAGCTGTCCAAAAATGATGAGTCAGCTGAAGTCAATCAAACAATGTACTGATCCATGATTGGAAAACTACAATATGTTGTACATAGTAGACCAGACATAGCATTAGCAGTTGGAATAGTGGCTAGGTTCTCTACTAATCCTAAAGAAAATCATCTCATAGCAGTAAAAAGAATAATGAGATATCTCAAAGGGACTGATGACTTTGGTCTATACTACAAAAAGAATGGAAAATTTGAACTCAATGCATACACAGATGCAGATTGGGGAGGAAACATTGATGATAGAAAAAGAACAAGTGGAGGTGCATTATTTCTAGGCAAAAGGCTGGTTACCTAGACTAGCAAGAAACAAACATGTACATCACAGTCCACTGCAGAGTTAGAATATGTGGCAGCTGTAGTCAATTGCACAAACATTGTATGGCTCACACATTTATTGAATGGAATGAGAGAAGAAGTAACAAAACTTGTGATATTGTATTGTGATAATACAAGTGCCATAAACATATCCAAAAATCCAGTGATGCATGCAAAAACAAAGCATATTGCAATCAAGTATCATTATGTTAGAGAATTGGTAGAAGACAAACAAGTGAAGTTGGAATACATTCACACAAAGGAATAAACTGCAGATATCTTCACCAAACCATTGCCCAAGGATGCCCATGAATATCTTAGAAGCAAGTTGGGGGTCATACCCCTAACTTAAGCTGTTTAAGGCAACAAGAAAGCTGCCTTACATCAACAGGAATAAATCATTGAAATATTAATAGGTTGATGCAAAAGATGACAGCAGGAACAGAAACTCCAAATCAGTCACAAGCATGGTGATAGAGGGAGAAAATCAACAAGAAGCCAAATCTTATATTTTGCATGATAGAGATGCTACATCTTTGGCATTTATGTCAAAGAGGGAGAAATATCCAGAAAACTGATCAATACAAAGAAAGAGGGAGATATATGAGATCAGTAGTAAAAATGCAGCAAGACAACGTATACAATCTTGGTGGTAACTAAGTTGATTAACTGATCAGTTTTGTTTGCCATCAATGCTAAAGAGGGAGATTGTTGGAAATGATTGAAATGATCATAAAAAGAGTTGTTGGAATAATATATGGAACTGGTAAAATAATGTCCTCAATCATTGTTTTGTCATTGATGTCAAACTTGCTACTTGCAGGAATGACAATTGCTTTAATGATCCAAATACTATCAATTAGTTGATTGTCAAGGAGGAGGCAATCAATAAGATGTAACTAGAACACCTAGAGAAAGGTTGAAGTTATGATGTTGTAATGAAGTACAAGGATCAACTAAGCCATTGATGAAAAAGTGCATTTGATGGAATACTATAAGATACAAAGAATGGGCACACTGAAACATATCAAAGATTTAAGATTTTAGCTAAGTCTTTTGTAAAGCTCAAACTAAGATTATTAGAGAGAAGGAGCCGAGAAAATTCTTAGTTAATGTCAAGTAAACTTCATATGCCAAGTGACACAAAGTTAATCAAGTGTCGAGCAAAACTAAGTGCCGAGCAGAAGCAAGTGCTGAGCAGAACCAAGTGCTGAAGTGCCAAGCAGAACCAAGTGCCGAAGTGCCGAGTGGAACCAAGTGCCAAGAAGGTATAGGTGTTGAGTAACACAGAGGTGCCAAGCACCAGTAACTCAATAATGTCGAGCTGCTGCATTATTTTGGAAATTGAAGATTTGCCAAATCTAAGCCGACAAGGTTGTTCTCTAGAAATTTGTGAATTAAAAGAAAGATAAGAATGATGAGTTGGTGGCACAGAACACCATGTAGAACATTTTTAAACATACAATTGGCAAAGTTTCTAAAAGAGAACAAGATATGGGGTAGATACATTGTATCCTACCTAACCCATTTTGAAGCCCTAAAATTGGAGAGGGAGAATTGAGCGGCAAAGGAAAATCAGACTCCTATTTAAGAAGACATAAGTTAATAAAGAAAAGGGGACAGTGAGAGAGAGGTGGTCAAGCATAAAAGAATGAAGTGCTGTAGAATGTGCTAAGGAGAAGAAAGCACTGGAACTTAGTTTGAATAGACGACCGCAAGGAAGATTGCATTGGCAAAATGAGTAAGAATCAAGGAGACAAAGCTTGAGAGGGAGACAAGCACTTAGAGCTGAAGTGATTAAAGCCAAGCATAAGGATTGAATTGAAAGTGTGATATGAAATCTGCAAAGTATGTTGTAAGTTATATCAGATCAAAAGACCATTATCGTTACTTTCTAGCAATTGTAACAGTAAGTCTAAATCCTATGGACTTAGGTTGGTTTAATAGCCATTAGATAAATCCTTTAACAGGGTGCCATTCCAAGTGAATGTTCTAAAGACCTTTAACCAGGCCCATTCCTAACAGTTTGGTGAAATCCTCTAACAAGGTCATATTTAACAGTGTGTTGTAAGCCTTTAACAGGGAATCACTTCAGAAGAGCAAAAATCAAGTAGCATGTTACTGGTGATTTTTCCCAAATTGGGTTTCCACGTAAATCATTGTGTCATGTGTTAATTTTGGATGTTTTGTCATTGCATATTGATTTATAGTAACTTGCTTATATGATTGATTTAAGTATATGGATTCATTAAAAGTAGTAAAAAGGTATTAATAGGGAATTTTGGACCTTCATGAATAACCGATTCACCCCGCCCTCTCAGTTATTCTAAAGAATTCTAACAATTGGTATCAGAGCTAACTGCTGATTCAGTTTAAAAGGACTACAAGCATAAAAGATCAAAATGGCAAAGAGAGAAGTTCCCAAGCTCAACAAAGACAACTTTGTTGCATGAAAAAGTTTGATGAAGCTACATTTTGGATCCATAGGAGATTATGCCCAAAATTCAATTGTTACTGAACATGTAGATCCAACAGGTGCTCCTACTGCAGAAGACATGAAAAAAAAGCAAGAACACAACCAGACAATGCTGGAAATTGCCTCTGCACTCAACTATGCTGAATTTGATGATATCAAAGGATGTGACACTGCATACAAAATGTGGAAAGCCCTATCAGACATCTATGGAGGAGATTAGAATGTACAAAGAGCAAAAAGATAAAGTCTTAGAGGAAAGTTTGATGACATGAAAATGGAAGAAAATGAGAATGCTGCTCAATATGGTGGAAGAATAAAGGAAGTGGTAAGTGCAATAAGATGCTTGAATGGTCAACTGGATGAAAATACTATTAATAGTAAGTTCTTAAGAACCTTGTTCCCTATCTATGCTATTAGAGTATCAACAATACAAGAGTTAAGATGTATACCAGGAAATAATCCAAGTTTTGAAAGTATAATAGGTAGACTCATTGCATTTGAGTTATCGAACTTTGACAACTACAAACCTGAAAATGTTGAATTTGCTTTTAAGGCCAAGTTATCACTGAAAGATGTCGAATAGGTGAAATCAAAGAAAGGAAGAAAAATGAAGTATGTATCTAGTGGCAATAGCACTGATGAGGAAGATGTGGAACAATTGGAAGCATTGCTTGCTAGAAGATTTCACAGGGGGAAAGGAAAATTCAAAGGTAAGATGCCTATCATTTGTTTCAATTGCAATGAAGTAGGTCATATTGCTGCAAGATGTCCACAGAAAAAGGATTCCAAGGAAGGCAAAAAATACAAGAATAGAAGAGATGATGACAGGAGAGATTACAAAGAAAAAGGTAAGAAGTGTTATATTGTTGAAGAAAATTCTGATGATAATGATGATGAAGTTGTTTATGTAGCCATGAAGGACCAATCTAATGAAGAAGAGACCACAACACTGGTAACATGTATAAACAAGAATGATAGATGGATCATAGAGAGTGGATGCTCACATCACATGATAGGAGACAAAAGTAAGTTTGTTAACTTTATTCAGTATGATGGAAATAGTGTTAGATTTGGTAATGATGCTCCATGTCAAATCAAAGGAAAAGGTTCCATTAAGCTCATAGAAGAAATGTCATGTGACAATGCATAGTATGTTGAAGGATTAAACTACAATTTACTGAGTGTCTCATAGTTAGGCAATATAGGTTGCAAAGTAGAATTTGGAAACAAAACTGCAAAAATCTATAATACTGATGGTAAATTGATAGGAAAAGGAGATCAAACAAAGAGTAATTTGTTTTACCTTGTTATGGATAATGTTTCTTGTTTATTTGCAAAATTTGATGATGAATGGTTATGGCATAGAAGATTGTGTCATGTCAACTTTGACAATCTAGTCAACATCAATAAAATGAAGAAAGTCAGAGGTTTACCAAAATTGAAGAAGCCTGATAATATCATGTGCAAACAATGTGAGCTAGGAAAGATGATAAAATCAAGTTTCAAAAGCAAAAACTATACATCTAAAGAGATACTTGAGTTAGTTCACACTGACTTATGTGGTCCAATGCAAATACAAAGCTATAGAGGAGATAAATACATAATGCTATTTGTTGATGACTATTCTAGGATGATGACTGTTATGTTCTTAAAACAAAAATTTGATGCTTTTCAAATGTTTAAGTGGTATGTGGCTAGAGTTGAAAAGGAAACTGGAAAAAGCTTGAAATGCCTAAGATCAGATAGAGGTGGTGAATTTACATCAAAGGAATTTGAGATATTCTGTAATGACAAAGGAATTAAAAGACAAACGTCAGCTCCTAGAACTCCCCCACAGAATGAAATTGCTGAAAGAAGAAACAGATCTATGATTGACTGTGCTAGAACATTAATGATGGAAAAGAATGTTGCTCTAAAATATTGGAGAGAAGCTGTAAGTGTAGCTGTTCATACACTGAACCGAGTACAAGTCAAGAAAGGTACACATACAACACCTTTTGAATTATGGTATGGTCACTCACCCAATGTAAAACATTTCAAAGTGTTTGGTTGCAAATGCTTTATCCTTAAAGATGTTAGAAATGGAAAATTTGATGCAAAAAGTGATGAAGGCATATTTCTTGGTTACTCCACTAGAAGTAAGGCATATAAGTGTTTGAATAATAACACTAATAAAATTGTGGAAAGTGCAAATGTAAATTTTGATGAGCACACAGAAGTCCAAGCTGAAAAACCAAAGAAAATGGAAGAGTACAGAACCTTTGTGTATTCTTATGAAGGAATTGTTGTTGATGAAAATGATGTCATCCAAATTGGAAATCAACAACAGGTATCAGTTTCAGCCGATTCACAACCAGTGAATGTCGAGTTGCATTCAGAAGCCGTGTTGTAGAATGAAGAAAATGCACAATCTAATTCTGAAAATATTACATATGATGAAGAACAACCTGACAACAAAGTGCATAGTGATCCTGAATCTGAAATATCAAACATGGAAATAAGGACAGAGCCAAGATTATCCAAATATGTAAAAAGACATCACCCTGCTAAACAAATAATTGGTGACAAAGATGCAAGACCAATGACAAGGAACAGACTAAGACATGAATCATGTCTGATCAACAAATCTAAACCCAAGACAGTATATGGTGCATTACAAGATGATGACTGGTATAAAGCTATGGAAGAAGAAATTGATCAAATAAGGAAAAACAAAACCTAGAGTTTGGTTCCCAGACCAACTGACAAAAATGTGATTGGCACCAAATGGGTATTCAGAAACAAACTAGATGAGAATGGTGAGATTACCAAAAATAAAGCTAGACTGGTATGTAAGGGTTATGTTCAAGAAGAAGGAATAGACTATTGAGAAACATTTGCTCCTGTTGCTAGAATGGAAGCAGTAAGAACTTTACTTGCATATGCTGCTTACAAAGATTTTAAAGTCTATTAGATGGATGTAAAATTTGCTTTCTTAAATGGTATACTAGAAGAAGAAGTCTACATTGAACAACCAAAAGGATTTGTTGATGAAAACAACAGGGATATGGTGTGTAAGGTACATAAAGCACTCTATGGTTTGAAACAAGCACCTAGAGCATGGTATGAAAGACTTCACAAGTATCTAGTGCAAATTGGATTTGAGAGAATTGATGATAATAACAACATGTACATCAAAGCAGAAGAAGGTAAACATATTATTGTATCTGAAATCTTTGTGGATGACATAGTGTTTGGTGGTAAGGAAGTACTTTGCAAAGGCTTTGTTGACAAAATGAAACATGAATTTGAGATGTCTATGTTTGGAGAAATCAATTTTTTTTTTGGATTGCAAGTACATCAACTCAAACATGGAATATTTGTTACACAATCGAAGTACATCAAAGAAATTCTTAAAACATTTGGATTGGAGGAATCCAAACTAGTCAGTACACCAATGGCCACAGGAAATAAGCTGTCCAAAAATGATAAGTCAGTTGAAGTCAATCAAACAATGTACTGATCCATGATTGGAAAACTACAATATGTTGTACATAGTAGACCAGACATAGCATTAGCAGTTGGAATAGTGGCTAGGTTCTCTGCTAATCCTAAAGAAAATCATCTCATAGCAGTAAAAAGAATAATGAGATATCTCAAAGGGACTGATGACTTTGGTCTATACTACAAAAAGAATGGAAAATTTGAACTCAATGCATACACAGATGCAAACTAGGGAGGAAACATTGATGATAGAAAAAGCACAAGTGGAGGTGCCTTATTTCTAGGCAAAAGGCTGGTTACCTGGACTAGCAAAAAACAAACATGTACATCACAGTCCACTGCAGAGTCAGAATATGTGGCAGCTGCAGTCAATTGCACAAACATTGTATGGCTCACACATTTATTGAATGGAATGAAATAAGAAGTAAAAAAACCTATGATATTGTATTGTGATAATACAAGTGCCATAAACATATCCAAAAATCCAGTGATGCATGCAAAAACCAAGCATATTGCAATCAAGTATCATTATGTTAGAGAATTGGTAGAAGACAAACAAGTGAAGTTGGAATACATTCACACAAAGGAACACACTACAAATATCTTCACCAACCATTGCCCAAGGATGCCTATGAATATCTTAGAAGCAAGTTGGGGGTCATACCCGTATCTCAAGCTGTTTAAGGAAACAAGAAAGCTGCCTTGCATCAACAGGAATAAATCATTGAAATATTAACAAGTTGATGCAAAGGATGACAACAGGAACATAAACTCCAAATCAGTCACAAGCATGGTGATAGAGGGAGAAAATCAACAAGAAGCCAAAGCTTATATTTTGCATGATAGAGATGCTACATCTTTGGCATTTATGTCAAAGAGGGAGAAATATGCAGAAAACTGATCAATACAAAGAAAGAGGGAGATATATGAGATCAGTAGTAAAAATGCAGCAAGGCAACGTATACAATCTTGGTGGTAACTAAGTTGTTTAACTAATCAGTTTGGTTTGCCATCAATGCCAAAGAGGGAGATTGTTAGAAATGATTGAAATGATCATAAAAAGAGTTGTTGGAATAATATATGGAACTGGTAAAAGAATGTCCTCAATCATTGTTTTTTCATTAATGTCAAACTTGCTACTTGCAGGAATGACAATTGCTTTAGTGATCCAAATACTATCAATTAGTTGATTGTCAAGGAGGAGGCAATCAATAAGATGTAACTAGAACACCTAGAGAAAGGTTGAAGTTATGATGTTGTAATGAAACACAAGGATCAGCTAAGCCATTCATGAAAAGGTGTATTTGATGGAATACTATAAGATACAAAGAATGGGCACACTGAAACATATCAAAGATTTAAGGTTTTAGCTAAGCCTTTTGTAAAGCTCAAACTAAGATCATTAGAGAGAAGGAGCTGAGCAAGCTAGTAAGAGCCAAGAAAATTCCTAGTTAATGCCGAGTAAACTTCAGATTCTGAGTGATAATGAGTTAATCAAGTGCTGAGCAAAACTAAGTGCCGAGCAGAACCAAGTGTTGAGCAAAACTAAGTGCCAAAGTGCCGAGCAGAACTAAGTGCCGAGCAGAACCAAGTGTCGAGCAGGTATAGGTGCCGAGTAACACAGAGGTGTCGAGCACCAGTAACTCAATAATGTTGAGCTGCTGTATTATTTTGGAAATCAAAGATTCGCCAGATCTAAGCTGACAACGTTGTTATCTAGAAATTTTTGAATTAAAAGAAAGATAAGAATGATGAGTTGGTGGCACAGAACACCATGTAGAATGTTTTTAAAGATACAACTAGCAAAGTTTCTAAAAGAGAACAAGATATGGGGTAGATACATTATATCCTACCTAACCCATTTTGAAGCCCTAAAATTGGAGAGGGAGAATTGAGGGGCAAAGGCAAATCAGACTCCTATTTAAGAAGACATAAGTTAATGAAGAAAAGGGGACAGTGAGAGAGAGGTGGTCAAGCATAAAAGAATGAAGTGCTGTAGAATGTGCTAAGGAGAAGAAAGCACTGGAACTCAGTTTGATTAGACGACCACAAGGAAGATTGCATTGGCAAAATGAGTAAGAAGACTCAAGGAGATGAAGCTTGAGAGGGAGACAAGCAGTCAGAGCTGAAGTGATTAAAGCCAAGCATAAGGATTGAATTGAAAGTGTGATATGATATCTGCAAAGTATGTTGTAAGTTATATCAGATCAAAAGACCATTATTGTGACTTTCTAGCAATTGTAACAGTAAGTCTAAATCCTATGGACTTAGGTTGGTTTAATAGCCATTAGATAAATCCTTTAACAGGGTGACATTCCGAGTGAATGTTCTAAAGACCTTTAACCAAGCCCATTCTTAACAGTTTGGTGAAATCCTCTAACAAGGTCACATTTAACAGTGTGTTGTAAGCCTTTAACAGGGCAAGCTTTTAACCGGCATCACTTCAGAAGAGTGAAAATCAAGTAGCATGTTACTGGTGGTTTTTCCCAAATTGGGTTTCCACGTAAATCATTGTGTCATGTGTTTATTTTGAATATTTTGTCATTGCATATTGATTTACAGTAACTTGCTTATATGATTGATTTAAGTATATGGATTCATTAAAAGTAGTAAAAAGGTATTAATAGGGAATTTTGGACCTTGAATAACTGATTCACCCCCCCTCTCGGTTATTCTAAAGAATTCTAACAAGATCAATGCTCACTGCACATTCTCAAGGGATTAAGGATAACCCATAGTTAACATAGCGAAGCTGTGAAAAGTAACTAGAACATTGAAATATTGAATAGTCACATAGTCGCTGGTGGTTAGAGGTAATCTAGAGTTAAGGCAATGATGGAGCAAAATAATAGAATTCAACCTTTTCATTTGATCAGAATTTGAGAAAATGCTAAGGAATAAACCATAGCTACAGTGCGAAAGATAATAAAAGTTGAGGTGAACAATTTTCACAAGGTTGCCAGCTAAGAGGCATTCAAGATATTTTAAATCATGACCTGGCGACTATGATCATCAAATGCTTAAATTTTTTCATTCTCTTGGTCATGTTGTTTAAGTGAATGAGAAGTATTATGTTAGTGATTGAGCAAAAGCATATAAATCACATGATCACAAGGTCACAGGTAGGTTAAGTTAATCATAAGTGAAAGCCGTAAAGTAGCAAAAACTAAAGATTACAAGGTCACAAGTAGTTAAGGGTAATATGAAGTTAAGGTTGTCATAGTACGAGAGACAACAATGGTTAAGATGAACAATTTTCTCAAGGTCTCTAGTTAAGAAGCCTTTAAGACATTTTAAACTACGACCTGGTGAAAATGTTAACAATTAAGCCTTAAAGCAAACAATCACATTATTGTAGGTAATCTGGCAGTTAAAGATATTTAGGTTGCAAAACTTCGAAGGTACATGATAATTATAATGTTAGGCTATCACATGGTTGTGAGGAGCTAAAGTTAATTTTGAGTTTAAGTGGAAAAGCTACGAATAGTAAACCCAGATAGTGATCGCATTGTTGCATGGTTAAATTACAAGCATAAGTTCTAAGTTGTGACCCAACGAAAGTGATAATAGTCAAACTTTAAAAAAAACAGTTACATGGTCGCTGGTGGTTAAATGAAACCAAAGTTAGCATAGTGAAGTTGTGAAAGCCATTGATCGCAGGGTCACAGGGGTTAAAGATAAATCACGAGTTAAAGTAGTGAAGTTTTGAAAAGATTAAAGGTCACATTGTTGTTGGTAGTTTAAGTCAACCTTGGGTTAAGGTCACAAACAAGAAAAAATTGATTGATCACATAGTTGCATCGAAAGAAGACATAAAATGAATGATAGTTGTGAAGCTGCAAAATCAAGTCATTACATCATCACGTCCAATAAAGATATCAAATGAATGATGATTGCCAAGAAGTGAAAAGGGAAAAAGTAAAAAGGGTTTCAATATTTTAATCATGATCTTTGATAGAGGATCAATGGTAGAGATTTAAATCTATAGTGACCATTGGGATATAAAATACAATTTTTGGTGTCAAGATGACTGCTACACATCAGAGAGGAATATGAATCATTTTTTTGGGTTTCTAACCATTTCTGCTTCCTTTCTTTGATGTATTAAATTCTAATCGACAATTGTTAGATTTTTGAGTGATTCAAGTGCTCTTTTAATGTAAGTGATGAATCTGTGACTAGCCTAGAACTCTAAGAAGGAGTCTATAAATGTAACTTTGATAGTTAATGAAAAGGTCAACAATTTTTGGTGTGAAATAATCGTTGTTGTAGAGACAAGAATTGTAGTGTTTGATACCATTGATTTACTATTACATGCATATGTTAGTCTGTGTATTTCTTTCAAGTTAGATTATAAATAAAAAAACAAATGAATTTTTGTGTCTCTTTTCAATTTAACGAACTTATAAGTAATTAGAGAATTACTAAAGTTAAAAGAAATACCTCTTTTATCATCTTGCATTTTAACATCATATCATATCATTCTGCATATAATTCATACTACAAGTTTTCATAATTGCATGATTAATTATGTGGATTCATAAGATTTTTTATTTTTTGGAATTCATCTTATTTCAAGACCAACCCATTGCCTAAGTTAGTCCTACCTAGGTCTAACTTGGTTTACCTCTTTTTTTTCTCTATTCAAGAACACACCATAGTAGGATTAGAAAATACAAATTCTTTGAAAATCATATATATAAGGGAGTTGTACCTATAATTTAGAGGGAAATTAGTTATCAAGTAATATTTTCCCAACTATTGTATTCAGTTGTTCTTTACACACTTGGACACTTTAGGAGTTATTATAAGAAAGAACAATCTATTTACCAACAACTAGTTAGAGAAGATTTTAATATGCATGAGTGCCCTCATATGACACTACTCAAATCAGGAGGAAAACACAGGAGAACAACTAAAATAAAATATACAAATGGCATAAAATTCCAAAGCCTAAAGAGTTGATCAATCAAACATGGAACACAATTAGGTAGAGAAGATTATAATCAACATGAGTGTCCTCAAATAAAACTACTTGAATCAAGAGGCAAAAAAAGGAAAATAATTGAACTCAAAGATATAGATGGTATAAAACATCAAAGTCTGAAGAGTTGATTAATGAAATGGAAGGTTGTCTCCAAAATAGGAATAAAAAAAGTGTCCATATGGTAAATGATCCATCTCACTTAAATGCATAACTACACATCCATTGCAACCACCTAGTACATAAGATAAAATACTATGTACATAACTCAATCCATCAAGCCAATGAAGGGAGGTAAGAAACAATTGACTTTGCAAGTTGGAACCAAGATCAAGATGCATAAAAAATACATAATAGTTTTGTGAAGGCTAATATATCATGGAAGGAACACTCACTTGACAAAGATAGATGGCAAACAATGGAAAACATCAACCCCCTAGGGTACTTTAACAAAAATGCATTTAGAATAAGGCACAAGGTTGGTAGAACCCAAGAAGATAGTAATTTGTATGAATGCCCTCAAATGACACCACTCGAACTAGGAGGCAAAATGTAGGCTTACTTCCAGTCCCTCAATTTTTAAACTTCCAAATCAACCCCATCAAGTAAATTTTCTTTTGGTTTGTTTTTCTGATTATGATATTGTAGGATTTGACTTGTAAGAAGATAGTATCCAAAGAATGTACTGAGCCTGAACTTTGATCCTCAAAGTTCATAAAGTCAAAGTTCAAATATTCAAAGCTAAAGAATAGTTTAGATATCATGGTACTTGGTTCAGAATCAAATTTAAAATTCATATTCTGATCATCCTGCAAGCCCAACTTCATGAGCACGAGTTGTCAATTCAAATAATGAGATCATCAGTATGAAGGTTCAAGTTCAAAGTTCAAAATTTTACATTTCAAAGGTTCATGCAAAATTAATGGTTCAAGGAAAGCCTACAGTTTGGTTTTAGATTTTCCTAGTTTTAGCATAATTCTGTGATTCAAATTCTGTAATCCAAAACATAGGTTAAAAATGTAGATTTTAAAACATAGTTTCAATTCAAGTTCAAGAGGAGAAATTTAGAGATCAAATTGGAGAATTCAGAGGCACATCATTACAAATTTAAAGTTTGAGGTACATGAACCATCCTTCCAAGTTTAGTTCAAAGTTTAATTCATGTTTCAAAAGACACAAGATTATAGAAGAAGACATAGGATTATAAAAGTCGTTAAGAAGATGACACCAAATTGTGTTTTGCTACTCAAACTACCCATTATCAAGTTCAATCAGATAATGAATGATCTTCTTCTCATGTATCAATCATTGCTACAAGAGGCCCTGTTTAAAAGAAAAATCAAATCTCCTCTTAATGTCACAACTGACTATTACCAAGATTCTTTTAGATTAGGCATGCAAATCTATTCAATGAGAGGTCTACCCATCAAAGGTATAAAAATCAAAGAACCACCTTAGTTGCTCAAGGTTGTGGAGAAAGGTGTAGTATGCATCTAAACCACATGGTATCCTAATGATCAAAAGACCAAGTAAGGGATTCAATGAGGAGATTAAGGCCGAGCCTTTACTCTTCATGGTACCAAGTCACAAATCAAAGTCTGAATCGAATATATGTTTAGTAGATCCAATTCTATGTCTAGCACCTTCTTTGTTTGTTGTGGCATGAGCCTGCAAGTGCTAAGGAAATGTTGCACAATCCCTTTAACCACATGATGTGATGATCCAATGCTCGAGCTCGAGCTTCATAGCAGCCTGATGTAAAAGAAGATCTTGTGTCTAGCGAAGGAAATTCCCTTGCAAATACCGTTCTCCATTCTTTTTTTGGTCAATATTAAATTTGCATTTTAGAATCAATACTACAGGAATAATCACAATAGTGATCATCGTATTCACAGATGAAGATATGAGTGGAATGAATCAACCCTCAAAGTCCACCGCATATGATGAACATATCATATGACCATCAACATTTGGTTTTATCTTCAAAGATCAAAACAGAGGATACATATAGGTAGCTCAATCATTGTAATACGAAACACAAGTATTATATGTGCAGGGTGTGTCTATGAAATCATCAAGAAATAAAGAAGCAATGGGAATTATCTTGACCCAAGATTCAAAAACTATTTGACAAAATGCTCAATCCACATGAACATTGTCTTAGCACATCTTTGACAAAGATATCCAAGCGGTGAAAAGAAAATAGGACTTTGTTAGTTTAAGAGCATGTGGTTTCTTAAGTATATCTCACGATCAATGTCATTGTGATCTTCAAACTCAATGGAGAGATATGAATAAATCATGGAGCCTCATGATGATATGTAATTGAATTACACACATAATGCCTCTTTTCGACCTCATCAATATATTACACAACTCCATGGAAGCAAACATCTGGTTAATCCATTGATTCTTGAGAGGGACATTTGGCACCATGGGAAGACCATAAATATGCACTTTTTATAAATACAAAATAACAAATATTATTCCATGGTGTGATGACACTAACAAAGTGTGATTAATGTAAAGATTCGAATTCAAAAAGATTACAAAGGCATTGTATTTAAAAAGTAGAAAGCCATCAGCCAGAAGAGGGATTAGATGAAAGCAACTGATTAAATCCTTCAAAGAGAGAGTTATTTTGGCAACTGAAAAGTCATCGCCAAGTAGAGAGAAAGTGTTAATATGTAATTCAATGACATTGAAAGGGGTTCTTCTTTTCTACAAGAGTAGGTATTGCTAGAGTAGAGGGGAGACAATAGATTTTTTTATGCATTTTATTTCATGTATTTAGGGGATTCGTATTATGATTTTTGTAATTGATATGGCAAAGGGATTGTGAGCAAATAAAGTCTGAGTATTCTTATTTTTGGTGTTCAATACAAAAAGAGGTTTTATTCTAAATTAGAGTATTTGGTTATTACTTTTCTAATCATAATCAATCAAAGCATGGTTGTATTCAGTTTTGAACATTTTCTTACATCTTGAGTCAAATGGAAAATGGGTTTTAGATCAGAGTATTTTCAACTGTTCCTATTGCAAAGATTAGGATGTTTAATCTTCTTTTTTTAGTTTCATTGCACTTACATTTACAATATTCATTTCTGCATTACAAATGTTGGGAAGTCATATGAAGTGTGGGTTCTTGGAGTTGGCTAGGTTTAGCATTGAATTCACTGCCCAAGTTAGTTCAGTCTAGGGCTAGCTTGGTTTTCCCTCTTCCATTCTCAAGTTAAGAATGTACCCAATTAGTTTAGGAACAAAAAAAATCATTGAATATCATTTGATAAGGGAGTTGTACCTTTCAATTTATAGGAAATCTATCAACCTAATGATAGATTATCCAACTATTGGTATCTGGTCATTCTTTCAGGTTTCGGCATTTAAGAGTTACATTGGAAAGAACAATATGTTTACCAACACAAAACAAAGGCAAATAATTGAAGTCAAAGATATAGATGGAATGTGATACTTTATCTCAGTGTATTTGCATAAATTTCAACAAAGATCATAAAAGAGATAATATGATTACAATAGAAAGAAAAAGCCAAGACAAGTCATCTCATGCAATGAAAATGATTCATGAACCTAAAACAACCAAGATATTCGTCATATTGCTAAAATGAAAAAAATTGAATAAAATGTACCTAGAGTAGAATTTGGGAAAAAAAACCTCATATCACTAGAGAGATCACAAAATAAGCTTTCCAATGATTTTTTTTCTTCAAAAAATGGAGTCTAGATGCTCATGACATGTCTCCTAGAGTGTAAAATAGATCACCTAACTTTAATAGTTAAAAAATCCATCAAAACAACATCAAAATCTAAATAACTTGCACTGCTATGATAAGCTTGGAAGCTTGGCACTAGCTTTCCAACAATATCTTGTTTATGAAATACAAAGTTTGTATACCCAAGATATGACCGAAAATTCATAGGTAACTCCAAAAAGGGCTAGAACACATGTTGATGGAGTGACGATGTTAGCAGATAATGCACCTAAATTTTATAGCCATATGATTGTCACTAAAAAATTGTACTGGTAAACTATCTTCTCATCGACAAAAAATGGGTCAGAGTCAAAAACATTTGGTGACCCAAAAATATCCTCTTGCCAAAAAAAAATTTAGTTGACAAAAAGAACCATTGTGCACAAAGAATCATAGTAGGATGTTAGATGTCAAGAAGCCACTAGAAATTGCCAAAAAAATCTTAGGAAAGCACCTAAAGTTTCCAAAAAAATACCAAACAAAATAAAACCACTAAGAAACTTTGACAACTACCAAACAAGTCACAAAAATTGCCAACTAACAACACATTTTCCAAAATAAAATTCTAAACATTTCGCTTCCTTTGAAAAAAACACATGTAACGCTGACATGAGAAAGTCATTGGGTACAAGGCACATGTGGTGGTGTGCATGTGTGGGTGCACATAATGGAGTCTAAGAGAGAAAATTCATTGCATGGATGAGCCCTCCAAAAAAATGTCAGTGATGTTGACAAAAGAGAGGATCAAGTGATAATCTTGAAAGAGCCTCTTTTGTTAGAGGCAATGCAATCTTCAAAGTTGTATAGAGGGACAAACAAAAGGATGATGCGGTATTGAAAGCCACATGGGGGCCAAAAAATGGAGGCGAAGGGGCTAGAAGGGAATTTGTGGGTGCTAAGAAGGACGATGCAGGGATCGAGAAGTGACAAACAACAATGAAGAGGGGCTCACACAATACTATGTTGACAAGGGGACTTGTGGTGTATAGAAGGTACCTGCAGGACCCGAAAAAATTCCTCCTTTAATTTTTTTAATAAAAAATATGCACATGCATTGGAAAAAAATCTTTTGCACATTTATTATAAAAGCATGCAATTTTTAATTAAAAAAAATTAATTTGATGTTATTGTATTCATTTTTTTGATAAATAAATAAATAAGTTTAACCTTGATATTAGTGCCCAAGGTTATATGACATTAGGTCAAAATGTTTTTGTGACAAAATGCAACTATGTCCAAATTGGACAAGTCTTATATGAAAATAGGGGTTTTTGGACAATATGAGCCCATTTGTGAGGTCCGTTTGGGTTCAAAATGCACCAAAAAATAGGTAACCCCTATTTCACAAAAAATAAATCCAATCTATGATCCATTCGAGAAAATCTCAATTACTCCAAGAAATTCTTCAAAAACTAGAACAAGTTGTAGCTGGTCAATGCGTTGATACCATATAGAAGTTATCAATCCAACTTCATGAACCCAAGATCACCTACATGCAAATATAACCTGTCATTGGGAAGAATAGAATAACAAAGAAAATATTTAGGTTCTAAAAATATGAAAAATTATATTATCAAACAAATGAATGAATAAAGTATACAATGATCAATCCTTTTAAAGGAGATCTAATAACTTGAAATAACAAACCCTAAAAAGAAATCATTTAATAAATTTTATAGTTATTAAATGTCACTAATCCATAAAGTGTTATCTTAAGAGAGAAGTAAAGGTAACTTAACAATAAAGTCAAGATGACTTAATAATGAAGTTATTGCTTTATTCTAATAGAATGATGTTAGGCATCAAGTTAACATCAATGAAAATACATATTGCCTATGTGTAAATCATTAATTGTGATGATGGAACCAACAAAAATAGTAAACTTTCACATTTTGATAGTATTTTTGTCAATAAAATCATATTTTAAATTAATAGAGCCAAAACTTTAAAGTGATATATGTCATTATCATTTTCCTTTTTTTCCAAAAATTAAATACGAGTTGTAAATGTCCATTGCTAAATTTGAAAAAGGAATTCATTTTGAGTAAATACAATTTATGCAAAACCCTCTTTGAGATTGCAAGGCTTTGTGTCTCAAACTATATTGTGCAAACATTCTACTTAAAAGTTGAATAAGGATATTTTAACTTATGGTAAAAGGATCTTTATTTTTTGTCATATATCATTTTTTGTACCTCAATCTCATACTAGTTGATGAGAAATATGAAATGAAATAGGGCGCTATACCATTCAACAAACTTTAAATTGGATATAGATCATGTAAGTTGCCAAAAAAATAAATTATGAAAATTGTATGCAGATTGTCAATTTATATGAAAAATAGTTTTTGTCACGCACCTTCTCATTTTATATTAAGACAAGGGTTACCTTATGAAATGCATGCAAAAACAACTTTTTAAATTATTTATACCAAAGGAAAATGAGACCAAAAATGGTGGCTCTAAAATATTTTTGCCATTTGATGTCAAATATTCTATATATGGATCTAGATTTCATATTGGGCACATATATTCTTGTAGATTGTGCATTACATGATGAAGTGTTACACTATTTCCACTACCCCTTATTGTTGGAATTAACAATGGGAAAGTAAACTCTGAGAGGGGGGAGTGGGGGGGGGGGGGGGGTGGTGAATCAACACTTCAAAACTTTAACCATAAAAACATTCACCACACTTCCATCTCACAATTTGACATGTAAATTGAAATAGCTAGCTACACATATTTGTCCATAACTACATTAAAAAAAACACATAACACAATAAATTTGTTACCCAGAAGCCCTCCAATGAGAAGGTAAAATTGGAGTGGGGATGACACCCACAAATCTTCACTACTACAGTTGTAGAGTGTATCCAATGAAGGTTACAATTGTTTGATCATAAACTATGATCTACTCTGTGAAAGGTCTACCCTATTAAAGGCTTACATACTCTATTTTGATTAAGTAAAAACAAGTTTTAAAGGACCCAAAACCTTTACAACAGTAGAGTTCTAGAGAAAAGCACAAGAGAAGAACAACAGAGAAAAGAAACCAAAAACAACATGAAACAGACCTCAAAAACCAAACAAGAGGTCACACAAGACAAAGCTGGAAAAGACAATAGAAGTCCAACAAAGGAACAACAACCGACCAACTAAGGAGTATTTATCAGGTTCACAGCCTGGTCCACTAGATTATGCATGGTTTTAGCAACAACCTTCACCTCGTCTTTCTTACTGGTTTCCTCAATCTTCTTTGAATGGGCCTGGGTACATTTGCTTGGTCCTTGAGAATCATCCCCCAAAGGGGAATCCTGGCCCTTATCTACCTCATTCTTCTTCAGGAAAATAGTAACATTATCCACCAATTATTTAAGTTGTTTATCCATGTTTCCCATCCTAGTTTCAAGTTTGGACACCTTCCCCTGAATGCTACTGATATCCTTATCCATGTCCCTTTTCTTAGCTTCCATCACAAGGATTTATGTATTAGGTTTTTCACTTCTACAACATTCATGGAAAACATGTTTGCCAGTCGGGTCTCGTTGGATGGGCTGGGTTGAAATGGTAAGAGATTACAAAGATAAGAAGGAAAATTAACCCTATTATCATGTCAGAAATGGTGTCCTAGCACAAAGTGGTAGCCATACAATTTTGTATATCTTCCATCCAAAGTCAAGTATTCCATAATCACAAAGAATACAAAACATCAAGGATGAGAAATAAAGGCTGGGTTAAAATATGAGTTACCTATCTTAACTAGATGATTTCTCTCTTGATCTATCTCAACAAAGTCATCGATCGCCTTATTCGAGATCTTCCTCTCCCTATAAAAATTGATCCCGTCCAAATCCAATCTAGTAGCCTCCGTAATGGTCTCTTTTGTGACATCCATCCTCTGGTTCCTGACCAACACCGAGCTGTCCTTCCATAATTTCACAAACTGGTTTGTAATTGCAGGGTTATTTCCTTTGAGTTTCTCCATATAACCAGTGAAATTGCCATGCCTGAGAATGTCCCACACCTCTAGTTTGTTCTTCCACTCCACATAGCTGGGCGATTCCACTCGTTTCCTCTTTCCCCCCAGAATCTCTGTGTTTGATACACTGGTTCAAAATCTCTGTGTTTGATACACTGGTTTGCTTGGTCAGAAAACCCCTGATCACTCTGCGAAAACCACTACCAAAGCGAGGAGAAGATGAAACAACCCAAAATCCATGCAAACTGCCCACATTCCTAAAAATTATAGCCCACCTCACTCCAAAGGAGTTAAAATCATAATTCATTGACAACATCATTAATTAAAGGATTTTTGTTGAGATTTCTATTTTTCATGCTTAACATGATCGCGGCCCTCAGGAGGTAAAGTATTAAATGACTCCCATATGATCTTTTGATCATTACAACAAGCCACATTTAAAGCCCAATCAGCTAAACCATTGGCTTCCCTATAGTTATGGGATATTATGCAATTTTGGAATGAATTAATAATATTAATAGCCTTAGAAATAATATTGCTGATAGTCCAGGAAGGTGGGTTGATTTTATTTAGGCAATTAATGATATTGAGGGAATCACCTTCAATCCAAATATTCTTCAAATTCAAACTTTTGGCATAAATAAGATCATGACAAGTAGTAGAGGCTTTAGCAACGTGATTGGTTTGACACCCTAATGGTATGGCAATACCACCAACAAAGTCGCCATAAAAATTTCTAATCACCACTCCAGATCCAGTAGTGCCTGGGTTTCCTTTCGAGGCCCCATCAAAGTTAATCTTAAACCAATTTTCAGTAGGACAATCCCATCTTGCATTATCCCTTGGCTTGGGATCCTTTGTGTTCAAATTCAAACTCCTGATATTCAAATTATTAATCACCCCAGCATCCCACTCATTACAAGGGTGCTGTCCAATACCAATTTTTTTGATATTTTCTTGCAAAATGACCTTGATTTTATGGAAAACCTGAATTGGATTGGATTCCATCCCTCTAAAGATCCTGTCATTACATTCCTTCCAAATGCCACAGTACAAATAAGGAAGAATAAAATCCCACAATTTAATAATCAAAGAATTCTTGGAGGGAGCTTTCCAACAAGAAAAGAACAACTGGATGGTAGCATGAGGGACCCAGTCCATGTTCATTAAACTCCAAATTTTATCCCAAACCTTCTTAGTAAAGGAACAATGAAGCATAATATGATCCACCGATTCCCTATCATTCTTGCAAAGAACATACCAATTAATAATGAAGAACCCTCTCTTCTTAAGATTGTCAAGAGTTAATATTTTATTTTGCAAAAGAATCCAAAAGAAGATATTAACTTTAGGAGTCATACCTTTCACCCATGTCGTAGCCTAGCAAGGTACATCATGATTCTCAAAAGAATTAGCAAAGACTAAAGAAATAGAGTATATACCACTAGGATCGCTTTCCAAATTAGAACATCCTCTTCATGGTTTAGACAGCAAGCATTCAAGCATTTAGCAAGCTTTGCCAAATTTAGATCCACCCTAAGAAGATTCACCCAAAAATTATCCTTCCAGTAATCACTGACCAAAGTACCAAATTGATTCTTGCACTGATCCATATACCCATTCCACCTTGGGTCTTCACAAAGGGGGTGATCCAAAATTCATATATCTTCCCAAAAAAGGACTTTCAATCCATTTCCTACCTTCCATTTTACTCCTCTCCTTAAAATATATTTAAATTTCTTAGCATTCTTCCAGATTTGGGAACCCACTTGATCAACATCAGAGAAAAGGAAATGTTGAAAGTCAAAGTGATCCCTATTATATTTATCATCCTAGATATTCCTCCATTCCCCCTCTTCCTTGTGCCTTCTCCAAAGAAGTTTAGCCAGTAAGAGTTCATTCATAGTAGAAATCCTTTGTAGCCCAAGCCCACCCTTCCCCCTGAGAATACATACATTCTTCCATGCAATAAGAGGAAGTCATTTTTTAGTCTCCATACCAGTCCACAAGAAGGTCTTCTATATTTTCTCAATATAAAGTGCATACTTTCTCAAGATTTTAAAGATACTCAAAGCATAGATCGGGACAATTTGAAGGATAGATTTCAAAACAATAACCTTCCCAGCCTAACTTAGGAGAGATCCCTTCCAACCAGCAAGTTTCAAGTGTATTTTATCAATCAGAGAATTCCAAAAGCTGTCAGGAGGGGATAATCCCAAAGGTAACCCCAAATAAGTTCCTAGCAAGGAGCCACTCTCACAACCAATAATCCTTTTAATCTTTAATTGTCTAGCCTCACTAACATTGATAAAATAAATCACACTTTTACTCCAATTAATGGTTTGACTAGTGGCATCCCCATAATCAGTGAAAGCCTTCTTAATGTTCCTAACATTTCTCACTGTGGCCTCCCCCATGATGATAGAGTTATCCAAAAATTGCTGGTGTGAACAAACAAGAGCCAAGGAAGAAGGGCTGAGGCCCACAAAATCTCCTTTCACCACCATATTATTCACAAATATTCCTAGGCATTCAGCCAAGATAATAAAAAGAATAGGAGAAATCAGGTCTCCCTGTCTAAGGCCCCTTGAGGCCTTATAGAAGGAGGAAGGGGAATCGTTAACATGCATTGAAAAAGAAGCCGAAAAGATTAACATAAAGATAAGATCCTTGAATCTCTTATTAAAGCCAAATGCTTCCAACCCCCTAAGAAGGAAGTTCCAATCGACTCTATCATAATCTTTAGAGAGATCAATCTTGAGAAGAAACCCTTCCTTCTTAGACACTACTAGAGAATGAATGTTTTCATGAATAGAGATGATGGAGTCCAAGATCTATCTACCTAGAACAAAACCATTTTGCTATCTAGAAATGATAGCTGGAAGAATGGAGAGAATTCTAAGAGTAAGAACCTTAGAAATAATCTTATAGAAAGAATTGCACAAACTGATAGGCCTAAACTAATCCATGTTATTAGAACATGAATTCTTAGGGATAAGGGCAATAAAGGTCTCATTTAACTCTCTGAGCAGGTTTCTAGAACCAAAAAATTCCTTGACACCATTACTAACATTAGCCCCAATGATATGCCAATATTTATGAAAGAACAAAAGAGGAAACCCATTAGGACCAGGGGCCTTATTGCCCTTGAAAGAAAAAATAGCCTTAGAAATCTCATCTAAAGAAGGAATGGAAGTAAGGGATGAGTTTTGTGCCTCAAAGATACAAGAAGGAATACTCTCTAGGAACATTTACTGCTTGTCTAAATTCAAATCTGGGCCACATTGCAACAAGCTGCCAAAGAACTCCACAACCTCCCTTTTAATGATCTCTTCATTATCAGTCAAACCTTCATCCATTTTAAGTTTGGAAATTCTATTAACCATCCTATGCTTCAAGGTAGTCATATAAGAGAACTTGGTATTCTTGTCTCCTTCTTTAAGAAAGACCTTTTGGGATCGTTGTCTCCAAAACATTTCCTCCTTAGTAATAAGATCATGAAGTTCAACCAATTTATTACTCTCCTCTTCCATAGAAACCATCTCATATCCATTAGCTTGAATCCTATTTTGAATGTCTTTAAGATCCTCCACAATCTTCTTTTTGTTCTCAAAAATGTTACCAAAGGTACTTTTATTCCAAATTTTAATATTCTTCTTGAAATTTTTCAATTTAGTAGCCATTCTAAACATAGCTATACCCTCAACATTGATGTTCCACCACTCCTTAATAAGGCTCTCCAAATTAGGATGAAGAGTCCACATTTTTTCAAATTTAGAGGGAAAATTCTTATAAAAGTTAATTTTGTTAGCAACAAAGAAGATAGGGTAGTGGTCAGAACCCACCTGAACCTGAGCATTGGGTAAGCATTTATAATTCAAAATCCACTCATTACTGAGAAGAACACTATCCAACCTGACTTGAATTAAATCCTTACCAGCTCTTATGTTCGTCCATGTGTACTCAATCCCATTTAAATCAAGATCATGGAGCAGATGAAGGTCAATAAAGTTCATAAGATCTAACCTGTTATCTAGATTGGTCTGATTGCCTCCCCATTTTTTAGATTCCTACAAGGGGGTATTAAAGTCCCCTATCACCAACCACTTATCCTCAACAAAAATCTTTCTCTGATTAGAAATTTCTTCCCACAGAGCCTTCTTGTCCCATTTGGTGTTGGGGGCATAAAAATTAGTAAGGACCCAAGTAAAATTGTCTTTTGAATTAACAAAATGCGCATTCATCATATTTCTGCTCTGATAAATGAGTTCCCCTTGAATCCATTTATTAATCCAAAAAATTGCCAAAACACCTGAAGCTCTATCAGAATCACTTCCAAAAATCTTTCCTCCCTTAAAAATAGAGAGGCATTCCACCTTGTCCTTGAGCATCTTAGTTTCTTGAATAACAAAAATATCAGGCCTATTATCTTTAATCATATTTTTTAAAATGTCATGTTTGTGAGGGTTATTTAACCCTCAAATATTCCATGAAATGATCTTCATAATTTAACAAAATGTTTAGATTCAAGGATAGTTCTCTGACTGCCATCAACAATGCTCATGTTACCCTCAGCTATTCTTTTGTGCAAATTTGAGGGTCTTTCAGCAAAAGATGGAGAAGACCCAACATCACCATTCTCTAGAGTAGCTCCACCATTCTTAGACGAAGAACCAAACTTACCCTTTGCCAACTTTGAATCAAATTTGGATCCCTTCTTATTGTTTTTCACTGGGGCAGAGTCCTTATCTTTTTAATTATTTTTCTTCCTACCCCTAGATTGTTTCCCTACTGCTATCCAATTAGCCTTAGAACTATCCTCTTCCCAAACTACTTCCTCAATATGAGAAATAGTTAGGATTTCCTCGACAACTCCACTAACAAAGATACCATCCTTCAACCTAGGATCCCGGGCTAGTAGATCTATCTCCTTTTAAGATCCATCTTCAAAAAAACCCTGATCTTCCTTTGAAAGAATCCCCAAGGGTTATTGATTCCTCTACAAGAAAACAATCTTAGGATTCTCCAGAGGTGCTTGGGTAGAGGTAGTCACATTATTCACCTTTTCCACCACAGGATCACTGCTCACCACAATAGAGCAAATAGAAAGATCCTTTGGAGGAACAGACAAGTCTGCATCCACCCCAACACTCTTTGATGGATCTATCTTCACGAAGTTAAGATCTTGGTGGGGGGCAACAATTGCTCCCTCCATAGGAATACTGCTTTCATCAGGACACTTAGATTGATCCTTTAGAGGAACAAACACCTCAATTTCCACCTCCACTCCTTTTGATAGATCTTTCTTTACCCAATTTTTCTTACTCTTCTTAGCACTCTTCTTAGCTTTTCCTTTCAGAGAGGGACATTTCTTATCCCAGTGACTTACTTTCTTGCAATGGGAGCAAGCAAAAGGGATAGATTCATACTCAATCCTTTGATCCCAAACACCAAGTTTAGATTTCAGAGAAATAGATTTAGGAAGATCCACACCACAGGATACCCCAACACAAAATCTGGCATAGTTCAGTCTCCTCCTAGAAAAAGTCACCGGATCTAAAGAGAGGATTTCCCCAAAAGTATTGGCAATGCCCTTGAATACATCTTCCACCTAGAACTCAAGAGGGAGACCATGTAGTTTCACCCAGATAGGGGCTTGAATAGCTGAATCATTCAGAGAGTAAAGATTGGGGTCCATTTCTGTAACAATAGGGTATGCTTCCCCATAACCCACAGGCTATTACAAAGGATATCTCATTTATCCTCATCAGAAAAAAAAAAGGAGAGACAACCTTTAGCCATTACAGAAATGTCCACTTGACCCTTCAAACATGATTTTCTTCACACAAAAGCTCGCACATCTTCACTATTGGGTGTCACTCCAATGAAGCACCCCACCAAGGTAGAGTCCATACAAGATATATTTCTATTAATGATTTGATTAGGAATTTTGATAGAGAACTCACCTTTGTCCTTCACAGAGATGTCTTTGACCAATGGGAAAGCAAACTTTCCAGTAGGTCAAATCCCAAACAAACTTGACCATTTTTTATTCTACTTGGGCCCCCCTCTCGAATCTGCCAAGAACCTACCATCATCAACATCCCCAGATTCAACTTCCCCAAAATTGATAGGGAAATCCACAAACTGCTCACCAAGTACAAAGGAATTCAAATTTTGATTCTTGCCTGAACTCTCCCCACTACTGCTCACCATTCGCTCTGCTAAACAAGAAAACTATAGCTACACAGATTATTAAATCTTACCCTGTTAAAGGATTTCAACACCCTGCTAAAAGTGTGCCTTGTTAGAGGACTTCAACTTACAATAAAGTAAGCACCCTATTAAAGGATTTACAAAAGCTTGCTAGGACTACTCGGTTAAGAGATTTTCACTAATTCACCTGTTGGAATATTTCAGCCTTGATCCTTTAGTTAGCACCTCTCTACTAGATATCAAATCTTCTCTTTCCTGGTGTATACTTGATCCTCTTGATCAGATGTATCTCTTCTATCCTTTAATTTCTCCACTTTGTTCTCTCTAACTAATTCTACAATTCATAACCCTCTCACAACCTCCTTAGTCACCATGAATTCTCTCTCTATAGTTAGCATCCGCTCTTCTCTTCTTATTTGCACATGCAAACTCTCTAGGGTTTCCCCTCCTTAAGAAGACTTAGGTGAGCTAGGGTTAGGTAGGAATCAACAATTGTGATTCACCCATTATTTCATTTAGAACATCCCTTAATTTGATTGGTTGCATGCATTGCATAGGGATTCTCAATATACCTTCATATATATATTCTAGAATCATAAAATAATCCTTAAATCAGCCCAAAAATAGTTGACATAGGATTTTGTGTCATTACAAACAACTATGTCCAAAACTGTTTACTTAGCACTTGAAAGCTCTGATGCTTGGCATTCACTATTTCCTTAATGTTGTAACACATTTCTTGAATAACTCGACATCCACTTTTTTACTTGACATAAGAATCACTCAGCATATATGTCTTGCTCGACACTTGCGTAACTCGACACATACCATCTATTCGACACATACTACTTGACATAAGAATCACTCAGCATATATGTCTTGCTTGACACTTGAGTGACTCGACACATACCATCTATTCGACACATACTGGTGCTCGGCACTAACTACATATATTTCTTGGCATACACTACTTACTCAACACATACAAATTTTTGTAAAGTAATGACTTAAGTGTTTTGTCATTGCATTGTCAAAAAAAAAATGAGATTGACACTTTTTTCAAATAGAAAATTTATAAATTCCTATTTTTCCTTAGGTATAACCTAACAACCAATCTCACACTTTAAGATGATGTAATATAACCATAAACTAGATAATTAATAACTTTAGTGTGTCCTTATTTATAGCTCTCAAATATCTCTTTTCGCCATGATCTTGTGTGGGGTGATACTCTTTGAAATTGTATGGCTCTTCCAACCAAATTATTTTTTCATAAACTCTTCTATCATATATTCTTCTTTCTTCATTGGTGTTTGGAAAATATTGCAATCTAATGTCCCATTTACTCGTCTATTTTTCAAATTTTGAACTAGGAAATTTTCTGCATATTTTGAACTCTCTTCTAATAAAATTTAAGTTATACTTCCTACATCTAATAAGAAAAATACCTAACTTTACAAAAATAATCTTATGTGAAATAGAAGTTTTAATTATGAGGTCACTTTTAAAATAGTGCATTTTATATATCCAAAGAAAAGAAGTATTTTCCATACTAAACAACTCTATATCTTGGTTTTAATGGACAATAGTTATTCTCCATTGAAGTTTACAAGTGTAAGACATGATATCATAATTTATATAATATTGTAAATAGTCTTAAAGGAACCAAGATCTACTTGAAAAACCAAAATTCTGCTCAATAAGAAATGTGAAAAATGAGAAATATCATAAGCATCTTAAATAAAATATACAAACATGAGCCTTGACTATAAAAACAAGAAGAGATGGGAGGGTAGGAGTTAAATTCTAACTACCCATCTAAGTATAAAATAAGTATAGGACTTTATGGACAAGTGTTGAGAGACTTGGTGATTCTAAATTAGGTGAGAAAAAAGTCTAGTAACCATTAAATGAGATTAATTGTAATGTGAATATGACTCTACTATGTGTGCCACAAGTCAACTAGTTTGACAACTTATATTTCATACTAATTTTACCCCCTTAAGTGATAGTTAAGGAGCAACGTAGTCACTTACAAGATGAGTCCTAATAACATGTTTTAACAATTAACTTATAGTACAATACTTAAAAAGTCCAATGTTTAACATAAGTAATAGAATATCACAAATATGTTCCACTAGAATAATATCTCATATATGAGAGATAAAAAGAGTAGGCTTATATGGCATCCTTGCAAACTTGTGAAGTCCATAAGGCTCAATTAAGGTTCATCCACTGCTCCATTTAAACAAGGAAGCATTAGCATAGCCATGTCATAATTTCCCCCTTAATACTAATGACAAATTGATACTAAAAAACCAACTAAAATTGGGACCAAATATGTATATGAGAATGAACCCTATATTATTTCAATAAGTGTATAGGAAATTAAAATAGTGTGCACCATGGTACACCAATAGGGAAGGAATTACAAAAATCCATTGCCTTGATGACAAATGTAGGACATTACGCAAACTCCAATTAAACTTCATAATTTAGTGTAGGTATAACATTTTTTTTTATAGGAATACACATTACATTGTGTAATAATTTAAAGGTATGTATTTACAAAATTCTTTAATTGTTTTATACAATTCATATAAGTTTCATCTCATGAGCTGGATAAAAAAGACATATATCAAATATGTCTTTGAAACCTAAACAAAATGACAAAAATACAAAATGAAACCTTCATTATTGAAAACATGAACCCCCTAAAAAAATACAGTGATGTTGTACTTTATTTTATTTCATTAAATATTAAAATTAATGTACAATTCCTCAAACAGGCATAATTGATATTCAAGAGTACTTTCATTAAACAAATTATACCACCACTCTAAGATCAAAAAATTGTCTAGATAAAAAAACCAAAAAAGATTTTGTATGGGTCCACATGAGCCTCTCAAAGGTTTAGAAACTAGGATTGAATAGGATGTCCTTTAAGAAAAAAAAATTGGAAAAAAAAAATTCATACATCATTCTACAAAACAAATATACCATTGGATAGAGGATGAAAAAATAGGTAGAATAATACAAGAATGAAACTCAAAGATATTTGTACACCCAAAAAACATCTCTTCAACCTGAAGAAAAATTAAAAAGACGCTAATGGTGAAGGGGGGCAAACTGGGGAAAAGATGTTGATACCAATAGGTGCAAGCAACTAAAATATTCCAATTATAAATATAATATTCCTTCTAGTCTAAATATTTTATCAATTATTTTCAAGATAACAAAGACGAATGCATAAAAAGATGAAATATTCTACTAGGAGGACATAATATGCCCTAAGAATTGGTAGAAGTGCTAGTATTGGTATGGAATATTGGTCAATAAACAATGAACTTGCCTTCCCCTCGTCTTAAGGTTTAGGCCTCATTATATCTACATAAGAATGATGTCATCCTTACATAGGCAAAGTATGAACAATAAAATTGATTTTTTTACGGATGTTATAGGAGGCCAAACTATAGGCATGTGCATTGAGGCATAAGATGAGGTAGATCTATGTTAGCATGGTACAAATATTGGACATTTGTACATATCCATACTACTCTTTCATGATTGAGTAAAAATAAACCTCAAAAAATTATTATAATCAAAATGGAAACTTTTAAATATTAAAGATAATTCTTGACTATCTTAAATGTAACCATGACCTTTTTTTTTCTCCAGTACACACTATTTGAAACATTATCCCATGACCCTTACAAAATCAAAAGAGGAAGGGATGGGATTTGTGTTAGAAATCTTATTGAAAAGATCATTATTGAAAAAGGGAGACTATTGCAAAGAGGGAGATTCTTGATATAAAGAATGTTTTCAATCATTGTTTTGTCATTGATGTCAAACCTATTATTTGCTAGAATGAAAATTTCTTATAAGATCCAAGTATTATCACTTAGTTGATTGATGAAGAGGATTTAATCAATAAGATGTAACAAAAGTACCTAAGGGAAAGGTTGAGTTATGGTTTTGTAATGAAGTGCAAGGATCAGTTAAGACAATGGTGAAATGATGTATTAATAATACACTTGAAGATAAAGAGGTTGGCTACAGTTAGAAACTCTGGAAGCATGAGTTGTAAAAAAGCTATCTACAAACCTTGACTAAGTTCATTAGTGGGTGTCGAGCAAGCTAGTTCATGCTGAGAAGATTTTCAGTAAGTGCCAAGTAAATGAAAAATCTAGTATGTGCCGAGTGAAACAAAAGGTGTCGAGCAAGTAATAGGTGTCGAGCATCAAAAAACTTAGTTGATGCTGAGTGAATACATAGTATGTGCCAAGCATCAGTAAAACATTGTATGTGCCAAGTGACACAGTATGTGTTGAGCATCAAAGATTCAATAGTAGCAAGTTGCTGCATTATTTAACAAGTCAAAGATTCACCAGATGTGAGCCGACAAGTTTGTTACCTTGAAGTTTGTGAACCAAATGGATGATAAGGATGATGAGCTAGTGGCATATAATTTTAGGTAAACCATTTTTGGGTGAATTCAGGAGGATTCTTCATGATGTTTCTAGAAGGAATAAGATAAGGGGTAGATTCATTGAATCCTACCTAATCCATTCGAACTAAAATTAAAAGCAGGAAGATTCGAGAAGGAAAAATATTCCAGACTTTTATTTAAGGAGTCATAGGTCAAGACGCAAGAGGTATTGAGTTGCCAAGTGGTTAAGTGGTTGGTTGAAGATAGTATACAATGTTAAGGAGAAGACATCGAGAGGGAGGAACAGAGTCCAAAGACTCTATTTCAATAGGTGACCACAGAGGTGATTGCATTGGCACAATGAGCATGGAGACTCAAGGGGAAAAAGCTTGAAAGGAGGACAAGCTATTAGAGCTACAAAGATTTAAAGCCAAGCAAATTTGTGAGCTGAATTATGATCTGAAATCTGCAAGTTAAGTTGTGAGTTCTATCAAGTCAAAAGCCCTTATTGTTACTCTCTAGCAATTGTATCAATTAAGGTAAAATCCTATGGACTTAGGTTGGTTTAATAGCCATTTGTAAATCCTTTAACATGGTGGCATTCCAAGTGAATGTTTTAAAGTCCTCTAACCAGGTTCACTTCTAACAGTGTGGTTGAAATTGTTTAACTAGGTCACATTTAACAATGTGTTTTGTAGCCTTTAACAGGGCAGGCCTTTCATAGGGCATCACTTCAGAAGAGTGAGAATTGAATAACATGTTACTGGTGGTTTTTTCCAAATTGAGTTTCCACGTAAATCATTGTGTTATGTGTTGATCTTTCATGTTTCATTCTTGCATGTTGATTTTTCAATAACTTGCTAAAATAACTAAGTAGCTTGGATGCATGGTTAGTTTGGATGGGCTCACTATTATTAGTGAAAAAAATTTATTAGGACATCTGGAGCTTGAATAATTGATTCACCTAGTTATTCTAAAGCATTTCTAACTATTTGCAAGCTTACTTTGCTACCATATTGTTTGAGTAGAGAACATATATTTGCAACAAAAATCTCTCCTCAAATAAGCAACACATAAAATGATAAAAACCATCATTTCATGAGCTGAAAGTGATGCATGAATGCATATAAATTGGCTCAAAAATTGTTAATTCTCTACATAACACTATTTATCAATTCATAACCAATAATATTAATCACATTAAAAATTAATTAATATATGTTTGATTAGTATATAATTAACAATATAAAATTAATGTTAAAATTAAAATTAATCAATTTATAACTAACTAGCTAATGCAATTAATAACATTAAGCAATGTAATATAGTTAACAATATTTGTCAACTTATAATTAAACAATATAATTCATATTAGTAATAGTTGTAAACAATACATTTCTAATTGACTTCAAGCCAATCATGTTAATTAATTAATATAATCATTAATTAAGAAATCTATTATTAAGTTTTAATTTACTAAAATCGTCATGAGTGAGGTCATGACCCATTATGGACGGATTCATCTCTCCATTTCCCACATGTGGGAGGATATAAAGCATAAGTCAAAAACAAATGTAAGGGGGAATAATAACTAAGAAGGATGAAATAATAATTTAGTTTAAGTATAATATTCTCTTTATAGAAACACATTACATTGTGTAGTACTTTAAAGGTATGCATTTACAAAATTCTTTAATGGTTATACAATTCATATAAGTCTTTTCTCATGAGGTGGACAAAAAAGACATATATCAAGTATGTCTTTCAAACCTAAACAAAATGACAAAAAATATAAAATGAAACCTTCATTATTGAAAACATGAACCCCCTAAAAAACACAATGATGTTGTACTTTATTTTATTTCATTAAATATTAAAATTGATGTACAATTCCTTAAATAGGCATAATTGATATTTGTGAATACTTTCATTAAAAAATACCACCTCTCTAAGATTGAAAAATTATCTAGATTAAAAATAAAAAAAAAACTTTTGTCTGGGTCCACATGAGCCTCTCAAAGATTTAGAAACCAAGATTGAATAGAATGTCCTTTGAGAAACAAAATATTGGAAAAAGAAAATCATAAATCATTCTATAAAACAAATATACCACTGGATAGAGGATGAAAAAAAATAGGTAGAATGATACAAGAATGAAACTCAAAGATGTTTGTACATCCAAAAAAAATTCTCTTCAACCTGAAGAAAAATTCAAAACACACTAATGGTGAAGGGGGGCAAACTGGGTAGAAGATGTTATGTCAATAGGTAAAAATATTCCACTTAGAAATATAATATTCCTTCTAGTCTAAATATTTTATCAATTATTTTCAAGATAACAAAGAAAAATGCATTAAAAGATGAAATATTCTATTAGGTGGATAGAATATACCCTAAGAATTGGTAGCAGTGCTAGTATTAGTATGGAATATTCATTATATCTACATAAGACTAATGTCGTCCTTACATATGCAAAGTATGGACAATTTTTTTGCTTTTTTATGGATGCCATATGAGGCTAAACTATAGGCATGTATGTTGAGCCATAATATGAGGTAGATCTACGTTAGCATGATACAAATATTTTACATTTGTACATGTCCATACTACCCTTTCATGATTGAGAAAAAATAAACCTCAAAAAAAATATTATATTTAAAATAGAAACTCTTAAATATGAAAGATTATTTCTTGACTCTCTTAAATGTAACCATGACCTTTTTTTATTCTCTAGTACACACTATTAGAAACATTATCCCATGACCCTCACAAAATCAAAAGAGGAAGGGATAGGATTTGCAAGCTTACTTTGCTACCATATTGTTTGAGTAGTGAAGGTATATTTTCAACACAAATCTCTCCTCAAATAAGTAGCATTTAAAATGATAAAAGTCATAATCTCATGAGCTAAAATTGATGCATTAATGCATATAAATTGGCTCAAATATTGTTAAGTCTCTACTTAAAGAGTTGACATAATTAATAACACTATTTATCAATTCATAATCAATAATATTAATCACATTAATAATTAATTAATATATATTTGATTAGTATATAATTAATACTTAATCAATGCAAAATTAATGTTAAAATTAAAATTAATCAATATATAATTAACTAGCCAACGCAATTAATAATGTTAAGCAATATAATATAGTTAACAATATTTGTCAACTAGGCAAGAGCCTACAACACACCGGTAACTTGTGAGCCTCTCATGTAGGAGGTCTTGGGTTCAAATTCACTTAACACAAAACTAATAATTAATTCTAATAAATAACAATAATTAATCTAGGCTTCAACCGTTTATTGAATTAAAAAAACATATAATTAAACAATATAATTCATATTAGTAATTCTTGTAAACAATACATTTCTAGAATTGACTTCAAGCCAATCATGTTAATTAATTAATAGGATTATTAATTAATAAATAGTATTAAATTTTAAATTACTAAAATCATCATGAGTGGGGTCATGAACCATAATGGAGGGATTCAACTCTCAATTTCCTAGATGTAGGAGGATATAAAGCATAAGTCAAAAAAAAATGTAAGGGGGAATGATGATTAAGAAGGGTAAAATATGACTTAGTGTAAGTATAATATTCTCTTTATAGGAACACACATTACATTGTGCAATACTTTAAATGTATGTATTTACAAAATTCTTTAATGGTTATACAATTCATATAAGTTTCATCTCATGAGGTGGAGAAAAAAGACATATATCAAGTATCTCTTTCAAACCTAAACAAAATTACAAAAATACAAAATGAAACCTTCATTATTGAAAATGTGAACCCACTAAAAAATTACAAATATTTTGTTTATTTTATTTTATTAAATATTAAAATTGATGTACAATTCCTCAAATAGGCATAAATGATATTTGAGAGTACTTTCATTAAAAAAATACCACCGCTCTAAGATCAAAAAATTGTCTAGATAAAAAAACCAAAAATGCTTTTGTATGGGTCCACATGAGCCTCTTAAAGGTTTAGAAACTAGGATTGAATATGATGTCCTTTGAGAAACAAAAAAATTGGAAAAAGAAAATCATACATCATTTTACAAAAAAATTATACCACTGGATAAAGGATGAAAAAATAGGTAGAATGATACAAGTATGAAACTCAAAGATGTTTGTACATCCAAAAAAAATCTCTTCAACTTGAAGAAAAATTCAAAACACACTAATGGTGAAGGGGGGTAAACTAGGGAGAAGATGTTGATGTCAATAGAAGGAAGGAGCTAAAAAATTTCGCTTATAAATATAATATTCCTTCTAGTCTAAATAATTTATCAATTATTTTCAAGATAACAAAGACGAATGCATAAAAAGATGAAATATTCTACTGGGAGGATAATATATACCCTAAGAATTGGTAGTAGTGCCAGTATTGGTATGGAATATCCATTATATCTACATAAGAATGATGACGTCCTTACATAGGCAAAGTACAGACAAAACAATTTGATTTTTTTATGGATGTCATAGGAGGCCAAACTATAGGCATGTGTGTTGAGGCATAAGATGAGGTAGATCTATTTTAGCATGGTGCAATGTTGTACATTTGTACACTTCCATACTACCCTTTCATGATTGAGCAAAAATAAATCTCAAAAAAATTGTTATAATCAAAATGGAAACTTTTAAATATGAAAAATTATTTCTTGACTCTCTTAAATGTAACTATGACCTTTTTTTGGCTCAAGTATAAACTATTTGAAACATTATCCCATGCCCCTCACAAAATCATAAGAGGAAGGGATAGGATTTGCAAGCTTAGTTTGCTACCATATTATTTGAGTAGTGAAGGTACATTTCCAACACAAATCTCTCCTCAAATAAGCAACGTGTAAAATGATAAAAGTCATCATGTCATGAGCTGAAATTGATGCATGAATGCATATAAATTGGCTCAAATATCAAGTTAAGTCTCTACTTAAAGAGTTAACATAATTAATAACACTATTTATCAATTCCTAATCAATAATATTAATCACATTAATAATTAATTAATATATGTTTGATTAGTATATAATTAATCCTTAATAAATGCAAAATTAATGTTAAAATTAAAATCAATCAATATATAATTAGCTAGCCAAAGCAATTAATAACATTAAGCAATGTAATATAGTTAACAATATTTGTCAACTTATAATTAAACAATATAATTCATATTAGTAATACTTGTAAACAATACATTTCTAATTAACTTCAAGCCAATCATGTTAATTAATTAAAAGGATCATTAATTAAGAAATAATATTAAATTTTAATTTACTAAAATCGTCATGAGTGGGGTCATGACCCATAATGGAGGGATTCAACTCTCCATTTCCCAAATGTGAGAGGATATAAAGCATAAGTCAAAAACAAGTGTAATACTTTAAAGGTATGCATTTACAAAATTATTTAGTGTAAGCATAACATTCTCTTTATAGGAACACGAATTACATTGTGTAATACTTTAAAGGAATGCATTTACAAAATCATTTAATGGTTATACAATTCATATAAGTTTCATCTCATGAGGTGGATAACGATGACATATATTAAGTATGTTTTTCAAACCTAAACAAAATGAAAAAATACAAATTGAAACCTTCATTATTGAAAATATGAACCCCCTAAAAAAAAAATGATGTACTTTATTTGGTTTCAATAAATATTAAAATTGATGTACAATTCCTCAAATAGACATAATTGATATTTGAGAGTAGTTTCATTAAGAAAATACCACTATTCTAAGATGAAGACATTGTCTAGAAAAGAAAACCAAAAAAACTTTTGTATGGGTCCACATGAGCCTTTCAAAGGTTTAAAAACTAGGATTGAATAGGATGTCCTTTGACAAACAAAATATTGGGAAAAAAAAAATCATACATCATTCTACAAAAAAAATATACCACTAGACAGAGGATGAAAAAATAGGTAGAATGATACAAGAAAGAAACTGAAAGGTGTTTGTACATCCAAAAAAAATCTTTTCAACCTGAAGAAAAATTCAAAACACACTAATGGTGAAGGAGGCAAATTGGGGAAAAGATGTTGATATCAATAGGTGCCAGTAGCTAAAATATTTTACTTAGAAATATAATATTCCTTCTAGTCTATATATTTTATCAAATAATTTCTAGATAACAAAGACAAATACATAAAAAGATGAAATATTCTACTAGGAGGGTAGAATATACCCTAAGAATTGGTAGTAGTGTCAGTATTGGTATGGAATATTCATTATATCTCCATATGAATGATGTCGTCCTTACATAGGTAAAGTACGAACACAAATTTTTTTTTATGGATGTCATAGGAGGTCAAACTATGGGCATGTGTGTTGAGGCATAAGATGGGGTGGATCTATGTTAGCATGGTACAAATGTTGTACATTTGTACAGGGCCATAGTACCCTTTCATGATTGAGCAAAAATAAACCTCAAAAAAAATATTATAATCAAAATGAAAACTTTTAAATATGAAAGACTATTTCTTGACTCTCTTAAATGAAACCATGACCTTTTTTTTGCTCTAGTGCACACTATTTCAAACATTATCCCATGACCCTCACAAAATCAAAAGAGGAAGGGATAGGATTTGTAAACTTACTTTGCTACCATATTGTTTGAGTAGTGAAGGTATGTTTGCAACACAAATCTCTCCTCAAATAAGAAACATGTAAAATGATAAAATTCATCATGTCATGAGTTGAAATTGATGCATGAGTGCATATAAATTGGGTCAAATATTGTTAAGTATCTACTTAAAGAGTTGACATAATTAATAACACTATTTATCAATTCATAATCAATAATATTAGTCACATTAATAAGTAATAAATATGTGTTTGACTAGTATATAATTAATAGTTGATCAATGTAAAATTAATGTTAAAATTAATATTAATCAATATATAATTAACTAGCGAATGCAATTAGTAACATTAACTGATGTAATATAGTTAACAATATGTGTCAACTTATAATTAAACAATATAATTCATATTAGTAATACTTGTAAACAATACATTTCTATTTGACTTCAAGTCAATCATGTTAGTTAATTAATAGGATCATTAATTAAGAAATAGTATTAAATCTTAATGTGCTAAAATCGTCATGAGTGGGGTCATGACGCATAATGGAGGGATTCAACTCTCCATTTACCACATGTAGAAGGATATAAAGCATAAGTTAAAAACACATGTAAGGGGGAATAATAATTAAGAAGGATAAAATAATAATAATACTACACTTACAGTGGATGAAGACTATATTAGGGAGATTACATAAAGTGTTCACCAAAGAAAGAAATAAAGGGAGAAATGTATAGTACATACTTAAGATTGAATTGCTTAACGACCCCTAATAAGGTCTTACTATAGACAATAGTTATTGTCATTTATCTTTGTATAGGAGACAATGGTAAGGGTTTAACATGTGAAATTTATGCAAATGAGAAATTGGAAACTTGCATTATCTATGTCAAATGAAAAAAAGATCAAGAGTTGTAGGCCTAAAAAAAATTTCAAACTCTTCATATGATGTTGAATCTTCTATATTGGATATTGATACAGAAAAGTAAAGATTTTTGTTAAGCCTTGCTTCCTTGAATGAGGTCATGTTAGATTGTTGACATTTAGATTTATTTACAATACATATGTATATTCTTATGAGGTGTGTACACCATGATGTGGTATTATATTTTTGTTTTTGTCCCCTTACTATAAAACAACCAAGCTCTTATTAGTCATTATTTCTTAGGTTTTTCCCTTGACCTACTAATCTCATATGTGTAGGATGTTGAAATCGAGTCCTCAATTGGGAAATCAAAAACTTTAATTTTCCTGTTATTGTAGTCCTCATGTAGCCTTTTTATCATGCCATCATAAGAGTAACGAAGTCAAAAATATGATGTTTAAATTCATGTCTAAAAATAATTTTTATTCATGTTTCTAAGATACATGAATATTTATATATATTGATTCTCTTTCTACTAGTGAAAGGATTAAATGAATCATAATTATGGAAATGAGACATCTTCATTTCCATGTAAATGTGCAATCCATTGTGACTAACCATTGTAGGGATTTACACTTCTGTAAGACTAAAGTAATTGTTGTAAACTCTAGAATTAATCCATAAACTCTAAACCAAGCTTATGAGCCACCTAGTGTTTATCCTAAATTAAATGCAATTGGATCTAAATAATTGTGTGATGCCTTGCCTCTAGCTATAAAACATAAGACCATAATTAGGTATTAATCCTACTGATTCAACCAATATACATTACATGAGACATCCTGGTCTAATCAAGAAGATGATGCTTTAATCAATATGGAGAACTATCAATTTAACCTTTCAACTTGCTCATTCATGATTGTAGATTTTGGGTTACTCCAATTGACTATCTTAAACAATTTGATACATTTTAATGTTTAGTCATTATTGAAAGCATATTTATGTGACTACTTTTTTTACTACTATTCTTTCTTCATATAATTTTTTAATTTTATAGTAAAGGTTGAATTTATACATTTGAGCCACCATCACAAGTATAATAGACTTGCAAATGGGGTTTCATATTTTGTGGAGAAGTTCTTGATGAATTATTTGACAAAGAATTGAATCTTAAAGTGGACAAATAGAAAAAAAAAAACCACACACATAATAAAAATATTTGATAGGTATTCACTCTCTACTGGTTGGGAAGAATTTCCAGTCGTATGTGAGGTCAACATTCTCCTTCTAATGGGATTCAATAACATCCAAATCTAATTTTAGCTAACCCTTGATAAATCTCTATAAATAAATCCTTTTAAGTTTATGAAGTCTTTATGAGGGAAAAAGATCTAGTGGCCCTATAGTGGAATGAGGCTCAAGTGGGTCAAAGCTCTAGGATTGTTCAATTTGCTACAAAATAGAGTTGTTTCAAAAAATATTAAAGGAATTAACTATAATCAACTTCAAAAAAATATTTGTGGAGAAACAAATGTTATAAAAGGATATTTGTTGAGATGAGTAGAAAATTTCACTACCATGGGATAAGCATAAATGATGTTAAGTGGGAGAAAAATTTAAAGAATGAATATGCAAGGATTTTTGTAAGAGAAGAAATATAATGGAGACAAAAACAAAGAGTGTTGTAGCTCAAAGAGGGGAATAGGAACACAAATCCCTTTCAAAAATTTCTAAGTTTAACAAAAGAAGAAACTAGATCACATAAACTGTTATACATGAGGGCACATTAGCTTAAATTGTTGCAAAAGTAAATAAGGAAGTAGTAAAATTATTTGAAGAACTACATTTGAATAGATAATCTTTTCAGGCTTGGATGCAAATACCATTTGTGATCAAGATAGACAAAATGAGCTACTCTTTAATACAATATATAAAGAACAAGTAAAAAGGGTCACTTTCCAGGTAACCCCAAATAAGACTTCAAGCCTGAAAGGAATCTTGGCTAGATATTTTTAGAAATTAGAGGATATAATTAGTAAATATCCATAAAGAGTAGTCAAAGATTCTAAAAGTGAAATTACCATATCAAGAAATAGTAGTAGCACATGAATCAACTCACATTGCAAGGAATACTGTGTCAGAGAGTATGATAATCAAACTAGATATTTTAAAAGAATATGACCAAGTGGATGGAAAATTCCTTCTAGATGTTTTGTACAAGTTTGGATTCAATAGTAATTGGACCCAATGGATAAAAATATACATATCATGCCCTAAGTTCTCACCACCAGTAAATAGATTCCCATGAGGATTCATCTCCTCATGTAGGGGCTAAGATAGGGTGACTCAATATTCCTTTCTCTTCATTTTTGATGAAGCATTATAAAGAAGCATAAGTGTGGAATCCTTAGAAGGGAGGTGGGAAGGAATGGATTTCCCCCCTAAGGTGGATGTTTTCACCTCTCAATAGTAATTCATAATGATACTATATTGTTTGCATAAGCATGCTGAAAGGATGTTAGTCATCAAATCAACTTTGGACTCCTACTATAGAGTTTCTAGCCAAAAAAATTATTAAAATAAAATGTGATGGATTTTTCTTTTACACTTTGCCTAGTCTCCAATGACACAAGGATGAGGTACCTCTAGAAGAAAACTTCAAACGACCCTTGTTAAGAGTTACACATGAAATCTTAATCAAATACACATAAAGGAACAAAAGGACATATGCAACAATATGATTGGTTTAATTAACTTCACATATAAAACAACAACATGCCAAGTTGTGAGTCATTTTGTGTTGCGACCTTATATACAATAAGAATTAGAATTCAAAGTCCAAGCTTACATTTTCTACCTTTTAGATTTGGAATCAGCTATCTTCTCTCTAAGTACTACTTTCCTACATCCAACCAAGCTTCTTATACAACCAATTAAGCCACATGTTAGCTAGTCAAGCATTTAATCACATTATAGGTCCAATATTGGAAAAGTGAAGCAAAACCCAAGAAAAGGACAACATAAGATCATGCACACCTAAGGATAGGTCCACACAAAAGTTAGTAGTCAGCTCTGAACTGCTCCATATTCCTCGTCATCATTTTAAATTGCATGAATATAAATAACATGCCTCATGGGATGAAACAATAGGAAATAGGGGCCATGAAGAAAGCAACAACAAGTACTTTATGAATAGAAGACTCATATAGAAAACAAGAAACATTTTTGGTTGATTCAAGATTTCTCGTTAACCCAAGATGCTCTTGTATCAGACACTTGGGGTAGGAAGAAAATTGATGTCCACATCAGGACTCAAGAGTGTTTTGACCTAAATCATAAAGATCTAGCTCATCCTGTAATATCCATGAACTATCTTCAATTGGTTTTCCTTTCCACTAAATAAGGTATTACATGCAATCCTTTCTTCTAGTGCTTCTACTTATTTTGGTATTTGAGATTTTTTCAATGGCTTCCTCTTTCTTTTTTGGATAATCTGGATTATCAACTAATTTTCTTTCAAGCTCATGGTACTCAAAAATATCAAAAATGTTGAACATGGTAGAAATATCCATATCTTTTGGAAACTCTATTTAAAAAACATTTCCACTATCAAAATTTCTCATAAATTTACAAGGCCTAAACTTCTTCATCTTTAGTTTGTTGTATATTTCAACTAGAAATCTATTTTTCTTCAAACAAACCATTACCTAACCAACTTCATTAAAAGACTTATATCTTCTCCTCTGATCATCTCATTGTTTATATTCTTGATTATTGTTATGCAAGGTATCTCTTACATCATCATGCAAACCCTTTATGAAACTCACAAAATCTATCAACACTACTCTTTTCTTCCTTACTCAAGTTTCTCAGCTCTATAGTTCCTCAAGGGTGAAATCCATTTATGATATCAAAAGGTGTCTTCTTAGTACTTTTGTTCACAATTTTTTTGTATGAAAATTCAGCTTGTGTCAAGACCAAGTCCAAATTTGTAGGATTATTTCCAACCAAGCATCTCAACAAGTTACCCAAGCTTTTATTCATGACTTTAGTTTGTCTGTCATTTTGAGGGTGAAATGTAGAACTAGAAAAGAAATCTTAGTATTCAAATTCTTCCAATGTGTCTTCCAAAATTATCCAATGAACTTAGTATCTTTATCTAAAATAATTATCTTCGAAAATCCATGCAACCTCACTCTCTTTGAAAAATAATTCTACTATATGTATTGCATTAGACGTTTTCTTGCAAGGTATGAAATGTGTCATTTTAGAAAATATGTCTAGTGCCATAAAGATAGAATCAAAACCTCTCTGAGTTCTAGGCAATTCAAGTAAAAAATCCATGCTTATGTCTTCTCAAGGTCTACAAGGAATAGGAAAAGGTGAATACACTCCCATATTATGCCTAGTTTCTTTAGCTACTTGTCAAGCTCCACAACTTCTCAAATTTATTTGAACATCCTTATACATCTATGGCCAATAGTATCTTTCTGTAGTCAATTTGAGTGTCTTCTCAATTCCAAAATGTCTAGCAATTCCACTACTATGTGTCTCTTTACTAATGTTACTCATAGATCTCCTAGGTATGCAAAGTTGAATTCTTTTGAACAATATGTCATCCTAAATGAAATAGTCAATCCATTTATCATGTTCAACTATCAAATATCATACTTACAAGCATTCCAAGGTTCTTCAAAATCAAGGTCAGTTTCATACACTTCAAATCATTAAAAAAAAGCACTTCAATCTTCATTTATATTAGTAAACTCCTCCTTCTACTCAAAGCATGAACAACCTTGTTTGATTGCCCACTTCTATGTTTCAACACAAAGGTGAAAATTTGAAAATATTACACCCACTTCATATGTCTCTTATTTCGTTTATCCTAACTTCCAATGTACTACAAGGCCTTATGATCTGTAAACAAGAGAAATTAATTAGGCATCAAATATTGTCTCCACTTCTTCAAATATTGAACAATAGCATAGAATCCCTGGTCATGAATTGAGTATTTCCTTCTAGCATCATTCAATTCCTTACTAAAGAAAGCTACAAGTCTTCCTTCTTGACTCAAAACAACTCCAATTGCATTCCCAGTGGCATCATAGTCTACTTGAAAAACCTTAGTGCAATTAGGAAAAGCAAGAGTGGACAATTCTGCAATTTTTTGTTTTAATGCTTCAAAACTCTTAGTTTATCCTTGTGTCCACTTGAAATCCCTTTTATCTCCTCTCATAGTCTATGTCATAGCATTATATACTGAACTAATTTTTTTGATAAACTTTCGATAAAAAATTGGTAACCCATGAAATGATCTAAATTCTCTAATAGTTGTAGGTGTAAGACATTCCAATATAAATTTTACCTTCTTAGGACCCATCTTCAAATCTTCAATTAAAATCATGAATCCAAGATATACTAGCTCCTCTTTCATAAAAGAAAATCTCTTCGGGTTAATCATAACATTTCCTCTTTCAACCTTTGTAACACATGTTTGATATACTCAAGATGTTCTTCTCTAGTCTTAATGAAAGTCAATATTTCATCAAGGTATGCAATCACAAATTTTCCAAAGAATTTCTTCAAAACTTCATTCATCAATCTCATAAAAGTGTTAGGTGCACTAGTTAAACCAAAAGGCATAAACAACCCCTCATACAAATCTCCATTAGTCTTAAAAGTAGTTTTCCATTCACCCCCTTCTCTTATTTTTATATGATGATATCCACTTTTCAAATTGATTTTGGTATGTATCTAGCTCCACTTAAAAAATCCATGATGCCATCAATCCTAGGCAAAGGAAGCCTATCTTTTAGTTTGATCTTGTTTATAGCTCTAAAATCAATGCACATTCTCTATGATCCATTCTTCTTAGGTGCCAATACACTAGTTTTTGCACAAGGACTCAAACCTTCTCTTATCAAACCTCTCTCAAGAAATTCTTGCACTTGTTTATTCAATTCAACATTCTCTACAGGGGTTAGTCTATGTGGTGCTTTATTTGGTAAGCTAGCTTGAGGTGTCAAATCCATACAATGGCTAATACTTCTCATAGGAGGCAATCCATCAGGTACATCCTTAGAAATAATATTTTAAAAATTTATATAAAAAGACTTTTACCTTAGGTGCATGCTCAAGTTCATCTTATTTGTCATTCTTCCTAGGAATCATAACAAGGTATATGTTTTGTTCCCTCGTATCTCTAATAAATTGATTTCTATCCACCAAACAATCTCTTACTATAGTACAATGGTTCTCATCAAGTTTCTCAATCAAGGGTAACACAATTTGCTTCTTCTCATTTTTCAAAAGGTATATAGATTCAATCTACCATCATGGAATGCTTGTCTATCATATTTCCAACATCTACCCCAAAAAATGTGACAACAATCCATAGGCATAATATCACCAAATGATTCATATAGTAATTCCCAATTTTAAATTATACAAGGCATTGTTCACTTACTAACAATTTATGCTCATCTTGAATCCAAGCAACATGATAAGGGTTTAGATGTATCAACCTCTACAAATTCAATTTGTTTGCTAGTTCTTCAGACACCAAATTTTCTGAACTACCACTATCAATGATAACTTTGCAACATTCTCCATCAATTTTTAATTTGGGTTTGAATAGAATTCTTCTTAAAATAGGTCCTTTATACGATTTTCCATTCCATAAGACCATTCTTATCACTAGATTCTCACCATTTTCAGGTTCATTAGTGTTGGTGTAAATTAGTATTCACTATTTATACTTAAGTTTACTTAGGTTAATGCATTAGTTTAATTATTTTGCATTATTTTATTTGTGAGACACTTAGGAGTTTGTGCACTCTTGTGAGTTGTCATGATGACATCACAGGGGTCTACACCTCTTTTAAGCACATGTTGTCTACAACACATGAATCTTCTACACACATATGACACTTTGTCATTCTTATCCATTCATCTAGAATGTTGGATAAGGTGCTTAGTTGTCTTATCTCCTTGTTGTTTCTAGAGACATTCTAGGTGCTTCCTAAGAGGCCTTTATATATAGGCACTCCTAGTGTACTCTTATCATGGCATATTGAATATATCATCATTTTGATCATACTCTCTCTCTCTCTGGTCTACTGTGTGCTTGTGCTTGAGTTCTTAGTTCTTGGGCAAATTTTTCCCTTAGGAAAATTCTTACATGGTATCAAAGCAACTTGGAGACTTTCTCATCACATAGCCATTCGAGACCACACTTGCTTCAGCACCTCAACTTGAATCTGGAGTACTGTAGAAATTGGGTGTGTCCAGAGCCAGATCTGACCTCACCATTGTGTCCAAAATGCTGAACCAGTGAAAATTGACTATAAACATGCCTATCTTGGCCCAAATTTGACCGTAAGGTAATTTTTGTTTGCAAATCAGAACTCAGAGGCCTCAATTTGTAGTTCAGGTATGGTCATTTTTTGTAGATTTAATTAATTCATTTGAATCTGCATATTTTTTCCTCTATTTTTTCGTCACATTTTTGTGCAAATTTTCAGAAATTTTTTGCCCTTCAAGCACCTGGTAGAGAATTTTTTTTTTGTAGAACCAGGCTATTAGATCTTGGCTCTGCATAGGGTATATTTTATTTTAATCACAGGCATTTAGCGGGCTTCATCAATATTTTTGGAAATGCACTACTTTAGCAACCGCTGGACCACCTCAAAGTATTTTCCTGCAGACTACCCACATAATCCAATGACATCGATTACAACCGGACTGGATAGCTCAATAAATCTCGGAGGGCAATCTTTTTTCTATTCTACTCATGACCTTTTACATATAAATAAAGCTGTAGACTCTCCCATAGTCGATGTGGGACAAATCTCACTAACTCGGTTCTTGTGTTTGGGAATATTCCCGCTAGCTTGAACTTCTGGTGGATGCAAGTGTTTTTCGGTCTGCCAATTAAGATCAGTGGTAGCAATGACTATTTCTCTAGTCATAACAGAGGTTTTTATCTTCCAGTAGCCGAAGTATATTCTGGCGCTGTTGTTTGAAGGCCCCCGCATGTTGATCTCTTCTCGCTTGCTATTTGAAACAAAATTCTGGCACGATTTACCATTTTTCAACCACGTGAGAGAATTCTGGCCCTGGCACTGATTGTCTATTTTCCTACCCACTGTACATTTTTTGGTAGTCACCTGTTCCTATTTTTTGGCAACTATTTTTATTATTTTCAATGTCAATGCTACTATTCCCGATGTGATTCCGCTAATTTTTTCAAAACTTTGTGACCTCATCTGAAGACCAGAATGAGATGACAAACATGAGGAGTACTATCCAACTGCCACATAGATAGATATTTTCTTGACACGTGGCAACTATGACATTCTCTAGCCCTCCACAAAAGTTTGGACATGTAGTGTGTTTCCATTGCTCCGACCCATGTCATCTTGGTACACATCACTTTACACTCAGCTAAAATTGCCACATCACCCATGGAATCCAAATTTTTGCCACACAGTGATACAAACAGTACCATGTCAAATATTTTATGCCACATCAAGGCTGTACCATACAGACGATCTAATTACCTGACACATCAACAAGGCACAGATTTTTTTGCTGATGTCACCTTTTCAATGGATTAAAATCGATGGTTGTTTGACCATCAAAACTTGGCATTCTACAACTGAAGTGATGAATGTTTGACCATCAAATTTACACTCGTAGTTTTTGCTTTAAACCTCTCTTCAAATTGCTTTTCAATTTGGCAATTTGACTTTGCGAGCCCATAATTCAAACATTTGGACTCTAATTTGGTGCAATTTTTTTTGAAAATGGGTAAAATTTCCTAAATTTTCTAGTCGTGGTATTGTTGTCTAGTTTTGGTGTATAGATTTTGCAAACAATGCATTTTTTGGTGATTGTACCTACATAATCTTGCATTTTGCAACTTCAAACACTCCATACAGGAACATCTGGTCACTATTTCAGGTTCCATTTTTTTTGAAAGTGCATTTTTTTGGTTTACTTTCCAGATCTAAAATCAAATTCTAGGTTTGTGTGGACCAAAATCTAACTTTTAGAATTAGGCCTTTTTTGGCATTGTAAAGCTTTGATCCTTTTTCAGAATAATTGTAAATTTGAGCTACAGTGCTTAGGTGATAGATTTAAGCCTCATAAGGCAGTTGTAAAAGAAAAATTAGAATGTCCACTTTGTTCATTTTGACAAGTGGCCCATTGTAAATGCACTACTTATAAAGTGCCAACAACATCATTTTTGGGGGGGTCTTTTGATTGATTGAAAAGGGGGGGGGGGGGTGTACTGTGTTTTTGTGTCTCTCTATTGTGCTCTTTTCATTTTCTGCATCATGGGTTTTAAATGTCCTCCTCTAACTTCATGCAACTATTCTACATGGAAAGATATTGCATGGAATAGATTAATGGAAAAAGGATATAGTCTTTATGTTGATGGTAAAATTACCAAACCTACTGATGCTAAAGAACTCATTGATTGGAAAAATCAAGACTAACAGGCTTTAGGTGTTATTAGGAGTTGTGTACATGGGGATCTTCTCTTTCACATTAAAAATTGTTTAGAATCTAAAGAAGCTTGGGATAAACTTGAACAGTTGTATGGTAAGGTGGATGAAGAAAAGGGATTTTAGATTGAAGATGATCTACTTCTCTTGGATCCTAAGAATTTTGACACAATTTAAGATTACATCATTAAAGTCAATGAGCATAGGGCACTTCTTAAAGATTGTGGAAATCCCATGAAAGATGACAGGTTGATTAATCACATCCTAAAGAGGCTACCTTCTGAGTATGCTAACTTTGTTTAGAGTTTTAATACTCATAGGTTGACCATGTGATCTACTTACCACAAGCCTTCCTTTGATGCATTTGCAGAGATGTTGATTGTTGAACAATCTCGCTTGGTGGATTTTGGACTTCTCAAGTCATCAAAGACCAAAGCCTTGGTGGCTAGTGATAAGCACAAATCAAGTCAAGGAGGGAAAAGCAACAACAACAAGAAGCAGTGGAAGCAAAAAAAACAATCTGTGACACAACAATCCTCCTCTCAACAAGGCAGTTCTTCTTCCAACAAGAAGGGAAGTAATGAAAAGAAGGACAAACTCTTTTGTGCATACTGCAAAAAGCCAAATAATGATGAGCATCATTGCAAGACAAAAAGAATCAATGAGTTAGAAAATCTACTCAAGAAGAACAAGATTCAAGTGCCAAGTACTTCCAAGGATTCAATTCCAACCTCTTCAAAGGGTAAAGGGCAAGCACTTATGGAAAACACAAGTTCTTTTTCGGAATGGATACTTGACTCAGGTGCCTCTTACCACATGGGTTCTTCAAAGGAAGATTTTTCATCATTGAGAAGTCAAAGGTACCACACATCTTTGTAGGAGATGATACTAAAATGGAAGTTGAAGGGAAAGGACACATGGAAATGAAAAATGGGGAATTCAAAGATATACTCTACATTCCAAACCTAAGTTCCAATCTCCTATCAGTTTACCAAATCACTCACATTGGAGATGGTCATAAGGTTGAGTTCCTTCTAGATTTAGTGATGGTGCGAAGTCTTAGAGATGATTCATTGGTTACTGTGGGGAAAGTCAATGATGAAAAGATGCTTTATTCCTTCTCCCACTTTGTGCCTAAGTCACATTCTCAAGCCTTGTTGACTCACTCCAACTCACAAATCAACTGATGGCATGAGTGGTTTGGTCACCTTGACTTCTTCTCTCTTCAACAACTTTTCTCTAAACATATGGTCAAAGGTTTACCAAATATCAACTTTTCTAAGGGAGAATGTTCATCTTGCTTAGTGAATATGAATCTCAAGGAGGAGTATGATAAAGGGAAGTCTTCTTAAGCTCTAGTTGTTCTTTAGCTAGTTCACATGGTGTTAGTAGGACCCTTTGCAATGACTTCAATCAACCAAGGCCACTGCATCCTCACATTTGTTGATGACTTTTCGAGATTCACTTGGGTCTGCTTCCTTCATCACAAGAGTGAAGTGGTTCATAAGCTTCAAGACTTCAAGACTCATGTTGAACAAAAGTCAAGGAAATCCATCAAGGTAATAAGGGTGGACAATGAGAACAGATATGTTGAAAGAAGACTTAAGAACTTTTGTAGAATTGAGGGGATTGATCTTTATAACTCACTAGCATTCAGTCCACACAGGACAGATGTTATAGCTATGAGGATTAGGACTCTTGAGACCATGGCAAGTTGCATGATAAAGGCCAAGTCTCTCGATCCTACACTTGAAGTTGAAGCCATTAGTAGTGCTACTCACATACTTAATAGGTCTCCTCATAATGCCTTAGATAGGAAGACTCCTTTTGAGGCATGGTGTGGAAAAAAATTGGTTGTGATTCATTTTAGAGTCTTCAGTTGTCTAGCATGGGCTAACCTATCTTCCAAGAGTTGCAAGGCACTAGTACCTAGGCCTTGTACCTTCATCAATTATGAAGACAATGCTAAGGCATATCGACTAATGGATCTCGAGACACATGAGATTTTTGTGGAGAAGGATGTTCATTTTGAGGAAAGTTCTCCCAGCTTGTCCGCTACTCCTCTCCACACATCATACACAGTGGAAACTGATAGTGACACATGTGATAGTGCTTCATCAGGTTTAGACACATGGGGTTCTATTGATAGTTGCAATGAGAGGTCACATCAGTCCAATCCACATGCTTACATTGCCATAGTGAAAGGTCCATCACAACATGGTACATCTCATCTTCTAGCTCTAGCTTCAGTTGACTTGGGAGACAGACTTGAGGACTTACATCTTCTCATTGATGAAGGCAATCCTTCTACAGTTGTTGTGAGGGCTTACTCTGACCCTCATGTCCATTCTCTACATGATCAATCTTTACAAGTTGGTGTGATTGTGGATCCTTATGAACAAAAATTAAAGGAGGTCTCTTTGTCACTTGAGGAGACAGATGGTTCATTGGAATAGGTTCAATAAACATCCTTTCCAGATCTCCATTTGTTCTTTTTAGCATATTTTGAAGGGGTGAGCACCAGCATCAGCATAGGGATACTTGAGCAAGTTTCATGACCACCATACATCTTCAAGAGTGTACCTTTGCCTTTGTTTCTTCCTAAGGGAAGGAACACTATTCTGCATTCTTGGACCAACTTCTTCATCGGAGCAGCTTTCACTTGTCGACATTCTTCTTTAGGGGGGGGGAGCTTCTTCTGTCTCTCTTCCTTCTCTCATCTTTCTCTTATGTATATACTAGATGTATGTCGTATTGGGGGGGTCTTGATTACTCCATCCATTGATGCATCCTTATTTATCTCTCTTTTTGGGGGAGGGTTTTTCCCATGAGGTTTTCCCTCTTTCCCCACTTTATGAGAGATTGCATCTTCATTATGTACATGGATACCTAATATGGCCTAGTAGTCGGGACCCATTATGCATCTCCATCCTACTTTTGTAAGCTTAAGAGCATTCCCCTAAGTTGCACTTAAGGGGAGGGTGTTGGTGTAAATTAGTATTCACTATTTACACTTACTTAAGTTTACTTAGGTTAATGCATTAGTTTAATTATTTTGCATTATTTTATTTGTGAGACACTTAGGAGTTTGCGCACTCTTGTGAGTTATCATGATGACATCACAAGGGTCCGCACCTCTTTTAAGCACATGTTGGCTACAAAACAGGAATCTTCTACACACATATGACACTTTTTCATTCTTATCCATTCATGTAGAATTTTGGATAAGGTGCTTAGTTGTCTCATCTCCTAGTTGTTTTTAGAGACATTCTAGGTGCTTCCTGAGAGGCCTTTATATATAGGCACTCCTAGTGTACTCTTATCATGGCATATTGAATATATCATCATTCTAATCATACTCTCTCTCTCTCTTTGGTCTAATGTGTGCTTGTGTTTGAGTTCTTAGTTCCTGGGTGAATTTTTCCCTTAGGCAAATTCTTACAATTAGGTGTTTTAGCCATTTCTTCACAAGGTAAAATATTTATGCCACTTCCTCCAACCTTTTTGCTAAAGCTACTACACTCAAAATCTCTATTTCCTTCCTCATCACATTTATAACAAGTATCTTTAAACCAACATCTTTCATCCCTCTTACTATTATTACTATTCCTGGAGTAACCAGTGTAGCTACCTCTAGTGTAAATATCTTTCTTTCCAGCATTGTCATCTTTCCAATCATATTTTCCTTTCTCTTTTACTTCAAATCTACTACTTTCTCCATAGGTTATGCCTCTATTTATTTGAAACTTCCATCTCTGCCTCTCTATCTTTGATCATGTTTCTTCATCAATCTTTCTTTAGCTTTTAGAGCATACTAATATGTTTCTTCCAAACTATCCATCTTAACATAACTAATCTCATCTTGAACTTATGTCTGCAAACCATTTGGATATCTAAAAAAATTATCAACTTAATCATCCACATGTCCATATATGATTATTAATTTATAAAATTCTTTAGTATATTCCTTCATACTCATGTCTTTTTGTCTCAAATTATGCATTTTTCTCAACAACATGATAATTTGCAAGGAGAAACTTCTTCTTCATCTTTCCAATCATGTTCATCCATGTCTTGATCTTGTATTTTTGTCTCTTCTATCTTTCAATTTGCAAATGATCCCACTAAAGTGAAGCATGACCCTTCAACTTAGTGACTATTATCTTGACCTTCTTGTTATTAGGAGTACCTTCATACTCAGAGTATATCCATCTCAAATTTCCAATCCAATACTACATTAGTCTCAAGTCTTCCATCATAGAAAGAAACTTCAATGGTGGTTTTGGCATTCACCCTAGACAAAAATATCAAAATCCAGTCTTCGTCTTTTTCAATCTGAAGTTCACAATTAGGATTTGGTGCTGCTTCTTTATGATCACTAACATATTCAAGATGTACACCTCTTCTCTGTGTTGTATCAACAACTTCAAGTTTTGCTGCAATCTTCCTCAACATATCCATAATAACATTTTCAACATTTTCTCCACCACAAGCCATTTTGACAAACATATCTTGCAAGATTTTAACCTTCTGCAAGTTATATGTTAGGCTTCATATCTCCCACCCTTTAACCAATCCAATAAGGTTCCCCATGATCCAATCCTCAAGAAAGAACTTTCTCTAATACCACCTAATACAAGGCTAAGGTACCTCCAAGAGAAAACCCCAAGATATCCTTGCTAAGAGTTACACATATAAACTTAATCAAATACACAACAAGGAACAAGATGACATATGTAACAATCTAATAGGTGTAATTATTTAACTTTGCATATAAAATAACATGTTTGTTTGTGAGGCCTTTTGGGTTGTAGTATAGAATAACAATAACAATTTAGAGTCCAATCTCACATTTTCTACCTTTTAGATTGAGAATCTTCTATCTCCTCTCTAAGTACTACTTTTCTACATCTAACCAAGCTTCTTATATAGCCAACTAAGACACAAGTCAGCTAGTCAAGCATTTAATTATATTATAGGGCCAGTCTTGGAAGAGTGAATTAAAACACAAGAAAATTACATTATAAGGTCACCCACACTTAAGGATACATCCACATAGAAGTTAGGAGTCATCTTCCAACTCTGCATGATGCTTCTTCATCATTGGAAACTATGCAAATAGAAACAACAGGAAACATAAACCACAAAGAATGACACAAAAGTCAAAGAATATGAAACATCAATGATGCACACTTAGGAAAAGTATCTAGAAGAGACCCTCAACATGATATCAATTGCACTCAACTTGAGATTAGAAGTAGCAATGACTACTTTGGGAACATTAGACTGGTATAGAAAATGATAAATATTTTTGGTTGATGCAAGATTTCTCATTAACCTAGATGCTCTTGTGCCATCTAACAAGACATTTCCAAAATCCTTAATCTTTGAGTTGTGACCCTCCCCAAGATATTTTTAGCCATACCTTTATTTATAAGATCAAGCGATAATTTATTAGGATACTTTGATTATAAATTTTATAGAAATTAAAATGGAGGAAATGAAAGGAAAGTGGCTTACTTCTACAAGTAAAATTGTAATGATATACCTTTCATTATCTCAATATATTTAATCTCTTGTATGAATCTACCAAAGAAGGTGGAGGATGTAATTGTGCAATTCACATCAAGATTCTTTTGAAGTGGTAAAATAGAACAATATAAATTTCCTTTAAAATATCACAAGACAATATTTGTAATATAAAGGAGGTTGGTGTTTGGTATTAGAGAGTTGTCTATAATAAAATTGGCAAGGCAAAAAATGTCACATGAAGCATGTATACAAGGAATCCCATAAGTAGGTGTGGATCTTACAACAAAAATACGTAGAACCCAATAATCAAATCATAGCTCTTAGATGAATATGAATAGCAAGATTTACATTGAGATAAAAGTTGGTTTGGAGAAAGAAAACTAGCCTTCATTCTTCTTCTTGGCGTCTTATTTATTATATTTATCACTTTTGACATAGGAACACATAGTAGTAAAGTGCCCAATTTTTCCACAATTGAAGAATTTGAAGGGTAGCTTTCCTTTGTACTTGCCAAAACATTTTTTTAGTTCTTTACAAGATTGAAAATATCTTCATACATATCACTATGTAAATATGAATGAGCTCTTCCTTCACTTTCTTTGTTTCTTTAAAAGTAATCTCTTTCTTAAAATCAACTTCACAAATCATTCTCATTGTATATGTTAGATTTCCATATAGGTCATCAACTAAAATATTAATAAGATCTTTATCTTCTTGTATGGACAATATTTTAGCATTATACCTTGAAGGTAAAGATCTGGAAACCTTATGAACAACCATGGTCTTTTATTTTTCTCCAAGACCTTTGATTTAAATCACTATCTCATCAACTCTAAGGAGACATGCTACAATATGCTTCCTTCATCTGCAATCCTTAAAACTTAGCCTTATAATTTTATATCTAGTGTTTCCTTTATGTTTTCATCACCTTCATAGATACTCTTAAATTTTTCCTAGAGTCCCTTAATTTTTTGACAATGCATCACCTTAACAATTTGTTTCCTTAGCATCATTTTCATACTTTTTATTTTATTTTCTTTTTTTAGTATGATAAGTTAAAGGATTCATTGTACAATCATCTACTATTGACACCCATACACCACAATATAGAGAGGAAAGAAAAACTTCTATTTTTATATTCTAGAAGTCATAGTTGGTACCATTGAATAAATGTGCCTTATTGTAAGAGTTTTTCTCAAAATCAATCATGTGTTCTATATCCAAGATCTACTTATATTGATTACAAATTTTCAATCACTATGATTTGATACCTACTGTAGACCATAATTCTTCAACTAAAAGGGAGGATCATGTTGGCATAGTTGATGGGGTGGTGAGTGAAAACCAACAATGTCATACTGAAAATTCACTTGCATGATGATTAGTTATTGTGTTGTCATTAATGTCAACTATTGACCTAATATCCTAGTATATTGTCTAGCATTATTATGTTGAGTAAAGTGTTGCAGTAAGGATTAGTGGTTCTAATCATTGAGATGGAATTAGGGATGTCACTTAAAGTGCATATGGTGACCCTTTTTACTGAAGTGAAGAGTAAGATGACTTGTAAATTAATAGTGCAACTACTAGAATAGTTAGTGATAAGTGATAAGTGGTTTGATTGGTTTGTTAAATCTATATCAAGTAAAGTAGAGTGATCATGGGATGATGTTAACAAGATAGTGAAATTTATGTGGTTACAATAATAAATAATTATCATTATAGATAATGTTGTTCAAGGACATAAAGGTGACCGGTGAAGTAGTGATGGGATTGATGAATAGGTTAAACAAGAATGAGTCCTTGAGTAATAGTTAGTTAGGTACTTATTAGTAAGTTAAGAAAAGGTTGTGGTGAATTAAGATGGATAATTTAGGATCCAATGACATGGATGTACATGTGAAAGTGGTGATCTGGCATTATAGTGATCAAGGATAATATGTAGAGGAGATTCTAGAGGAAACAAGCTATTGGTCACAATGTTTTTGATCTCTAGCACAAAATTCTATGAAGTAGTTGGTGTGATTGTGTAAAAGTGTTATAGAGAACAAGATATTATTTATGGTGGTTGGATCTGAGTGGGATATTTGAATTTCACAGCAAAAATAATTTTAGGTTTTGGTTAAGTCGGTGGAAAAGAAAAACTAGCATGAACAAGTGAAAGAAGAACAATTTTGTGTTGTTGATCATGGTCCAATAAGTGCGGTGAAGAAGTGCAAGGTGTGGTACATCCTAGAAGAAGTAAAGTATGTTGCTTGAAGTGAGTTTTACCTTAAGTGGATTTGATCAGGAAGAGGTATTTTTATTACACATATCATTATTTTTGTTGTTCCCTAATAGTTGCAATTATGGAAATTCTTTAATTGAGTGGATCATTAAAGGTCCTTGTTGTAAATCCTTTAACAGGGTGACACTTTATCTAGTGTTTGAATTCCTTTAACAAGGCTACCCGTAATAGGAATAGAGATAAATCCCCTAAAAGGGTGGCACCAAACATTTTCTTTGTAACTCCTAACAAGGTTAAGCTCCTCACAAAGCATACTTTAGAAGAGTAAATTATTTGACCACCCTCCCCACTTCCCTATGGGTTTGATCCAAGTTGGGTTTCCATGAGACCATAATATCTATGCAAAATGCATGGATGATTTCATGTATTGAATGCATTAATGTGCTTCTATTGAGTTTTTTATTAGTTAAAGGTTTAAGAATTTGAAAATCTTGATTAGTGATTCATCCCCCTCTCAATAATCTAATCACTTAAGGCCAACATAGAAGATATAAAACATAGATTCTTAAACACTGAAATTTTTAATGAAACTTTATGCTTAAAACTAAAATGCATGAAACTTATAACTGAAATAAAAAAGAAGTGCAAGCACATAATGAATCCATGCACAAGAAATACATGGATACTCAATATGTAGAAAACCACAACAAGAAATATTTCTAGGATCAACTGTCCTAGTCTGGCATTACAAAGAATCTTGATTAAAAATTTGTAAGAGCACCAATCCTATGGAGTCATCCAACTCCTATTATAAGAGAACTAACTCTTCCAAATACAAGTGCCTACTCATAATTTTAAACTATAAACTACAATAGATTTTAGTCTAAATTTTTTTACACTTTATAGTATCACTAATTTAGAAATTAAAAAACTCTACACTTTACACTTTACACTTTGATGATAAAAAACTCTACCCAATAAAATCCAAAAGCTAAACTCTCATTTACATGGATTGTGGAAATATAATAGATTTGATCATTAATTTGTGAATAAATAATTAAACTTTTAATGTTCTCAACCTTTAGATATTTTATCCAATAGTATTCTTTTTGGTAATAAAAACCAGCAAGTAAACTTTTGAAAACTAAATGTTGTCAGTCGTATCAAGAATTTGAAAATGAATTCTTTTGGCATACCATTAAACACTTATAGATAAACATCTAGATTATGTGTATCATTAAAAACCTTCAAAAATATTTATTATTATTATCAAAGTTCACTTTTGACTAGAGTTTTAAACTAGTGAGTCACATTTGGGGGACCCCATCCTCCTAGTGAGGTTGTTTAATCATTGCAAAGGAAAATTAACACCTTCTAAATTTTTCTCTACAAATACCTATTTCTCTCTCTAATCTAGTTGAATTTTACACCATCACTTGCATTTACTTGAATAATCAACAATCATCTTGTCATTTTTTACACATCTTATCTCTCCAATACTCACCTTATCTCTACATGGAAACTCCTTATCCCTCCAAGGCATTAACACTCCTTATAGTTCCCAATACACATCCCTCTGACTTCTTATATCTCCATGTCATCGATCAATTTCTACAAGGGTCAATGAACATTTAATATAATGTATGTGGGGTAATGACTTGAGGAATGACAATAATTTCAATAGGCTTCCAAAATTAGTCAATAGTGTGTAAAGTAATATTCAGTAGCATATAGTGGAGTCTTCATCAACATCTTTGGGATGGAACTTTGTATTGTGCACTCGCCCCCCACCTTCAAATACTTTTTTATACACACAGTAGGCTTAAAATAAAATAAAAAAATAATATCATAAATTGAACAAATCATTATCAGTACAATACTTCTATTGTAAATAGTAATTCCCATTTTTTTTTATAGTAGGCCACATTTATCTTCCATATGTTACTTTAAATGATAGTAGATAAATAAAAACAAATAACAAAAATAAAGATTCAATAGTAACACATATTTACAATGGTTTAACAATTGCCTACATCCACTTTGAACCAAAACAATCCTTTTATCCAATCATCCAACAACAAATTATAATAATAGCCACATGATCTTATAAATAGTCACAAATAATCATCTTGATGTTGAAGAGTCAAAGATTATCAAAGGGAAAACAAAGTGACTATTGGATTTCATATTTGCTGCAGGAGCAGGTATAGGAATAATATTTTTGTATTGTTTATGGGGGGTACTTTGATGTTTTAGGGCATATTTTAATATTTTGTTATCACTTAGTAAAGGATTGATGTTTCAGGGCATATTTTAATGTTCTGTTATCACTTAGTAAAGGATTGAATAAAAGCTTTACGTGTTTAGTGGTTACCAAAAATAGTTTTTAACTGTTTATCATTGTTTATATATTCTCTCCAAAATCGATTGCTGAGGAGAGGATTTTGCTTTTCTTTTCTATGGGAAGAAGGCTGAGATATTGTGAAAATTATTTGTACTTTGCCCTGAATAGATGAAATAAATAACATTGTGTTGGTTTCTTGTTACTTTAGTTTATATTTTTTTCTCACTACAAATTGATTAGAGATTCATATCATATTTATTTGTTTCTTTTGAATAAAATATAGTGGCATTTTTTTTTGTATAGAAGTTATTGCTACAGGAAGCCAGACTCACATAAGAACCTCTGGGAGTTAATTTGGGCAGAAATGCCTCTTGTTCACATGAACACCATGTGAAGTGGCTTGAGTGTGGTGGAGAGCAGGCAGGAGGAATGTATAGTACTTTCTCCATGGTCATTTGTAGGAACGAGCTACAATTTGAAGAGACATGTGCTTGGTAAAGAAACATCTCTATGTGCTTGCTGTGAATGAATAGATGTAACCTGTAAGGTATTGTTCGTATTTTTTGTTTTTCCTATAGTCTTCTCTAGTTTCTTCTCTCCATCTCATAGGGAAGCTATTTTAGAATTTATTCTTGTTATCTCCTCATCATATTGGTATCAGAGCGAGACAAGGTCTTGCTAGGAAGTGTATGTCTACAGAAGAATCACAAGCTGAAGTTGAGGTTCACACTATGCCTCTGAGAAATATGACTCCAGATGCCATCAAAAAGATGATGGAGGAACTTCTAGAAGAGAAGTTGAAGGACTTAAAGAAGGTGTCCAATGAGAAGGATAAGGAGAATGAGATAGAAGAAGATGCCAATGGATACGAAGAAGGAGAACAATACCAAGATCCACCAACAGAATTGCCTACAGATCAAAAGGCATTTGTTGATGCTTTAAAGTCAATAAGAGGAGATGTTGTTTACAGGCCACCTAAATATTGAGGTAGTCTCAATAGTGAGGAAGTGATTGAATGGATTGAAGCAATCACCAATCACTTTGAGTTGAATGAAGTTCCAAAGAATGATAGGGTAAGGATTGCAAAAGGAAAATTGAGAGGATCTGCTCTCTCATGGAGGAATTATATTCAAGGAGAAAGGATAAAAAATAATAAAAGTTTGATTTCTTCATGGGACGTAGTGAAGGAAAAAATCAAGGCACAGTTTTTGCCCATAGATCATGAGGTTCAGTTGTTCAAAAAGATGCAAAACTTGAAGCAGTGAGAGATGGACATGAATACCTATATGGAGGAGTTCCATAGGTTCACTCTTAGGGAAAAGAAACAAGAGGAGGAACCAGAAAGAGTGGCCAAGTATTTAAATAGTCTGAGAATGAGCATATAGGAGGAGATCAGCCTCTTGGCCCCAAATACATTGGGGAAGTGTTTTCAACTTGCTCTTAAAGTTGAAGAGAAGCTCAAGAGGAAGGGTGATCAGCAACAAGGAGGGAGAAGAGGAAGGAATGATCGAGGTAGAGGAAACTTCAACAATAGAGGACAAGGTGAGAGGTCCCAAGGTGAGTCTAACCCTATGGAGTAAGTGAGTGACTCAAGTAGCAGAGGAGGGTATGGTGAAAAGGGATCTAATGGAGGAAGGCCAAATGGATCAGGCAGAGGATCCAGGTTCTTAGGAATGAAGTGCTACAATTGTGGTCAGATGAGGCACCCAAAATATAAGTGTCCATTAAGGGCATATACTTCTCAAAATGGTGAAAGGAGAGTTACTTATGTGCAAGAAGATAATGTGAGTATGAACTTACCAGAAGTTCAATTGATAATAGAAGCTGAAGGAGAAAGTCTCATGATAAGGAAGACACTTCTTAAGGAACCAGTGAAAGAAGATACCGCTCAAAGGAGGGCTCTTTTTTGAGTTCAATGCAAGGTGAAAGGAAAGTTGTACAAAGTGATAATTAATTTAGGTTCCATAGATAACATCATCTCACTTGAGGCTATAAACAAATTGAAGTTGAAGAGAATTCCACATTCTTGTCCATACAAGGTCATTTGGTTGAACAAAGGGTAGCAAGAAGTTGTGAATGAAAAAGCTTGGGTAGAGTTTAGTATAGGGGGATATAAGGATAAAATATTATGAGATATATTGCCCATAGATGCTTGCCACCTCTTGCTAGGAAGACCTTGGCAATTTGATAAGAAGGCACGCCATGATGGTGAGAAGAATTCTTATATCTTCCAAAAGGATGGAGTGACATACAAATTGAATTCTTAAGGAGAAGAGAAAGGGGTTGGTCAAGTTGGACCAAGTGTGTTGATGGTGGGTGAGAAAGAGTTCATTAATACTCTTGAAGAAGATGGAATAGGCTTTGCATTGGTGCTAAAGCCTAAGGAAGATAGGAAGAAGGAACATAGAGACATAAGTCACCAGATTGATCTCATTCCTGGTGCAGTGCTACCCAACAAGGTAGCGTATAAGATGACACCACAAAAAAATGAAGAGATTGCTAGGCAAATACAAGATTTTCTTAACAAGGGGTTGATAAGGAAAAGTCTTAGCCCATGTGTCATACCCTCAATTCTTGCTCCAAAGAAGGATGGTAAGTGGCGGCTGTGTACTGATTCTAGGCCCATTAATAGGATAACTATAAGATATAGATTTCCTATTCCTAGAATAGAAGATTTGTTGGATTGTTTGGGGGGAGCTTCATATTTTTCTAAAATAGATCTCAAAAGCAGGTATCATAAAATAAGGATACGAGAGGGGGATGAATGGAAGACAACCTTTAAAACTAATGAAGGGTTGTATGAATGGTTGGTTATGCCATTTGGTTATCTAATGCTCCTAGTACATTTATGTGACTAATGAATGAAGTTTTGTAGGACTTCATTGGGAAGTTTTTTGTTGTCTACCTTGATGACATTTTGGTGTATAGCACGAATAAGGAAGAGCATTTGCAACATTTGAAGATGGTTTTTCAAAGGCTACAAGAACAAAAGTTGAAGATAAATTTGGAGAAGTGTGAATTTTTGAAACAAGAGTTGGTGTATCTTAGATTTGTGATATCCAAGTGAGATTTGAAAATGGAACCATCTAAAGTGGAAGCCATCATTAATTGGAAAACTCCAAGGACTATTGGAGAGGTTAGAAGTTTCCATGGTTTGGCCACATTCTACAAGAAGTTCATAAGGAACTTCAACAACATTTGTGCACCAATTTTAGACACCATCAAAGGAGGAGGTTAAAAAAAGTTTGAATGGAATAATGTAGAAAATAAGAGTTTTGAGGAACTCAAACAAAAGCTAACCAAGTATCCTATTCTTGTTTTACCATATTTTAATAAAGTTTTTACAATAGAATGTGATGCTAGTGGCTTTGCAATAGGGGTTGTTCTTAGTCAAGAAGGCAGACCCATTGCATTTTTCAGTGAGAAGTTGAATGAGGAAAAGAAGAAATATTCTTCTTATGATTTGGAATTGTATGCCATGGTCCAGGCATTAAAAAAAATGGAGGCACTATTTTCTGCCTAAGGAGTTTATTGTGTATACTGACAACCATGCTCTTAGTTTCTTGAATGGATAGGAAAAACTCAACCATAGGCACATGAAATGGGTTGAGAGTTTGTAGGCTTATACCTTCACAATCAAGCATAAGAATGGACAAGCCAATAAGGTGGTTGATGCACTTAGTAGGAGAGTGCTAACAATGCAAGAAGTAAAACTCCAAAGCATCAGTGTAGATGTATTGAACAGAATGTATGTAGAAGATGGAGATTTTAGTGAAGCATATGAGGTTTGCACTAAGTTGGAAGATAGTTTTCATTCTAATTTTTCTGAATTCGTTGTGCAAGATGGACTGTTGTTTAAAGGTAGCCAACTATGTATTCCAAAATGTTCTATGTGGGACAATTTCATTAAAGAAAAACATTTTGGAGGTCTTAGTGGTCATTTTGGACTCAACAAAACATTGGAATTGGTACAAAGATTTTATTATTTACCTAAGATGCAAATAGACATTAGGAAGTTTGTGGAAGGTTGTCTTGTATGTCAAAGGGCAAAGGGAGTGTCAATAAATGCTAGACTTTATTAGCCTTTACCCATACTGAACATACATTGGAAGTGTTTGAGTATGGAATTTGTGATGGGATTACCAAGGACAAAGACAAGTTATGACAACATATTTGTGGTTGTTGATAGATTCAGTAAAATGGCTCACTTTATTCCATGTAAAACCACTAATGATGCTAGTTATGTTGCAGGACTGTTCTTTAAAGAAATAGTTTGTATCCATGGTTTGTCATTGAGCATTGTATCTAACAGGGACAACAAGTTTTTGGGTCACTTTTGGAGGACGCTATAGAAGAAGTTGGGCATAGATTTATCTTTTAGTTCAATCTATCATCCTCAAATGGATGGGAAAATTGAGGTGGTTAATAGATCCTTGGGAAACCTTTTGAGATGTTTGACGTGAGAACATGGAGGTAGTTGGGATGCCATCATACCTCAGTTAGAGTTTGCATACAATGACTCGGTGAATCATAGCACATGCATGAGTCTTTTTGAAGTTGTTTATGGGAGACATCCAAGGCAAGTTTTTGAATCAAGAATGTGGAAAGTTTGGAGAAAAGGAGTGGATATGCAAAAGAGTTTGTTCAGGCAATGGTGGAAGTGCATGAGCATGTGAGGAAAACTCTACAATAGAATAACCTAAAGGTAAAGGCTAAGGTAGACTTAAAGAGAAGGAATGTGTAGTTCCAAGTAGGGAATCTAGTTATGGTACACCTGAACAAAGATCGGTTACCTCAAGGCAGCCATACAAAGTTGATGATGAAGAAGATTGGGCTGTATGAAATTCTAGAAAAGTATGGAGGAAATGCTTACAAAGTGGCATTGCCTCCAAATGTAGCTATTTCACCTATATTTAATGTCTCAGATCTCACATTGTATAAATGTTCAAATGAAGAAGTTCGCACAGAAGCGACAATACATGAATCAAATGACTGGATTCAATAATTGCCTTCTAAAGAGAAGTCACAGATGGATTGCATCATCAATAGTAGAGAGGCCATGAGGACAAGACACAAAGTGAACATAGAGCACTTGGTCAAGTGGAAGGGCCTTCCCGATTCTAAAGCCACTTGGTTACCCAAAATAGAAATTCTGAGGCAAGGTGGGGATCTACAACAATTGGTCTCTAAGAGGACTTGAGACAAAATTTACCCCCGGGAGTATGTTGTAGGAGTAGCTACAGGAATAATATTTTTGTATTGTTTATGGGGGGTACTTTAATGTTTTAAGGCATATTTTAATGTTTTAGGGCATATTTTAATGTTTTGTTATCACTTAGTAAAGGATTGATGTTTTAGGGAATATTTTAATGTTTTTTTATCACTTAGTAAAGGATTGAATAAAACCTTTACGGGTTTGGTGGTTGCCAAAAATAGTTTTTAACTACTTATCATTGTTTATATATTCTCTCCAAAATTTATCTCTAGGGAGAAGATTTTACTTTTCTTTTTTGTGGGAAGAAGGCTGAGATATTGTGAAAATTATTTGTACTCTACCCTAAATAGATGAAATAAATAACATTGTGGTGGTTTCTTGTTACTTTAGTTTATATTTTTTTCACACTGCAAATTGATTAGAGATGCATATCATATTTATTGGTTTCTTTTGAATAAAATAGTAGTGGCATTTTTTTTTTTGTATAGAAGTTATTACTGCAGGAAGTTGGACTCACACAAGAACCTCTAGGAGTTAATTTGGGAAGAAATGCCTCTTGCTCACATGAACACCATGTGAAGTGGCTTGAGTGTGGTGGAGAGTGGGTAGGAGGAATGTACAGTACTTTCTCCATGGTCATTTGCAGGAACAAACTACAATTTGAAGAAACATGTGCTTGGTAAGGCAACATCTCTATGTGCTTGTTGTGAATGAATAGATGTAACCTATAAGGTGATGTTCGTATTTGTTGTTTTTCTTGTAGTCTTCTCTAGTTTCTTCTCTCCATATCATAGGGAAGCTATTTTAGAATTTATTCTTGTTATCTCCTCATCAATATTAAACAATCTCTCACTTGAAATCCAACTAATATCCCAAACCTCACATCAGAGTCAGATTTTAATTTTATTAGCTTATTATTTTCCATGTCTATGTGTTTTCAATCCTCGTACTGAGATGACAGAGGAAAATTATTTAGAAGATCCTTACATAACATTACATGTATAACTCTCACCATATTGAAAAAAATAACACTCATTCCCCTAAACTCCCTCATGTCAAGTAATAGAGAAAACATTAGCTCTACAATGTTATCCACTGCAACCAATGCATGCAAATTAATATTAAAAAAAAGTTTAAAAAAAACCCCTATTCCAATGTTTCCCATTGAATAAACCATTGTCAACATGTTGAATAAACTAGTTTCAAGTTGTTTAACACATTTTTGGTTGAAATGGTCTATCAAAAAAATTAGATCATTCTTGAGATGCTCCTAGACCGAAGTTTTGGGAACATTCTCCACTGGATAATACTTTGGTGCCTTCTTCTCTTTGACTTTCATGGGCTTATAGTGCTTTGGAGAAACTACAGATAAGATGCATTGCACAAGCTCCCAATGCATCTCATGCATCTTTCAAGAGTTTGAAATTTCCCCCATTTGTCTTCATTGTAAATGATATCCTTTCTTCTAAACTACTTCCTCTGATCAATGACATTGGGTAATAACTTTTCCTTTAGATCAGGCTTGTTGGACTATGAAAGAAGTGAATTAGAGGACTCTTCTTCTATCAAAAATATGTTAATGAGGACATTGGAGTGCCTCTAAAACATGAAAAACATAGAGGCCTTAAGAACCCCTCATACATAATAGTTTGGGCCCATAGTAGAACCCACAATGTTAGCATTCTATTTTACCATTTCTATAAACTACCCAATCACCATTAGCACATATTGTATCTTCTTGACTTCCTCCTACACCCTTGGCTCCTTTAGATTCTTTAGTTCTTCCTTCACATATTCCTCCTTAATGTGGGTGAACCCAATTGTTTCTTTGAAGAATTCATCTTTCTGTACACGTCCTCCTCCTTTGTTCTTGTTAAAGGGACAGATTAATCTCCAAACAAAATGCACTAAAGACAAAAAAAAGTCAAACTTCTTTTTTTCCAAATTCACAAAAATGTATTGATTTTTTTCCAATTTTTTTGTTGTTTTCGACTACAAACTATGCAAATCGTGAAGGTCAAATGCTGATTTTTTTTTGGAAAAATACATAATATTTTCAATTTTTTGAAAATTGGTCAACTATATAGTTTGCATGGAGGATAGTCATGCCCCTTTCTAAAGCACTTGAACCCTAAACTTTTGAAAACTATAGATTTGGTAAGCTTAGATCATTAATTATCTCACTATGCTTTTTATTTTCTTCTTTTATCATGTTTTCATAGGAAGGTTGGGAAAGTGGCATAGATCAAGTTGACGTGGGATGAATAACTTCCACTTTAGTGTGACACTCCATTACATATAGACTATTCATTTTTACCACTTTCTAAACCTTCCATCTATCTAATTCAAACCTAATTTTACACCCAATAATGTTCTTTAATAGGAGGTTGTGAAAGTGGTGTTTAATAAATGGATAGGATGATAATAATAAAGCTATGCACAAAAATGAATATTATAGAGGAAGAAACGATTAATGTGAATATCATTTTTTTGGAAAATTTGTGATCATGAAAAGGAGAAAATTAAATAATGGTTATTGGAGAACACCCATGCATTAGTAGGAAAGAATACATAATTCCCAAAAAGAGCAGGCAAAAAAAATATGGAAGACCAATGATTGGCTTGACCCTTTAATTTATGGTGTAAAAATAAGGTGAGTTCATATTTAAAGATAAAACCAAGTAAAATAAATAGGTACAATCCATATCGGTCCTACCCATTGATACATGAAACCAAAGTAAGGTGTATGCATATTCAGTCTTATTTATCACAAGTTAATCAATCTACATAGTTAGTAGGAGACTAGCATCTACAGACCCAATGCAATAGATATATTTGCACAAAGGAATTAACTTACATCAATGCACATATTTCTTACATTTGCACCACATTGATCAATATGGAACCAAGCCTCGTGTTCAATAGCATTCATGCTTTGAGTCTTAAAACTCGACGTTGGATAACAATAGTAATTGTATCTAAATGTTCTACAAATTGCATGCGAGATAATAAAAGTGATAGATAGGGAATAGAGAAAAAAGCACATATGCCTTATTGTCAATAATTGGTTATGAACTTCATTATCTTAGAGGCCATGTCATGTTGTTCTAAGAAAAGTTTCTGATAGAGTAATAAAGTATTTCCTTATTAATTAAATTATTTTAATTAAATTATTGAGTCACTTATTATCTCTAGTTTACTTAAGCTAAATTTTATACATATAATTATTAGTTATTTTATTAATTATGATCATGCAACCTAGGCTAGTTACCCTTTAGGGTTTTGATCTCCTTTTATATTGATTGATCTCTCTTTATAACATTCATTCATTCAATACAATTGTAATTCATTTTTTGCATCAAGAATGTTTCTTCTTCTGTGCATCTCTAAATTCAATAATTTTCCTTCTCTCTTTCTATGGTAGGTGTTTTTATGAAGTGATTCTTGGGAGCTGTGGGTTGATCTTTCTTCTTTCTTTTCTTCTTTTCATGTTCGACAATAACAATAGCTTTTCATTTTTCTTCTTCTTCCACAATATCATCTCCTTGCTTGGTAGGAATGCTTGGTATAGCCTATTCCAAATGTGTCTCTCGGTTGTCTCTCCTCTAAGTTTTGCATCTTATACTTTTATACTTTTTTGTGATCTCTTCCTCCTTTCATTGGTTTCTCTTTCTAATCAGAGAGATCAAATTTCCACAATTCATTAAAATTGTTGGTAATTGCTTCTGGATTAGATTGTGTTGAAATTTTTACCATCAACATTTTGAATCACACTACATGATTCATCATCAGGATAAGAGAGCAAGAGTTGCAAAATAAAGTATGATTCAAAATATTGATGGTAAAAAATTCAACATAATGTAATCCAAAAGAAATTACCAACAATTCTCTTTCTAATTCCAATTCACTCTTTCATGTTTTCATTCTCAGTTCTCAGTTCAACAATTTCTTCCATCTTTCTCCCAATATCATGATTTGCACCGAGTAGTTGGTTTACCATATCATAGTGATTCTAAGTCAACCTCATGATTTCTTCATCCTTAGTATCCAGTCTCTAATCTTGAATGGTCTTGTTAAGCTTAGATCATTTCATGATTGAGATCTTTTCTCTGAGGTGATGAAACCCCTTAATAAGAAACTAGCCCTGATGCCAATTGTTGGGTTATTATGGAAAGGTAGGATGTTGAGAGGGGGTGGGGGGTGAATCAGTATCCTTCAAAATTTTTACCTTAAAATTAAATCTACAATACCCTTGTCCATTTTTGCAACTTCGTAAACATATGATATTAACGATAATACTTGTAAATGAAAATAACTTTTTCTAATCTAATTTCCATGAACCGTGAAACATATACCATAAAATCATCACACATAACATAAGTATTTGGTCATGTAGAAACCATTGATTATAGGGAAAAGTGCATTGAGGATGGTACCCACAAATCCATCACTACTGTAGTATGAGGGTATCTTCTTAGGGCTACAATGTGGTATTACTTGTAGTGACTTAATTTGTGAAGAGTAATGCAAACATATCTATCAGGATCTATCTTCTTTAGATATTTTGTAACACTTAAAAAAGTGTACACTCAGTTAGGATCATATTTTACATCAATATTGTTAAATCCACCTTGTGAAAGGATTTAATCTGCTAAAATTATTAGAGAATAGCAATAAATTGCTCTGTATAATGTAACTTATTTAGTTAGTTCAGATCCCTCCTTTGTTCACTGATATATCACCTCTTGTGACTAATAAAAAAAATCCTTCCTTACGCTTATTGAATATCTTCTCATCCTTCTATATTAGACCATTCTCATTATAACTCTAACTGCAACAAAAAATCTCTTCCCAAAAATAACTATAAAGTGTTCACTGTAGGTCCTTAAATAGTTTAATTTTTCCTCTTACAATCTCTGACCTAATTGGGGTTTTCGAATTCTCTAGAATGTATCATTGATTGAAATCAATGATCCACAGTAGTCTTTATTCTATTTTTTTTCTTTCTACTATTTAACTAGCCTTCTCTACCTTGAAATCATAAATAGTCAATTCACACTTACCAACAAATTTCTCCATATCTTTTCCTCAATCTGTGTAAATCACGTTTCCTTCTCGGTATGATGATTACATAAACTTATATTCTAGTCCATGTTAGAGTAAATATGTAGGAGTTGATAAAATCCAACTCCATAATGCGCCAAGATCACCTGCATGCAAATAGCTTGCAAAAGAGAAACCAAAGGAGTAAGAGCTTGAAGTGAACAACACAAGAGAAAATATTTCACAATAGGAAAATGAAATTTCTATGTGAATGAATGAATTTAAAATGAGAGAGAGACCGAATATAAAGGCCTCAAGGAAGCTTGTAGAACAAGCTGGAAGGTGGTAGAAGATAAGGTCGATAACTAAGCATATGTCCACAAAAAGGTGGAACATGCTAGAAGGGAACAAACTCTTGTGTCATCAACAACTCATTAGCTACAACTATTAACTAAATGCATTAACCCAAGTAAACTTAAGTAAAAGAATAATTAATTAATTAATTATTATTTACTCTAACACCCCCCCTTAAGTGCAACTTAGGGGAATGCCTTAAGCTCACAAAAAAATAAGAGAAAACATAGAATGGGTCCCGAAAACAAGGCCATGTTAGGTACACATGTAAAATGCAAAGAAATGCAACCCCTAAAAATGGGGAAAGAGGGAAAACCTCATGGGAAAAACCCTTCCCCAAAAAGAGGTAAAACATGCTAAAAAAAAACATGAAGGAAGGGAGTGAAGGAAGGAAAGCCTCAATAAGACCCCCCAAGGAAAACTTCCATTGGAAATGTTTCAAGAGACTCTCTCAAAACCATAAGTACAACTAGCCCCCCCATGAGAGATAGATAAGACACCAAAGCCCCCCCAGAATAATGGAGCCTCCAAGTGCACCTATTGCAGATTCTACAGTGGACATTCATGACAATATCAACACATGTACCTTGGCGATTCCCTTTCAAGATCATGGGTAGCTAACATGGCCTTGTTGTCGGGATCCATTTTGCATTTCATCTTAGTTTTTGTGAGCTTAAGGCATTCCCTTAAGTTGCACTTAAGGGGGTTTTTAGAGTAAATAATTAACTATAATAAGTAAATAGTAGGTTTAATTATAATTATAGTAGGTAATAGTTGTAGTGATGAGTTGTTGACAACATGGGAGTTTGTTCCCTTCTAGCATGTTCCACCTTTTTGTGGATGCTTAGTTGTCAACCTTATCTTCTACCACTTTCCAACTTGTTCTACTAGCTTCCACGAGGCCTTTACATTCAAGCTCTCTCATTGTATTTTCATAACACATATCTCATATCATATTTTCATTGTAAATACATTTTCTTTATTTTTGCAATATGTTCTCTCTCAAGTCCATTTAGGGTTTTTCCAAGCTCCACCTCTTCCTTCTTGGTTTCCCTTCAATAGGTTATTTGCAAGCAGGTGATCTTGGTGAGTTGTGGAGTTGGATTTCATCAACTTCTACAGTCCAAACATTCAAGTATGCTTTGTACAACTTGATGTACACTCTATTCTAGATTGATAGTTATGTTGTCACTCAATGTCCTTAAGACTGAGTAATACTTACAAAACTTAGTGATGCATTTGCTCAGTTAATCTCTATTTTCTTAGTGCCTTATTACTTGGAATAACTTTTCATACTTAGCTTACTTGACTCTTTAATGCTCGGGAACTATAGTGTAACTTAGTGAATATCGTGACTTGATGAGTTCATTCAATGACCAATGAATCATGTCTTATCAACTGTCTTTTGAATTGCTTGATACTAATGGCAACATGAATGTGTCATAGGAGTAACATAATCCACAAGAATATTTTTTAGTTTCCTTTATTAGTTCCTTGACTATAAAATATTATATCCAATTCACAAAACTATATGCTTTTTAAAATATAAAAGAGATGACATGTCACGGGTAAACTTGAGACACATCCAATTTTAAAATTACACATCAAACACACATTTAAGTGTTTGCAATCAATTTTTTTCTATTTTTATATTTTTGACGGAGATAATATGTATAATCACAAACAAAAATCAAATAAATCTATCCTCATGGGCTAGAAAAACTAAAAAGATGATTGAAGCACATCTAGAGTCTTATATACAATGTTTTGATTCCATGAGTAGAATAGGAGAATCTTGTAGAGGGGGTAACCATAAGAATGATGATAAGTAGTTCAACTAAAAACTAGAATCTTATTGATAGACATTCACCTTAGATGGTGAATAAAAAAAAAAAAAAAAAGATTGGAATCAATAGATACAATGAGAATAATCAAATTAAAATAAAGTTCTATTGACTCATTGATAAGGCTTTACAATGTCATTTTGCATCCACAAAAAATTCAAATTCTAACGCACAACAAATAAAAATCACAATCTCCAGAAAGTTTGATTGTTAGTCACTTCTTCAACACAACAACTTTGCACCTTCTTGCAACCTGCAACTCTATTCTCTATTGTGAGGATGCTTCTTGGGAGTAATATATTATCCTTTCCCTCAACTAATTCCACCCCTCCTAAAATGGAATTGATCTTCCCTATATAAATTGAATGGAGCATGAGGTAAAACTATTCAACTTCCCAACAATGACTTCCAATTCTCTAATATAATGATTGTTTAACTTCCAATACAAAACTAGCTTCTTGAAATTGTATTGTGTGGAAGTTTTTCTTAACCCCATGAACACATGTTGGCAAGGACTAAACTTGCAATGAATCTACCAAAAGTGAAGATAAATAAACCCAAATCAAGAGTTAAAATGATGCTCTTGCATCACTTTGTTTCATATCAATGGGTGTCAACTACTGTAGAGTTTTGAGGAGAATTGGATTCTAGAATGGATTGTTTACCCACTAACCTGCAAATTCATAGACACATTTTCAAATAAAACTACATGTTTTACATGTGGTATTCTAAAATATTGATCTTGTGGATATAGTGAATTTGGTTCATTAGGAAAATAAAATATGCTTCCAATACTCAAATGTAGAAGGTACTTCATGGTTTTGTAGCCATTTTAGCTAAAACAATGAATCTAATTGGTATAAGAACAAAAAGTGATAATCTCTTGACACTCAAAAGAATCCCAAGCTAGGTTGAACTTGTACTTGGTTGAATGTTTTAAAATGAAGGAATGTTACAAGGTCCTTTAGAGTTTCCATAAATATAGGTGTTTTTTGTACTTGTTTTCTCAAAATACAAGGAAGGGTATAAGATCTTTTAAGGCTTAAAAACCCCATGTTTTTATATTTAGTGCATGGTTTAATTTATTTGGACCACAAAGAAGATCCATATTGGTTTTGATGACTAGAAGTATTTGACCAAAGTATATTTATGTTTAAATGCGTCCTACTCATGAAACTTCAAGTATGGGGACCCACTCAAGGAAGCAAGAGTTTTGAGAGGCAATGGATAGTGGATTAAGGAAAGAAAGGTGTTTATAGTTCAAGGTATATGGTCCACCTATGATTATCTTTACCAATGGATCTCCAAATGTCACAACCTAACTAACATGACCAAACTGAAGAACAAAAGCCAAAGATGACATCAAAACACAAAATCCCTAATCTGTCAAATCATGGAACCATAAGCAATCCTAAAGGGTACTCAAAATTCCAAATTGAATTCTCCATGAAATAATGGAGAGACCCCCTATTTTTCACGCAAGAGAACAACAACTGATAGTCTCGCGTGAGGAAGTACCTCTTCGCATAAGAAAGTACATTGAGCCATGTGAGGAAACACCATCTCGCATGATGACATGTTTGGCCTAGTAGCCAAATCACCCAAAATTGATGTGGGGTTTTGTGCGAGGATTCACTCCAAGTTGCACAAGGAAACCCAACACACCACATGAACATTTGCATTCCCATGCAAGAAAGTACAATTTTACATGAGGATACAAATCAGCAAGCTAGAAAACATAAAGTTAAAAATCTAGGAAATAAAATTCCTCCATACCGGGGAGTATTGGATCCACGTAGATTAAGGAACAAACACTCTAGTGTATAAACAACAAGATGTCATGAAACAAGAAAGAGGAACATATATCCATCTAAACCATAATAGTAAAAGAACGTACTAAAAGAAACATCAGAGTGTACAAGAATCACAAAATCCATGTGTGTTTCCTCCCAACCATCATAACATCATGAGACCTCAAAGGTCCTAGCCATCCCCTGTATGTAACATCCCAAAATATTGATTATATTGTTGGAGCTATCTTATGAGGATGTCACTACTAAAATGTACTACAACATAAGAATGAGGAAATCTAACATGCTAAAAGTAAAGCAATAGATAATCCAATAAATCAACTACATCATCTATCATATGCTAACATCATACGAATAGAAAATATAACATGCTAAACTGATAAGCAATAGATACACCAACAAAACAATTCACATCATATAATCATATGCTAAACATCATAATATAGGAATGTGTCAAATAAACTAGTATCATCTAAACATGATATCCAAGCATTCCAATGAAAGCATAAATCACAAGAAAGCATACTCTAAAACCCAAAGTACCAAGTGAAAACATCCAGCAACGGTTGCATTAGGACAATAGACTGTCTATGTACACTAGTCCCTAGCAGTGGTATATGTAGCTACTCCTCCCAACTACGTAAAACCCATAGGTCCACTTTCGTTGTGTTCATGGAGATAATGATCCTACCACAAATACACATAAAGTAAATGTCCATGGCTAACACTCACAGCAGATAGTATGATGACTAAAACTAAGATCAGAGATAATGCATAAACTACAAGTCTTGGTCAAACACTCAATGGGCTACTAAGTAGGGGATGACATCATAGAGAGTTGCTTGTCATCCAAAAGCCCAAGCTCAGATCATGTGGCTCAAATCCCCAATGAAAGACTCTCGCACATACATTTTATTATCTTAAGTTTTATTACCACCCAATATTTTCTTTAGTTATCACTTGATTAAAGCTTCTACATGCCAACCCTTGGGAAATTGACACCGGGTTGTTGAAAAGAAGCCCCCTCCATATGCTACCCTACCCTATCCATGCTCATCCAATGATAAGTTTGTTAACCTCAGATTGGTTTTGAAATATGAGTGACAATATACTTAAGTCATTTACTTAGTTCATGTCGAACAAGCAGTACATGCCGAGCATAAGTTGTTAGATTGTATATGCCAAGCGATAGATATTTAGTGTGAGCTGAGTAATTAGAAAGTGTCAAATCACTTAAAATTGAGCATATGGTATGTGCTAAGTTATTTAGATACCAAGTGATCAATGGATATTTAGTTATCTAGAGGCCAAGTTACAACATTGAAGTTGTAGTTGATGCCGAACATTAGGGACTTCAAGTGCCGAGTTAGATAGTTTTAACATAGATGTTTGTAATGGCACAAACTTGTATGTAAACCATTTTTGGATCGACTTAAAGATTATTTTATGATCTTTGTTAATAAGGATGAATTTTAATTATGAATCTTGACGTATTACATGCATCCAATCAAAAAAGGGAAGGTTTAAGTGGCAATATGGGTGAATCACTACCCTTGATTCATACCTAACCCTAAGTCATGTAGGTCTTCTTAAGTCATGTAGGTCTTCTTAAGGAAGACAAACCCTAAACTTTCTAAGAATGCTTAAAGAGAATTAAAGAGAGTTTGCATGCACAAACAGAGCATTTATGGTGATTAAGATGCTATGATTGAGTTACATTGCAGAATTAGTTTTATGAAGGGTGCTCCCCTTAATATTATAAACCATAACAAAAAACAAAATAAAAACCAACAAATTTGAGAACAAAATATGGACTTCTTATTTGCATCATAAATGTGGAACCATAGAATTCACAAGTAAAATATGCTAACCCAAATGGGTACCTTTATTATAGTAATCTGCAAGACAAGCTACAAATTATCACCTAGAGTTATCCTAGATAATGTTCGGGCCTTTCTTAAATAGATAATTTTATGCTACCCGAGAAGGTTCTAGATGCTCAAACTTAATACCCAGGGCTGAAAAACCTTAACAATACATATAGAATCGGCAAAATACATCTTTGAAAAATTATTTTAGCAATTTTGGTAACCCAACTTCGGAAGGCCATAACTCTCAAACTGTTGTCCCGATTAACTAGTATAACCACTTTTTAGAAATGCTAGCTTCCAATCTATAGGCTCAAAATTAAACAAGCACCCTTCTGTCAAGATTTCAAACCTCGTCCAAGTACTCTAAGGCCTCCAATGGTGAGCCTAAAGATTTTTCTGCAAAATTTTCCACCAAAAATTTGCAATAACTTCTTTGATACTTAAGCTAGAGCAATGATATTTTTATGTTAGGATTATAATTCCAAAATGAACCATCTTGTAGAAAATGGGAATATTCCAAGATCGTACAATAAAAACTTACTAAAAATAGCAAGCTCCCCAAAATAGCAATCCTCATGTCTACTAGTCCTTATTAAAATAAAAAAGAGTGAAAATAAAATGTTTTTAGGTGATGCAAGATTGTTCTTACACCCAGGATGCTCCTACATCATACACTTGAGGTAATTTGAGAAGTGACTTTGTCATGTCTTAGGTGTTCAAAGGAAAACCAAGATGGTTAACCTCCTCCCTTGTTAGCCATGATGAATCCTCTATTGGCCTCCCTTTCCATTTAACCAGTTATTCCTCATAAGTTTTGTTCCTTGTACTTTTTCCAATACGACTGTTCAATATCTCCTCAATCTCCTTTGTAGCTGAACTAGCTATTAGAATACTCCACTACTCTTTTGTGACTTCATCTCCATCACCTCCTTCATAATACTTTGTTAAATTTGAAATGTTAAATAATGGTGAAATATTCAACTTAGTAGCCAACTCTACTTCATAAGCATTTTCAAAATCACACCTTTTCATGATCTTGCATAGTCCAAACTTCTTCATCTTCAGCTTATTATATGTACCCACTAGAAAATTCTCCTTTCTCAAATGAACCATGACTTCATCTCCAACCTAAAATTCCTTATACCTCCTTTTCACATCTACCTTAGCCTTGTATTGTGTATTCATCTTTATGATGTGTTTCCTCACCTCCTCATGGATGTTCTTTAAATGTTCAGCAAATTCTTCTGCTTCAGCACTACATATCTCTCCTTTATCCAACTGCCTCAATTCAGAAGAATTTCTAGGACTACTCCCATATACAATTTGGAATGATGATTTACCAATACTCATATTGACAGAATTATTATATGCAAATTCTACCTATGGTAAAATTATATCCCATCCTTTTGGCTTGTCTCCAACTAAACATCTAAGCAAGTTTCCCAAACTATGATTCACAACTTCTATCTATCCATCAGTCTATGGATGACGTGATGAACTAAACTTCAAATCTATCTTCAACTTCTTCCTCAATGTATGCCAAAAATACCCAAAAAAATTGGTATCTAGATCTGAAACTATACTCTTTGCTAGACCATGTAGTCTCACCACTTCTCTGAAATATAACTCTACCACATGAACAACATCACTAGTATTTTTGCAAGGAATAAAATGTGCCATCTTTGGAAACTTTTCAACCACCACAAAAATAGAATCATGCTCACACTGTGTCCTCAGTAATCCAAGAGCAAAATCCATGCTAACATCCTCCCATGGCTTCTTTGGTATAGGTAATGGCTAATAAAATAATATATTCTATGTCACTCTTTCGCCATCTGACATACTCTACAAATCTGTACAAACTTCTTCACATCTTATTGCAACTGTGGCTAGTAATAATTCTCAGCAACCAAAGCTATGGTTTTATCTCTACAAAAATGTCTAGCAAACCCTCCACTATGCTTCTCTTTAATGAGATTCTCTCTCATTGAACTTCTGGGAGTGCACAACTGGCTTCCTTTGAACAACATACTATCCTGGATCATAAAATCCAACCGCTTTGTCCTGCCAAGTATAACAAGTTATGTACAAGCCTTCCATACTTCACCAAAATTAGGATCATCTAGATACAAAGTACTAACTTCCTTGAACCCAACCACCTCTATCTACATTTCTATCATCAAAAGTTGTCTTCTACTAAGAGCATCTGCAACTCTATTAGACTTCTCACTCCTATTTTTCAAAATAAATGTAGAACTCTACAAAAACTCAACCCACTTCAAATTCCTTTAGTTCAATTTTCCTTGACTATTCAAATATTGCAAAGCTTGATGACCAGTTTACAAAAGAAACTCCTTAGGAAGAAGATAGTGTCTCCACTTCTTCAATGCTTGAACTATAGCATAAAATTCCTAATCATAAACAAAATATTTTATTTTTGCATCATTCAATTTCTCACTGAAATAAGTAATAGATCTAGCTTCTTGGCTCAAAATAGCTCCTATTGCAGTACCACTAGCATCACAATCTATATGAAACACCTTGTTAAAATTTGGAAGTGAAAAAATAGGCTACTCAGTAACTTTCTATTTTAATAGATTAAAACCCTTATCTTCTCCTACAGTCCACTTAAATTATTTCCTATCCCCTCTCATTGTTTCATTCAGGGGTCCATAGATACTGCAAAAACCTCTTATGAACTTTTTTCAAAAACTAGGTAGTCCATGAAAAGATCTTACTTTGGTTGCACTCCTTAGAGTAGGCCATTCAAGGATAGCCTTCACTTTCTCTGGGTCCATTTTTAGACCTTTTTCTGAGACTAAAAATCCTAGGTACACCAACTCCTTCTTTACAAAACTGCACTTCTTTAGGTTTATCATCAACTTTCCTTCCCTCAACTTATCAAACACTTTGCGAATATGAATCCAATGCTCCTTCAATGTCTTACTAAAGATTAATATATCATCTAGGTAAACAATGAAAAACTTACCCCAAAACTCCTTCAGTACCTCATTCATGAGCATCATGAAAGTGCTTGGTGCATTGGTTAGCCCAAAAGTCATGACTTACCACTCATATAGTCCTTCCCTTGTCTTCAAAGGAATCTTCCACTCATCACCTTCTCTGATAGGAATCTGATGCTACCCACTCTTTAGATCTATCTTTTTGAAATATTCAGGTCCACTCAAATAGTCCATAATATCATCCATCCTTGGCAAAGGAAATCTATACTTGATTGTGATCTTATTGATAGTGCAAGAATCTATGCACATCCTCCATTCTCCATTCTTCTTTGGTGCTAATATAGCTGGTATTGTACATGGACTCAAACTCTCTTTAATCAACCCCTTCTACAACAATTAATGAACTTGTATGCTCAATTCTTCACTTTCTACTAGTGCCATTTTGTGTGCTGCCTTGTTTGGAAAACTAGTTCATGGAACCAAATCCATTTGGTGACTGATCTTCCTCATTGGGGGCAATCCATTAGCTACATTAGCTGACACAATATTAGAAAACTCTCCCAACATATTTGCAACTTCTACATGTACCTCCTCTACTTCTTCTTTCCTATCTTTAGGAATTATAGAAAAACACATATGCTCATGCTTCATACCTTTAAGAAACTCTTTTCCATCAATAAAACATATTCTAACATCACTACATACGTTTTCTTCTTTATCCTTCAACAACTTCAACTTATGTTTCACTCCATCCTTAGTTAGAATGTAGGTATTTGATTGCCCATCATGTATAACATGCCTATCAAACTGCCATGGCCTATCCAACAACATATGACATGTATCCATAGATATGATATCACATAGCACCTCATCCTAGTAGCTTCCAATCTTGAACTTCAATAAGAATTGCTCATTGACCATGATCTTGTGGTCATCTTGCACCCAAGCAATATAGTATGGAAATAGGTGTTTTTGTCTCTTTAATTTCAACTTGGTGACCATCATTTCTAACATTAGATTGTACTTCCACCATCAATGATCACATCACAACACTTATCTTCACATATGCACCTTGTGTGAAACAAACTCCTTTGATCAAGTTCATTCTCACCACTCAGCAAGACTCTTCTATTAACTAGGACTTCTCCTCTTTCAGCAGTAAGGATCTAGCATCTTCATCAACATGTACAACTTTGGCCTGACCTTCTATTCTTTGGTTTTTCCTTCCTTGGTGTTGGGTACATTCAAATGCTCTATGCCTTTCTTCTTCATAGTGAAAACATTTCCCATGGAAGCCTCCACTTCCAAATCCTTATCCTTTGCTTCTTCCTCTCTGATATCTTTTATTTTGATCATGAAAATGATTGGAATTGTTTCCCCTTTGGTTATGACTGCTACTCCTAACTTCATCCTTGTTCTTCTAATCATCATTATCACCTCCATAAGATCATCCGCTAGATCTTCCACGGAGACCTCTTCCACTATTCTTGTTGTCAATCTTCTTACTTAATTTCTTCTCAACTTTTAGGGAAAATTGGTATACCTCCTTAATACTATTCATTCAAACTAGACTTAGCTCATCCTGAATGCTTGACCTTAACCCATTAGATAATGGTCCACTTTCTCCTCATCAACTTCTACTTGGCCAATTCTAATGAGAACTAGATAGAACTCTTCGATATTATCTTGAATAGATTTTCTCGCTTGCTTCAACCCTTGCATCTTCTTCAACAAATCAAGCTCATAATCCATGGGAATGAATTGTCACTTTAGTTTAGCTATCATTTGATCCCATTTGGTGATTTTGTCCTTTCTCTTTCTTTTCACTCCAATTGAACCCCCTGCCACCAAATCTTCACATGTCGCTTCAGTTTTTCCTTCACAAACTTGACCCTATCAGGATCATCAATATCTTCATACTCAAATTACTCCTCGAGTTCATTGATCCAATTGATCAACTCCTTTGGGTTAAGATTTTCCAAAATTTTGGAAACCTAAAACTTAGGTCTTTTTCCAATCTTGGAGATGGCCTAAAAAAGCCTCTCTTCCTCTAGATTTAGTACTACCTGTACTTCGGCATTTTCTTCTACTTTTTCCTCATCCTCGCTTTTATATCTTACAAGAAGATTCATTCATCTACACATTTTCTTTCCAATACTTGCATTTGTCTTTGGAGGGCTTGGAAACCCTCAGGTGTAATACCTACAACTCTTCTACCATGCTCTCTTCATGGAGGCATTTTCATGATTCCATTGAAACCCTAGTGCAAATTGCCACACAATCAATGATCTATCTACAAGCTTAGCCCAAACCATGGTCCTAGTATGAACTACCTCATAGTTAGTGATCTATCTACACACTCAAGAACTCTGGCTCTAATACCACTTGATGAAGGGTGCTCTCCTTAATATCATAAACCATAAAAGAAAGAAAAGAAACAACATCAAATGTGAGAAAAAAATATCGACTTCTTATTTGCGCTACAAATGCAAAACTATAGAATTCACAAGTACAATATGCTAACCCACATGGGCACCTTTATTACAGTAATTTGCAAGATAAGTTGCGAACTATCACCCAGAGTTGTCCTAAACAATGCTTGGGTCTTTCTTAAATAAGCAATTTTATGCCACCTCGAAAGGTTCTAGATGCTTAAACTTAATACCTAGGGTTGACAGACCTTCACAATACATATAGAGTTGGCTAAATACATCTTTGACAAATTATTTTAAAAAATTTGCTAGCCCAAATTTGGAAGGCCATAACTCTCAAACCATTGCCCCAATTGGCTAGTATAACCACTTTTTAGAAATGCCAGCTCCTAATCTACATGCTTAGAATTGTGCAAGCACCTTCTGTCAAGTATTTTGACCACATTTGGGCACTCTAAGGCCTCTAATGATGAGCTTGAAGATTTTTTTGCAATTTTTTCCACCAAAAATCTGCAATAACTTCTCTAATACTTAAGCTAGAGTAATGAGATTTTTATGGTAGTCTTATAATTCCAAAATGAACCTTCTTATAGAAAATGATAATGTTTCAAGCTCGTATGAAAAACTTACTAAAAATAGCTAGCTCCCAGAAATAGCAACTCCCCTATCTACTAGTCCTTATTAAAATATAAAATATTGAAATTTTTTTTTTTGGGTGATGCTCTTACACCCAGGATGCTCCTGCATCATAGTTAAAAGAGAATAGAGGAAAAGAATTAGAGAACATCAAAGATACATCTGATCAGAGAGGATCAAGTATACATCAGGATAGAGGTGTGTATTGAATAAAAATGTAACAAGGGAATAAACACTAAGCAACTAATGTCTATTCCTACATATTCATGCAAACCTCAAATATGAAAGACAACATGTAAGTAATGAAGACATGACATCAAAATAGCTTAATCTACTCAAAATAGCACTAATGCAAACCTCATGAAAACACCATGATGTTGATGATTTCATTGTTGTGGGATTTGGTTTTTCACAAGTTTTGCAACATAACAATGAGATAGATAGTGCTTCTTGAAAATGAGGAGAGGGCTCTCCTTTTATAGGAAATGAGATGAAACAGATGATTGAGATTCAATGCAAGATGAAGGGCTAAAATCTCTCAGGATCAATGAGGTGTCCATGAGGTGGATACCAAGTGGACTCCATGTGGATTAGGGTTTTTGACCATTCAAAGGGGGGAAGATGCTCACACATGTGTGAGAAACCTTTGATGTGATAGGTCAATGACAGGTGTAAGAAGTGTGAGAAGCATGGTCTCTCACACATGTGTGAGACAACTTGACTCTCATAGGGAGGGGACAAACATGCAAGAGGTGTGAAAGGCATGAGGGGTGTTGGAAGTGTGAGTGTTCCTCACACATGTGTGAGCACACACTTAGGATTAATAGGGGATTAGCAAAGTGATTAGGAAAAGGTAAGCAGGATTAGGAAGTGGGTAGGTTTAGAATGATGGGTTAGGTTAAGAAAGTGAGATTAGGTAGGGTTAAAGTTAGGAGCCATGTGCTCAAATAGGATTAAATTTAATATTTAATTCCAAGTGGGATTAAAAGGGGTTAATTAAGTAAATGAAGTACTTTACTTAATTCAAGCGAATGGGTTAAGATGCAAGTGGAATGAGGGGAAGGCTAGGATTTAAATAAACCTTAGTTTATTTAAATCAAGGAAAGGCAAATATAATTTAAAAAATGAAAATTTATTTAATTAAAGGTAGGGTAATTAAATACATAATAAATATCTATTTAATTGATCATGAAAAGGGTATTTGGACAATTTTAGGTGTCTACAAGGTGATCTGACATCAAGCAACAAAGTGCTAACCAAAGGATCATTGTTGAGACATTCTAATAGGTGAATTAGTTAAATCTCTTAATAGAGTAGTCTTGACAAGCTATTGTAAATCCTTTAATAGGGTGTTTACTTTATTGTAAGTTAAAGTCCTTTTACTAGGAACACTTTTAGCAGGGTGTTTAAATCCTTTAATAGGGTAAGATCTTGTTGGAAATATTCAAGTCTATGCTAAGTTACTGAGAGGGGAGGGGTGAATCAGTAACTTCTAAAACTTTAACACTTTCAATTCTTAATCCAATAATTCAATTAGCACTTGATTTATCACAACTGATCTAATTGCATGCATGAGAAACTAAAAACATGAAAGCATCCATAACACATTGACACAGATTTGGTGACGCAAAAACTTTCCAAATAAAAAGTAAAATTGGGGTGGTGATGATACCAACAAAATTTAGTATTGCAACATAAAGTTGGCTTGTTAAGGCTTACATTGATCACTTCTGATGATCTGCCCTATTAGGAGCAATTAGGACAACTAGTTCCACCTTGTGAGAGGATTTATAAACATACAATGAAGTATGCACTCAATAAAGAGATTTATGAAAGACTGTTAGGTCTAACTTGTTAAAGGATTTTGACTTGTTCACTTGTTAGGATGAAGCAGTAGTAGATCTTTGATTTGCAATTGGGTTTTCTGAAAGAGATTCCTTTGTGTACTGATCACCTTTTTGTGATAAATATGTCTTTGCTACTCCTTATGTTGTTATGGCCTTTACAATTTGCCATTTTTCTGCTGCATCCATAACTTGAATTTTTTGCATCCACCTTCATATTTCATCCATGCATTCATTCACTCACAATGATATGGTACAATACATTACATATATATATGAATCCAAATTACATAATTACAAAGTCAACCATGATACAAGTTAACACAAATATTACAAAGTCGGCCCTAAAGACACTTAGGTTCTTAAGATTGACTCGATGAGATTTTGATACTCAACATCGTCATGCACTCAATAGATGTAGAAGTTTAGTCCATACTAATCTCTTTCAAGTATTCTTGAACTCAGTCTACACTGGTGACTCGGTAGATATTATGCATCTTGGCAAACACTAAATCACTTGGTTAACATAGAGTGGCTCGGTTAACACTAGCTTTGCATTACCTAAACTATGAACTCGATAAACATTGCAATTCTCAGTAACCACTGATAAACTTGACATATACTAAAATGCATGGTTTAAAATGCTAGACTTCACACTCACTGAATCTGCTTAATAGCCACTGGGATTTGTCCAAAGGACTTGGTAGTAACTATAGAACTCGATGACTACTGAATTACATGGAAAACACTGTAAACTGTTCAATAAGCTTGGTGGCTATAGAAAATCTAAATAAGTGTGTGTCACTAATAACAAACTTGATTGATATGTCAACAATCTCCCCCTTTGGCATTAGTGACAAAAATACTTATTAGCCAAAACTGAATACCTTGTATCCATCACCACATCATACTAGCTTGGTAGAGTATAGTATATTTTTTTTGAGATTTTTTTAAATTGATTTTGTAAGGTATATATAGTATACTATACATCTTTTTCTATATACAACATTTCTTACTAATCATTTCATACTTGTTACAAATTCTCCCCCATAGCATATTTATCCTCATACTATGTGTCTCTCTATGTACATGTCTTACTTCCCCATAACATATGGCTTTCTCCAATGTAATTTTTCTCCCCCTTTTTGATAGTAATGCTAAAGATTATTCTAACATATTTACATAGAAACACAAAAATGGGATAAGAATTTAGAATGTACCTTGAGAATGATTGCCAAGGTTTTATCTCAATTTTCTTTTAGGACCTTGCATGTATGTAGTGCAATTTGCACCCCTACTAGTTCAATCATATGGTCCGCAATAGAGAAGTTATTATCATGGATCAGAGTTTTTGACTATATAATATGTTTCTACATTACATCCATGATTGGAAGTATCATATTTTGTATGTCAATCACTATTGATCTTATCCTTGCTTCTTCTCTTAGCAATTCAGCTTGCATGTCTGACAAAAATATGATTTTCTTGAAATGTGCAGAGCTTGAACTAGGGTTGAGTTGTAGCTATTGAGAACTTGCCTTTAGATCTACATCTATTTTGGACAACTTGTCCTTTATTTCCTTTGTATACTCAGAGACATCGCATAGTTTCCCAAAAAGTGATGATACATTTGAACAGGACACTTCAAGATTGACCAAAATTGTAGAAAGCTCAACTTGATAAATGGCTATTTGTTGAGCAATGTGCTCCAACACTTTATTATTAAATTTCCTTTCAACCTTTTCAACTAGCTTATCTTGACCATCAACATCCTCATTGAATTTTTGGACTATTTCTACTATCTTATACTCTTTGTTCTCTCTCCTCTCTTAATCTTTTCTGTTTAGCCTTTTTCTAGAGGAGTTCACCAAATGTCTACATTTGGTTTGGACTGAGCTTGTAAATATCCCAATTGGGGATTACTATTTCCTCATCTAAATCAATGTCTTCCTCTATCTCTTTTTCTTTCACCAAAAAAATTGTGCTCGGTTGAACCTTAGGCTCAATTGTCTTTGCACTTATTACTTTTGTACCTAGAATGGAAACAATAGTAGACATACTTGGACTTACATTGAAAACTGATATTTTACTAGTTAAAGAAATAGTTATAGAAATACTTGAAGAATCCAAAATTGATGAAGTCAAAATTGGTGTGCTTACCACTAATGTACTCAAAATTGAAGAAGTCAAAATTGGTGTGCTTACCACTGATTTACTCAAAACTGAAGAAGTCAAAATTGAAGAAGTCAAAACTGAAGTACTCAACTTAGTAGATTGAGAAGGATTCTATAACTCGGTGGATGAAGTACAAGTCACTTCTGTTAGTGAAATGCTGAGATGAGTTGGGGTAAAGAGTGATTAGACATTTGATGTATCACTAGTAGTCACAATCAAACTTCCTAAAGCTATCTCCATACTTGATATAGCCAATGGTTTGCTCGAGGAGTGAGGAAGTGAGGCAAAGACTTATGCAGCTATCTTAACTAGGTTAGTCTTCTCATCATCTTGCTTTTCTTCCTTAGCAACCTCTTGATCCTCTTCATCTTCTTCATTATCAAAGTGAGTCACTTCTTCAACATTCTCTTCCTCATATTTCTCCTTGTTTTCTTTTTCATCATCATCATCCTTTACTTCAACTAGAAATTCACTTGGTTTGTGAAGATGATACACATTTTTTCAAGTGTTTGTAGCATTCCTAACAACATGTTCAATGTCCTTGATCAAAACTGACCAAGTATTAAACTTTAGAGTCAATTTTTCTTCATTTTTCTTTAATAACTCTTTCACCTCAACATCTGATATGCTCCGTAATAACTACCTTAGATTTTGTGCATATATGTCTTTGACAATGCATAGTAAAATCCCATCTTGGCTTTATATTCTTTAGTAATTCACTGGGGAATTGAGAAGCGATCTAATCTGGTGAGTATTTCCATTTACCTATTTTATTCAGCACCAAGTCTTCAACTTGTTTTTGTTCTTATGTTGTCATGATCTCATATTTCAATGATTTAAAGTTTTTTATCCCTACTTCTTATTCCAATTGCTTTAGCCTGTCTTGGAAGGTGGTTGGAGGTCTATTGAATACAATGTCACCGCCCTTATTTTGTGACCTCCTTGTGAAGACTGCAGCGGATAGCTTTGTAGGCTTGGTGATGATCACCTTGCCCTTCTTCTTCAAAGGTTCTTCTTTCTTAGATTCTTCCTCATCCTCTACTTCCTCCACATCCTCACCTTATCCCTTAGTTAACAAGAGAGGTGCACTTGATTTTATCTTTGTGATCCTTCTCTTTCCTTTGTTGACCACTAGTGGGAGCTTAATTTCTAGCTCAATTCTGGCCTTGGCTTCATAATATGTTCCAAAGTAAGGGTCCTTAGGATCAATTGGTTCATTGATAAGGGCTTCAATGATATCCTTTGTCTCATCAATATTTACCTCATAGCCAAGAGGCTTCACCCATGCAATTCTAGGCTTAACTACCTAGATATACACCTTGTTACTATCCACCATGAAGTATACATCATCCTTATAATCTTCAACTAACTTCATCAAAATCTTGAACCTATTGTTCATTTTCTCCTTGAATACATCGAAGTAGTTGTGCATAATGTTATTGTAGTTTTCACCCATTTCAGCAATATACTTATTTATTTGGTAAAGAAAAGGCACATCTTTTCTCCTGATTACAGTGCCTTTAGAAGGGAAGAAATTTTGTACATAAAAGGATAGGAAAGTTAATAGTGAACTAAACTTGCAAGGGTTGTTCTTTGATGTTCTAATACTTTCCATGTTTTTATTGAACTGTCTCAAAAATAGGTTAGCAAGGTCATATGACAAGTTGTTCTTAACCACCTTGTATGCCAAATCCATTGCTTCACATGACACACTATTAAGTCAGCTTGAACTATTTAATTTGTGTGTAATAATATGAATTCTAAATTTCAATTTTGCATTAGTGAGACTGCTAATTTTCATACCTCTACCATCCCATTCAGCTAGGTTTTTCTTCTCCAACTTTGCCCGACCTAGGGTTTTCATCATTTTAGCTTGGCTAGCATGTAGAGGCAAGTGATTTGATGAATAATCTTCTTTTTTACCAAAATTGGTTGTTCTAACCACAATTGTCTATTATGCACTCGGCTAAGGATAAACCTAATCCATTTGATTTGAAATTCTTGGGGCATATGAGGGATATGTGTCAACCCTTTGGCTTCCAGATGTTGATGCTTGGGTTTTAGGGTTCAATTTACACATAACTAACCTAGAGCATCATCTATTTCTAGAGTACCAATTTCTTTAGAAGCACATTTGAAATGAGTATGAATTTCATTAACAAGAAGTACCTTAGGAGGGATTTGGGATTGAGCTCTACTTGGGTCTAGGGTTTCAACAACCATGGGAGTGAGTTTGAAATTTGGTGCTTTCCATTCAACTCCTCGAACCAACATGTTAGATCTGCGCTTGACCTTGCTACTATTGGATGTCATTTTTGCTTGGTAGATTGAGAGAACTTTGAAAAAAAATTGCTAGAAATTCACTTAAGTCACTTTGATCGCACTAAAAATTGCTCTTTGCAATAGCACTTGAAAATTCATGGTAAGAAATGAATTCAATTCCATACTTTTCGATAAAATTTTGCCATTAATGCTTGGTATGAAAGTATATATGTTGATAGACTGTCATCTACTACATGGCATTAAATACTCAATGAAATCTTTATGACTCGATAACTATAGGTGTCTTTATTACTCACGACTTTGCTTGGTAGAGTCTATGACCTGACCTTACTTGGTAGAGAACGTAACTTGGTAATAATTGATACTAGTCTTGCTTAGTGATCCCTTTGTATCTTATATATAGATTTGGATCTTTGTCACCTTTCAATTGGAACTGATTCAAATGTCTTCTTTGATAACCTGGTTCCAGTTCTCTCTTTGAGAACTTAATTATAAATGGTAGAGTCGCCCAATTCTTGAGTGATTTGACCATTATTGCTCAGACCAGTATCCCTGGTAGACTTAGGAATCCATTGTTGTCTCATCTGCTTTTAGATGTTATCAACCTTTGTCTTCTTCTCATCTTCAATTTTACAAGATGACCAAGTTTTGTACAAATGAAACATCTTTTGGTAGTATCTCTTTTCCTCATATGATGTTTAACACAATTCATACCAATATGTCCAAATTCTCTATAGTAATGATATTCGCACCAGGTATTGTAGTCCTAACCAAATATTATTTTCACAATTTTCTCTACAAGATTTAATGTCTTGGTTTTTCATTTCAATGCCTTGTGTCCATGTTTCTTACATTTATGAAATTTTCCTTAAAATCTTGGTTACTCTTTCCATTCATTAGCCCTATGACCATGTTGATTGCTATTGTAGCATTTTCCATTGCTCCAACATTTGTTTGATGTATGACCTATCTTACCATAGTGATTACAAGTAGGTATTTGATTCTTTTGAACACCTTGTTTGGAGGATTCACCTTCTTCTTTGTATCCAATTCTTGGTTTTCCTTTTTACCTATAGAGGTTTTTCTCATTTAATTAATTCATGTTTGATTGAGATTTCATCATTATCTCATTGATTTGCTTCTCAGAGTTTAGATCATTCCTCAATCTTTCATTGATTTTTATTTTAGATTTAAGATCATATTTTATTCTTTCATTGATTTTCCTTTTAGTATTTAGATCATTCCTCATTCTTTAATTTTCAAATCTTAGGCTCATGATTTCCTCATTTTCTTTGGAGAGTTGATCAATAAGGTCTACTTGTTGAAGGGATTGGTTTTGAATTTTCATTGTTTCTTCCATCCATCTCTTCTTTTATCTTGATTCTCTATTCCAAGACTTCACATAACCTTACTACCTAAATCTCTTGTTCTCTTCTTGGCTTTCTTACTTCTTGTAGAGAACCATTCTTTTCTAGTTATTTGATTGCATCATTTGCTCGATCTGAGATGCTTGAAGGATGAAAGTCTTCAATTCTTTCTTCAATGTAGAGATGAGCATTTATCTGATTTGCAAGTTCCTTTCTTCTTTTTAGGGATTGGGAAAGTTGCTCCTTAGCTTTCTTGAGTTGGGCAATGACTATTTCCAAATCCAACTTTTCATTGTCAATAGCTTTGTCAAGTATGAATATCTCCATATCTTTGATCTGTGCTCAAGTTGTTAAATTTCTCTTGAGAACCACAATTCTTTGATACCAATTGTTGGAAATATTCAAGACTATGCTAAGTTACTAAGAGGGGAGGGGTGAATCGGTAACTTCTAATACTTTAACGCTTTCAATTCTTAATCCAATAATTTAATTGACACTTAATTCATCACAACTGATCTAATTGCATGCATGAGAAATTGAAACATGAAAGCATCCATAACATATTGGCACAAAGATTTGGTGACCCAGAAACCTTTCAAATAGAAAGTAAAACTAGGGTGGGGATGATACCCACAAACTTTAGTATTGTAGCATAAAGTTGGCCTATTAAGTCTTACATTGATCACTTCTGATGATCTACCATGTTAGGAGCAATTAGGATGGCTAGGTCCACCTTGTGAGAGGATTTACAAACTTACAATCAAGTATGCACTTGGTAAAGAGATTTATGAAAGACTGTTATGTCTACCTTGTTAAAGGATTTTGACTGGTTCACCTATTAGGATGAAGCGGTAGTAGATTTCTAATTTGAAACTAGGTTTGTTGAAGGAGATTCCTTTGTGTACTAATCAACTTTCTATGATAGATATGTCTCTGCCGCTCCTTATGCTTTTATGGCCTTTACAATTTTCTCTTTTTCTGTTGCATTCATAACTTGAATTTTTCACATTCACATTCACATTTCATCCATGCATTCATTCAATTGGAATGATATGGTACAATAAATTACATATATATACCGATCCAAATTACATAATTACAAAGTTGACCATGATACAAGTTAACATAGATATTACAAAGTCAGCCCTAATGAAGACACTCGGGTTCTGAAGACTAACTTGGTGAGGTTCTGATACTCGACATCCACTGTCAATGCTCGGCATTATCATGCACTCAATAGATGTAGAAGCTTGGTCCATTTAGAAAACTTTCAAGTAGTATTAAACTCGGTCTACATTGGTGACTTGGTCTGCACTGGTGAACTTAGCAAACACTGAATCACTTGGTTAGCATAGAGTGGCTCGGTTAACACTGGCTTTGCATCACTTGAACTATGAACTCAGTAGACATTGAAATGCTTGATAACCACTGATAAACTCAACATATACTGAAATACATGGTTTAAACTGCTGGATTTCACATAGACTGAATCTACTTGGTAGCCATTGGGATTTGTCCAAAGGACTTGGTAGAAATTGTAGAACTTGGTAGCTACTGAATTACATGGAAAACACTATAAACTATTCAATAAGGTTAGTGGCTATATACTATCTAAGTAAGTGTGTGTCACTAATAAAAAACTTGACTAAAATGTCAACAGATCTAACTATCTTTTAAGCCTTTAACAAGGTAGACCTTTTATAGGGTAGATCATATTTCATGATCAAACATTGTAACCTTCATTGGATACACTTTATTACTATAGCAGTGAAATTTTTTTGGTGTCATCCCCACCCCAATTTTACCTTCTCCTTGGAGAGTTTTTGGGTAACCAAATATCTTGTGTCATACATGTGTTGAATATTTTACTTTCATGCTATGGATGTATATGCTTAATTTGGTATTTCAGTTTATATGCATAGATTGTGAGATGAATATGTGGTGAATAGTTTGAGGTTGAAAGTTTTAAGTGTTGATTCACCCCTCCCCCTTAGAGGTTACTTCCCTATTATATTTCCAACAGAGTAGCCATAGGCATGCATATTCCCAACCCAACCCCAAATGATCATAACTTTCAGAAGTACCATGGAAGATTAGGCCTCACAAGTCACTCGACTAATGCACACACATGTGCTCGTGTGTGACACACCACCATTACGAAGATCATAACACAAGGAATGGATGAGAACAAAAGAAAAATAACACTCAACTGAATATAGACTTGAGAGGATGGATTCTACATGAATCCCAAAGAATAATAAAACCATACATCATGAACTCACTTAACTAGCCTCAATCCGGGAGTATGGATTCTACACAAATTATAATGATGCAACAAGACAAAATATCATGAACTCACTCAACTAGCCTCAATCTGGGAGTATGGATTCTACATGAATTCTAGTGTCCATAAAACAATAATAAGGTCCAAAAGAAACAATAACACGAGGTATAAAATCACTCAACTGAACACAAAGTCAGGAGTACAAATGTGACACACATCCCAATGCAAACATAAAAGTGCAACAATGGTCTGAATGACATTCTACAGATAATCCAAGTCCATGACTAACATCATGCCAAGAAAACTCAAAAAAATTGAGCAGCACCAAACCAAGGTGAAAAACCTCAAAACTCAAAAAACTTTGAAATTAAAACTCATTTGGTCTTAGGGAACAAAAGCCACAATTATCAAATAAAAGATAGGTTTGGAGTCTGTATGAAAACACAGCCAGCATAATGGTGCAAAACTCTAAGCCCTTATCTCAAAAAATAGGGAAATGCTCATACCTGCCCAACCGGGTAGAGCTAGCATACAGAAATGAAGGGGAACACTAGTTCTCAGCCTCCTAACAAATGACTACCACAAACAGAAGTAGAAACAGAGCTGAAAATATAAAATGGGAGAGCCCTACCTTACAATCAAAAGGGAAAAATAGAAATCTAAACCATAAAATAAAAATCCTACTAAAGTAGCCAAAAATTGTGGTAATCCAAGGTCTCCCTGAGTTGAATCCTATGAGACTGATCTCACGAAAATCCCACACTCGTAGCTCTCACAATGAACAAAATAGTAATTCCTCATGAAGAGGATTTTGGGTTTTACTCTCAAACTTTCTAATTCAAAAGTGAGAAGTGAGGAATTAAATTCCTTTTTTCAATACTTGTTCACTTTTTGAGCGAATAATCAATTAGGATAATTAACCAGCCAACCTAGTTAAACCTTGTATCAACCCAAATAAAAATAGGCTATTCCAACTAATTGGAATTCATCTATGGAAAAGTTGACAGAAATTAAAAATCAATTAAATAAAGCTCAAAAATCCAAAAACACAAAATTTTTCTTAACAACTTTCGCGAGAATATGAAACTCTAAATGCACAAACACGCTTACTGGTCGAATCACATAATGCAAATGAGTCTAAATTTATCAAATCACTAGAGGGTATGTGCAGGATCATGGTCAACCAAACTATGGCCTTAAGTGGTAGTGAAAAACCAACAAATCAGGGTTATGTCAACTTGACACATAATTTTAAGGTGGTTATGGACTTTATATCAAAAATTTGTAAGAAAATAATCTGTAGGAAATTGAATGTAGTTTGTAAACTACTAGGCCTTATTTGGAGAAAAAAAATTTAGATTGGTCAAAAGTTTGGATTTTAATGCAGTACTACAAAAATTTTAGGGCAAAAATAAAAAGTAGGTGTATGTCTGACCACCTTAATCAAAATCAAATGATAATATTTTTTAATATAATTATAGATATAAATAGTAGACTCATGCCCAAATTTGACACATATTTTTGGGTATTTTTATTCCAAATAAATAATTAAATATGAATTTTCTACTAGAACTTTTTCAGAAAAAAACTCTTGTGTTTGACCACCTTAACTAAATGAAAACTTTACCAAATTAATTTTTTTTCCTTATACTAAGCAAAGGATAGAATGTGACGCAACTTTTGGATTTAAAAAATGTTATACCATTTCAAAGTTATAGCTATTTTTCAATCAGTATGTCAATAATCACTTTACAATTATCTTCATTGAAAATTAACTAATAAATACTTATCAAACTCAAAATTTGATAGCAATTATATCAATGGAATCTCAAGAGTGTTATAAAAAAACTCTTTTCATTTCATTCAATTTCGATGAAAATAGCATTGTCAGATGGCTACCCGAAGTCTAAGTGTTAGTGAAACCCTTCTCAAACACGGTTTTTGGTTAACCAAATAGTTTGGTAAATACCAAGCCTAATCGAATACCCAAAACCAAATCTGCTATCCGATCTCTAATCGGATACCCGATATGAAATCAGGTATCCGATCACTGCGTGATTTTTCAATTGCAAATTTGGAGAGAAATTTGAGAGGAAAGATTTTCCAATTGCAATTTTGGAGGGAGGGAAATTTGAGTTGAAAGAAATTTTCCAATTGCAATTTTGGAGAGAAAATTGAGAGGGAAACTTTAGAGGGTTTTAGAGGAAAATTTATTTGGGGGAAATGTGGACATTGATATTATTATTACATATGATTATAATAATTATTATTAAATATAATATAGTTATAAATATAATGATAATTATTATAACTAAATATAATATAGTAATATATATGATAGATAATATTATTATTAAATATATATAGTAATATTATATGACTATTATTATATATAATAATATATATGGTTATTATTATTATTAAATCTATAATCTAGTAACATATATGATTATTATTGTTATATAATCTAATAATATATTATTATTATATTAAAATATACAGTATTATATAATTATTAAATATAATATTGTCATAAAATGCATCGAAAGGGGTCATAGGTTAACCTATGACCTCTTTCGACACATTTCATGACAACATATGTCCCTAGCGCCCCTAGTGACCCCTTTCGACGCATTTCCAATGGGTCCCTAGGGGTCCTAGAGCACCTAGGGACATATTTTGTCACAAAATGCATTGAGAGGTATCATAGGTTAACCTATGACCCCTCTCGATGCATTATAACCTACCAAATGCGTCCCTAAGGGTCCTAGGGCCCCTAGGGACATACATTGTCATTAAATGCATCGATAGGGGTCATAGGTTCTGGACGCATTAGAACCAACCAAATACATCCCTAGGGGACCTAGGAACCCTAGGGACATAGGTTATCATGAAATGTGTCGAGAGGGATAATAGCTTAACCTATGACCCCTCTTGATTTATTGGAACCAACCACATGCATCCCTGGGGGTCCTAGGGCCCTTAAGGACATACATTGTCATGAAATGCATCAAGAGGGGTGACCCGTCTTGATGCATTAAAACCAACCAAATGCATCCCTAGGGAACCTAAGACCCCTAGGGACATAGGTTTTCATGAAATGCATTGAGAGGGGTCATAGGTTAACATTGGAAACAACCACATGCATCCCTAGGGGTCCTAGGGCCCCTAGGGACATACATTATCAGGAATTGTGTTGAGCCTCTCGACGCATTAAAACCAACCAAATGCATCCCTATGGGTCCTAGGGCCCCTAGGGACATACATTGTCATGAAATGCATCGAGAGGGGTCATAGGTTAACCTATGACCCCTCTTGACGCATTATAACGAACCAAATGTGTCTCTAGGGGTCTTAGGGCCCCTAGGGACATACATTGTCATGAAATGCATTGAGAGGGGTCATGGGTTAACCTATGACACCTCTTGACGCATTAGAACCAACAACATGTGTCCCTAGGGGTCCTAGGATTGTTAGGGACATAGGTTGTCATGAAATGCATTGAGAGACCTATGACCCCTCTTGATGTATTATAACCAACCAAAATTCTTCCCTAGGGCTCCTATGGGCCCTAGGGACATACATTGTCATGAAATGCATCGATAGGAGTCATAGGTTAACCTATGACCCCTCTTAATGCATTGGAACCAAACAAATGCATCCCTAGGGGCCCTAGGAACCCTAGGAACATAGGTTGTCATGAAATGCATCAAGAGGGACCCCTCTCGATGCATTGGAACCAACCACATGCATCCCTATGGGTCCTAGGGCCCCTAAGGACATACGTTGTCATGAAATGTGTTGAGAGGTGTCATAGGTTAATGCATTATAACCAACCAAATGCATCCCTAGAGTTCCCAGGGCCCCTAGGGACATAAATTATCATGAAATGTGTCAATAGGGGTCATAGGTTAACCTATGACCCCTCTTAATGCATTAGAACCAACAAAATGGATTCCTAGGACCTCTAGGGACATAGGTTGTCATGAAATACATCGAAAGGGGTCATAAGTTAACCTATGACCCCTCTCGATGCATTGGAACCAACCACATGTGTCCCTATGGGTCCTAGGGCCCCTAGGGACATATGTTGTCATGAAATGTGTCAATAGGGGTCATAGGTTAACCTATGACCCCTCTCAACACATTATAACCTACCAAATGCATCCCTAGGGGTCCTAGGGCCCCTAGGGACATACATTGTCATGAAATGCATTGGTAGGGGTCATAGGTTAACCTATAACACCTCTTGATGCTTTGGAACCAACCAAATGCATCCCTAGGGGCTCTAATACCCGTAGGGACATAGGTTGTCATGAAATGCATCAAGAGGGGTCATAGGTTAACCTATAACCCCTCTCAATGTATTATAACCAACCACAAGTGTCCCTAGGGGTCCTAGGGGCCCCTAGGGACATACATTGCCATGAATTCTGTCAAAAGGGGTCATAGGTTAACTCTCGATGTAGTGGAACCAACCACATGCATCCTTAGGGGTCCTAGGGCCCCTAAGGACATACATTGTTATGAATTGTGTCAAAAGGGGTCATAGGTTAACCTATGACCCTTCTTGATGAATTAGAACCAACCACATGCATCCCTACGGGTCTTAGGGTCCCTAGGGACATACATTGTCATTAAATCTGTTGAGAGGGGTCATAGGCTAACTTATGACCCCTCTTGATGCATTGAGACTAACCAAATGTGTCCCTAAAAGCCCTAGGACCCCTAGGGACATAGGTTGTCATGAAATGAATCAAGAGGGGTCATAGATTAACCTTTGACCCCTCTCGATGCATTGTAACCAACCACATGTGTCTCTAGGGGTCCTAGGGGTCCTAGGGACATACATTGTCATGAATTGCATCGAGAGGGGTCATAGGTTAATCTATGACCCCTCTTGAAGCATTGAAGCCAACTGCATGTGTCCCTAGGGGTCCTAGGGCCCCTAGGGACATACGTTGTCATGAAATGCATTAAGAGGGGTCATAGGTTAATCTATAACCCCTCTCAACACATTATAACCAACCAAATGCATCCCTAGTAGTCCTAGGGCCCTTAAGGCCATACATTGTCATGAAATACTTTGAGAGGGGCATAGGTTAACCTATGACCCCTCTCGACACATTGGAACCAACCACATGCGTCTCTAGGGGTCCTAGGACTCCTAGGTACATAGGTTTTCATGAGATGCATCAAGAGGGTTCATAGGTTAACCTATGACCCCTCTCAATGCATTATAACCAACCAAATGCATCCCTAGGGGTCCTAGGGCCCCTAGGGACATACATTGTCATGAAATGCATCGATAGGAGTCATAGGTTAACCTATGACCCCTCTTGATTCATTGGAACCAACCAAATGCATCTCTAAGGGCCCTAGAACCCCTAGGGACATAAGTTGTCATGAAATGCATCAAGAGGCATCATAGGTTAACCTATGACCCCTCTCGATGCATTATAACCAATCAAATGCATTCCTAGGGGTCCTAGGGCCCCGAGGGATGCACATTGTCATGAAATACATCGATAGGGGTCATAGATTAATCTATGACCCCTCTTGATGAATTAGAACTAACTAAATGCATCCCTAGGGGCCCTAGGACCCCTAGGGACATAGGTTGTCATGAAGTACATTAAGAGGGGTCATAGGTTAACCTATGACCCCTCTCGACACATTGGAACCAACAACATGCGTCCCTAGGGGTCTTAGGACTCCTAGGGATATACATTATCATGAAATGTGTTGATAGCAATCATAGGTTAACCTATGACCCCTCTTGATGCATTGAAACCAACCAAATACATCCCTAGGGGCCCTAGGACCCCTAGGAACATAGGTTGTCATGAAATGCATCGAGAGGGGTCATATGTTAACCTATGACCCCTCTTGACGCATTATAACAAATCACATGCATCTTAGGGGTCCTAGGGCCCCTAGGGACATACATTGTCATGAATTACGTTGAGAGGGGACCCCTCAGGTCCCTAGGAGTCTTAGGGCCCATAGGGACATATATTGTCATGAATTGCATCGAGAGGGATCATAGGTTAACCAATGACCCCTCTTGATGCATTGGAACCAACCACATGCTTTTCTAGGGGTCCTAGAATCCCTAGGGACATACAATGTCATGAAATGCATCGAGAGGGCTCATAGGTTAACCTAGAGGGGTCATAGGTTAACCTATGGCCCCTCTCAATGCATTGGAATCAACCACATGCATCTCTAGGGGTCCTAGGGCCCCTAGGGACATACATTTTCATGAATTGCATCGAGAGGGGTTATAGGTTAACCTATGACCCCTCTTGATGCATTATAACCAACCAAATGCTTCCCTAAGGGTCCTAGGGCCCCTAGGGACATACATTGTCATGAAACACATTGATAGGAGTCATAGGTTAACCTATGACCCCTCTTGATGCATTGGAACCAACTAAATGTGTCCGTAGGGGCCCTAGGACCCCTAGGGACATAGGTTGTCATGAAATGCATCGAGAGGGGTCATAGGTTAACCTATAACCCCTCTTGATGAAATACATTAATGCATCTCTTGACGCATTGGAACCAACCACATGCATCCTTAGGGGTCCTAGGGCCCTAGGGACATACATTGTCATGAAATGCATTGAGAGGGGTCATATGTTAATCTATGACCCCTCTCAACACATTGGAACCAACCACATGCATCCCTAGGGGTCTCAAGGCCCCTAGGGAGATACATTGTCATGAATTGTGTCGAGAGGGGTCATAGGTTAACCTATGACCCTTCTTGATGCATTGGAACCAACCAAATGCATCCCTAGGGTCCCTAGGACCCTTAGGGACATAGGTTTTCATGAAATGAATAGAGAGGGGTAATAGGTTAACCTATGACCCCTCTTGAGATATTGGAACCAACCACATTCATCCCTTGGGGTCCTAGGGCCCCTAGGGACATACATTGTCATGAAATGCATTTATAGGGGTCATAGGTTAACTTATGACACCTCTTGATGCATTGGAACTAACCAAATGTGTCGCTAGGGGCCCTAGGACCCCTAGGTACATAGGTTGTCATGAAATGTGTCAAGAGGGGTCATATGTTAACCTATGACCCCTCTCAACGCATTGGAACCAACCACATGCATCCCTAGGGGTCCTAGGACCCCTAGGGACATAGGTTGTCATGAAATGCATCAAGAGGCATCATAGGTTAACCTATGACCCCTCTCGACACATTATAACCAACCAAATGCATCCCTAACGGGGTCCTAGGGCCCCTAGGGACATACATTGTCATGAAATGCATCGATAGGGGTCATAGGTTAACCTATGACCCCTTTGTATGCATTAGAACCAACCGAATGTGTCCCTAAGGGCCCTAGGACCCCTAGGGACATAGGTTGTCATGAAATGCATCGAGAGGAGTCATAGGTTAATATATGACCCCTCTTAATGCATTGGAACCAACCACATGCATCCGTAGGGGTTCTAGGGCCCCTAGGAACATACATTGTCATGAAATGTGTCGATAGGAGTCATATGTTAACTTGTTAACCTATGACCCCTCTTGAAGCATTGAAACCAACCAATTGCATCCCTAGGGGCCCTAGGACCCCTAGGGACATAGGTTGCATGAAATGCATCGAGAGTGGTGATAGGTTCTTAACGCATTATAACATACCATATGCGTCTCTAGGGGCCCTAAGGGTCCTAGGGCCCCTAGATATGCTTGCGGGTTGTTCCAATGGGTTGATAAGGGTCATAGCGACGCATGTGGTTGGTTAACCTATGACCCCTATCGACGCATTGGAACCAACCACAATAATAATAATAATAGTAATAAAAATAATAATACATGTTATATTTAATAATAATATAGTAAAATAATAATAATATAATATAATAATCATATATATATTAATATATATATATATTATTTATAGATTATAATAATAATAAAATAATATATTATTGTATTAATAACATCTATTATATTATTATATTTAATAATAATAGTAAAAATAATAATAATAGAATATAATAATTTCATATATATATAGATAATAATAATAATAACATATATTATTTTATTTAATAATAATATAATATAATAATCGCATATATTAATAATGATAATAGGTCATAATAATATATAATACATAACAATAATCCTGAATAATATTACTCATTATACATTCCCCTTATTTCCCTCCAAAATTTTGACGTGAATATCGGATATCCGATTTGAAATTGGATATCTGATCTGAAATCGAATATCCAATTTATTATCGGGTATCCAATCTTAAGATCGAATACCCCATTAAATTGGCATGATTTTCCCAAAATATTCCCTATGACTATAGACTCGACAACATCACTTTTTGTGGGCCATTTTCACAGATTTTGAGAAAAGTCACGTTTTGGGGCCCAAATGATCGAAAAAAGTTTGATAATATATCATTAGGTGTCTGATATTGTCATCTGAATGGGGAGCAGTAGTTGTCGAAAGGCTAAGCACAAAAGGAAGGTATCCAATGAAGACCTATGACCCCTTTCAACACATTGGAACCAACCACATGCATCCCTAGGGGTCTTAGGACCCTTAGGGACCTAGGTTTTCATGAAATGCATTGAGAGGTGTGATAGGTTAACATATGACCCCTCTCAACACATTATAACCAACCAAATGCATCCCTAATGGGGGTCTTAGTGCCCCTAGGGACATACATTATCATGAAATGCATCGATAGGGGTCATAGGTTAACCTATGACCCCTCTGTATGCATTAGAACCGACCAAATGTGTCCCTAGGGGCCCTAGGACCCCTAGGAACATAGGTTGTCATGAAATGCATTAAGAGGGGTCATAGGTTAATATATGACCCCTCTTGACGCATTGGAACCAACCACATGCATCCGTAGGGGTCCTAGGGCCCCTAGGAACATACATTGTCATGAAATGCATTGATAGGAGTCATATGTTAACCTATTAACCTATGACCCCTCTTGAAGCATTGGAATGAACCAATTTCATCCCTAGGGGCCCTAGGAACCCTAGGGACATGGGTTGTATGAAATGCATCAAGAGTGGTGATAGGTTCTTGATGCATTATAACCAACCACATGAGTCCCTAGGGGCCTTAGGGGTCCTAGGGCCCCTAGGGACGCATGTTGTTGTTTCCAATGGGTTGATAAGGGTCATAGGGATGCATGTGGTTGGTTAACCAATGACCCCTATCGATGCATTGGAACCAGCCACATACGTCCCTAGGAGCCCTAGGACCCCTAGGGACATAGGTTGTCATGAAATGCGTCGAGAGGGGTCATAGATTCTCGATGCATTTTAGAACCAACCAAATGAATCATAAGTCATAACAATAATAATAATAGTAATAACAATAATAATACATGTTATATTTAATAATAATAATATATATTAATAACATATATACTATATTATATTATTATATTTAATAATAATATAGTAAGAATAATAATAATATAATAATCATATATATATTAATATATATATATATATTATATTTATAGATTATAATAATAATAACATAATATATTATTATATTAATAACATAGTTCATAATATTATATTTAATAATAATAGGTCATGATAATATATAATACATAACAATAATCCTAAATAATATTACTCATTATACATTCCCCTTATTTCCCTCCAAAATTTTGACATGAATATTAGATATCTGATCTGAAATTGGATATCTAATCTGAAATCGAATATCCAATTTATTATCGGGTATCCAATCTTAAGATCGAATACCCCATTAAATTGGCATGACTTTCCCAAAATATTCCCTATGACTGCAAACCCGACAACATCACTTTTTGTGGGCCATTTTCACAAATTTTGAGAGAAAAGTCACGTTTTGGGGCCCAAACGATCAAAAAAAGTTTGATAATATATCATTAGGTGTTTGATATTGTCATCTGAATGGGGAGCAGCAGTTGTCAAAAGGCTAAGCACAAAAGGAAGGTATCCAATGAAGACATTGAGGCATATAGGGAAAGGGACAAAGTAAATCACCAAAGGAAAAGACAAGGTATGTTAAATGTGAGTCAAGTTGACAATGAATTAATTGAAGGTGAAATCATAGAGTTAGATAATGAAAATGTGCAGTTGGGGAATGAAAATGTACCAATTGATAACGATAATGTCGAGAATGAAAATGTAGAGAATGAAAATTTGGAGGATGAAAGGCTACCAGGTCATAATGTAAATTGCATGGTTGACCATGCTGAACATGATAATGCATAGGAACCTTACATATCTCCTAAATATAATCGACATGAAGGTTCTAGAACACCAAAATGGATAATTGAAATTGATGAAATGATTATTACCAATTTGGAAGGGAAGAAATAAAAAAGAACCATTTGGTTATAGGCTTCAAGACTATATAAGATGTTTTTCAGCAACAAGACAGTGGTGGAGCAATGTCAGCTTTTTATGCACTTATTAAAGACGCAAACTATGAGACCTATGCTTTCCAAATTTAAGATTCATGTCAATAAAAAATTGGAAAGAAATGCCATTATTTGAAGAATTTTTTCAGTGCTCTCAATAGTGTTGGTAAAAATAGCAGGGAGAAGGATAAGAGAGCTTCTCGAAGAGTTATTACAACCTCTTTAGTAAGTCATCATTTGAGAAAGGGTAGATATATGAGACAAACTTGTATTGACTTGAACCTAAATTGTACTACTTTGAGAAGAGCACTTAATAGATGAGAGAGAATTGATGGTCCTCTTCAAAATGAAACATGGGCTTTTGGTGGGAGACTTCCACATTTTGATAAGAAGCTGTCCGATGATGTGAAGGAAGGAATTATACAATTTTGGCACTCTAGCTCAAGAGTATCACCTAATGCTAAAGACATTTTAAAGTTGAGAATTGGCATCAGAGACTGCACATTGCATCCTAAACATTATTTGGTGGTAAGTCAAACTATGTTGTTCAAACAATTTAGAGAGAGTCATCCAAGTCTTCATATATCACAAAGAGCTTTTAAATCTTTGAAGCCATTTTATTGTGTGCTACTTAAAATTCAAAATACATGTTGTTGCAAATATCATTTCAAGTTTTCTATGCACCATGAACTATTACACTCCATCCATTCTACTTTTCATAGTAAAGAAATGTTGGAGAATTATGGTGCTAGTGGGCTTCCAAAATCATCAAGAGACTTGCTAGATCAATTTTTATGTCGTAGAGTTGATGGCTATTTCTTTTATAGAAATATTTGTTTAAATAAGAAGTGTTCAGAATGTGGTGGCTTATCCAAGTTTGACACATGTTTCCATGAGGGATGTGAACAAGATCTTGGAAAGATAATAGTTAAATAGAAGGTATATGAAATAATGAAATACACATTGAAGAGTGGGGGTGAGGGCTCTAGATGCGAATTGGTTGCAAAAGAAATCAGTGTAGCTAGTTTTATTTCAGATTTCAAGGAAAATCTTTTCTACAAGTATGCAAGACATAGTCATAGGTCTCAGTGGTTGGATCAACAATTTAGAATGTGTAAGGAGACTTTTCCCATTGGCATTATTATATCAGTTGTTGACTTTACTAAGAAATACACATTGCAACCTAAAAATGAGACACAGTCTCAGTATTACAACTCCATTCAGATTAAAATTTTCATCCACATAACATATAGACATGCCCCTGATAGTGCGAAAGATAATTAGAAGATATTTGAAAGATTATTAGAGAGTATCATTTTTATATGAGTGATGATAGATCTCACTCTCATGAGTTTGTGCAACATTTTTTTGAGAATTATATTGATTTCTTACAAGAGCATGCAATTTCTATGGATAGACATATCATTTGGCCAGGTAATTGTATAGGTCAATTCAAGAATGCTCGCATGTTTTATTGGTTGTGTAGAATGCACGTAGAGAGGGGGGTGCCTAATATTTGGAGTTTTTTTTGACTCTGGCCATGGGAAAGGGGAACATGATGGAGCAATGGAATGTGTGAAGAGAGCTCTAGTTAAGGAGCAATTGAAGATTTCAGGAGCAAAGCTTCTTGATGCTCATAGCATTATCATAGGTGTGGAGTCTTGATTCAGTGGTATGCAAGTTCTTTTGGTTGGTTGAGGAAGGGTCCATAGGTATTTGATCAAATTGTGCTACAGTGAGAGACTCATCAAAAATGCATTCATTTCGAAGCTCTGATTCTATTACATGGACCATTTGGAAATGAAAGCTAGCTTACTTTTGTCCTAGTTGTTTTTAGTGTGATTGGGATCACTCTGAGTCAAGTGAGTTGCTGGACACATGGGCTCCATATTATCTTACTCCATTTTCTATCATACCCTCTATAAAAATGATGACATGGAAAGTTCACTTGAGCATAACCATCTATCAGATCTTCTTTAGCCAGAACATGTCTTTGCATTGCTTGCACCACAAGGGAATGATGAAAATTTTGATTATTAGTTATCATGTTGTGTATGAGGTAAACAAAAGCTTTCACAACTGATCATAGTTGATGACTGATTCACATATCCTACTAGTTCAGTGGTTGTCGCTAGAACATGGCTGCAGGAATACGTGCTTAGAAGGAATGGAATTCCTACATTCAAAGACTATCAGAAGCACAAAATAATTCTTATATATTTGCATCTTATTATAGCAAAAAATGTAAAGTTGTTGAAGCATCAAGGAAGACCAAGAGTAAAAGAACTTTTAACTATTACTAATGTTGATCATGAAGCCCTATTGGAGACCCTAAAATAGAGAGAGGACATATTTACTTCTTATGTTATTTTCTTCATAATGATTTAGTGAACCAATGATTATCTTTTTTAATACAATAAGTTACTAATATTTTTAATGATATTGGAATGTAGGTACATCATGAAGCTAACCATGCATGAAGATAAAAAGTTAAATAAGGAGCAGAATGAAGAAAAATCTATTTTATTTTTGACACTATGATTTTTGACAATACTTTTATTGATACTACGATTTTTGACACTACTATTTTTGACACAATGATTTTTGGTAGTTGTGTATTGATGTAATAATGATGAAACACTTGATATATTGTAAATGTGAACTTTTTAATTTAATGTAAGAAACAAAGATGATTTTACTTAATGCAATTTATGTGGTGGGACCTAAAAAATGATGATTTTAATACATATTAACACCAAACTTGCATTGTGCCAAATGCCAAAAACTTGAGAGAGATAAAAAATATTTTTTTTGCTTTTAATACTAACCCTAGTGATACCCTTATTCTGGCTACAGAGCCCTCCTTCGTCCACGGCCACCCCGTACCGAGGAGTCTCCAAGGTGCTCTAAGTGCATTTCGAGGTTGATCTTCTGAGAGTCATAACTTAGATCTCATGTGAGCTATCGATGAAACATTGAATGATATAGGATGGTGATGCTGAGACCTAAAATAATCTATCTCATTTTTGAGAGATCACATTTCGTTAGAATTCGGCACAACGATCTTGCTCAATGCCAAAACTCGTAGTGTGCCTCGATTCATAGATGCACCACAACATAACTTTGAAACCGCTGATATTGGCATCGAATCATCAGTTCCATTAGCCCTGGATGGGCAAGTGAACCCTAGTGACACCCTTGTTTCAGCTACGGAGACCATCCATTATCTGCAGCCACCCCGTACCGAGGAGACTCCAAGGTGCTCTAAGTGTGTTTCGAGGTCAATCTTCTAAGGGTCGTAACTTGAAGCTTGTGTAGGCTATTGATAACACCTTAACAAGTTTGGTGAACTCATCTAATTAAGAATTTAAAGTTATAGTAAAAATTGCTCAAAATTGCAAAAGTTGCAAAATTGCAATTTTGCAACTTCTACAACTTTTGCAACTTTTTCTTGCAAAGTGAAAATGAGTGTAAAGAGTCAGTTAGGGGTTTGAGCACAACCATACAAGGTTGGAAACACCTATATAAGGTGTGAAATGATAACATGTGTTAATGAAGCTAGTTTTCTTAAATGGATCAATATGGGTAATCTGATCAATGTGAGAAATGTATAGATGTTATTCATATGGATATGGTATTGGGGAACCAAGTTAAAAAGGTTTGATCCAGTCAAGTATCTTAAGTTGGGATATTTTGAGGTTATGTTGAAATTGAAAAATTGTAGTATGAGGATAGTAACAAGGTGAAGGGCTAGTTATCAAATATTATGAGTCTAGAAATAAGTTCATGGTTGGGAATAGAATCCATGGTTGAGAAGTGGAGTCCTTAAGTGTATTGAGATTAGATTTGAAGCCAAGAGTTAGTTTCAAGGTTAAAGGTGGAGTTTAAAATCAGATTTGGGGTTATGTGAACCTTGTGTAGGAGGTTAAAAAGTGTGTTTATGTCAATAGCACTTCAAATTAAACATTGCATCCAAATTTAATAATAAAGGTTGTTAAAACGTTATTCACAAATTATTGCATTTGAATTTAATATAAAAAACATGATAAAAATAATGATATTCCATAAACATGAACAACACACATGATCCATGATAAATTGAACAATACTAGATACTAAATTAATATGTATATCATTGTGCACATAAATGACAAAAATATATATCAAAATACATGTATCCATAGACAAATTACACAAAAATATATCAAAATACATAGATCCATATACAAAATGTGGCTGATCATGCTATCAGAATGTGTATAATATCAATGTTTTTTGTAAAAAATGTGGCATATGCCATCTCAAAATGTCTCATGACACATCCTATGACAACTATACTATCCTAGGCTGCTAGTGGATAATCAAAATGTAGCCTCTTTGTTGCACTAGGTGGATCAAGTGCCTCCTACATAAACAAAAACGGAAAACCCAAAGTTAGACTACTAAATTTAAATGATTTTTTGTATCTAACATTGAATTACTCAAATGCATGATTATCTTCTTTTTAATGATATTTTATACTATTAAACTTTCATAATAAATACCTCTCTCGTCGACCGCCTACGTTGGTCACGAGTCCTCTCGTATGCCCTCGACAATGCTTATACCTCACTGATTATGGCGTATGCATGTTCAAATATGTTTGTGAAATGAATCTAAAACTTAAACTATAACATTATAATTCATAGCATGCTAAGTTTATAACAATTTTAATCAAGAATTCAAACTACAACTTACTAGTGTAGGCTCCTCCTCAGGATATAGTGGCCGCATCATCAAAGATACAAAACTTTCTTATCTAGCCTCGTGTGCACTAGGAGTTTCCTATGAGATCAAAAATAGTAGTTGTTAATATAACGGAAATTAGTTTTGAATTTATTTATGAAGATAAGTAAAATAAAAAATAAATGATACTTATACATACAATGGGGCTCTTAGTGTGAATAAAAATGCATGATCTTCTACAATGCAAAATCTGCATGGGCTCATCGCTAGTAGCCACACCCTATACAATAAAGAATGTAATTAAATTTCATTACCAAATTTTTTTTACAAGAATGCATCGATATTTAATCAAATAAAAAGCACCTAATTACCTTTCCTTTGTCAATTAGTCCTTGCTCATCCCCCACACTTTGTCCCCTAGGGACAGGTGGTACCTACAAGATAAAAGAAATATTAGAAACCATATATGCTACAATATCAAATAGCAAAAATAATTTGAACACAACATAATGTACCGTAGATGTCTCAAGGCCAAATGAAATAGCTGAGAGTGTGGCATCATCAACTTATCTCAGCTCCTCCTTGATCATTAACTAAACATGAATGAAGATCACATACATGTATAAGTCCGTATGGCTTAAAAATTAAAATTACTCTAATATAAAAATTAACTTTAAATCACATATGTCATAACAAAAAAATGTATACACATACCGACATAGAAGGAATCCATTCCTTTGCATGCCCCTCCTCTCTCGCATCAGGGTCTATAGCCTCTGCACATGCATCTAGTGTATCCTCATCTAATAAAAATTGATACTTAGGAAGATCACCTATGGGACCTAGACAAATATTCTTGCATGTAATGCAAGTATGAGGCACACAAACGTGTGATGAGCTAGCCAATGATAAACTCGCGCCAGCATCATCAACATGGGGAGGCAGGATTGACCTAGCCTAAGATATCAATAGGCTACTTAGTCTATGGATGGCTCTAATGGTCTAAGAGCTAGCCTCTATGATAATATCAGGATGCTGCACTCCAAGAGCGGGGGAGACATTAGAAGGGGGGACAAAAGTGCTAGCTTTCTTCTGCTGGGAAGAGGGTCTATCCTAAGGAGCTCCTAGTCCTACACCCATGTTGGGCTTCATGCTCCAATAGTTCACCTTGAGTTTCAACAAAATTTTTGCATTCAATTATCTAAGAAAATAATTTCACACCTCTTAATTGCAATGTGGAGGGATGTCAAAAACCATCCACCAACAATCCCAAAAGTTCACACATATGGCGTCATTTGTGCACCATTTAATCAATAGTTTGGGCTTTTTGTGGTCGACTGGTAAACTAATTTTTGGGTTCACAAAAAGGGCAACCAAATCATCTTTACTTATATTGAGGGCTGCAACCTCATCATAGTCCAACCCATCATCCAAAATCTCATGCATTTCGTCACGCCAATGAAGAGCGACATTTTTTCCCTCAGTAAGTGTTTCAATGTTATCCACTATGGTGTTTAACATGGATAGCATAGGAGCCAATGTGGGTACATTATTATATGTTGTTTGCAAAGCCCTCAATTCGCTGAGATTTTCAAATATCAAATCCTCAATTCAAGGATGGTTTTGAGGGGATAAAGGATCATTTGGTGGATGATTTTGTTGGGGCACTAAATTGTTTGGTGGGGGGTTACGAGGAACAACATTCCTTGCCTCAGTATCATAATTTTTGTTTGCCATACCTATTAATTTACAATATATAATTTATATTAAAAAAAAAAACCTAACTTTCAACAATTTCTATAAAAAAAAACCTAAATTCTAACAAATTCAACTAAAACTAACAAATTTATAATAAAATTTGATAAATTTATAATAAAATTTACTAAATTTATACTAAAATTGATTTAAAACATAAAAAACATACCTATTATCATGTATCCGATTACAAAACAAATATCCAAGCTCAAAAAATGCTATATCACTGTCAAAACAACAACCCTCAAGTTGCATTTAAAAAAAAATAAAAGCATAGTTATTGGGTATCTGATTTGATATCAGATACCGATATTATCAGATATCAAATTTTATATCAGATATTTGATAATATCAGGTATCCAATATCAAATTGGATACCTGATAAGGGTTGGGGGCATACTTTCTAGTTTTGGTACCAGGATGGGTAAAAAAAAGTTAGAGCAGATTTTGAAATGCTTTTAGACATTTTCCAACTCTATTTTTTTCACATCGCCACTTTTTGGCACACCATGATCCTAAACATACCCTAGAAGGTTTAGTTTAAACATTTAAACAAGATAGGTTGACCATACAAGGACAACATTGGTAAATATGAACAACTAAATCACTAAATCCATATGCCACTAACAGGGATAAAAGTCTAGCACACTAAAACATATGATCAAGTAAAATTGCATAGAATAACATTGCCAAAGAAATAAATGTATTAAATACCTAATTGAGCCATTTATCCAATTATACCAAAATAATACATTTACATCACTCATGTTTGCATATAGCGTAATGAAGCAAGAATGAAGTAAATAACCATAGCATTAAATCCATCACATAACATAATCAGAGATATGTCCAAATACTGGATAACCAGATATCATTATAAAGCATATTGTCATCTCAAAATTGCATCATCATGAAATTATGATCAATTGAACAACATAGTAGTCTAACATCTATATTACTAAACTCAAAGTATAGCATTTGACCCTGAGGTCATCTCCAATGTAAATCATAACATGAGTAACAAGTATCTCTTAGATCAAAATATTACAAGGTAAATATTCGTAGCACATAACCAATGAATCCAACATGGACAATCCATTACTAATCATTTAAGCATTTAATAATGGTTGTTTAAACAACATTAAAAAGGCACTTAAAATGCATAAGCGAACACTATCATAAACATGACTAGCCACTACTATAGGAACATAGTCCAGTGTAGTAGGTAATAGTACATATTGCAATCTCTACACACATCTCTGGTTAATCATGGAATATCATCATGATACCACATTGATCCTTGTAACCACTGGCACAAACCTCAGTGAACCATAAACCACATCATAATCTCATAAATCAGCCATAAGCATAATCAAAGCAACTGATATAGTAATCTAAATCTAATCACCTCAAGGGTGTAGATCACTAGTGGTCCCAATCACAATCCCTTCTCAAGGAGATATCAACAAGGTTGCATCCATTGGGATGAATTATAGAAGTCAAATGGGAGAGGCACTACACCAAGGAAATAACTATCATAAAAATTTCCATCATTGATCTTCATCCAAACCTCCAATTGAGACCATGATATTAGAAAAAATCCATCTGATGCAAGTGCAATCTAGGACCCTGAACTACATACAATATCTCAAAAGAACAAGTGTGATCCATAAAAGTAAAACAAGTGAAATCACAAAGAAGCCGTGATTTACTATCAAATAATATTTGAGAAGGGCTCAACAAGATTTTAAACATATTAGATTGTCATAATATTAACCAAGTTGGGGAAATCAAGGAGATTAGGTGGAGAAATTAGAGAGTTAATATAAATCCCACCAGTACCCAAACTAGCCAAATAATTAGCTAATAGATTGTCTTCTCTATCAATATGCATGATGTAACATTTAGAGACTGAATAAAGAAGATACCATACTTGATGCAATAATATATACACTATGGACCAGTTATATACATGAATTCAATACACACATTAATAATAATGGTTGAATCCCCTTCAACATGTAACTTAGATATAGATACCTATTTTGCAAGTTCCAAACCAAAAAGAAAGACCAAGTACTCGGAGGGAGAGGAGATAATTTTGTTGTAATTATATGACCTTTAAAGCCTCTAATGACTATGTCATAGCCAGAGTTACTTGGATTTCTCCTAGATGCCTCATCAAAATTGAGTTTGTAATAACCCTCACTTGGGGTAATCCACTTGGTTTGTGCTTGGATAATAGAAACCTTGGATGGACAAAATGGAGCAAGAGTATGAGGAAAAAGTAAACCCTTCCATTGATGATTAATATAGCCATCCCAAGGGGAAAAATATGCTTACCCTTATATTTACTTACTGTAGCATTACTAAGCTCAATAATTGATCTCTCTAATCCTTCTAGAAATTGAGAGATTGGAGATGGTATTTGTCTAAAAGTTCTTTTGTTTCTCTCCCACCAAATTTCTCATATTGTAGATGTAGGAATGCACTTCAAAAGACATGAAAACATTGATTCAAAATGTAAGATTGGTCATGCTTGGAATAAATCCCACAGAGAGTTAGGTAATGGCATATGGAAATTAAGCTTATTAAGAACAAAATGCCAATAATCTTGGGCAAAAGGACAATTTAAGAGGAGATGATATGTTGTTTCCATAACTTTTGGACATAGCACACAATTAAAGGGATCATAAATATTCAATCTATGAAGTTGGTCACTAGTTTAAATTCAATTCTTTAATGCAAGCCATGCAAAACATCCTAATGTTGGTAAAACTAAATTGTTCCAAAAAAAATTAAAAACATGATATGTGGTATGATTAAATTGATTATGTTGGAGATATAAGTATCCTTTTTTAATAGAGTATTTACCATCTTTAGCCAAAACCCAAAAGAGGTAATCCAGTTGATTAGACATAAAAACATTGCTTTTAGCTTATACTTTTTTGAAAGAAGTTTCCTAATTGTGGGATATAGGAAGATTTGAGAGGTCTTTCCAAATGATGAGCCCTGTGAATCTATGTATATCTAAGACATAATTAGAAAAAGATGTCCCCCAAGCTTGAAGAACTATGTTTGAAAATCCTTTAACGAAGCTATAGTGGTTAGGGGGGAACCCATTCCATGAATATGTTGGAAATCTAATTGAAAAAGAGTACTATCAAAGACGGAGATTGTTGCAAAGAAGGAAGATTGTTGATAAAGAATGTTTTCAATTATTATTTTTTCACTCATGTCAAACCTACTATTTGCTAGAATGGCAATTGCTTATAAGATCTGCGTACTATCACTTAGTTGATTGATGAAGTGGATTTAATCAACAAGATGTAAAAAAAGTACCTAAGGGAAAGGTTGACTTATGGTTTTGTAATGAAGTGCAAGGATCAGTTAAGAAAATGGTAAAATGATGTATTGATAGTATACTTGAAGATACATATGTTGGCAACACTTAGAAACACTAGAAGAATAAATTGTAACAAGGTTGTCTGAAAAGCTTAACTAAGTTCATTAATAAGTGCCAAGCAAGCTAGTTCAAGACGAGCATATTTTCAGTTAGTGCCGAGAAAATGCAAAATCTAGTGTGTGCCAAGTGATACAGAAGTAGCCGAGCATGTTCAGGCGCCAAGAAAACTTCAAGTGTTGAGCATCAAAAAAAGTTAGTGGATGCTGAGTGAATCCACAATAGATGTTGAGCATCAGTAAAACATGGTGTCGAGTAACACAGCATGTGTCGAGCACCAGAATTTCAATAGTGTCAAGCTGCTACATTATTGGAAAAGTCAAAGATTCACCAAATCTAAGCTGACAAGGTTGTTACCTTGAGTTTTGTGAACCAGATGGAGGATAAGGATGATGAGTTGGAGGCACAAAATTTTAGATAAATCATTTTAAGGAAAATTCTAGAGGATTCTTCATGATGTTTCTAGAATAAACAAAATATGGGTTAGATTCAATGAATCCTACCTAATCCATTCAAATTAAAATTAAGGAGGGGAGAATCGAGCAGAAAAAGAAATTCCAAACTCTATTTAAGGAGTCATAGGCCAAGAAGCTAGAGTTGTTGTTGTGCCAAATTGTGAAGTGGTTGAAGGGTGTTAAGGAGGAGGCATCAAGGAGAAGAAATAATAGTGCACAGAGATGCTGCTTTGATAAGTGGTCATATAGAGATTGTACTGGTACATCTAGCATGGAGACTCAAGGAGACAAAGCTTGAAAGGAGGACAAGCTGTTAGAGCTACGGAGACTGAAAGCTAGGCAATGTTATGAGCTGAACAGAAATCTAAAATCTACAATTTAAGTTGTGAGTTGTATTAGGTCAAAAGCCCTTTTTGTTACTCTTTAACAATTGTGTCAGCTAGGGTAAAATCCTATGGAATTAGGTTGGTTTAATAACCATTTGTAAATCCTTTAACAAGGTGGCATTCCAAGTGAATGTTCTAAAGTTCTCTAACCAAGCTCATTTCTAATGAGGTGGCTAACTCCTTTAACCAAGTCACATTTAACAATGTGTTGTAGCCTTTAACAGGGTAGACCTTTCACAGGGCATCACTTCAAAAGAGTGAGAATTGAGTAGCATGTTACTAGTAGTTTTTCCCAAATTGGGTTTCCACGCAAATCATTGTGTTATGTGTTGATTCTTCATGTGTTAATCTTGCATGTTGATTTTCAGTAACTTGCTAAGTAGGAAAGTTTAAGCTTGGATGAATGAACTGTTTAATGGGATCACTTTACTTGATAAAAAGTTTTATTAGGACATTTGGACCTTGAATAACTGATTCACCCCCACCCCCCCAGTTATTCTAAAGCATTTCTAATAGAATCAAACCAAAAAATTGACACTATCCCCATTGTTCACTTCCCAAGATATGAATGAAGTAATAACTTCTCGAGAAGCCATCAAGAAATTCCAAATGAAAGAGCCCTTTGGTAGGTCTAGGATAGTAAAAACCTTGGAAGGTTCCAAGTTATCTAAATATTTCTTTTGTAAAAGGTGACACCATTTGGCAAAGGATTTGTCATACATTTGCCAAACTAGCTTAGCACCAAAAGGCTTATTCCTATTATTCTAAATCCTCATATTTGATTTTTTTTCCTAAAACTTAATCTCTTCAAAATCAAAATATTTCTAATTTCATTTTTTAGAAGTTTTATCTTTTGAAAATGAGTAACATCTTCTCATTCTTATCTTCATTTTTTCTCTTAATTTTTTTAATTAAATGGTAAACTTGCAAAATTATTGTGCAATATCACCTACTCTCATATGTTGTTCTCAATTTTATTTGGTTAATTTTGATTATCTATTTTAACAAATATTTCTATACAAGCAACCTTCTTTCCTTCATATTTTCAATCTCATATCAAACTTATTTAGAATTTTCTACTCTTTTATTATCAACCCAATCTTTTATCAATATCATCTTGGAGTTTGGATTCTAGGTATTCTCAGATTCACAATTAAGTGCAACATCTCATATCAAGAAAATAGAAGCAACACAGGACTTGAGCAGTGATGTGTTTGCATGCTTATTTGTGTAATTATTTCCAATTATTTGTGCTTCTTATTTTTTTGTTCATATGACATTCATTTAGGAGTTTTTTAGTAATTCATTGTATTAAATGATGCTACTAATCCTTGTTGCTCAAGTGCACAAAATTTCCCTATGATAGTATTATATTGAACATGTTATCAAAATTAATTTTAAATATTGTATGCAATATCCAGAGATGAAATGCTTAAATGTAATTCAAATTGAATAAAATTAATCCTAAAATTCAACCAATCATATTGTTTAACTATGTAGATCTTCCTAATCTAATATATTCCCCCATCAAGATATAATTTGAATAATTACATTTTTATCATTATGTTTATTTATAGTTTAGCATGTACAATGTCGATATATTTTATTTTTTACGCTCAACTATCCTTGGTTCATTTTTCCAAGTGTTTGATAATCTCATTTGACAAATTATTGATCGCTTTACATGTTAGGAAATAAGGTTTGTATTTAGTAATATAATTAGTTTGAAGTTAGGTTGGTTGTTTGGATAATTTACTCCTATAAGTAAATTTTACAAGGGAAAAGTAAGGTTTTATAAAACCATTTTGAAAACAATGCAAGATTCATCTTGCATAGAACATAATTTCCAATTTAGTTTTTCTCTAAAATGTGTGACCTTTAATTAACATATGTTCACCATTTCAAAACTGGTATTAGAATAATTTGAAAATGAAGAAGAAATAAATTAGTATTGGTTATTGATTTGTGCAATGGTTTCATAAGCATATCACATTTATTTGAAATTCTTTCATTCATATTTTAACGAAATGAGCTAGGCACTAGGTATTAGAAGTTATTTGAAATATACAATATAAGAAAAAATTTCTTGCAAATAAATTTAATTTTATATAGTTTCCTAAATTTTATTTTTAGATTACACAAAACAATGAAAAGAATGAAATAATTTGTTTAGATTTGTTTGGAAGTTCAAATAGTTTTCAATTCTTATGATCAGTAATAGCAAGGAGAAATAACATTTTCTCTTAGGTAGGAATCCACATTAGTGCAACAAAGGATAAGTTCAAAAACCATGAAAAAAGGACTTACTAAATAACATTTAACAACCATATGTTGGAAAAAAGGATCCTTAAGTGGAGATTATGAGTTTAAGTTTCTATGTGATTCATATTTATTTTTTGGTAAAATCATTACCAAGTGTTATGCAAAAGGTTATGAGAAGCATTCTTAAAAGAAAGCATTTATACATGATTTTATAACTATTAATTTCATTTTGGGGAAAGTATACATTATTTGGTTTCATTATAATCTTGAATGTTATTTGTAATGAATATTTTAAAACATAACATGTTTCTGCTATTTGAGAATCTAAAGCATAATATATAAAGAAAGATCAAATTGGAGGTTGGAGAAAATGGAAACAGGATCATAGGCTTCATCCTAAGCTAGCTTGTCACTTAGGAAAAAATTTTTGTGTGTGAAACACTTCTTATTCATGCCTCTAAATAATAGCGGGTCTTGACATACTTTGAATCCATCTTCATGGAGAAAAGGGAGGATTTTTTAGATAATTAATTTTGTCTCGATCTGCATAGTAGTTGTTTTAGTTTGAAAATAACTTAGTGTGTCCCAATTTGTATACATGTGAGTGGTATCTATGAATCACTGACTTTCTCTTAGTTCACATTTTTAAAGTTTTTTCACTAAAAATGATATATTTTTTCTTAACCAATGGAGGACTAGTGTACTTGTGGATAATGGAGTATGTCTCAATTCACATGAATCGTTATAAAGTTTTCCCTTGAGATAAGAAGAGTTTGGTTTAATGCATTTAATTTTAGATAACCAACCATTTAACTACATCATGAAGTTTAGGTTGATGTTGATGAAGAAGAGTTAGATATTCTAGACATTTTCCTAGACTGGGAAGTTTAGGCCAATGTTGATATAGTATTGTTATTTTTTTTATTCATAATGTAGATCTTAATGGGTTTTTTTTAAGGAATAAGGTTTATATGTATGTATGTATATATATATATATATATATATATATATATATATATATATATATATATATATATATATATATATATATATATATATATATATATATATATATATATAATTTTTTAGTTAGGTTAGTTGGATAGTTCACCCATATAAGTTATTTTTACATGAGAAAAAATAAGGTTGTACAAAGCCATTTGGAAAACAATGTGAGATGAATCTAATATCGAATATGATTATCAATTTATGTTTGATCTTTAATTAAAATATGTTCATCACTCAAACAGTTAGGGATAATGATTATGGGAACCTTCCCTTTCATTGTTGTTGTTGCTTCTCTATTGGGTACATGACTACTAATTATACTCTTTTGCACCAAAAAGGTGTTGCTACTTCATGGAAGATTGCAAGTAATAATCATTTAATAGTATGTTCTCTTGATTCTGTTTTTGATTCCTTGTCCAAGGATTCACATATTGTTGATGAAGATGAAACTCCTTAGAAAATCTTGACAATGCCCCAATTGTAGATTAGGGTCAAGCTAATCCTATTAATCCTAGTCTTGCTTTTGTTGCAACTCTTATTGTTGTCCCTAATTCTAATGTTACATCACCCTTTGGCCATAGGGAGGGATGATTTGTTGCATGAGAAAAAATTTTAAATTTGTGCCTTGAAGAATGGGGGGGCTTGACATATTTTGAATCCCTCTTCTTGGAGAAAGGGGGAGATTTTGCAGATAATTGTTGCAGTGAAGTTATTTCATTTACAAGTAATTGATTCTGTCTCAATATACATAGTAATTGTTTTAGCTTGAAGATAAATGAGTATGTCTCAATTCAAAATCATGTGTTATCTAGGTAGGAAGGCACATGTGGTGTCAAAAGAGTAATTATTCTAGTTGAAACCTTGAGCCTTCTGTAAAGAGAATAAAGGGTTGGGTCATCCATCAACTTTCAATTATTATCTTATTATTAGGTAGGTTCAATAGTAGGGTAAGGGCCTAACCCTATTTTTTCTTTGGTGATCTATCAGATAGTCCTATAGTTTTTGCCAAGTGATCTAGAATCTTGAGAATCAATCTTTGCAACACCATAATCCTTTGATGAATTCTAAAGAGACTTTTGTAATAAATAGGAATCACAAAGTCGTGGTCAATCAAATAGTAAGAAGTCTTAGTATTTATTGCACTTTGGAAAGAAATTTTTTTGGAAACCTTACTTGGATTGGCACAAAAATTTCAGATTGGGGAGGAAGATCAAGATTAGAGCTTGATAAAAAAAATTGAAAAGATATAGATTTGTATTCTATGAATCATTTATTTTATCTCAATTCATATTTTTTTATTTTTTGTCATTAAAAATGATATATTTTTTCTTAATTGACGGAGGATTGTTCTTGTGGATAATAGAGTATGTTTTGATTCACATGCAATGTTATAAATTTTTCCCTTAAGATAAGGAGAGTTTGGGTTAATTCTTTCAAAGTTAGATAACCAACTATTTGACTAAACCATGAAGTTAATGTTGATATTGATGAAGAGTTGGATATTAAAAACACTTATGTATACTAGGAAGTTTAGGTTGATGTTGATGAAGAAGATTTGGAAGCTCTAGACATTTTCCTAGATCATGAAGTTTAGGCCAACGTTGATATAGTATTGTTTTTTTTCTTCGTTATGTAAACCTTAATCGAGTGTTTTTAGGAATAAGGTTTATATTTAATAATATATATTATTTTGTATTTAGATTGGTTTGATAGTTCATTCATATAAGTTATTTTTACATGAGAAAAATAAGGTTGTTTAGAGCCATTTGGAAAATAATGTGAGATGAATCTTAATCAAATATCATGCTCAATTTATTATTTTAACAATGTTTTAAATTAAAATATTTGTTGGCTTCTGATTTAATAAGTTTTGAACAACCCAATGATAAGAACAACTATATCTAGGGTGTAGCTATTTTCCATATTCAACATATCTATTCAAACATCGGGGCCAACTATAAGGCTAAACTACTTCTTCACTTCAGGCTCTGCAAAACCTAGGACCTTAGATTCACCTATATGACCAGTACAAAATATAGATATGAATCTAGAAAAAGAAGTTAAAACCCTTGAATCTTCTTCACTTATGCACTAACAAAGGTATGAAATAGATAATAACAAAACCTATGAGATTCACGAGCTAAGTAAAGGTTGTCATTTCAACTTTTCAATACAAAAGGGAAAATGATATTGATTAAGAATTGAAATCAGCATAACCCACATATGAAACAATAATAAACATGTGGATCTTATGAATGATCAATGCCCTATCCATTGGGTATTCCACATATCACAACATACATCAAGATATTAATGACCTATCCATTCTTTGTGAATCAAACATCTATGCTCAAATTGAATCTCATACTCATCAAATCCTTCCATGTAATCTGAAACCCTATCAAGATACATCAAGCATTTAGTCAATTCTTTGAATCAATGGAAAAACATATCAAAACATAAACCCGAAATGAGTTTTGTAATACCCCAGAATTGGCACGTTTCCATATTAACCAGTTCGAATCTATTCAATCATTCCTAAGTCCAATTTTACTAGGCAATTCTAATTCTGATAATCGCTACTTGAACTAGGTGTCAAATGTAGAAAACACTAATATGCATTAATCACACTATTTATTTAATTCCTAAGTATCGACTCAAATTAGCTAGAATAAACCTATTGATTTAATTTAATTTAATTATAAGTGCTCATACTTTAATTAAATTAAAATTGCCTCTTTAGCTAATGTACACAAGAATTAAATATATTTGATTTAATAAGATATCTCCACTTTTTAATTATTGAATTTAATTATTTAATTAATTAAATTTTATCCATTTATGGGGTCATATTCTATTTTATTAAATTAAATATTACCTCCAAATCTTATGTTCAATTTAGAAATGGAAACTCTAGGTGAACTAAAATTAGAAAAGGAATTAAATTAGTTAACTCCTTATTCCACTCAAAATTAAATTGGTTAACTCATTTTTCCACTCAAAAGCAATCAGTTAACTCCATTTTCATAAGGAATTTTCCATTATGACTGAGTCTCATCTTCAGTCTTGATCATCCATTTTGATTAATCTTGATCATTCATCAATTCTGGGGTTATATTTAAGAAGCCTTTGATTCCTCATTACAAAGGTTGAATTGAATTTGCATCGAACTTATGTTGGAATATCTACTCATTTTTCTCACACATCAGTAACTTAATTTCTTGCATTTGCAATCACATATTAGTTTAATATGCATCCATTTAGCATAATATGTTTCTTTTATTTCTTAGCTTAACAATGCATTTCATATAGATTAATTGCATTCTCATATACCTTAAGCAAAATCCTTCTTACTAGAGGTCTAGTTGCCCTCTTCTCATTTTGAGAGCAAAGGAAAAATCCTTCTAGTTAGAAGGCAATAGGTCAAACTATTGAATTACTCAACTCAATAATTCATATTCATTCTAGGATGATCTTTCAGATAATGACCATGTTGAAGTGTATTTGAGGATCTAAGGCCCGCATTTCACATATACATTTTTGGCACCCATCGTGGGGCTAAGAAATCAAATTTTCTAGCCTCATTTACTCTATTTTCTACATTTTTTTATGATTCGATCATGGTCGTTCGTACCATTTTCTAGTTCTTCAAGCAAGAGATCTTATTTTCATGTGAAGAACTAAGTATTTCACCCCTTTCATCGCACTTCCTCACACGAAAAAGTGCATAAATGTGTGGTTTCTCATGTGGTGCACATCATTTTCTCATGTAGGCAAGTGCATGATCTCGCATGAAATTTTGCAACAACATATGCAAATACAGTTTCTAGAATTCAGATTTATCATTATACCTTTGACTAATGATATTTTTTGAAGTATTCTCTTTCTAATTTCTAGTTTTAAAAATAGCTTGATAGTGGTTTGCACGAAGCATGTCAAAGACACCTTATCAAAACACTTGAAACATGTACTAATTGTGTGATTGCAAGATATTTGTCAAAGATACGCATGTCGAAGACTCATTTCTATAGGACTTGAGCAAACATGCAAATCAAATCTACGAAGCCCTCGAATACCTACATGTAGAAAACCTATCATGGAGAAAAAGAAGACAAGAAGAGGCAAGGGTTTGATCTGAAAAACATGCAAATTGTATATTCAGATGAAGAAGAGATAATAAATTAAAAAGACATCAATCCTTATAAAAGGAGATCGAAACCCAAAAAGGGTAACCTAATAAGTTACAAAGGGTAACCTAAAGATGAAAGCTATTTAATAATTATTGATTAATTATTAAATAGAGAAAGCTAAAAAATGCAAAAAGTGAAATCTTAAGAAGGGAGAAAAGGTAATTTAATTAATGAAATTAAATTAATATTTTTCTCTAACACCCCTCCTTAAGTTGAAAAACAATGCAATTACAAAAAATGCAGTAAGAGCAAGGAAACTACAATGTAATGCTGAAAGCAAACTTGGTTCTTGGCAACAAGGCCTGATGAGGTACCTAATTACAACAAAATCTCTATAAAACGAAGAAATAGAGAAAACCCAATGGGAACAACTCTACTCCAAAAAGAGATAGCTAAAAACCTAGTGAAGGACTACAAAAACCTCCAACTAGAGGAATGTTCCAAAAAATAGGAACAAAGAGGGATCATGAAGAAAACCACTAAAGCATGAAGAAGCTGCAAACTCTGTCAAAAAGAAATTGTTGATCTATAGAACCTCCTCTAAAATAGAACCTAACCAAGGAGAGAAGACTATAATCTGCATCAAATTAGGTGGAAAACAAATGCAAAAAATTGAACTCGAGAATACAGATGGCATAAAACACCAAACCTTGAAGAGTTGATCAATCAAACCAAGGAAGGTTGCAACCAAAGTAGGAACAAAATGAAGAGTGTCTATATGGTAGATGATCCATCTTACCAAAATGCATAGGTATCTAGCCATTATAATCGCCTAGTATATAGGATCAAATACTGAATACATAGCTCACTCCAATAAACTAGGGAAGCATTAGAAACAATATAAGAACCCTTCCTTAATGTAGACAAGGGTGAGGTGATAGGCAGCCAAGAAAGTGGGCCAAAAATCTCCTGCAAAATAGAAAGAACCAAGAACATCAAGAGTGATGAAGAGGTATAGACACCTATAAAGGCACATGTCATTAACACATCATGGGGCTAATGTCATGAAAGGGACAGTCACTTAACAAGGAAGAGGGCACTAAAAGGCAAACAACTATCCCCCCGTGGCACTTTATAATGTAGTGCAAGTACAATAAATCACAATGATGAAAAAAAATTCCAAAAAGCAAGGAGTGACACTTTATCTCAGTGTGTTTGCATTAAAAATGCTTACAAATGATATCAACAATGATCAAAATGGGCAAATAGCTAATACAATAGATAGTACAATCGAAAAGAAGAGATCCCATGCCATGAAAATGATCCCTGAACCTAAAACATCCAAGATATCCACCATAGAGGAAAAAAAGAAAAAAAATGATAGAAAGAGCATGGAGTAGAATTTGGAAGAAATTACAGCATTTTAAAAAAGTAGTTGGAACCAGCTTTCCAAAAATATAATGTTTTCAAAAAATAGAGATGGGATGCTCAAGATATGCCCTTTGGAGTGAAAAATTGAACATCTGGCTTTGACCGCCAAAAAAGGCAAACCAAATGCATCAAAACCAAAAAACACCTACACCAATGTCTCAGTCTCATAACCAACTTATTGGTGCTTCTTTTGGATTAAAAAAATACATTTGTATGCTCAAGTTACAGAGAAAAAATCGATAAGGCCCTTGGAAATGCATAAAAATTATTTTTTTAAATAAAAAATAATTTAAAAACTTTTACACAAAACTCCTGCACCGTCGATGAAGTAGTGGATGAGCTGCAGGTAGGCGATAGTTGGGTGGCTATAGAGTAGGGTTGTGGTAGAGCCACTGGGTGGGCTGCTAAGCGGTAATCACTAGGATGGCTGTTGCGGTTAGTTAACTACAACGGGTAAAAATCGCAATTTTTTTAAAAAACTTGAGTTAGAGTGCGTGTAGAGGTCGTATGGCCCTGTTAGGCAAAATAAATTTTGCCTCCCAGATCAACGTTGTCCAAAATGGATAAAATTTATATGGAAACAATGGTTTTGATGCCTTCTAGATCCATTCGTGAAGTCCATTTGGCCTCAAACTACTCTAGAAATTGGTGACCCCCCTATTTTCTCAAGAAATACCTAAAAAAATTTAGATATGATCTGTCAAACCCTTGTTCTCCCTTTTTCTCCAAATACCAAACAAGCTATAGCAAATCTGGCTCTAATACCATGTAGGATTTGAGCAAACATGCAAATCAAATCCATGAAGCCCTCAAATACTTGCATGTAGAAAATGTGTCATGGAGAAGAAAAAGACAAGAAGAGGCAAGGGTTTGATCTGAAAAATATACAAATTGTATATTCAGATGAAGAAGAGATAATAAATAACAAAGAGATCAATCCTTATAAAAGGAGATCAAAACCTAAAAAGGGTAACCTAATAAGTTACAAATGGTAACCTAAAGGTGAAAGCTATTTAATAATTACTAATTAATTATTAAATAGAGAAAGCTAAAAAATGCAAAAAGTGAAATCTTAAGAAGGGAGAAAGGTAATTTAATTAATGAAATTAAATTAACCTTTTCCTCTAACAATTCCAAACCCACTTAAATGTTGTGTTTTCTTTTATTGCTTTCCACACATAGTATAAATAGGGCTTGTGAGCTTCATAGAGTGCAAGACAAGGGAATAGGGAAGTATGCTCTTTACAACTTGGAAATGATTCCCAAGAGTAAATTAGAAACCTAGAAGCCTTTGAAATAAAGTACTTGAGGGAGCCAAGCAAGTTAGTAGTTCTCCCAAATGAAGCTTTTGATGAAGAGATGGTGATTTCTTTTTAGGGGGTCAAAGTATTGGAATAGGACAAGGTGGGATCGATAAGCTAACTTGATGATGAACATGTCTTGCATGTTTGGGTAAGGTGATGAGGTAGAGAAGTATGCTCTTTCCCCTTGAAAGAAATTAGAAACTTGGACCCTTAGATCCAAACCACTAGTCTGAGTCAACCTTTAGAGGGCCTACCAAACTAATCCAACCTCTAGGAACAATCCAAGTGAGCACACTTCTTTTCTCAGAGATTCCAACTCACTAAAATAAAGAACCTTTGTAGAGTGAAAGACTCCAAAGCCATGTTAATTTCTTCCTCTTGATTCTAGGTATCAAATATCAAGAGGAGGCTCTATCTATTGCACTGGCCTGCACTGGCCCTAGTCTTACTAGTCAAGTGTGTGCACTTTCAGATGCTGGTGTGGGTTGCTAGCCTCAACTTTTCTTGTGAAGCCACTTGGGGTTAATATGAATAGAATCCAAGTAAAAGCCTCTTGGTTAGTTTCTACCTAGCTCACCTTCGAAAGGGGGCATAATCTGTGTGCAAGGAGGGGGAAGAATCTCTCCTATAGATACTCACCATAGGCATGTACCAGAGCATTGGAAGGTGGTATACACACTTGATCCCTACCACAAGGGTGTTCATTTAGCATATATATTATTGAGCCCTCGAAATAAACCAAAAACATGAGTTCCCTCTAGTGGGGTGACAACAATGTGAGGTGAGCTCATGCACATAAGTTGTGGGACAAAAGTTTTTCCTTCTCTACCATTTTTGGTTATAGGGATAAAGTGTGTTCATTATTGAGTATGTTAACTTGTCCAAACCTGTCAAATAAACAAAAGGTCAAGACTCACCCATCCCTCTGAGTTGCTTTGCCCTCAGATGGATTGTTTGTGACTACTGCTTGATTCTTGTGTTTATTTGAAAACAAACTGTCTTTTTGAAACCATATTGATTTCCAAAACTTGAAAACTATCTTCATATTTGTCTGAAATCTATCAAAAAAATCAACAATCTATCCATAACTATCTAAAACTTGGAAAATCTGTCCAAAATTTTGTCTTTGTTGTTAGTCTGGTCCACTTTTTCACACCCAGGTTTGCAAAATTTTGCGCGAGAACCTTTTTAGTCAGCACTTCTTCACACATCTCTGTCCAAGTCCTTGTGTAGTCCTCTATGAATCTCTACACAAGATCTTGCAAATACTATCATTTTTTTTGGAAATATAGATGAAGTAACTGAAAGGGGGGGTGAATCAGTTACCACAAAAACAAATCCACAGATCCCTTAGATGTTTGATAAACTAGTTATTGTTGTTACTCGATAAACATACAAGAAAATGTTGTAACTCGGTAGATGCAGTGTATGTTAACTTATTATTAATTTTAAAAAATTCACAGTGATCAACATAAAATTATAAAAGAAATAACATGAACACATGAGAGACCAGATTTAATGTGGAAACCCAATATGGGAAAAAACACCAAGTAAGTAGTTACTAATTTTCTTTCTTCTGAAGTGAGCCCTGTTAGGAGCCAACTTGGTTAAAGGTTACAAAATACACTGTCAGGTGTAAGCTTGTTAAAGGATTCAATCACCCTATAAGGAGTGGCCTTGCTAGAGGTCTTTAGAAAAATTCAATAGAACTGTCACCTTGTTAGAGGATTTACAAAATGGTTGTTAGACCAACTTTGTTAAGAGATTTAGGAATCATTGCTACAATGGTGAGAAAGTAACAATGAAAATGACCTGAATGAGATGCAATTGAATTGTTGATACAGATCTTTATTCTCCTCCACTAGATCCACTCTGATCAAATAAAACTTTGCTGCTCCTCAAGGATACCTGACCATCCTTCAAAATTTTCTCACACTTTCTTCTTCAACCAATACACTTGCATGCTCATTCATTCATCCATGCTTTAGAATTCTCAACTTGACCTTTCATATATACCTTACAAATTGTCAAGTTGGCTCATTTAAAACTTACAATTACCAATAATCATTACATCAGTTGGCTACAATCATTACATGAAACATTTAAACTTTATTTCCCAAAACAACAAAATCCTTCATTGGTCGACCCTGCTCGGTAAAAACTCCTTCAAAATTGATTTCCTGAGTTAACCAACAAAGGCTTGGTTAACACTATGAACTCTACAAAATCTTTTGGAAACTGATTGAACTCGGTAAACACTAACTTTCCTTTGTTAACCTTGTGAGCTCAATTAACATTGACTTCTACCACAAAATACTTTGACACCCGAGTTAGCTCGATAGAAATTGTTTCCACGGAGTAATTTCTAGGAATGCTTGATAGACTCTAAAATTTGCTTTGTTGACCAACTAAGCTCGGTAGATACTGAGAATTTATTTGCTAACCAACTGAGCTTGGTAGACACTGACTGATAATTGATATGACATTTGTGTAATATCAAAGACAACACACAATTGGACAATTGTATCCAAAAATCTCCCTCTTTGGCATTGATGGTAACAAAACATGTCATAACATAACAAAATTTTAAAACAAGTCTTTCTCTGATAGAAGATTTTCTCCCTCTTAGATTTTATGTCACAAACTTCTCTAATGCAGCAATCTCCCTCTATGAAGGAATTACATAGCTTCTTTTCCAAATACAAAACTCTCCCTTAAACAAATTCAAATTTCAAAAAGATATGCTAGTAAACTCTCCCTCTTTGAAAACACATGCCAAAGAAAACACATACCGAATGAGTAATAATGTACCTTAAGTACTGATTCATATGCAATGTTCCCATGACTATGCTACATAAACTGATAGATCTTCAACTAGGTTCTTGTTAATGCATCACTAAAACTTTATTTAGTGAGCTTCAAATAAGGGAATAACCCCTAACTTACCTCTTAGATACAAGAATGCATCCTTAGGTAATGGCTTGGTGAATATGTTAGCAATTTGTTCTTTTGTATGGACATATTCCAATCTGATCTCCTTATCCTACACAAATTCTCTGACAAAATGATATTTTATAGCAATGTGCTTGGTTTTGGAATGCATCACTGGATTCTTGGATATGTTAATTGCACTTGTATTATCACAAAACATAACAACTGGTTCTTTGATCTCAACCTTCATGCCTTCCAACAACTTTTTAAACCAAACAATGTTAGAACAATTCATTGTTGCTACAACATACTCTAATTTCGCTATAGATTGGGATGTGCAATTTTTATTTTTGCTTGTCCAAGATACCAACCTTTTGCCAAGATAGAATGCTCCATCACTTGTACTCTTTCTGTCATCAATGTTTCCTTCCCAATCAACACCAGTAAACACTTTCAAATCCAAATTTTCTCCAAATTTATACCACAAACCATAATCTTTAGTGCCTTTCATGTATCTCAAGATCCTCTTGATTGCCACCATGTAATTTTCTTTGGGTTTTGCTGAAAATCTTGTCACTATGTCAACTGCAAGAGCAATATCAGGCCTTGTATGAACTACATATTGCAATTTTCCAATCATTGACCTATATAGGGTATGATCTACCTCTTTTGATTCATCATCTTTGGTAAGTTTTTGTCTAGTACACATGGGTGTTCCAACTGGTTTACAATCTTCCATACCAAACTTCCTGAGTATCTCCTTGATGTATTTAGACTGAGTGATGTAGATACTATTCTTTCTCTGCTGAATTTGAAGACCAACAAAGAACTTAATCTCACCAAACATAGACATTTCAAATTCTTTGTTCATTTTCTCTGAAAAAACTTTGTATAGATCATCATTTCCTATAAAAAAAGTATCATCTACAAATATCTCTACCAAAAAAATCTTGTTATCTGGTCCTTCCTTGATGTACAAGCTACTGTTGTCATTAGTTCTCTAGAAACCAATTTGAATAAGATAGTTATGCAATCTCTCATACCATGCTCTAGGAGCTTGTTTTAAAGTATACAATGCTTTGTGTAATTTTCAGACCATGTCCTTCTTTTCTAGATCAACAAAACCTTTGGGTTGCTCAATGTAGACTTCTTCATCAAGAATACCATTGAGAAACGTAGATTTGAGATCCATCTGATATACCTTAAATCCTTTATATGTTGCATATGCTAATAAGGTCCTGACACCTTCCAATCTTGCAACATGAGCAAAATATTCTCCATTATCAATTCTTTCTTCTTGAAAGCAGCCTTTACACACCAATCTAGCTTTGTTTCTTGATACCTTACCATCTTCATTCAACTTGTTCCTAAATGCCCACTTTATTCCAATCACATTTTTATCTTTAGGCCTAGATACAAGAGTCCATGTTTTGTTCTTCTCTATTTTCTCTATCTCTTCATTCATAGCCTCAATCCAACTTTCATTTTCCAATGCATCTTTCACATTTCTAGGTTCAAAATCAGCAAGTAAACAAGTACCTTTTAGCTTACTTCTTGTCATAGTACCTTCAAATTTGTCTCCAATAATCTGATCTAGTGCATGATGTCTCCTAACATACTTAGCCAATATAGGTTCCTTGCCTTTTGAATGAATTGCGTTGTCATCCTCTTGCACTTCAACTTCAGGTTCTGGCTACTCTGGCTTAGTAGGCATTGGCTTGGTAGCTTCAAACTGTGACTCGGGTCCTTGTAAGTTAGTTGGAACTTCTTGCAACTCGGTGACTGAGGAAGACTCAGGAGTAGAAGTCACTTGATTGACAGATGTATCTAGAAATGTATCAGATTCAATGAAAAAAAATCTCCTATAATCTTATAGTTCCTTTTTGCTTTCTTCTTCAGTCCTTTCTGCAAACTCATCAACTTTCACATGTGCACTTTCTATGATTTTGTGAGTAGACAAATTCAAACATCTATATGCCTTACTTTTGCAAGAATATCCCAAAAATATACCTTCATCACCCTTTACATCAAATTTTCCTTTTCTAGATTCTTTCAAAATGTAACATTTACTTCCAAATACTTTCAGGTAGCTTACATTGGGTTTATAGCCATACCATAACTCATAGGGAGTTTTGAATGAGTCCTTTTTCAACTGTATTGGTTCAAGGTATGAACTACAGTGCTAATAGCTTCCTTCCAATATTTGATAGCAATGTTCTTTTCAATAAGTAGAATCCTTGCACAATCCATGATAGATCTATTCCTCCTTTCAGCTATTCCAATCTGCTCAGGAGTTCCAAGAGCTAATACAAGTCTCTTGATTCCTCTTTCAATACAAAAGTTACTGAATTCATGGGAGATGAATTCACCACCTCTATCTGATCTCAAACATTTCAATCTTTTTCCAGTTTCCTTTTCTACTCTGGCCAAATAGCATTTTAATTTCTCAAATGCTTTTGACTTCTCTCTCAAATACATAAAAGTCATCATTCTAGAGTAGTCATCAAAAAAAGAATAAAAAACTTTTCTCTAGTATAACTTTCAATTCCAATAAGTTCACACAAATTAGTATGCACAATTTCCAAAATATCTTTAGACTGATAGCTTTTGCTTTTAAAACTAGTCTTTCCCATCTTACCAATTTGACAATTCTTGTATAGACAAACATCAGGTTTCTTCAAACTGGGAATGCCTCTTACTTTCCTAAATTTTCTTATCTTTACCATGTTATCAAAATTTACATGACATAACCTTCTATGCCATAACCAACTTTCTTCAACTTGAGGAATTAAACATAAGCACTTACCAAGTTCAAGATAAAACAAGTTACCTTTTATTTGTATGCCTGATCTAATCAGCTTTCCTTTTTCCTCCAGTAGTCTTGTCTTTCCGTGCATGAATTCCACCTTGAATCCAATATTGATTAGTTATGCCACACTCAACAGATTATGTTTTAGTCCATCAACCCAATAAGAATTATCACTTACAAGTTCTTTGGTCAATGAGATTTGGCCTCTTCCTTTTATGCAACAAGGTTCATTATTTCCAAACCTTACACTTCCACCATCATAGTCTTCAAAATGTTCAAACTTAGTTTTGTCACCAGTCATATGATGAGAACAACCACTTTCTATGATCCATGTATCATTTTGGCTCACATGAGAGATAAGTTCCATCTTATCTTCCTCATCATTATCAGATTCTTTTTTCACAGCAATGTAAACAATTTCATCTTCACTATTATTAGAATCCTTAGAGTCCTTAGCCATAAAACATGTTTTCTTACCTTTTTCCTTGAATGATTTGAAATCTTTCTTGCCATTTCACTTGTGACCTTTCTTCTCATCCTTGTTTTTCTTGTTTGGGCACCTAGCTACACTATGAGCAATTTCCTCACATGAAATACAGATTAGGGGAACCTTACCTTTGTATTTTCCTTTGCCTCTAGAATATTTTCTTGCAAGTAGAGCTTCAACTACTTCAAGATCACTATCAAAACTTTCTCATGATTCTTCTTCACTTTTTGATTGAGATTCCTTTATCTTTTTGCCTTTTTCCTTGAGTGAAAGCTTAGCTTCAAATGATGATTCAATGTTCTTGGAAGTTGGAACATAAGTGTCATAATTATCTTGTTCAAATGTTGTTAATCTTCCTACTATTGCTTCCAAATTTATCTTATGATTTGCTTCACATCTTCTTTCTTTAATTGCAGATAATCTAATTGTATAAATGGAAGTAATGTTCTAAAAACTTTACTTACAACTATTTCCTCTTTGACATCTCCTCTAGAAGCTTTGATATCACAGACACTTGATTTGACTCTTTCAACATATTTGGCAATGTTTTTGTCCTCTCTCATTCTCATCTTATTAAATTTTCCTCTTAGACTTTTTTCTTTATCTCTCCTCACATTGTCATCACCTCCATAGATATCCTTCAGCTTTTTCCACATTTCAAAGGTAGTTTTGTAATCCTTGATATCAACAAATTTTTCATAGCTTAGGGTAGATGCAATGTCTATCATCATGGTGTTATGAGTCTTCTTCTCAGCAATGTCATTAACATATAATGAAACCAGGAGGAGTTGTGTATTCTTTATCAAAGTACTTCAATCCTATGTCTCCAATGAAAGCTAGATGAAGTCTCATTAGTCCCTGCCATGCTAAAAAGTTATCCCTATTAAGCCTTAGAATTTTCCTCTTGTAAGACATCCTAATCTTTAGCTTAGATCCTTGAAATCCTTCTTGCAAGCACCAAAAGCTTTGATACCAATTGTTGGAAATATAGATGAAGTAACTAAGGGGGGGGTGAATCATTTACCACAAAAAAAAACCCACAAATCCCTTAGATGTATAATAAACTAGTTACTTCTATTACTCGGTAAATATTCAGGAAAATGTTGTAACTCGGTAGATGCAGTGTATGTTTACTTATTACTGATTTTAAAACATTCAAAGTGATCAACGTGTAACCATAAAAGAAATAACATGAACACATGAGACACCAAATTTAACATGGAAACCCAATATGGGAAAAACCCCCAAGTAACTAGTTACTAATTTTCACTCTTCTGAAGTGAGCCCTGTTAAGAACCAACCCAATTGAAGGTTACAAAATACATTGTTAGGTGTGAGCTTTTTAAAATATTTAATCACCCTATAAGGAGTGGCCTTGCTAGAGGTCTTTAGAAAAATTCAATAGAACTGTCACCTTGTTAGAGTATTTTCAAAATGGTTGTTAGACCAATTCTATTAAGAGATTTAGGAATCACTGCTACAATGGTGAGAAAGTAACAATGAAAATGACCTGAATGAGATGCAACTAAATTGCTGATACAGATCTTTGTTCTCCTCCACTAGATCCTCTCTAATCAAATAAAACTTTGCTTCTCCTCAAGGATACCTGACAATCCTTCAAAATTTTCTCACACTTTCTTCTTCAATCAATACACGTGCATGCTCATTCATTCATCTATTCTTTAGAATTCTCAACTTGACCTTTCATATATATCTTAAAAATTGTCAAGTTGACTCATTTACAAGTTAAAATTACCAATAATCATTACATCATTCGGATACAATCATTACATGAAATATTTAAACTTTATTTCCCAAAACAATAAAATCCTTCATTGGTTGACCTTACTCGGTAAACACTACTTCAGAACTAATTTTCTGAGTTAACTAATAGAGGCTCGATTAACACTGTGAACTTTGCAAAATCCTTTGGAAACTGAGTGAACTTGGTAAACACTAAATTTCCTTCATTAACCTTGTGAGCTCGGTTAACACTTACTTCTACCACAAAATCCTTTGACGCTTGAGTTAGCTCAGTAAAAACTATTTCCATAAAGTAATTTCTAAGAATGCTTGGTAGACTCTAAAATTTGCTTTGCTAACCAACTAAGCTCGATAGATACTGAGAATTGCTTTGCTGACCAACTGAGCTCGGTAGACACTGACTGATAACTAATATGAAATTTGTGTAACATCAAAGACAACACACAATTGGATAATTGTATCCAACAATTTTATGTTAGAATCTTGTCCTTTTGTAAATTTGTCAACTCCTCACGTGGCTCTATGCAAGTCCTCACACAAGAAAATTGGTCCAAAATTGTTATTCTAAATCTTTGTGTCCTTTTTTGAGTTTCCTCATGCAGTTCCCTGAGAATCTTCATGTGGGATCTTGTCCTAAAACTGTCAAATTGTTCTGTCAAAGCTATCTGCACTCTAAGTCTAGTCTATATTTGCAGTGTTATACCACTTTTCTATCTATAAACAATGTCAAACATCACCTTCTTGCTTACCTAACAACTTGTGATCTATACATGGACTAGTCTCATTGCTCAATTATCTTCTCTTTATCTCCTCATGTTTGTCATACTTTTTGTCATGAGAGTCATAATCTTTGGCTATTCTAGCCATTTCTCAGACAACTCATACCCTAGTATACAACACTCTTATCTTTATTTTTTGAGACTATGTTCTAGTGTGGTCCTTGTCTATGCTTTTTCTTTTTGTCCTTGTGTATGACTATGGAAACAAGAAATGGAAACGTGTTTTATCCTTCCAAATTAAATGAGGTAGAGCTAGAGGTCACAATCATGGCAGAGGTCACTCTTCAATTTATACACGATCTATGTCCAATTCATCTAGTGAGGAGTTTTCATGATCTCCTTCACCTATCAGATCTCCTCGTATTTAGAGAACATTTTTTATAAACTTACAACAAACTAGGAAACTCTTGTATCAAGAGGATCCCAAAACTAGCAAAGTTCATACATCTTCAAACAACATAGCTAAATTCTTATTTAGACAACCTTTTCAACCAACATACACTAAAACTTATCACATCCCTAAAATGGTTGATCAAGAACCAGAACATGGAGAACATAGTAGAGACCAAGATCAACACAGGACTGAAAGACATAGGGAACCTTTTACTAATGAGAATGAGGAAGAGGTAGAAGTACTCCCTAAGAATATTGAAAATTTTCATAAGGACAAAAACTTCTAGAAAGTCATGGAAATCTTGCTTAATGAAGAGAAAGAGAAATACTTTCTCAAACTTGCTTAAGAGGGAGCCAAGATACCTCATCACTTTTACATTGAATCTATCATTATACCTGAAGAGGAAACTAAAACATCTAAATTGCAAAAAATAATTGAAGATCATGCAAGACCAACTAACCCAAATGATGCATGATAAAGACAAACCTACAAAGATATACACTCTAGAGACTCTTTGTCCATTTCCTTTTGACAAGAGTATAGACATGCCTCATTTTCCAAAAGGAGTTGAGTTACCTAAGTACGATAAATAATTTGGAACTAAGGATCCCCAAGATCATTTGTGGGAATTTGATGCCTTGTCTATGGAATGTATGCATAATCAGACATATCTCATGCATCTATTTTTGAGAATTTTGGGTACTCATGCTATGGAATGGTTTTCACGATTGCCTATGGGTATCAAAACATTTGATGAGATTGCAAACCTATTTTTCCAATAGTACTCTCACAACATACAACACTTGGTTAACATTCAAGACTTACATAACCTTAAACAAAGAGTTGGGGAACCTTTCCTCACATTCCTTCAGAGATGGAGACAACTTTACACCAAATACTCACATAAAATCCCTGAAACAGAAAAACTCAATATCTTTATGGATAATATTGTACCTAATTTTGGGTATAATGTTCAACTTCAAGGTCCATGTACCTTCAAAGATATGGTCAAACAAGCTATTCGAATAGAGGAATTTATGGTCAAAATGGGTGAGTTAACCTTTCAAAAGGACACTAAACAAGGATCCGCCTCTAATAAGGACAAATCCAAGTATGTGAACAAAAATTGAGAGGTTGTGAATGAAGGAATTGTTGAGAACATTACTCCTAAACCTACCAAGGTAGCTTTCAATCTTACAGACAATGTCAAAGCATCCAAGAATTTTGAGAAACCTTCTTTTGACAAAAATACATTTGGAAACAAACCAAAGAGATCATCTTGGGTTACATGCCTAAAATGAGAATTTATACCTCTTGGTGAATCTTTGGATGTAGTCTACAAAACCTTACTACAAAAAAAGCTCATTTCTCCATTGGATAACTCTCATCCTTACGATCCATGACCATGACCATCATGGTGGAACAAAATTCCATTTTGTGAATATCACCAAAACAAAAGTCACAAAACCAGCAATTGCATCAACTTGTGTCACAAAATCCAAGACCTAATTGACAATGGTGACATTGTTTTGGATGGACATAATAAGAATGTAGATCACAAGGCTTTCAAGGAGCCATTCCTATCTTATGAAAAAGGAGAAAACTCAAAACATAAATCTCATAACAAGATCAACTATATGTACTCTAATGATGATGATGAGATAGTCCACATGGTTGAACTAGTGGATATTGAGTATTGTGACATTATTACCATCAAGGTCAAACAAGACAAAACTAAAACTAAGACATCATTTGTCTTAAGGGGTCCTACCTTCAACACATCTAACAACAAACCATCACAATCTTGTGCCAACATTGTTATGCACTCTCATGCTAAGTTGGTTCTCAAAGGCCCTGTGCCTTCTGCTCCTGAGCTAGAACAACACAAAGACAAACCTCTTGCCTCTCCCTTTGGAAAAAGAACAAAAATTGCAACAACTTCTGTGGCTACTAGGTGCAATATCCTTGATTAGTTACAGCAAAAAAATGCTCAAATTACAATCTTTAAACTGCTCAAAATCTTGCCTTCTCATAGGTAGATTCTCGACAAAGTTCTTGCTGAGGCAAACATACCTCAAGATTTGGATCTTGAGAGGTTCCAATCTATGGTAGATCATCTGACCTCATCTTACCATATGTCTTTCTCTAAGGAGGATGAAAATTTGTTGAGTTATCTGCATAATCAACCTCTACACATTAAGGTCATGATACACTAGAAATGCATCCACTATGTACTCATTGATAATGGAGCTAGTTTAAACATTGTCTCTACTACTCTGCTTAAACAATTGGACTATTTCGAAGAGTCCATTGATCCCCATCCTAAGATCACTATCAAAGCATATGATGAAGTGGAGTGAAAATCTTTAGGTCTTGTGGTGTTGCCTGTCTGCGTTGGTCCTATAGAAAGGGGTGTCACTTGTCAAGTCCTCCACATTCCCTTGGCTTATAATATTTTTTTAGGAATACCATGGATACATGAGATGCAATTTGTACCCTCAACTTATCATCAATGCGTAAAATTCCTATTTCATGGATCTAAAATCACCATACCTGTAAGTACTAGCTATACCTGTGACATGCTAAAATCTATTAAAAATTTTGTACCTGCTAATAGAGAATCTACAAACTATCATGACAATAAGTTGAAGCAAATGGAGCAGTCACTCAAACTGAAAGAAATTGGAATAGGTGAATATCATATAGAACTAGTTATGTCTTTGACATCTCTTCCTAAGTCTACTCATCCTTATGGGAGGCCATCTAAAGCAAAGAGACCATTTGTGTTGACACCTCAACTAAATACAATGGTACCTTTGTCAAAGCTACTATATCTCTTGAGGAGGAAATTGAAAACAAAGCTATTGCTACATGGATATACAAAGAGGAGACTTTAGTTGATCTCACAGAATAGTCTCATGAAATTACTCTTGAAAAGTATGGTCCATGTCTTAAACTTATGAAAAATTTTGGCTACAAGGGGACTGGTCCTATTGGTTACAACAAAAATAGTCTAATTGGTCCTATCCAAGCAATAATTAGAAGGAATTGAGACACATCTGGTCTAGGCTTCAAGAAGATTCCCTTCCATCTAGGGATTAACAAATTTATACAAGAACCTAAGAATTCATCTAAAAATGAGTCACAAGTTGAGTCTGATGACCATGAAGATAATGTTGACAACAAGGATCCTTATCCTTATCCAATTCCTGATGATCTTGCTATATTCTTTATTGAACTAGATGACTTTGTAACACCTGTTAGTACCATGGATGGTGATAGTGATTCTTCTAATGACACTACTGATTCTCCCCACATTCAATAAGAACAAGGAGAATCTAGCCATGCTCTACCATTGAGTACCTTTGCAAAAATCCAGAGGATGAAGGAGAGTTTTTCCCTATCACTGTTGGGAAATTCTACTATCTCCATGTAGCATAGATTCTCGAGAGTATGAATTCGACTCTCTCACAGAAGCAACTACATACAAAGACATAGATCAAGTTCATGTCTATGAAAACCTCCTTGAATTAGGTGAATCATCTAGGGTTAGGTCAGATGAGTCCTATCCAACTAGTGTCCTTGAGTCTTCGATTAATGATGTTCGTGCTCAAAGGAATTTGAATACACTTATGGAAAAAGCTACTCTAGGCCTTCAATTGCTTGTCCAAGCATTTAATGATTATGCCATGAACATAATCGAACTCATCACATCTCTTTCACTCACCTATCCCAAGATCATAGACTAGAATTGTAATTCATCTAGTGAAGTGCCTTCAATATAGAATGACTATGCTCCTACCTGGTACTTAAATGTTGTTGAACTGGCAATGTCTTCCACTAGCAAACAAAGTGTCAACATGACTTAAGTTGACATCAAATATCTTAGTCATACAATCAAAAAGAAAGAAATAGAAGATCAAATGGTGAAAATCACATGGTGGACATACTCAGACATGCTAGGATTAGATCTTGATCTCATAATGCATCCTCATGTTGCATTACTAGTCAAAGTTGAACTGGAAAAGCTTATGAAATTTGGTTTCATACATGTTATTGATTATGCTGAATGGATATCAAACATTGTTCCAGTCTCCAAGCATGACAAAACTATCAGTCTATATAGATTTTTGAGATCTGAACTTAGCATGTCTAAAGGATGATTTTCCACTCCCTAACATTGATATGATAGTGGACATGACAGTAGGATATGAAATGTACTCACTCATGGACAGATTTTCTAGTTATAATTAGATCAAAATTGCACCAAAAGATCAAGAAAAGACTACCTTCACTTGTGCATGGGGAACTTTATGTTGGAGAATGATGCCATTTGGCTTGAAAAATTTTCCTCTACATATTAGAGAGAAATTACTACAATTTTTCATGAAGTGATGCATAAAATAATGGAAGACTATGTAGATGATACTCTAGTTAAGAGTGCAAAATGCAACACTCACCTTCAAGATTTGGGACCTATCTTGGATCACATGGAAAAATTTAGTTTGAGACTTAATCCCAAGAAATGTGTGTTTGGTGTAACATACGGGAAAGTACTTTGTTACATTGTCTCTACAAAAGGAATCAAGGTTGATCTTGAGAAAGTTCATCCAATCATGGATATGCCTCTACCTCATAATATCAGTCAAATGAGGGGCTTACAAGGAAGACTCCAATCCATTCATAGATTCATCTCATAGCTAGTGGATAGGTCGCAACCTTTTACCAAGACTCTACATAAAGGTGTGAAATATAAACATTGTGAACAGAGTCTAACATAGATAAAGTAGTACCTTGCTCATCCACCAATCTTGATGCCTCCTATTCATAGAAAGCCTCTTATTTTGTACATCTCAGCAATAGAAACATCTCTGGGTATCTTGCTAGCTCAAGAAAACAATGATAATAAGGAAAGAGTTATTTACTATCTGATTCACACACTAATCTCCTATGAAATGAATTATAGTATCATTGAGAAGGCTTTCCTGGTAGTCATCTTTGCATTTCAAAAGCTAAGACATGACATGCTTTCTCATACTACACGACTAGTTGCTAAAATTGATCCACTGAAATACTTACTCAGCAAGGTAGTTCTAATAGGTAGGGTGGCTAAGTGGGTCATGATCTTAAGTGAGTTTGATATTCAGTATGTTGAAGAGAAGGAAATCAAAGGACAAGCAATTTCTAATTAGTTAGCAGAGGCACCAATGCAAAGCCTTCTTTTGCTAAACATTGACTCTCTTGATGAATCAATTATGATGCTTACACACCAAACTTGGGTGATATTCTTTGACAATTTCTTCACACAACAAGGATCCGATGCTAGACTATTGTTCATAACACCTCAAAGGTATTCACTGCCTAAGGTGTACAAGATTATGTTTCCTTGTACAAATAATATTGCTGAATATGAAGCTCTCATCAATGGCATGAAGATTGTAATTGAATGGAGAGTGGACCAATTGAACATCTTTGGTGATTTCCAACTTATAATTAATGAGGTCAACGATGTATATCAAAAAAATGATGAAAATTTGATCCCATATAAATGCATGGTGGATGACATGAAGAAATACTTTGCTCATATCACTTTTCAACAAGTTCCTTGGGTAGACAACAAAGTGGTTGATGCCATGGCTACTCTTGCTTCTATGTTACAAATGCCAGATAATGATCTTCAATATGAGTTCCTAGTGGAAACATTATGCTACCCTGCCTATAATTCCCCTGAATCTCAGATGATCTATTTTATTGTAGGACATGACATCCCACTACCACCATATATACTCCTATCTATGTGACCAAACAACTCCAGATGATCTAACCCAAAATGAAAAATGTCACCTTATCTGCAATGCTTCACGAAATGTTATTATTGTTGATGACTTGTTTAGGAGAGGTCTCAATAGAACACTCCTTAGGTGTCTAGAACCTGATGAGTCTGAATGCACATTAATCAATGTCCATGAGGGCATTTGTGAATCTCACTCCAATAGCTTGACACTAGCTCGTAAACTTATTAGAGTTGGTTACTATTGGCCAAATATGGAGAAAGAGGCAATGAAATATGTCAAGTCCTATAAACAATGCCATCTCCATGGGAATCTGATTCATGCTCTAGCTAGGGAGCTAATTCCATCTATCACACTCTGGCCATTCCAATAATGGGCCTTTGATCTTGTGGGTCAGATTCACCTGTCTTCTTCAAATGGACACAAGTTCATTATTATAGCTATAGACTACTTCACAAAGTGGGTAGAGGTAGTCCCTCTCTCTATAGAAACTAGAAAAATTGTAGCTCTGTTCATCATGAATTACATCATATGCAGGTATGGTTTACCTTCCTCCATTATTACTGATGATTGAGGACAGCTTAAAAACAAGTATCTTAAGGAGTTATGGAAAAAGTTCAAAAGTACACAAAATTGGTCTTCTATCTATTATCCCTAGGGTAATGGTCAAGCAAAAGCATCCAACAAGGTTATCCTTAAGATCTTGCATCACACAGTTAACAAATCTAGAAGGGACTGACACCTCTAGATCAATCTGGCTTTATGGGCTTACAGAATAAGTATTAGAACTCCAATGGGTACAATTCCCTTTGGTTTAGTATATGGAGCAGATGTTGTACTTCCAATTGAGGTTGAGAATCCTACTTTGAGAATCTCTATGAAAGGCCTCATTACTAATGATGACTAAAAAATATCTCGGCTTCAACAGCTAGAATTTTTAGATGAATGTCGACAAGTGTCATGTGATCATCTTCGAGCTTATCAACAATGCATGTCTAGAAGCTACAATAAGAAAGTTAAGCCACTTGAGTTCCAACTAGGTCATCTTGTTCTGAGAGAAAACCTTAACAATTAGCAACAACGGGTACAAAAAGGGAAGTTCAAACCCAGCTGGCTTGGTCCCTACATAGTCACTGCAGTGTTCGGATCTGGTTCTTACCAACTTTCTACAACTGAGGGAGAGGTACTCAAGGAGCCTATCAACACTCTCCACCTAAAGCGGTTCTATAGCTAATCTGATTTCAGAAGTTCTCTGCATATACTTAAATGTCCTAAAAAATCTAAAAATTGCAAAATGTCTTGAAAAAATCTAAAAATTGCAAAAAGTCCTAAAAAAAATCTAAAAATTGTAAAAAGTCCTAAAAAAAACATCACCTCAATGAAAACCTAGATATAGACGCCTTGGTAATACCAAAAAAATTCAAAAAGAGAAAAATACAAAAGAAATTTTGAAAAAGGAAAAAAGTGTCATTGATGAAAACCTAGCAAACAAGCATCATGGTAGCAAAAAAAAAATCCTGCCAAGAAGGTGAACACCTAGTAAACAGGCACCTCTTGTTGCCAATACTATATTGAACAGTCCATCTTCTGGCTCATGTACAATTGCTTTCCTACTTTATCTTTTTGTTTTTACTCATGTATCCATGGATTGAATCTTGTCATAACTTGGGGGTAACACCCTGTAGTGTCATAGGAATCTCTTAAGCATCAGTCACCAGTTGTTCTAATTGCATCTACCTACTATCACTAGTGCCACTTTTTGAGATTCCTCTCACAAACAATCTCTTAAGCATCAATCACCAATTGTTTTAACTATGTCTACCTAATGTCGCTAGTGTCACTTTTTGAGATTCCTTTCATAGACAATCTCTTAAGCGTTAGTCACCAATTGTTCTAACTGCATCTGCCTACTATCACTAGTGTCACTTTTTGAGACTCCTCTCATGGATAATCTCTTAAGCGTCAATCACTAGTTGTTCTAACTATGTTTTTCTACTGTCACTAGTGTCACTTTTTGAGACTTCTCTCATGAACAATCTCTTAAGCATCAATCACCATTTGTTCTAACTATGTCTGCCTATTGTTGCTAGTGTCATTTCTTGAGATTCCTCTCATAGATAATCTCATAAACATCAGTCACTAGTTGTTCTAACTACATCTGCCTATTGTTGCTACTATCACTTTTTGATACTCCTCTCATGGATAATCTCTTAAGTGTCAGTCACCAGTTTTTCTAACTGCATCTATCTATTCTCACTCGGTGTACTACCAATGTTCTTCTTTCTAAAGATTCCTCTTTAACTTTAGTCGCCAGTTGTTCTAACTACATTTGTCTACTATTGTTACCCTACTGAAGAGATTTCTTTCATACATGTTGACAACTGGCTGCAATTAAGTTTGAATCTTATGTCCTCATCACTAGGGGCATCTCATTTTCCTCTATCTGGAATCATACATCATCTATTTCATATTTCAATTAGCTAATCAATCTTATCATAGTCTTGTCAGAGTTTAATGTACAAGTATCGAGATAGTCTAAACCCTGACTCCTGAGGATCAAGCCTCACTCTGGAGATGATTCTATGACTCTTGATAGATCTTGCTATCTTTTATGGACTTGTATTCAGGTGTTCTATCTAGACTCTGGGGGATTAAGTTTCATTCTGGAGATAATTCCAAATTCTTGTTGAGGGTTAAGCTTCATTCTGGAGATAATCCTAACTTTTGCTGATAATTAAGCCTCATTCTAGAGATAATTCTAGGCTCTTTATTTTAATCACTATTCAATGGACAGGTATCAGGATAGTCTAAACCCTAACTCCTAAGGATCAAGCCTCATTCTAGGGATAATCTATGAATCATGAGTAATCTTGTCATATTTTTATGGACAGGTATCAAGACAGTCTAAACCTCGACTCCTAAGGATTGAGTCTCATTTTGGGAACAATTCTATGAAATTTGATAATGTTTGTGCTATCACATTTTGGTATCTAGGTGTTCTATCTGGATCCCCTAAGGTTAAGCTTTGTTCTAGAGATAACCTTAAAAGCTTATCAATTGGTCTTCATGTCATCAATTTTAGAACCAATCTCATCACATATCAGTATCTAGGTGTTCTATCTCGATCCCCTAAGGTTAAGCTTCATTCTGTAGATAACCTTAAAAAGCTTATCAATTGGTCTCTATGTTATCAATTTTAGAACCAATCTTATTTCTTGATCTATGTTTCATACTTCTGATTTCTTTGAATCAAATGTGTCATTTGCCCATTCATTCAAATAGGGGCAAATGTAATACCCCAAAATTGGCACATTGCCATATTAACCAATTCTAGTCTATTCAATCATTCCTAGGTCCTATTTTACTAGGCAATTCTAATTTTGATAATTGCTACTTGACCTAGGTGTCAAATGCAGAAAACCCCAATCTGCATTAATCACTATTTATTTAATTCCTAAGTATCGACTCAAATAAGCTATAATAAACCTATTGATTTAATTTAATTTAATTATAAGTGTTCATACTTTAATTAAATTAAAATTAGCTCTTTAGCTAATGTACAAAGGAATTAAATACATTTGATTTAATAAGATATCTCCTCTTTTTAATTATTGAATTTAATTATTCAACTAATTGAATTTTATACATTTATGAGGTCATATTCTATTTTATTAAATTAAATGGTCTCTCCAAATCTTCTCTTCAATTCAGAAATGGAAACTCTGGGTGAACTAAAATCAGAAAGGAATTAAATTAGTTAACTCCTTATTCCACTCAAAATTAAATTAGTTAACTACTGTTTCCACTCAAAAGCAATCAGTTAACTCCCTTTTCATTAGGAATTTTCCATTATGACTGAGTCTCATCTTCCATCTTGATCGTCCATTCTAATTAATCTTGACCATCAATCGATTATGGGGTTCTATTTAAGAAGCCTTCAATTCCTCATTATAGAGGTTGAATTGAATTTGTATCAAACTTATGCTAGAATATCTACTCATTTTTCTCACACATCCATAGCTTAATTTCTTGCATTTGCAATCTCATATTAGTTTAATATGCATCCATTTAGCCTAATATGTTTCTTTTATTTCTTATCTTACAATACATTTCATATAGATTAATTACATTCTCATATATCTTAAGCAAAATCCTTCATAGTAGAGGTCTGGTTGCCCGCTTCTTGTTCTGAGAGCAAAGGCAAAATCCTTTTAGTTAGAATGCAATAGGTCAAACTGTTGGATTACTCAAATGAATAATCTCATATTCATTCCACAATGATCTTTTAGGTAATGACCGTGTTGAAGTGTGTGTGAGGATCTCAAGCTCGTGTTTCACATATACAAGTTGCAACTGATATCTATGTTCTTTGTCCATAAATCACAAAAGGTTACAAACAACAAAGATATGAGACAAGAATAAAAATGAAATTAAGTTCATTTGCTTCCTTTGTATTCATTTCTTTTAAGCAAATAAATTCAAGATGCATGAAAACAACTCATAAAACACCTAATAAATTAGATCTAAACAATATAACTTAATTTCTTGTATTCATAGAAGAGAGAATGCTGAGAGAACGATGGAATCATAGCTAGAGCCTTGCTCAACAGATTGGAACCAACACTAAACAAGGAGAGAAAGAAGAAATATATAGGAATTAGAATAAATTCAGATCTAATCTGAAAGTGCCAAATGTCCAAGAGAAATTCTTCCACATGACATCGAAAAACATCTCTCATCTCTCCTCTCCCGAGGACAAATCAAATCTCCATCATTTTCCCCAATCAATTAATCCAAATATCCCTAAGGGATGAAGAAACCAACTGTAAAATATGCCAAAACGTGTGCCAAAATGCTTGCCAAATACTTTCAAAGGAAAAATAACACCACTAGTGAAATCTCTGCCAAGTTTGGGACAAACCCAATTAACCGTTTGCCTGAAAACTTAAAATGAATTTCCAAGGTAAAAATAAGATAGTTTGTTTGAGAATGCCCTTGTTTTACAAAACTATTAATATATTTTACCTAGTTGGACTTGGACATAACCTAATTGCAAATATGGGTTTCTCGTCTCGATACCTTTCCGTTGATATATGTAAGCCTATATCAGGAAAGAAATGATGCCCTGGACATGCATTTGAAATCGCAAGCTCTTGGAATGAACATGTCTTTAGATAGTTGAAATATTCCATTTTTTATATAGTCTAAATGATATAATTAAACTTCATTCAATTCATTTTATTTAAAAAGTCGCATGTGATTTCAACGATGAGAAACTCGTTTTAATTGATCTTAAAATTTCCCTACTCCATCCAAACTCTAGTCAAACCTTGGTCAACTATCCAACAAGTGTCACATGTCAATCTTTGATTGTTATAACCTGATACCTCATCACCTTGTTGTTGTCACTTGTCATTATTTCAGAACTTCATAGCCTTTACCCTCAAGCTAGCACTAACCATAGAGAGGTCACGACTAACCATTAGTGGTTAGTCATAACCTCACACAAGTAAATTTTGACCTATTGTTCGACGACGGATGGTCAATTCTTTGACCACCAATGGTTGAAAAAATCCATCTTTATAATTTCATCAAAATTGTGACAAAAGCTAGGGTTGTCTATTTATTGACAGACATACTCATCAAAAATTAGTCCAATCTCTATCAGGAGGCGACATTAGACCATAACTTTAAAGTTCAATGATTAGGAGTAATTATTGATGAGCTTTTCATGCCATCGATGGAAGGCCTCGTCGAAATCCTATGAGATTTCAACAATGCTACCATTTCATCAATGACAACTATCATCGATAGATTGACTACTTGGTCGTCAAAACTTCGATGATAGCCCTAGTTTGTAAAAAAAAATTAAAAATCATAAAAATCCTATTTGTATGGTGATCCAAGGAAATTTAGTGATCCAAGGAAATTGGTTATTCTCATGTTCTTAGCATTAGGAATGTAAGAATCCTTTTTCTTTGGTGATCCAAGGTAAGGCGATTATGGGTCTATGGGGAGTAAGTGTCCCTATTGATTTAAGAGTGGGGCCCTGCCACTAGGATATCTTGGCAAATGTCTCTATTCTAGAAACTTTCCAAGGAACTTTTAATCCTTCTAATATTTGGCTCGAAATAGATTATACTATGGACAAGTGTCATTATTGTGGAAACTTTCTCTAAAACTTCTTGTTCTTTAACATTTCATCCTGAAATAGGATTTATACCATTGATTTAGGATCATCTAACAGTCATTAAAAATGGTTTATTATATTTTGGATGATATAAAATTATGGACGATAAATAATTATTTTTATTTTGGTGATGACTTCGCCAACATAATCTAATATTTCCACATGATAAATTAAATATTTTTGCCTAAAATTTATGAGGCATATCCTATTAGATGGTCACATTCACCAATCTATGGTAAAAATTTAAGTTGGGTTATATGTAAACTACACAGACTTGACAAGTGTCTCTATTCTAGAGACTTTCCAAGGAACTTTTTATCCTTCTAATATTTGGCCCAAAATAGACTATACTATGGACAAGTGTTATTATTCTGGAAACTTTCTCTAAAACTCGTTGTTCTTTAATAGTTTATCCAAAAATAAGATTTATACCGTTGATTTAGGATCATCTAACGGTCATTAAAAAGGGTTATTACATTTTGGATAATATAAAATTATGGTTCCAAGTATTTTTACTTTTGGTCACCATTAATGATACAAATTTATTTTTATTTTAGCGATGACTTTACCAATAGAATCAAATATTTTCACATGACAAATTAAATATTATTGCCTATAATTTGCAAGGCTTTCCTTGATTGATGGTCATATTTGCCAATATGTGGTAGAAATCAAAGTTTAGTTATAGGTTAACTACATATATTTGACATGTTTCTCTATTCTCGAGAGTTTCCATTGAACTTTTTATCATTTCTTTCTTTGGCTAGAAATACATTTTATTATGGACACATGTCCCAATTTCAGGAACTTTCTCTAAAACTTGGTGTCCTTCAAAAGTTTTGCCCTAAATTTGATTTGGGCCATTGATTAAGAACCATCCAATGGTTACAAAAAATAGGGTTCCTATATGTTATATGATATAATATTAAATTAGGACACGTTAATAAAATATTAAATGTTATATGAACTCTCTGAGGTACTACCCCTGAAAACCTCCATGGGGGAGTTGCCCCTCAACCATGCCATGTACTGCGATAGGGAGCACACTAGGTTTGCAAACATTTTATAGAATTTCAATATGATAGAAAAAAAATCACCAATAGAATTAAAAAATTTCTACTTTGAGAAAAATTTGGCAATAAAAAATTAATTTCCCCCCCTAAAATAATGTTAGATTAGTCAAAATTTTATATTTTTTAACAAAGGGGGTTTCTTAAAGTTATCCCTGAATCCAACTCAACCCTAATATCATTTGACATAGATAGCCAACACTTAATAGCAGACATCAAATTGGAAGGAGATTGGAGAGAAGACAAGCATACTGCCTACTTGAGAGAATAAAAATATACATGTCAACTTATAATATTTGATATGATAATATAGTGGATATAAATGACATAGAGGTTAACTTCAAGATTATTCTTGGTTTATCTTCTTAGCAACGATGGGTAATATTCCTACAAGGCTTAAATAAAGATAAATACATGGAAAATAGATGAGATTATTTAGAAAAAAGACATCAACCAAGAAGGTCTTTGAATAAGTTATAGAATTCTTAAAGAACGAATCAAAATCCTTGTATCAGATCAAGCCTTAATGATGATATTAGGAATAAGATTGGTAAGAAATTAACATAATGTCTCTTAATTCTAGCAAGGACACTACATTGAAGAACCTAACAAGTGCAATTAGTTTGAAGTGAAAAGATTCCACAAACCAAACAAACCCTAAAGGAATGACCTATGAAAAATGTTCCTTCTAATTCGAGAAATAAATCTCCCTAAGATATATGCAAGCTATGTTTTTTGTATTTTTCTAGGCTAAAATGATGACTATGAAAAGAAAATAAAGGTTCTAAATGCAAGATACCAATTACCTTCGTATGCTAACCACTAGAAAGGTACATGTTCTAAAAAGAGAATGGTTGAGATATAGTTTAGAAATATAGAAATACTCTTCTCTATCACCTTTATGTTAAGGTTTTGAGCTCTTCCCACTTTATCTAATCAAGCATGTGATATCAAATTTCATAATAAAGAATACATTGTAAAGCTACATGGAAAACATAAAATCTTAAAGCCAAGATTTGAATATGTATGTCTAAGCTTTTTACACACAAACACACACACTCACATGTACATGTATGTATATATGTATGTATGTGTATATATGTGTGTTTGTGTGTGTATGTGTATATATATGTACACACACACACACACACACACACACACACACACACACACACACACACACACACACACACTACATTGAAGAACCCAACAAGTGCAATTAGTTTGAAGTGAAAAGATTCCACAAACCAAACAAACCCTAAAGGAATGACCTATGAAAAATGTTCCTTCTAATTCGAGAAATAAATCTCCCTAAGATATATGCAAGCTATGTTTTTTGTATTTTTCTAGGCTAAAATAATGACTATGAAAAGAAAATAAAGGTTCTAAATGCAAGATACCAATTACCTTCGTATGCTAACCACTAGAAAGGTACATGTTCTAAAAAGAGAATGGTTGAGATATAGTTTAGAAATATAGAAATACTCTTCTCTATCACCTTTATGTTAAGGTTTTGAGCTCTTCCCACTTTATCTAATCAAGCATGTGATATCAAATTTCATAATAAAGAATACATTGTAAAGCTACATGGAAAACATAAAATCTTAAAGCCAAGATTTGAATATGTATGTCTAAGCTTTTTACACACAAACACACACACTCACATGTACATGTATGTATATATGTATGTATGTGTATATATATATATTTGTGTGTGTGTGTGTATGTGTGTGTGTGTGTATGTGTGTGTGTGTGTGTAAATGTATGTATATGTATGTATAACTAACACACACACACACACACACACACACACACACACACACAGAGAGAGAGAAAGAGAGTTCTACATATTCACATGTATAAAAAAAATTATTACCTTGTTATTTTATGGATATCTTTCTATTTTCTTGCTCTCACTATATAAAAAACATCCATCATCATTATAATGGTTATTCAAGCTTAAGTTCATAGATCTTGGCTGTAGAATATGAGCATTGTATTGCAAATAAGCTTAAAGAACATTGTGATTCACTCACTAATTGTGTTATTGTATCATTAAAGACTAAAACCTCATGTTATAAGTTTCCATGATAATTTTTTTAATGTAATTTATTATGAATCAATAATGTCATATTTTCACTAGTTAATTATGTCATTTTTAAGTGTTTATGTTTAGTTGCATGTTAAGAAAATCCTTAATTGAATTCTTGAATCATGATTCCATCATATTTGAATTCTTAAATCTTGAAAGTTTTATATTTAAAAATAAAAACTCTATCCAAATCTCTCTGGATTTCATTATACATGTATAAACTTATAAATGAATACACTGACTTCTTCTTGGCTTAAAAATATTTTGTAATGACTTTGGGTTAACGATGTCAGGAATTCTAAATAAAATTTGCATCTTGTGAGAGTTTAGTGTCTTCCTTTCAAAAATTTCAACACCACAGGGTGTTGAATTACTTTTATAACTAGTTTTAATTTAAACACTATTTTCTAAAGAGTGTCCTATTACCATGACATTACTCGTTGAATATAGAAAATTGTATATTTTAAGAAGACACAAAATTTATCTTAACTAAAAAAATCATAAACCATATAATCACACAAGAGATAACAAATCAACAAAATGAAATTTTTTAGTATAAAGATGAGAATAATAATGAAAATTGAATTACATAGTCAAATTCTTATATAGAAAAAAAAGAGCAAAGATGTGAAATATGAAACCAAAAATGAGAAAACTTTGAAAAGAAAATAAAAAGAACAAAATGTTGCACTTACAGTTTAAAAAGAACCTTGGCACCAAAGGGTTGTAATTATATATTCACGTTTGATAGGGGTGATATAATTACACATCCTCAAAGGTCAAGATTGTGTTCCAAATGCCTTTGTTGAAACAAACAACCTATAATCCTTAGACTTTCAATCAAGCTCATGCTTTGAATAACAAAACTAAGTGACGAATAAAATAAAATCTTCAAAAATCATCTCGAATGACTTTGTTGATATATACCTCTCAATCTTTATTTCCCATTCATCATCATAATCATGCTTGCAGCAAAAGATTCAATTGATGAATAAAATAAAATCCTCAAAAGTCAAGAATGTGCCTCAAATGACTTTGTTGAAATAGACTCCCCTTAATTCTTAACTCTCATTAGACTTAAACATCCAATAACATAAAATCCTCAAAGATCAATATTGTGTTCCAATGACTTTGTTGAAATAGACACCCCAAATGTCTAGAATTCGTTGAAATAGACACCCAAAATGTAGAGCAACAAATCTACTAGATATTAAAAAAATCTTAAAAATCAAGATCAAATTACCTTAATTGAAAAAATAAACACTTTCTATCAATTCTAATATAATCTAACCCTAATCCTCCACATAAAGAAGGTAGGCATAGATTTGGACAGCAATCCATGTGGAAGGTCACAATCCACAATTACCCTACTTTAAAGAGTCCTCTCTCGACTAAGCTCAAACTTTGATTCCATTACGACAAGTAATAATAATAAAAAACAACGTCGATTGGGCAGACGTAATATCATGACCTAAAGAACGAGGAGCCCGAGATTCTCCCTTCACGTGCGTCAGTGCGTATTGTCAGCCTTGTCTCCCCTAACATCGGCAGCTAAACTACCTCCGCCAAATACGCCAAATCTTGTATTGGGTGCCACTATTTTTTATTTGATTGTACCCTACTTAATTAAAACACTAAAAGGTTTTACAAGGGTTCTAGGACTTGAAAGGGGTGCAAAAGAGGCAGTTGAATCGTGCATTTCAATCATAAAAAGATTATATTTTATTATCTTAATAATTCAAGAGTGTTCTTATGATTCAATCTGACTCAAAGTTACTTTTAGGTGAGATTACAGAAGCCGTCAACATTAGGTAAGTTTAGATTGGTTCAATTGATCTTAAGGATCTATAGAGGAAGAGTCCAAAGTCTTTAGATAATTATGCCTCTCATTTGAACATTTTTCTTCATAGATTTTGAATTTTGAATTTTTATTGAATAATGTTGAAGTACAAGAAAGAATAGGAGTCTAAAGACGATTGCAAATAAGAAAAGATAAGATACATAAATTACATAGAAGTACAAGAGAACCGCTTTCTAGCAACCAAAGAAAATACACGTCGAACAATAAAATTTGAACTAATTACATCTAAAATGTAAAGAACTTTTGAAGATATTCCGAACATCTGCCCTGTCCTGCATTCAAGTGTAGAATTTGGTACTTAATATTGTCCAAATTCTTGCTGTAGGAAACATCTTTCTTCAACTAAAAACACAAAGAGGCCAATTGTAACATGATGTCACAGTAAAATTGCGGAATTTCAATTTTCGGATGCAAAATACAAGTACAAAACATAGCTAAACATCTACTTTTTCAAATATGCAACAAAATAGTTTGGCTCATAGTTCCAACAATCACATTTTTATTCAATCCAAAACCCAAAACAACCTCTTTCCAACACAAATTACAATTAAAGATAGTAGGGAAGTTATCAAATATTGCCCTCCATTTAACTTTAGCCCAAAAGCAACCCTAGAAAGTATATTTTATATTTTTAATATGATGACAAAAAGGACACATTACTGGTTAAATCCTTAAATGTTGCAGGCTCTCTCCAATAGGTAGTTTATAATGAAGAATCTTCCATGCTAGTATTTGAGCATTAGCTTCAGCTCTCGTCCTCCATATTTGCGTACTTGAATTCCTCCATTTTCTCTCTATCAATTTGCAACCCCATTTGATGCTAAGTCTAGGATTTAATTTCATGTTGAGCAAAAGCTTCAAATAAATTTCTTTCAAAGGGAAGCAATAGAAACTTCCCCATCCCCATACCCAATCTTTGAACGCATTATAATAAAGAGGAGTACATAATTTCATTAGCAAATATGTAGGAACCAAAGACTTCAAAAATGTCAAGAACTACTTGGAATTCTAGTTTAGTTTGAAACAAATTTTAATGCAATCCCAATTTGCCCAAATCTAGAGAATTGAAATCCCAAGTATTCTTAAATTGGTGCACTCCTTTTTTGAAAATATAAGAAGCTTGTTTAGGAAAGTTGATAGCAAGCAACCGCCCATGATATTGAATCTTCTTATTCCACCAAATGGAAAAAGAAGCGAAGGTAAACCCATGTTGGAGAGATTCTTTTGACATTAGAAAACCACAAACATGTTGCCCTTTCTAAATTGACTACAAAGGGAATGAAGCTTCCATGTGGAAAAGAGTGCCATCAGAATCTTATCAGTGCAACCAACATCTTGCCATTTGTTTTTAAAAGTAGCACATGCAAGACAATGGCAGACCAGTATTTTCCAAGGTTCCTCCCCATTCACAACTCTAATGATCCATTATCCTGATAAGCAAGCTCCTTGAGTTTTTGGATCTAGCAACCCCAACCCACCTCTATCCTTGGGTTGGATAGAGAGCAACGAAGAAGAAGTTTTGAAACTTGGCCTCCTATCCGAATTAGACCATGGGAATTGTTGAATTATTTTGCTTAAATCATCAAATCCATTTTTAGAGGGCACCCAACAAGATGAGTAATATACGTGAGAGGCCAAAAAAATATGATTGACTAACTATATTTTTCTAACAAGAGACATGAATTTGTTTCCCCAATTGAAAATTGTATTCTTCAATATAACAAAAAACCAATTCCACATCTCAAAAAGAGAAACCCCCAAACCAAATAGAATGACCAGAAATCTAGTGATCTAACCATGTTTAAGTTGTTTCCATTCTTTAGGTATCCAGTAAGGGGCAAAATCAGGATTAATCATTAGGAATTCAGTCTTATGATAGGCTAGTTTTGATCCAGAAATGGAGCAATACAAATTTAGAACTTCCAAGACATTATTAATTTTTGCCTGATAATTTTGAATAAATAGTAAGCTATCATTGGCAAAATGAGAATTAAGAACAACTGCATTCCCTGGAATGTGAATGCCCCTAATTGAATTCATTTGATGATATTTTTGAAGTAGATATCCCAGTGCATCAACAACAAGTACATAGAGTAATGGTGACAAAGGACAAACCTGTCAGATGGAACGTTCTAAGGGGAAGTCACTATAAGAAAGTTATTGATAGCTAAATGAGCATTAGCATCCTATAATAGCATTTGAACATGTTTACAAATTTTAGGACCAAACCTGAGCCTTTGCAACATTTTAATAATAAAATGCCATCTTATTCTATCATAAGCCTTGTCAAAATTGAGCTTCACAAGTAAGGCATCTTGCCTTGTTTGCTGAGCCCATCACAAGTTTTCCAAGCAAGAATTAGATTATCAAGAATGAAGCATCTACCAAGGAAACTAGTTTGTTCAGGTCTAACAATATCTTTAGCTATTGGTTTAACTCTAAAGTATAAATATTTGGCAATGATTCTATAAGATGTATTCAACAAGGTGATTGGACACCATCTAAAGATATAATCCTCATTTTTACCTTTGGGAATAAGCTTGGTTAATCCTTTGTTGATATCAAGACCTAAGGAACCATGTTTCAAGGCTTCCAAGTAAACAAAATAGAAGTCTTCTTTGATATGTTGCCACATAGTTTGATAGAATTCAATAGATAGCCCATCTATCCCAGGACTTTTCTTAGGGGCCATTGAAAAAATTGCATGTTCGAAATCCTCAAGAGAGAGATTTATATCAAGAAAATTGTTGTAATAAACATCCACCTTTCTTGAAATAATTTTTGAGAGATTGTTAAAAGCATGAATGTTGATGATATTCCTATGGGGGAGTATTGTATAAATGTTACTATGATGATATGTTCATTCATGACTGAGTTGGTTATTGATGCCAACATAGTAGTTTTTTGTGGAATCTGATAGAAGAACAATGAAAAGATCAAGTTGGTACAGACAACTAGTTGAGTATTCTCACTATCCAAGGTTATGGGAGATACTTCTGAGTATCTGGTATATGTAGTTAATGTCAGAAGAATAAATGATAAGTCTGGAAGAAGTTATGTAAGTTTTGGTGATGTCTGTTCTGGGATAGAGTTTACAGAAGCATGTTCTGGTCAACATGTTATATCTCTTAGCAAAGTTGCTATTCTGAGAATTGAGGTTGAGGATATGAAGAAGACATGTTGGTGATGATGTGGCTAATTTTTCTCGTCATAATATTGTGTGTACGAAAAGTTATTCAAGTTGCAAGGCGAACGATTAATGTTATCGCTAAGTATAACATGTTCTTAATGTGGTCCTATAATGATTAATTGAGAAAGTATAACAACCGACTCAGGGAATTGTTTTATGGACTTGGTATAAAGGAAGGACATTTTTATTTATCATGAAGTATGATATTGTATGGAATTGTATTGATACGAAGTAATTGTAAGCAACAAAGAGAGAGGAATGCGAAGTTGACCAGAGCGAAGTGAAAGTGAAGGAAACTTCATCGCTGAGGTTTTTCTAAGTGATCCGAGGTTTGATATTTGGATCTAAGGTTCGTGACCTGGTCTACAAGGTCTGACAGTGATTGGTTTGGTTGACAGAACAAAGGAAAGATGAACATAACAATAAATTGCATGTTTGAGTAGTAAGCTTTTCTTGTAGTTGAAATTGCATGTTTGGGCAGTGGGCTCATCTTGTGTACATTGTACTACAACTACTAATAGGGTTGGAATCTACTAATAGAGATTCAAAGTCTCCTAATAGGGTCCATCCTCTAACAAGGAATATTTATATTAGTACATCATTTTGTGGGCATCATTCCTACCAGGGTTTTCGCTCTGATCAAGGGTTTCCCTAGTCAACAAATCTGGTCTAATTGTCTATGTGCATCTTTGTATGATTGCTATTTACTTTGGTTGAATGGTTAAGTTTGTTTAATTTAGATACATATTTTTATTTTTGGATAACTGATCCCCCCCCCCCCCCACCCACTCTTAGTTATCTTGGTGGACTATTGTTTCTAACAATTGGTATCAGAGCACCATTGTTGTCAGGGCTGAATGTTGATGCTTCATGTATGGGGGAGTGTCTATGATGGAAAAATTCATCTAGGACTCTTGTTGAATGTTGTTTTGAATAGTGTCTTTGGATATTTGAGCTAGTAAGAATCAATTTTTGCTGAGTTTGATGGTTGTTGAAACCTTTGACATTGATGTCAATGGAGGAGAAGTTAGGCATAAAAAACATCATGAGGAAAACATCGTGAGAAGATCATGAGGAAGAATAGAATGTTCAAAAGATGTACAACATGGAATGACAGTTTGACAGATAGAACATTGAGGTATATCAATGGGGGAGAATGATTGATGAAGAGAATTTGAAAAGAAGATGAATAGTCCTTTGTTGATATTCTTGGAACTAGATGTTTTTCATCTATGTTGCCATCAATGCCAAAGGGGGAGATTGTTGAGAGATTGTTGAAAGCATGAATGTTGATGCTATTCCTACAGGGAGTATTGTATATATGTTACTATGATGATATGTTACATTCATGACTGAGTTTGTCATTGATGTCAACATAGCAGTTTTCTGTGGTATCTAATAGAAGAATAGTGGAAAGATCAAGTTGGTACAGATGACTAGTTGAGTATTCTCACTATTCGAGGTTATGGGAGATACTTCTGAGTATCTAGTTTATGTAGTTAACATTGAAAGAAGAAATGATAATTTTGGAAGAAGTTATGTAAGTTTTGGTGATGTCTGTTCTAAGATAGAGTTTACGGAAAGCATATTCTAGTAAACTTGTTATATCTCTTAGGGGTATGTGCAAGATCATGGTGTACCAAACTATGGCCTTAAGTGGCAGTGAACAATCAGCAAATCAGGTTTATGTCAACTAGACACATAATTTTGAAGTGGTTGTGAACTTTATATCAAAAAGTTGTAAGAAAACAATTTGTAAAAAATTGAATGTAGTTTCTAAACTACTAGGCCTTATCAGGAGAAAAAAATAATTGATTGGTCAAAAGTTTGAATTTTAATGCAGTACTAAGAAAATTTCAGGGCGAAAATAAAAAGTAGGTGTATGTCTGACCACCTTAATCAAAATCAAATCATAACATTTTTAAAATATAATTATAGATATGAAAACTAGACTCATGCCCGGATGTGACGCATATTTTTTGATATTTTTATTTCAAATAAATAATTAAATATGAATTTTCTACCAAAACTTTTTCGGATTAAAAAAAGTCTCGTGTCTGACCACCCTAACTAATAGAAAATTTAATCAAATTTATTTATTTATTTATTTTCTTATACTAGGCGAAGTATTTAATGTGACGCAACTTTTAGATTTAAAAAATGTTATACCGTTTGAAAGTTATAGCTATTTTTCATTCAGTATGTCAATCAGCACTTTACAATAATCTTCATTGATAATTAACTAATAAATACTTATCAAACTCAAAATTTTACAGAAATTATATTGATGGAATCTAGAGAGCGATATTAAAAAACTCATTTTGTTTCATTCAATTTCGATCAAAATAACATTGTCAGACGGCTACCCGAAGTCTGAGTATCACTAAAACTCTCTATAAACACGTCTTTGGGGTTGACCAGGCAGGCTTGGTAAATACCAAGTCTGATCGAATATCCGATTTCAAATCGGATATCCGATTCGACATCGGATATCCGATATGGTTCAGTAGTCAAATTCCAAAAATCTTCAAATTTTGGAAGAAAATTCGATTTAAACGTTCTAGTTTTTTATTTTTTAATTATTTCACTTATATTAATATGTAAAGGCATATTTTAATATATTATATATATAATAACGTAATGTAAACATACAAGATATAATCTAGTAATATATAATAATATCTTATGTTAATCTTATTACAATCTATAAATATAAAATATATTATTATTATTTTTACTAAATATAATAACGTAATTTATATATATATATAAAATACGTATTATATATTATTATATTAATATGTATGTTATTAATATATACAATAACATAATATTTTTATTAAATGTAATATGTATTATATATTATTATATTAATATCTATAATAATATAATATATATAACAACGTAATATTTTTATTAAATATAATATATATTATAAATATTATTATATTAATATGTATGTTATTAATATATCTATATAATAACATAATATTTTCATTAAATATAATAATGTAATATGTATATGTATATATAGATATATATATTATTATATTAATATGTATATTATTAATATATAAGAGTCAAAGGGGCTCATAGGGTGACCTATGACCCTCTTTGACCCATTAAACAACGATATATGTCTCTAGGGGTCCTAGGACCCCTAGGGACATATTCGAATAGGTATTATGGGTCAAAGGGGGTCATAGGGTGACCTATGACCCTATTTGACCCATTAAACGATTTGACTATGTCCCTAGGGGTCCTATGTCTCTAGGGGTCCTAGGACCCCTAGGGACATATTCGAATAGGTATTATGGGTCAAAGGGGGTCATAGGGTGACCTATGACCCTATTTGACCCATTAAACGATGACATATGTCCCTAGGGGTCCTAGGACCCCTAGGGACATAGTCAAATCGTTCATATGGGTCACAGGGGGTCATAGGGTGACCTATGACCCCCTTTGACCCATTAAATGACGACATATGTTCCTAGGGGTCCTAAGACCCTCAGGGACATAATCGAATAGTTCATATGGGACAAAGGGGGTCATAGGGTGACCTATGACCCCCTTTGACCCATTAAACGATGACATATGTCAGTAGGGGTCCTAGGACCCCTAGGGACATATTCGAATAGGTAATATGGGTCAAAGGGGGTCATAGGGTGACCTATGACACTCTTTGACCCATTAAATGATGACATATGTCACTAGGGGTTCTAGGACCCCTAGGGACATATTCCAATCGTTCATATGGGTCAAAGGGGGTTATAGGGTGACCTATGACCCCCTTTGACCCATTAAACGATGACATATGTCCCTACGGGTCCTACGACCCCTAGCGACATAGTCGAATTGTTCATATGGGTCAAAGGGGATCATAGGGTGACCTATGACCCTCTTTGACCCACTAAATGACGATATATGTCACTAGGGGTCCTAGGACCCCTAGGGACATTCAAATGGGTAATATGCGTTAAAGGGGGTCATAGGGTGACCTATGACCCTCTTTAACCCATTAAACAACGATATATGTCTCTAGGGGTCCTAGGACCCCTAGGGACATATTTGAATGGGTAATATGGGTCAAAGGGGGTCATAAGGTGACCTATGACCCTCTTTGACCAATTAAACGATGACATATGTCCCCAGGGGTCCTCGGACCCTTAGGGACATATTCGAATGGGTAATATGAGTCAAAGGGGGTCATAGGGTGACCTATGACCCTCTTTGACCCATTAAACGACGACATATGTCCCTAGGGGTCCTCGAACCCCTAGGGACATATTCGAATCGTTCATATGGGTCAAAGGGGGTCAAAGGGTGACCTATGACCCTCTTTGACCCATTAAACGACGATATATGTCTCTAGGGGTCCTAGGACCCCTAGGGACATATTCGAATGGGTATTATGGGTCAAAGGAGGTCATACCTATGACCCTCTCTGACCCATTAAACGATGACATATGTCCCTAGGTGTCCTCGAACCCCTAGGGACATAATCGAATCGTTCATATGAGTCAAAGGAAGTCATAGGGTGACCTATGACCCCCTTTGACCCATTAAACGATGACATATGTCCCTAGGGGTCCTAGGACCCCTAGGGACATAGTCAAATCGTTAATATGGGTCAAAGGGGGTCATAGGGTGAACTAAGACCCCCTTTGACCCATTAAATGACGACATATGTACCTAAGGGTCCTCGGACCCCAAGGTACATATTCGAATGGGTAATATGGGTCAAAGGGGGTCATAGGGTGACCTATGACCCCCATTGACCCATTAAACGACGACATATGTCCCTAGGGGTCCTAAGACACGTACGGACATATTCGAATCGTTCATATGAGTCAAAGGGGGTCATAGGTTACCCTATGACCCCCTTTGACCCATTAAACAATGACATATGTCCCTAAGGGTCCTAGGACCCCTAGGGACATATTTGAATTGTTCATATGGGTCAAAGGGGACTCCTAAGGACATAGTCGAATCGTTCATATGGGTCAAAGGAGGTCATAGGGTGACCTATGACCCCCTTTGACCTATTAAACAACGACATATGTCCTTAGGGGTCCTTGGACCCCTAGGGACATATTCGAATCGTTCATATGGGTCAAAGGAGGTCATAGGGTGACCTATGACCCTCTTTGACCCATTACACAATGATATATGTCTCTAGGGGTCCTAGGACCCCTAAGGACATACTCGAATGGGTAATATGGGTCAAAGGGGGTCATAGGGTGACCTATGACCCTCTCTGACCCATTAAATGACAATATATGTCTCTAGGCGTCCTTGGACCCCTAGGGACATATTCGAATGGGTAATATGGGTCAAAGACGATCATAGGGTGACTTATGACACTCTTTAACCCATTAAACGACGACATATGTCCATAGGGGTCCTAGGACCCATAGGGACATATTCGAATCATTCATATGGGTCAAAGGGGGTCATAGGGTGATCTATGACCCCTTTTGACCCATTAAACGATGACATATGTCCCTAGGGATCCTAGGACCCCTAGGGACGTAGTCGAATTGTTCATATGGGTCAAAGGGGGTCATAGGTCACCCTATGACCCCCTTTGACCCATTAAATGACGACATATGTCCCTAGGGGTCCTAGGACCTCCAAGGACATAGTCGAATCGTTCATATGGTCAACGGGGGTCATAGGGTGACCTATGACCCCCTTTTACCCATTAAACAATGACATATGTCCCTAAAGGTCCTAGGACCCCTAGGGACATATTCGAATAGGTAATATGGGTCAAAGGGGGTCATAGGTCTCTTTGACCTATTAAACGATGACATATGTCCCTAGGGGTCCTAGGAACCCTAGGGACATATTCCAATCGTTTATATGAGTCAAAGGGGGTCATAGGGTGACCTATGACCCCCTTTGACCCATTAAACGACGACATATGTCCCTACGGGTTCTACGACCCCTAGGGACATAGTCAAATCATTCATATGGGTCAAAGGGGGTCATAGGGTGACCTATGACCCTCTTTGACTCATTAAACGACGATATATGTCTCTAGGGGTCCTAGGACACCTAGGGACATATTCGAATGGGTAATATGCGTCAAAGCGGGTAATAGGGTGACCTATGACTCTCTTTGACCCATTAAACGACAACATGTGTCCCTAGGGGTCCTAGGACCCATCGAGACATATTCGAATCATTCATATGGGTCAAAGGGGACTTATGACCCCCTTTGACCTATTAAACGATAACATATGTCCGTTCATATGGGTCAAAGGGGGTCATAGGGTGACCTATGACCCCTTTTGACTCATTAAAAGATGACATATGTCCCTATGGGTCCTACGACCCCTAGGGACATAGTCGAATCGTTCATATGGGTCAAAGGGGGTCATAGGGTGACCTATGACCCTCTTTGACCCATTAAACGATGATATATGTCTCTACTGGTCCTAAGACCCCTAGGAACATATTCGAATGAGTAATATGGGTCAAAGGGGGTCATAGGGTGACCTATGACCCCCTTTGACCCATTAAACGATGACATATGTCCCTACGGGTCCTACGACCCCTAGCGACATAGTCGAATTGTTCATATGGGTCAAAGGGGGTCATAGGGTGACCTATGACCCTCTTTGACCCACTAAATGACGATATATGTCACTAGGGGTCCTAGGACCCCTAGGGACATTCAAATGGGTAATATGCGTTAAAGGGGGTCATAGGGTGACCTATGACCCTCTTTAACCCATTAAACAACGATATATGTCTCTAGGGGTCCTAGGACCCCTAGGGACATATTTGAATGGGTAATATGGGTCAAAGGGGGTCATAAGGTGACCTATGACCCTCTTTGACCAATTAAACGATGACATATGTCCCCAGGGGTCCTCGGACCCTTAGGGACATATTCGAATGGGTAATATGAGTCAAAGGGGGTCATAGGGTGACCTATGACCCTCTTTGACCCATTAAACGACGACATATGTCCCTAGGGGTCCTCGAACCCCTAGGGACATATTCGAATCGTTCATATGGGTCAAAGGGGGTCAAAGGGTGACCTATGACCCTCTTTGACCCATTAAACGACGATATATGTCTCTAGGGGTCCTAGGACCCTTAGGGACATATTCGAATGGGTATTATGGGTCAAAGGAGGTCATACCTATGACCCTCTCTGACCCATTAAACGATGATATATGTCCCTAGGTGTCCTCGAACCCCTAGGGACATAATCGAATCGTTCATATGAGTCAAAGGAAGTCATAGGGTGACCTATGACCCCCTTTGACCCATTAAACGATGACATATGTCCCTAGGGGTCCTAGGACCCCTAGGGACATAGTCAAATCGTTAATATGGGTCAAAGGGGGTCATAGGGTGAACTAAGACCCCCTTTGACCCATTAAATGACGACATATGTACCTAAGGGTCCTCGGACCCCAAGGTACATATTCGAATGGGTAATATGGGTCAAAGGGGGTCATAGGGTGACCTATGACCCCCATTGACCCATTAAACGACGACATATGTCCCTAGGGGTCCTAAGACACGTACGGACATATTCGAATCGTTCATATGAGTCAAAGGGGGTCATAGGTTACCCTATGACCCCCTTTGACCCATTAAACAATGACATATGTCCCTAAGGGTCCTAGGACCCCTAGGGACATATTTGAATTGTTCATATGGGTCAAAAGGGACTCCTAAGGACATAGTCGAATCGTTCATATGGGTCAAAGGAGGTCATAGGGTGACCTATGACCCCCTTTGACCTATTAAACAACGACATATGTCCTTAGGGTTCCTAGGACCCCTAGGGACATATTCGAATCGTTCATATGGGTCAAAGGAGGTCATAGGGTGACCTATGACCCTCTTTGACCCATTACACAATGATATATGTCTCTAGGGGTCCTAGGACCCCTAAGGACATACTCGAATGGGTAATATGGGTCAAAGGGGGTCATAGGGTGACCTATGACCCTCTCTGACCCATTAAATGACAATATATGTCTCTAGGCGTCCTTGGACCCCTAGGGACATATTCGAATGGGTAATATGGGTCAAAGACGATCATAGGGTGACTTATGACACTCTTTAACCCATTAAACGACGACATATGTCCATAGGGGTCCTAGGACCCATAGGGACATATTCGAATCATTCATATGGGTCAAAGGGGGTCATAGGGTGATCTATGACCCCTTTTGACCCATTAAACGATGACATATGTCCCTAGGGATCCTAGGACCCCTAGGGACGTAGTCGAATTGTTCATATGGGTCAAAGGGGGTCATAGGTCACCCTATGACCCCCTTTGACCCATTAAATGACGACATATGTCCCTAGGGGTCCTAGGACCTCCAAGGACATAGTCGAATCGTTCATATGGTCAACGGGGGTCATAGGGTGACCTATGACCCCCTTTTACCCATTAAACAATGACATATGTCCCTAAAGGTCCTAGGACCCCTAGGGACATATTCGAATAGGTAATATGGGTCAAAGGGGGTCATAGGTCTCTTTGACCTATTAAACGATGACATATGTCCCTAGGGGTCCTAGGAACCCTAGGGACATATTCCAATCGTTTATATGAGTCAAAGGGGGTCATAGGGTGACCTATGACCCCCTTTGACCCATTAAACGACGACATATGTCCCTACGGGTTCTACGACCCCTAGGGACATAGTCAAATCATTCATATGGGTCAAAGGGGGTCATAGGGTGACCTATGACCCTCTTTGACTCATTAAACGACGATATATGTCTCTAGGGGTCCTAGGACACCTAGGGACATATTCGAATGGGTAATATGCGTCAAAGCGGGTAATAGGGTGACCTATGACTCTCTTTGACCCATTAAACGACAACATGTGTCCCTAGGGGTCCTAGGACCCATCGAGACATATTCGAATCATTCATATGGGTCAAAGGGGACTTATGACCCCCTTTGACCTATTAAACGATAACATATGTCCGTTCATATGGGTCAAAGGGGGTCATAGGGTGACCTATGACCCCTTTTGACTCATTAAAAGATGACATATGTCCCTATGGGTCCTACGACCCCTAGGGACATAGTCGAATCGTTCATATGGGTCAAAGGGGGTCATAGGGTGACCTATGACCCTCTTTGACCCATTAAACGATGATATATGTCTCTACTGGTCCTAAGACCCCTAGGAACATATTCGAATGAGTAATATGGGTCAAAGGGGGTCATAGGGTGACCTATGACCCTCTTTGACTCATTAAACGAAGATGTATGTCTCCAGGGGTCCTAGGACCCCTAAGGACATATTCGAATGGGTAATATGGGTCAAAGTGGGTCATAGGGTGTCCTATGACCCTCTTTGACCCATTAAACGACGACATATGTCCCTAGGGGTCTTCGAACCCCTAGGGACATATTTGAATGGGTAATATGGGTCAAATGGGGTCATAGGGTGACCTATGACTCTCTTTGACCTATTAATCGATGACATATGTCCCTAGGGGTCCTAGGACCCCTAGGGACATAGTTGAATCGTTCATATCAGTCAAAGGGGGTCATAGGGAGACCTATGACTCCCTTTGACGCATTAAATGATGAGCTATGTCCCTAGGGATCCTAGAACGCCCAGGGACATAGTCGAATCGTTCATATGGGTCAAAGGGGGTCACAGGGTAACCTATCACCATCTTTGATCCATCAAATGATGACATATGTCCTTAGGGGTCCTAGGACCCCTAGGGACATATTCAAAAGGGTAATATAGATCAAAGGAGGTCATAGGGTGACCTATGACCCTCTTTGACCCATTAAACAATGACATATGTCCCTAAGTGTCCTAGGACCCTTAAGGACATATTTTGATCATTCATATGGGTCAAAGGGGGTCATAAGGTGACTTGTGACCCCTTTTGACCCATTAAACGACAACATATGTCCCTACGGGTCCTATGACCCCTAGGGACATAGTTGAATCTTTCATATGGGTCAAAGGGGGTCATAGGGTGACCTATGACCCTCTTTGACCCATTAAACGATGATATATGTCTCTAGGGGTCCTAAGACCCCTAGGGACATATTCGAATGGGTAATATGGGTCACCCTATGACCCTTTTTGACCCATTAAACAACGACATATGTCCCTAGGTGTCCTAGGACCCGTAGGGACATATTCGAATCGTTCATATGGGTCAAAGGGGGTCATAGGTCCATTAAACGACGATATATGTCTCTAGGGGTCCTAGGATCTCTAGGGACATATTCGAATGGTAATATGGGTGAAAGGGGGTCCTAGGATCCCTAGGGACATATGTCATTGTTTAATGGGTCAAAGAGGGTCATAGGTCACCCTATGACCCCCTTTGACCCATATTACCCATTCAAATATGTCCCTAGGGGTCCGAGGACCCTTAGGGACATATGGCATTGTTTAATGGGTCAAAGAGGGTCATAGGTCACCCTATGACCCCCTTTGACCCATATTACCCATTCGAATATGTCCGTAGGGGTCCTAGGACCCGTAGAGACATATATCATCGTTTAATGAGTCAGAGAAGGTCATAGGTCACCCTATGACCCCCTTTTACCCATATTACCCATTCGAATATGTCCCTAAGGATCCTAGGACCCCTAGAGACATATATCATCGTTTAATGGACCTATGACCTCCTTTGACACATATGAATGATTTGACTATGTCCCTAAGGGTCGTAGGACCCATAGGGACATATGTCGTCGTTTAATGGGTCAAAGGGGGTCATAGGTCACCCTACGACCCCCTTTGACCCATATGAACGATTGAAATATGTTGCTAGGGGTCTTAGGAACCCTAGGGACATATGTCATCGTTTAATGGGTCAAAGAGGGTTATAGGTCACCCTATGACCCCTTTTGACCCATATTACCCATTCAAATATGTTTCTAAGAGTCTTAGGACTCCTAGGGACATATGTTGTCGTTTAATGGGTCAAAGGGGGTTATAGGTCACCCTATGACCCCCTTTGACCCATATGAACGATTCGACTATGTCCCTAGGGGTCCTAGGACCTCTAGGGACATATGTTGTCATTTAATGGGTCAAAGGGGGTCATAGGACACCTTATGACCTCCTTTGACCCATATGAACGATTCAACTATGTTCTTAGCAGTCCTAGGACGCCTAAGGACATATGTCGTCATTTAATGGGTCAAAGAGGGTCATAGGTCACCCTATGACACCCTTTGACCCATATTACCCATTCGAATATGTCCCTAGGGGTCGGAGGATCCCTAGAGACATATGTCATTGTTTAATGGGTTAAAGAGGGTCATAGGGTTGATCTCCTTTGACTCATACTACCCATTCGAATATGTCCCTAGGGGTCTTAGGACCCCGAGGGACATATATCGTTGTTTAAAGGGTCAGAGAGGGTCATAGGTCACCCTATGACCCCCTTTGACCCATATTACCCATTCGAATATGTCCCTAGGGGTCCTAGGACCCCTAGGGACATATGTCATCATTTAATGGGTCAAAGTGGGTCATAGGTCACCTTATGACCCCATTTGACCCATATGAACGATTCGACTATGTCCGTGGAGGTCCTAGGACCCCCAAGGACATATGTCATCATTTAATGGGTCAAAGAGGGTCATAGGTCACCCTATGACCCCCTTTGACCCATATGAACAATTCGATTATGTCCCTAGGGGTCCTAGGATGCCTAGGGACATATATCGTCGTTTAATGGGTCAAAGAGGGTCATAGGTCACCCTATGACCTCTTTTGACCCATATTACCCATTTGAATATGTCCCTAGGGGTCCGAGGACCCCTAGAGACATATATCGTCATTTAATGGGTCAAAGAGGGTCATATGAACGATTCGACTATGTCCCTAGGGGTCTTGGGACCCCTAGGGACATATGTCATCGTTTAATGGGTCAAAGAGGGTCATAGGTCACTCTATGACCCCCTTTGACCCAAATAATTGATTCAAATATGTCTCTAGGGGTACTAGGACCCCTAGGGACAGATGTCATCGTTTAATGGGTCAAAGGGGGTCATAGGTCACCCTATGACCCCCTTTGAGCCATATGAAATATTCAAATATGTCCTTACGGGTCCTAGGACCCCTAGGGACATATGTCGTCATTTAATGGGTGAAAAAGAGTCATATGGTGACCCATATTACCCATTCGAATGTGTCCTTAGGGGTCCTAGGACCCCTAGAGACATATATCATCGTTTAATGGGTCAAAGAGAGTCATAGGTCACCCTATGACCCCCTTTGACCCATATGAAAGATTCGACTATGTCACTAGGGGTCGTAGGACCCGTAGGGACATATGTTTTCATTTAATGGGTCAAAAGGGGTCACAGGTCACCCTATGACCCGCTTTGACCCATATGAACGATTGGAATATGTCCTTAGGGGTCCTAGGACACTTAGGGACATATGTCATTGGTCACCCTATGACCCCCTTTGACCCATATTATCCATTCGAATATGTCCCTAGGAGTCCTAGGACCCCTAGGGACATATGTCATCATTTAATGGATCAAAGGGAGTCATAGGTTACCCTATGACCCCCTCTGTCCCATATGAACGATTCGACTATGTCCTTGGGCATCCTAGGACCACTAGGGACATATGTCATCATTTAATGGGTCAAAGGGGGTCATAGGTCACCTTATGACCCCCTTTGACCCATATGAATGATTCGACTATGTCCTTAGGGGTCGGACATATGTCGTCATTTAATGGGTCAAAGAGGGTCATAGGTCACCCTATGACACCATTTGACCCATATTACCCATTCGAATATGTCCCTAGGGATCCGAGGACCCCTAGGGTCATATGTTGCCATTTAATGGGTCAAAGAGGGTCATAGGACACCCTATGACCCACTTTGACCCATATTACCCATTCGAATATGTCTTTAGGGGTCCTACGACCCCTAGCGACATATTTCAATCGTTCATATGGGCCAAAGGGGGTCATAGGTCACCCTATGACCCTCTCTGACCCATTAAACGGCGATATATGTCTCTACGGGTCCTAGGACCCCTAGGGACATATTCGAATGGGTAATATGGGTCAAAGGGGGTCATAGGTCACTTTATGACCCTCTTTGACCCATTAAACGATGACATATATCCCTAGGGGTCCTCGGACCCCTAGGAACATATTCGAATGGGTAATATGGGTCAAAGGGGGTCATAGGGTGACCTATGACCCTCTTTGACCTATTCAACGACGACATATGTCCCTAGGGGTCTTAGGACCCCTAGGGACATAGTCGAATCGTTCATATAGGTCAAAGGGGGTCATAAGGTGACCTATGACCCCCTTTGATCTATTAAATGACGACATATGTCCCTAGGGCTCCTAGGACCCCCAGGGACATAGTCGAATCGTTCATATGGGTCAAAGAGGGTCACAGAGTGACATATGACCCCTTTTGATCCACTAAATGATGACATATGTCCCTAGGGGTCCTAGGACTCCTAGGGACATATTCGAATGGGTAATATGGGTCAAAGAGGTTCATAGGGTGACCTATGACCCTCTTTGACCCATTAAACAATGACATATGTTCCTAAGTGTCCTAGGACCCCTAAGGACATATTCCAATAATTCATATGGGTCAAAGGGGGTGATAGGGTGACCTATGACCCCGTTTGATCCATTAAACGACAACATATGTCTCTACCGGTCCTACGAGCCCTAGGGACATAATCGAATCATTCATATGGGTCAAAGGGGGTCATAGGTCACCCTATGACCCTCTTTGACCCATTAAACAACAATATATGTCTCTAGGGGTCTTAGGACCCCTAAGGACATATTCGAATTGGTAATATGGGTCAAAGGGGGTCATAGGGTGCCCTCTTTGACCCATTAAATGACGACATATGTCCCTAGGGGTCCTAAGACCCGTAAGGACATATTCGAATCGTTCATATGGGTCAAAGGGGGTCATAGGGTGACCTATGACCTCGTTTGACCCATTAAACGACGACATATGTCCCTAGGGGTCCTAGGACACCTAGGGACATATTTGAATGATTTATATGGGTCAAAGGGGATCATAGGGTGACCTATGACCCTCTTTGACCCATTAAACGTTGACATATGTCCTTAGGGGTCCTCAGACCCCTAGGGACATAGTCGAATCATTCATATGGGTCATAGGAGGTCATAGGGTGACCTATTACCCCCTTTGACCCATTAAATGACAACATATGTCCTTAGGGGTCCTAGGACTTCTAGGGACATATTCGAATCTTTCATATGTGTCAAAGGGGGTCATAGGGTATGACCCTCTTTGACCCATTAAACGACGATATATGTCTCCAGGGGTCCTCGGACTCCTAGGGACATATTCAAATGAGTAATATGGGTCAAAGGGGGTCATAGGGTGACCTATGACCCTCTCTGACCCATTAAACGATGATATATGTCTCTAGGGGTCCTAGGACCCCTAGGGACATATTCAAATGGGTAATATGGGTCAAAGGGGGTCATAGGGTGACTTATGACCCTCTTTGACCCATTAAATGATGACATATGTCCCTAGGGATCCTAGGACCCCTAAGGACATAGTCGAATCGTTCATATGGGTCAAAGGAGGTCATAAGGTGACCTATCACCCCCTTTGACCCATTAAGTGACGACATATGTCCATAGGGGTCCTAGGACCCCTAGGGACATAGTCGAATCATTCATATGGGTCAAAGGGGGTCATAGGGTGACCTATGACCCCCTTTGACCCATTAAACGATGACATATGTTCTTAGGAGTCCTAGGACCTCTGGGGACATATTCGAATGAGTAATATGGGTCAAAGAGGGTCATAGGGTTACCTATGACCCCCTTTGACCCATTAAACGATGACATATGTCACTAGGGGTCCTACGACCCCTAGGGACATATTGGAATTGTTCATATGGGTCAGTGGGGTTCATAGGGTGACATATGACCCTCTTTGACCCATTAAATGATGATATATGTCTCTAGGGGTCCTAGGACGCTTAGGGACATATTCGAATGGGTAATATGGGTTAAAGGGGGTCATAGGGTGACCTATGACCCTCTCTGACCCATTAAACAATGATATATTTCTGTAGGGGTCCTAGGACCCTTACGAACATATTTGAATGGGTAATATGGGTCAAATGGGGTCATATGGTGACCTATGACCCTCTTTGACCCATTAAACGATGACATATCTCCCTAGGGGTCCTCGGACCCCTAGGGACATATTCAAATGGGTAATATGGGTCAAAGGGGGTCATAGGTCTCTGACCCAATAAACGACGACATATGTCCCTAGGGGTCCTTGGACCCCTAGGGACATAGTTGAATCGTTCATATGGGTCAAAGGGGGTCATAGGGTGACCTATGACCCCCTTTGACCCTTTAAATGATGACATATGTCCCTAGGGGTTCTAGGACCCCAAGGACATAGTCGAATCGTTCATATGGGTCAAAGGGGGTCACACGGTGACCTATGACCCCCTTTGATCCATTAAATGATGACATATGTACCTAGGGGTCCTAGGACACCTAGGGACATATTCGAATGGGTAATATGGGTTAAAGGGGGTCAAAGGGTGACCTATGACCCTCTTTGACCCATTAAACAATGACATATGTCCCTAAGGGTTCTAGGACCCCTAGGGACATATTCCAATCGTTCATCTGGGTCAAAGGGGGTCATAGGGTGACCTATGAACCCATTTGACCCATTAAGCGACGACATATGTCCCTACGGGTCCTACGACCCCTAGGGACATAGTCGAATCGTTTATATGGGTCAAAGGGGGTCATAGGGTGACCTATGACCCTCTTTGACCCATTAAACGACGATATATGTGTCTAGGGGTCCTAAGACCCCTAGGGACATATTCGAATGTGTAATATGGGTCAAAGGGGGTCATAGGGTGACCTATGACCCTTTTTGACCCATTAAACGATGACATATGTCCCTAGGGGTCCTAGGACCCGTAGGGACATATTCGAATCGTTCATATGGGTCAAAGGGTGTCATAGTGTGACCTATGATCCCCTTTGACCCATTAAATGACAACATATGTCCCTAGGGGTCCTAGAACCCCTAGGGACATATTTGAATCGTTCATATGGGTCAAAAGGGGTCATAGGGTGACGTATGACCCTCTTTGACACATTATACGATGACATATGTCCCTAGGGGTCCTAAGACCCCTAGTGACATAGTCGAATCGTTCATATGGGTCATAGGAGCTCATAGGGTGACCTATGACCCCCTTTGACCTATTAAACGATGACATATGTCCCTAGGGGTCCTAGGACCCCTAGGGACATATTCGAATCGTTCATATGGGTCAAAGGGGTTCATAGGTCACCCTATGACCCTCTTTGACCCATTAAATAACGATATATGTCTCTTTAGGGACATATTCGAATGGGTAATATGGGTCAAAGGCGGTCATAGGGTGACCTATGACCCTCTCTGCCCCATTAAACGATGATATATGTCTCTAGGGGTCCTAGGACCCTTAGGGACATATTCGAATGGGTAATATGGGTCAAAGGGGGTTATAGGGTGACCTATGACCCTCTTTAACCCATTAAACGACGACATATGTATGGGTAATATAGGTCAAAGGGGGTCATACGGTCAAAGGGTGTCATAGGGTGACCTATGACCCTCTTTGACCCATTAAACGACGACATATGTCTCTAAGGGTCCTAGGACCCCTAGGGACATAGTCAAATCATTCATATGGGTCAAAGGGGGTCATAGGGCGACCTATGACCCCCTTTGACCAATTAAATGATGACATATGTCCCTAGGGGTCCTAAGACCCCCAGGGACATAGTTGAACCATTCATATGGGTCAAAGGGGGTCATAGGGTGAACTATGACCTCCTTTGACCCATTAAACGACGACATATGTCCCTAGGGGTCCTAGGACCCCTAGGGACATATTCGAATGGGTAATATGGATCAAAGGGGGTCATAGGGTGACCTATGACCCTCTTTTATCCATTAAACGATGACATATGTCCCTAGGGGTCCTAAGACCCCTAGGGACATATTCCAATCATTCATATGGGTCAAAGGGGGTCATAGGGTGACCTATGACTCCCTTTCAGCCGTTAAATGACAACATATGTCCCTACGGGTCCTAGGACCCCTATGGACATAGTCGAATCGTTCATATGGGTCAAAGGGGTTCATAGGGTGAGCTATGACCCTCTTTGACCCATTAAACGATGATATATGTCTTTAGAGGTCCTAAGACTCCGAGGGACATATTTGAATGGGTAATATGGGTCAAAGGGGGTCATAGGGTGACCTATGACCCTTTCTGACCCATTAAATGACGATATATGTGTATAGGGGTCCTAGGACCCCTAGGGACATATTCGAATGGGTAATATGGGTCAGAGGGGGTCATAGGGTGACCTATGACCCTCTTTGACCCATTAGACGATGACATATGTCCCTATTGGTCCTCAGACCCCTAGGGACATATTCGAATGGGTAATATTGGTCAAAGGGGGTCATAGGGTGACCTATGACCCCCTTTGACCCATTAAATGATGACATATGTCCCTAGGGGTCCTAGGACCCCCAGGGACATAGTCGAATCGTTCATATGGGTCAAAGGGGGTCATAGGGTGACCTATGACCCCCTTTTACCCATTAAACGACGACATATGTCCCTAGGGGTCCTAGGACCCCTAGGGACATATTCGAATGTGTAATATGGGTCAAAGGGCCCTATGACCCTCTTTGACCCATTAAACGATGACAAATGTCCCTAGGGGTCCTAGGACCCCTAGGGACATATTCGAATCGTTCATATGCGTCAAAGGAGGTCATAGGGTGACCTATGACCCCCTTTGACCCATTAAACGATGACCCTCTTTGTATTATATATTATTATATTAATATGTATAATAATATAATATATATATAACAACGTAATATTTTTATTAAATATAATATATATTATAAATATTATTATATTAATATGTATGTTATTAATATATCTATATAATAACGTAATATTTTAGTATATATAACATAATATTTTAGGATGTACTATTTATACTATTTTAGGATAATAATTATAATATAAATAAACACTAAATATTAATATTATTATATGTATAGTAATAATAATAATACTATTATAGCTATAATAATAATATATATTAATACTATATATTGTAGCTTAATATAAATAAACACTATATATTTACACTATTATATCTATATTAATAATATTAATACTATTATAGGTATAATAATAATATTGATACTATAGGTATATTAATACTATTATATATTAATATTATTGATATTTTATACTAATACTAATATACTATTAACTTAGTTATAAATTAAAGTTGTTTGCCTCCAAATATTTTCATAATATTAATATTATTGTGGCAAAGGAGGGAAACCTTAGCAAGTTTTCTCCCCAAAAGTCATTTTCCTATATCGGATATCCGATTTCATATTGGATATCCGATTTCATATCGGATATCCGATTTTACTGGCATCAATTTCACATATTTGATTGTCCCTACAGACCTGACAACATTACTTTTTTACCTCTTTTTTCACAGGATTTGTAAAAAGTCGAGTTTTGGGGCCCAATCAATCGAAAAGAATTCGAAAATATAACTTTAGGTGTTCGAATTTGTCATCTGAATGGGGAGCAACAGTCGTCGAAAGAATAAACGTAAAAGGAAGATATCCAATGAAGACATTGCGGCATATAGGGAAAAGGACAAAATGAAACACTGAAAAAAAGACAAGGTATGCTAAATATCAATCAAGTTGACGATGAATTAATAGAAGGTGAAATCATAGAGTCAGATAATGAAAATGTATAGTTGGAGAATGAAAATGTACCTATTGAAAATGATAATGTGGAAATTGAAAATGTAGAGATTGATAATTTTGAAGAAGAAATGCCACCAAGTCATAATCCAAATTGCATAATTGACCATGTCGAAGATGACAATGCACAAGAACCTTACATATCTCCTAATTATAATTGACATGAAGGTTCTAAAACACCAAAATGGATAATTGAAATTGATGAAACGATTATGACTAGTTTGGAAGGAAAAAAATAAGAAAGAACCATTCGGTTATGGGCTTCAAGACTATATCAGATATTTTTCGGCAACAAGACAGTGGTAGAGCAATGTCATCTTTTCATGCACTTATTAAAGATGCAAAAGATGAGACCTATGCTTTCCAAATTGAAAATTCATGTCAATAAAAAGTTGGAAAGAAATGTCATTATTGTGAAGAATCTTTTCAGTGCTCTCAATAGCGTTGGAAAAAATAGCAGAGAGAAGGATAATAGAGCTGCTCGAAGGGTTATTACAACCTCTTTGGTAAGTCATCATTTGAGAAAGGGTAGATATATGAGACAAACTTGTATTGATTTGAATCTAAATCGTACTACTTTGAGAAGAGCACTTAGTCGACGAGAGAAAATTGATGATCCTCTTCAAAATGAAACATGGGCATTTGGTGGGAGACTTCCATGTTTTGATAAGAAGCTATCTGACGATGTCAAGGAAGAAATTATACAATTTTGGCACTCTAACTCACGAGTATCACCCAATGCTAAAGATGTCTTAAAGTTGAGAATTGGCATCAGAGGCCGCACGCCACATCCTAAACACTATTTGGAGGTAAGTCAAACTATGTTGTTCAAACAATTTAGAGAGAGTCATCCAAGTGTTCATATATCACAAAGTGCTTTTGAATCTTTGAAGCCATTTTATTGTGTGCCACTCAAAATTTGAAATACATGTTGTTGCAAATATCATGTTGAGTTTTCTATGCACGATGAACTATTACGCTCCATCAGTTCTACTTTGCATAGTAAAGAAATGTTGGAGGATTGTGGGGCTAGTGGGCTTCCAAAATCATCAAGAGACTTGTTAGATCAACTCTTATGTCATAGAGTTGATGGTTGTTCCTTTTATAAAAATGCTTGCTTAAATGAGAAGTGTTCAGAATGTGGTGGCTTATCCAAGTTTGACACATGTTTCCATGAGGGGTGTGAACAAGATCTTGGAAAGAAGATAGTGAAAAAAGGGTCAATGAAATGGTGAAATACACATTGAAGAGTGGGAGTGAGAGCTCTAGATGTGAATTGGTTGGAAAAGATATCAATGTGGCTAATTTTATTTCAGATTTCGAAGAAAATCATTTTTACAAGTATGCAAGACATAGTCACAGGTCTTAGTGGTTGGATCAACAATTTAGAACGTGTAAGGAGACTTTTCCCATTGGCACTATTATATCAGTTGTTGATTTTGCTGAGAACTACACATTGCAACCTCAAAATGAGACACAATCTCAGTATTACAACTCTATTCAGATTGCAATTTTTGTTCACATAACATATAGACATGCCCCTGATAGTGTGGGAGATAATCGAAAGATTATTAGAGAGTATCATTTTTATATGAGTGATGATAGATCTCACTCTCATGAGTTTGTGCAACATTGTTTCGAGAATTTTTTTGATTTCTTACACAAGCATGCAATTGCTATGGATAGACATATCATTTGGTCAGATAACTATACAGGTCAATTCAAGAATGCTCGCATGTTTTATTGGTTGTGTAGGATGCACGTAGAGAGAGGGGTGCCTCATATTTGGAGTTTTTTTGAGTCTGACCATGGAAAAGGGGAACATGATGGAGCAGGGGCATGTGTGAAGAGAGCTCTAGTTAAGGAGCAACTGAAGATTTCAACAACAAAGCTTCTTGATGCTCGTAGCATTGTTGATTGGTGTAGTTTAGCATTATCACAGGGGGGGACTCTTAATTCAGTGGTACACAGGTTCTTTTGGTTGGTTGAGGAAGGGTCCATAGGTGATAGATAAGATTGTGTGCTACAGTGAGAGACTCATCAAAAATGCATTCATTTTGGAGCTCTAATTCTAGTACATGGACCATTTGGACACAACAACTAACTTGTTTTTGTCGTACTTGTTTTCAGTGTGATTGGGATCATTGTGAGTCAAGTGAGTGGGTGGACACATGGGCTCCGCATTATCTTACTCCATTGTCTATCATACCCTCTATCAAAAATGATGACATGGAAAGTTCACTTGAGCATAACCATCTATCAGATCTACTTCAGCGAGCACATGTCTTTGCATTGGTTGCACCACAGGGGAATGATGAGAAATCCGATTATTGGTTAGCATGTTGTGTAAGAGGAAAAAAAAACCTTGCACAACCGATCATAGATGATGATGGATTCACGTATCCTACTGGTTCAGTGGTTGTTGCTGGAACATGGCTGCGGACATACTTGCTTAGAAGGAACAGAATTCCTGCATTTGAAGACTATCAGAAGCACAAAGTAATTCTCATATATTCACATCTTATTATAGCAACAAATGTAAAGTTATTGAAGCATCAAGGAAGACCAAAAGTAAAAGAACTTTTTACTATTGCTAATGCTGATCATGAAGCCTTGTTGCAGACCCTAAAACAGAGAGAGGACCCGATTGGAATACTCGACTAGGTATATATACTTCTTATGTTATTTTATTCATAGTGATTTAATGAATTGATGATTATCTTGTTTAATAAAATAAGTTACTAATTTTTGTATGATATTGGAATGTAGGTACATCATGAAGAGTTGGAGGGGGGTGGCATTGGGGAGAATTTCTAAAATTTATGATGTATTATGATGTAAAATGTGTAGTTTTTTGTATATGGTTTTTGTATTTTGGTAGGTTCTTTGTAAGGAATTATAAGAGGAAGATATTGAACAAGTTCTTCCAAATCATATTTGCATGTGATACAAGGCTATAACGACAATTTACGATCATTTATAACTATATGAAAGATAATTGCATGCGAATATCTTATTACAAATTTGGTTTTTTCCTTATTTGACATAAAGCTGACATTATGATTATTAAAACTATTTTTATCAAACTAATCAAATAATAAAAATCTAGAAAGTATGAATGAACAATTAGAATACTTGATTTCTTCCATTTTGCAACCAATCATAGCATTTGAAAGCATAAAGAGTCCTAATATTGTATAATGTTTTGAAAGACTTTCATATTGAAAAGTTGTATGAAGCACATTTGGGATAAGCCATGAAATCCATGAAAGAAGATAACATTTAGGATAAGCAATTAAAGCCAATAAGCAAGATAGCACATGCATAATGACATGATATGAAGTTGGATATGAAGGCTATGAGTGGATGAGTCATTAGAGGTATCAACAATCCCATCATAAATGAGATCTTGGATTTTATGTTTCAACACTATGGAATCTTTAGTTTTATGAAATTTTCTTCCATGGAGATTAATTTAAGAATGCAATATTCTCCTCTAACCTTTTCTCAAGTTTAGAATTTATTTCTATCATGTGCTTAGAGAGATGAAGGTAAGAAAGACTATTTGTCTCTTCTAGCTCTTTGTATTGAACATATAGAAAGAGAGATGACAAGTGAACAAATTTAAGTGTAGTCAATAGATCAAGGAAACCATTTAGTGAAAGAAATTCTTAGTATGCATATCATAGACCATGAAGTTAGAAAATACCAATAGCTCTAAGACCAAAGAGCCATTTTAAGCATGTTCAAGCACTAGAGACATATAAAATCAAAGTCAATTTATGAAATTCCCCTTAGCAAAAAATGCAAACACATATTTGCATTTGACATTTTGACTTGGTTGAAAAAGTTTGACAATAATTGATAATATTGCAAGCTTGATGTTCAAAAGCAATTTTTTTTCCAAGAAAGATAGTGACACATGGAGTAGTCTTCAAACAATCATCCATCATTTGCAGCCACCCCGTACCGAGGAGTCTCCAAGGTGCTCTAAGTGCATTTGAAGGTCGATCTTTCGAGGGTCACAACTCAGAGCTCGTGAGGGCTATCAATGAACTGTCAAATGCTATAGGACGGTGATCCTAAGGCCTAAAATAATCTATCTCATTTTTGAGAGATCACATTCCATTTGGATTCAGCACAACAATCTTGCTCGATGCCAAAACTCGTAGTGTGCCTCAGTTCATAGGTGCACCACAACGTAACTTTGAAACCGTTGATCTTGGCATCAAATCATCAGTGCCATTAGCTTTGGATGGGTAGGTGAACCCTAGTCACACCCTTGTTCTGGCCATGAAGACCATCCATCATTTGCAGCCACTCCGTACCGAGGAGTCTCCAAGGTGCTCTAAGTGCAGTTGGAGGTCGATCTTTCGAGGGTCATAACTCAGAGCTCGTGAGGGCTATCGATGAACTATCAAATGCTATAGGACGGTGATCCTGAGGCATACAATAACCTATCTCATTTTTGAGAGATCACATTTCATTTGGATTTAGCACAGTGATCTCGCTCGATGCCAAAACTCGTAGTGTACCTTAGTTCATAGGTGCACCACAATGTAACTTTGAAACCGTTGATCTTGGCATCGAATCATCAGTTCTATTAGCTCCAGATGGGCAGATGAACCCTAGTCACACCCTTGTTCTGGCCATGAAGACCATCCATCATTTGCGGCCACCCCGTACCGAGGAGTCTCCAAGGTGCTCTAAGTGCATTTGGAGGTCAATCTTTCGAGGGTCATAACTCAGAGCTTGTGAGGGCTATCAATGAACTATCAAATGCTACAGGACAGTGATCCTGAGGCCTAAAATAACTTATCTCATTTTTGAGAGATCACATTTCGTTTGGATTCAGCACAACGATCTCGCTCGATGCCAAAACTCACAGTGTGCCTCAGTTCATAGGTGCACCACAGCATAACTTTGAAACTGTTGATCTTGGCATCAAATCATCAGTGCCATTAGCTTTGGATGGGCGGGTGAACCCTAGTCACACCCTTCTTCTGGCCACGAAGAGCATCCATCATTTGCGGCCACCCCGTACCGAGGAGTCTCTAAGGTGCTCTAAGTGCATTTGGAGGTCGATCTTTCGAGGGTCATAACTCAGAGCTCGTGAGGGCTATCGATGAACTGCCAAATGCTACAAGACAGTGATCCTAAGGCCTAAAATAACCTATCTCATTTTTGAGAGATCACATTCCGTTTGGATTCAACACAGCGATCTCGGTCGATGCCAAAACTCGCAGTGTGCCTCAGTTCATAGGTACACCACAGTGTAACTTTGAAACCGCTGATCTTGGCATCAAATCATCAGTGCCATTAGCTCTAGATGGGCAGGTGAACCCTAGTCACACCCTTGTTTTGGCCATGAAGACCATCCATCATTTGTGGCCACCCTGTACCGAGGAGTCTCCAAGGTGCTCTAAGTGCATTTGGAGGTCGATCTTTCGAGGGTCATAACTCAGAGCTCGTGAGGGCTATCGATGAACTGTCAAATGCTAAAAGACGGTGATCCTAAGGCCTAAAATAACCTATCTCATTTTTGAGAGATCGTATTCCATTTGGATTCAGCACAATGATCTCACTCGATGCCAAAACTCGCAGTGTGCCTCAGTTCATAGGTGCACCACAACGTAACTTTGAAACCGCTGATCTTGGCATCGAATCGTCACTGCCATTACCTTTGGATGGGTGGGTGAACCCTAGTCACACCCTTGTTATGGCCACAAAGACCATCCATCATTTGCGGCCACCCCATACCGAGGAGTTTCCAAGGTGCTCTAAGTGCACATTTGGAGGTTGATCTTTCGAGGGTCATAACTCAGAGCTCGTGAGGGCTATTGATGAACTGTTAAATGCTATAGGATGGTGATCCTGAGGCCTAAAATAACCTATCTCATTTTTGAGAGATCACATTCCGTTTGGATTCAACACAACGATCTCGCTCGATGCCAAAACTCGCAGTGTGCCTTAGTTCATAGGTGCACCACAGCGTAACTTTGAAACCGCTGATCTTGGCATCGAATCGTCAGTGCCATTGGCTCCAGATGGGTAGGTGAATCCTAGTCACACCTTTGTTTTGGCCACGAAGACCATCCATCATTTGCGGCAACCCCGTACCGAGGAGTCTCCAAGGTGCTCTAAGTGCATTTGGAGGTCGATCTTTCAAGGGTCATAACTCAGAGCTCGTGAGGGCTATCGATGAACTATCAAATGCTGCAGGATGGTGATCCTGAGGCCTAAAATAACCTATCTCATTTTTGAGAGATCACATTCCATTTGGATTCAGCACAGCGATCTCGCTCGATGCTAAAACTCGCAGTGTGCCTCAGTTCATAGGTGCACCACAACGTAACTTTGAAACCGCTGATCTTGGCATCGAATCGTCAGTGCCATTAGCTCCAGATGGGGGGGTGAACCCTAGTCACATCCTTTTTTTGGTCACAAAGACCATCCATCATTTGCGGCCACCCCGTACCAAGGAGTCTCCAAGGTGCTCTAAGTGCATTTGGAGGTCAATCTTTCGAGGGTCATAACTTAGAGCTTGTGAGGGCTATCGATGAACTATCAAATGCTATAGGACGGTGATCCTAAGGCCTAAAATAACCTATCTCATTTTTGAGAGATCACATTCTATTTGGATTCAGCACAGCGATCTCGCTCGATGCCAAAACTCGCAGTGTGCCTCAGTTCATAGGTGCACCACAGCGTAACATTGAAACTGCTAATCTTGGCATCGAATTGTCAGTGCCATTAGCTTCGGATGGGCAGGTAAACCCTAGTCACACCCTTGTTCTGGCCACAAAGACCATCCATCATTTGTGGCCACCCCGTACCGAGGAGTCTTCAAGGTGCTCTAAGTGCATTTTGAGGTCGATCCTTCGAGGGTCATAACTCAAAGCTCGTGAGGGCTATCGATGAACCGTTAGAGGAGACAAGTTTGTAAGGATGGAGTGGCTTAGTGTTTTTGCTAAAATAAGTTAGTGGGAAGGCTTTATTAGAGGGTCTTGGCCAAACTAGTGGGGTGTTTGCCCACTCTCTAATTTTAGAGACACGTAGGTTTTGGAGGGAGATTATGGGAGCTCTACTACAACTATCCTTACCCTAGCTTGGAACAAGGTTGGTATCTCAAACTTGATTCTTTTCCATTTCTTTCTTTTAGCATGGTTAAGAAAATATGCAAGTGTGGAGTTTATCAATGGAGTATGCATTGCATTGCATTGTGGAGTAGGATTCATGTGAGTGCTTCAATGGTGTTCATTCCATGTAGATTAGTGTGACACCATTGTGCATCTTGTTGTATTGTGTGGAGTATTGTGAGTATGAGGTTTGGATTTCATCTATTTCCTTGTTGTATTATGGGTGTTGATATTGTGTTGTGAAAATGTGATGTGCTCTTGAAAATTTCTTGTTTTATTTCTACTTGGTTTTGTTTTCTTGTTTTGTGCTTGAGTATTGTTATGGGCGTGGGACTTACACTCACCCTTGTGGGAAGGGAAGAGAAGTACAGGGTGAAGGGCTTAAGTTGGGTTTGAAAAATGTATTGAGAACCTTGGAGTATGGGCTCCATTGTATGCCATAACATTTCATATCTTGCTGGGGGTGATAAGGAAAGTATGGTGTAGAAAGGAAGTTTGAGGAGTTACAGCTGATGGTAGTGGGTTTGGAGGAGGAAATGTGGAGGCCCCAAGAGGGCATTAAATGGTTCATTTATGATAGCCTCAAGAGGGCATGAAATTTTGTGAATTATGATAGCCTCGAGAGGGCATGAAAATTGTTTATTGCAAATATGGTTTGGTATGGCAAGTCTCCATTTTAGAACACACCTTCACCCTATGTTTATGGTTCCATCTGTGAAGCCATCGTGAAATAGTCTTGGGGGGAAATTGTTCAAGTTTGAAATGTAATGTTTATGCATTGAAAGATTGTATGTGTATCCCAGTTTGAGCCTTGTTCCCTAGCACGGGGGTGGTCTCTTTGAGGCCTATGGTTGGGTGGAAAGCACCCATGGTCCTTATTATTTTGTTGTGTTGCATATCTAGATTTGTGTCCAAGGGAGCAATGGAAATGGCTTGGAATGATCATCTCGCAGATTGATGTTGGATGAGAAAACTTGACATTGTGCCCTCATTTGTGAAGGAGGATTCACTAGCTTGTTCATGTTCTCAACGATCATGTTGGACAATGTTCATGCTACTCATTGTCCATATCTTTCAATGTCCATGTTCCTTATGATTTTGAAAAGTCCCTTATGTTGCCCCATTGTGATGGAAGGAGATTGTATCATTGTTACCTAATGTACGTGTAGAAGAAATAATTGATAAGGTTGTATATGCATGTTTCATTTGGAGTTTATATTGTTATGAAAGCATTGGTACGAGTCACAGATTTTCTTTGAAATCATTGTTATCATTTGAAAATGTGAAAGAAAGTTTTCTCCTTGTGGTATTGTAAATGACTAGTTGATAATAACAATCCATAGATGTTATGTGATTCCATTGATTGTATAAATTTAAAACTTAGTAGATTTCTTACAATCTTGTTGTGCACTCAATAATTTGGAAGGAAATTTTTATGTTCATATCACATGCATGGATAACATTGATTTTAATTACCAAGCTTAATGCAATTCTAAGCAAGAAAATCATCAAATTAATTTTATGATATAACAAAATGAAGTTTTTTGTAAGAGAAGACATAATAAAATCTATGAGATACATTGTTGTAGGCATGCATTTTCCTCTCTAGAAAATGTATGGTAAAGGCAAATAAATCCCTTCCTTAATACAGAGCGATAAAATATTAAAGAATATTCCCAGATTCTAGACTGCTATCCAATAAAAATAAAAATAATAATAGCATATAGAGACTAATGAGTGTCCTAGGCTAATATATTTTCTAAGTGACAGAATGGTACACATTACAATCTTGTGGCCTCTAAGTCACATCCAACACTCAAATAATAAATTAGTAATTAAATAAATAAAGGCATATTAGTGTGCATGTTAGAGAATATGACAAATTTAAATATTTAACTCAAAAATAAAATAAAAACCAAGATTGATTGGACGTACATATAATAGGGTTTTAATATGAAGTAAGTTGTCGGGATGATGGGATTGGAGAATCAAGGATAAGGATGGATGGTGGATTAAAATAATAACTCAAATCTAGTTTTATCTAGTCAATAAAGCACATTGATACATTGATACATATATGTAAGAACGACAAGGTATGTTATATACAAACCTTATTTATACGCTTGCACCTAATCCTTGCATAAACAATTCATCTAACAAATTTAAATTGACACACTCAATACGATGGTGTAGTAGGATGTGTTTAAATACAGATCGTGAATTATTATTGAGTTAAGTACTTTGAATTGGCCCTTAGACTTACTAAGAGTTCCTCATTTTATGTGCTTACTAATTCGTACTATGAAACTACTTTGAATCTTAACATGCTTTGCTAATAATAATATTGATAGTGAGAAAGTGAGCTTATGGTGAATAGTTAGATGTAATTTAATGTAAAAAGTAAATGTAATAGTATAGTAATTAAAATATTAAATGTAAAAGCATGGCAATGTAGCTAGATTAGTTAGTAGTTGATGAGCTAGATAGTTAGTAACTGTCTTTTGTTAGAGTGAGTTTAATTTATGTATTGAAATAGTAATTTTTGTGTTTAGAAAACTGTAGTGAGTGCTAGTTTGGTGAGGAAGCAATGTTGATAGATAATGAGGATATAGTAATATAGTAATTGTCACATTAAAATATATTGTAATGATTAATGAATGTGTGTACATTGGTAATGAGGATAATAAGTAATTCTGATCCCCTTCCCTTACATGCTAGAATCACGACCTAGTCCATATGATACAACCGATAGACCCTAATAGAATATTAGTATCAGAGGCTTGTTAGGATATGAATTACCTCACTAATTTATGAGTGTTGTATCTTGAACTTGCTTGTTTGACTCATGATGCTAACTTGAACTAGACTGTCATCCAATCTATTTGAAAACTACCCGTGACTAAAATGTTAACACCTTCACACTATTCACATGAGTCTTGAACTCCTATTCAATGATAACCTTGTTTTACAATATGTAATTTCTTATGCGACTTCATAAGCTACAAAAAAAAATTAAAAATTGTTGTGTTTTTAATAGTAAAATTTAGGGCATGACATATGATCCACGATAAATTTAACAATACTAGATACTAAATTAATATGTATATCATTGTGCACGTAAATGACAAAAATATATATCAAAATACATGTATCCATAGACAAAATTTTACAAAAATATATATCAAAGATCATGTATCCATAGACAAAGTACTCAAATATATATATATATATATATATATATATATATATATCAAAATACATAGATCCATATACAAAATGTGGCTGATCTTGCCATCAGAATATGTATAATATCAATGTTTCTGTATACAATGTGGCATATGCCATCTCAAAATGTCTCATGATGCATCCTACGAAAACTATACTATCCTAGGGTGCTCATGGATGATCAAAATGCAGCCTCTTCGCTGCACTAGGTGGATCGAATGACTCCTACATAAACAAAAAAGGAAAACCCAAAGTTAGACTACTAAATTTATATGATTCTACGTATCTAACATTAAATTACTCAAATGCATAATGATATTTTCTGTATTGGAGATTAATACTATCAAAATTTCATAATAAATACCTCTCTCGTCAACCTTCTGCACTGGTCAGGAGTCCTCTCGTATGCCCTCGACAATGCTGGTACCTCTGTGATTATGGGCTGTATATGTTCAAATACCTTTGCCAGATGAATCTACAATTTAAACTATAACATTATAATTCATAGCATGCTAAATTTATAACATATTTAATCATGAATTCAAACTACAACTTACTATTGTAGGCTCCTCCTCAGGAGTGAGTGGCCGCGTCATGAAATCTACATAACTGTCCCGTCGAACCTCATGTGCACTAGGAGTCTCCTATGAGATACAAAATAGTAGTTGTTAATATCACGGAAATTAGTTTTGAATTTATTTATGAAGATAAGTGATGCAAGAGCATCCCATGCTCATTAGGGGAACATTGAAGATCCAAGGCATTACAGAGGTCATGGAACATCTCTTGAAGTCAATTGGGCAATCCTTGCACCAATTATGGCTCATGGAAGCATACAAAGTTATAATGTTGGACTCATATGTGGAAGAAAGTTGTAATTGGGCATGAGATAGGATTTTAGGATTTCATATGGTAGATGAGTCATTTGATAGGTTCATGTAGGTTGTCATGATCATATCTTGTCATTAGACAAGTCAAAACGTTCTAGAATTGAGTTTTGGGGTTTGAACAAGCAGGCCTTGGTTTTTAAGCCATTTTAAGGAGGGTTTTGAAGTTTGGGTGTTTAGGAGTGTGACAAAGACCTATAATCTTGAAAATCCTTAGTGTGCTGGTCCCTTTGTTGAAGCCTTGGTGTGTCTAATTCCTCCTTGTGTGTCCCAGAGTTGAAAGGTACATAAGTGGTGTCCAGAGATTTCTTGGTGAGGAAAGAAAGAGAATCAGTGAGTTGGCCCTTGGGAAGGAATAAAACTTGTTGTCAAAATGCCTCCTAAAAATCAAATGGCTAGAGAACTTGAAGAATTGAGAGAAGAGTTGGCAAAAGAGAAAAGAGAGAGGAGAGAACTTGAAGCATCTAGTGTGAGGGAAGAAAGAAAGATGAGAAGAGAGAGGCTGAAGCTTATTGCAAGGATAGAATCCTTAGAAAAGGAAAGGCAAGAACCTAGAGGAGAAGAGGTTAGAGGAAGAAATCATGGAGAGAACCATGAAGAAGAAGAGGTTGGTAATGCAAGGCAAGAGCATGAGACAACAGATGATCCTGAAGAAAGGAGATTTATGATAATCATTAAGGTAGTACAAGGTAATGGTGGGAAGAACCATATTGATTTTCCAATATACCAAGGTAAAATGGATAGTGAAGAAGTGCTAGGGTGGATAGAGGCCCTTGAGAACTACTTTAATCTTGAAGACATAAAGGCAGATAAGAAGGTAAAAGTAGCAACAAAAAGACTGAGAGGAACATCACTTACTTGGTGGACTAGTGTTCAAAATGAGAGAGAGGAAAGGTGGTGCAGGGCACCTAACCTATGTGGCAGGGGGGAACAAGTATCTCTATTGCCGGACACCTTGCCACTCCATGAAAGTGAGGATTCAAGTAGATTAGGAAGTTGGAATAAAGGTTTGGTCCATATTTTACAAGTTGGTCTATGTTTTGTAATAAAGGCACATGTAAGGCCCACAAGAATTTTGGTGTGGTTATAAATCAAGTGACTCCATGGGACCAAAAGGCCTTAGAATAGGGTATTTAGAGTCTAAACAGTATTAGCAAAAAGTGGTTGTTTGTTTCTTTTATGGTTGGGAATTCCTATATGGTTGTTCCAACGGTCATGTAGACCTTTATATATGTCATATGTGATCCTAGTTGAAAGGGGGGGATCAGAGTGTATGGTGGTTTGGAGAAAAAACAATAAAAACTTCAATTTTTTGGAAATTTACTTAGTTGCATTTAATAAATCCATATGACCAATTTTGAGTCAATGGAATAATTTAGAAAGTTAGGGAATGTATAAAAAATATAGTTTGAAATTTGAATTTCAAATTCAAATGGTCGTATTAGTTTTGAAGGGAAAGTAGTAATTTGGTATTTGTTTGATTAAATAAACCTTTGTAACCAACTTGGTCGGTTGGACAGGTGCATATAAGCCTATTTAAGTTGTAACGAACATATGCAAGACATGATTCATTATTGGTACGGAAAAAATCATAGAAATTGTATAGAACAACAATCATACTTTCCTCTGCATCAATTAAAAAAATACAAAATAAATGATACTTATACATACAATGGGGCTCTCTGTACGAATGAAAATCCCTAATGATCTAGGACGCCAAATCTGTACAGGCTCATCGCTAGTAGCCACACCCTATATACAATAAATAATGTAATTAAATGAGATTACCACAAAAATTTTACAAGAATGCATCAATATTTAATCAATTAGAAAACATCTAATTACCTTTCCTTTGTCAATGCATGCTGGCTCACCCCCCGCACTTTGTCCCCTCGGGGTAGGTGGTATCTGCAAGATAAAAGAAAGATTAGCAACCATATATAGAAATGCAAACACAACATAATGTACCGTAGATGTCTCAAGGCCAAATGAAATGGCCGAGAGTGTAGCATCATCTATCTGTCTGAGCTCCTCCTCGATCATCAACTAAACATGAATGAAGATCACATACATGTAAAAGTCAGTATGGCTTAAAAATTTAAATTACTCTATTATAAAAATTAACTTTAAATCACATATGTTATAACAAAAAAATGTATACATGTACCGACATCGAAGGAGTCCATGCCTATGTATTCCCCTTCTCTCTCGTATCAGGGTCTGTAGCCTCTGCACGTGCATCTGGTGTATCCTCGTCTAATACAAAATGATACTCAGGAAGATCACCTATGGGACCCAAGCAAATATTCTTGCATGTAATGAAAGTGTGAGGCACACAAACGTGTGATGAGCTAGCCAATGATGAACTGGCACCAACATCATCAACATGAGGAGGCAGGACTAACCTAGCCTGAGATATCATTAGGCTACTCAACCTATGAATGGCTCTGATGGTCTGAGAGCTAGCCTCTTCCATAATATCTAGATGCTGCACTCGAGGAGGGGGGGAAGATATCAGGGGGGGGGAAAAAAAGTGCCAAGTTTCTTCCGCTGGGAAGAGGGTCTATCCTGAGGAGCTCCTAGTCCTAAGCCCATGTTGGGCTTCATGCTCCAATAGTTCACTTTAAGTTTCAACACAAATTCTGCATATAATTTTCTAAGGAAATAAAATGGTATGTCTAAATTGCCATGTGGAGGGATATCAAAGACCATCCACCAACGGTCCCAAAAATTTGCACATATGGCATCATTTGTGCACCATTTAATCGATAGTTTGGTTTTTTTTGGGTCAACTGGTATACCCATTTTTGGGTTAGCAAAAAGGCTTGCCAAATCGTCTTTGGTTATGTTGAGGGCTGCGACCTCATCATAATCCAAACCATCATCAAAAATCTGGTGCATTTCATCACGCCAATGAAGAGCGGCATTTTGTTGGTTTGTAAGGGTTTCAATGTTATCCACTATGGTGTTTAACATAGATAACATAGGAGCCAGTGCAGGTACATTATTGTATGTTCTATGCAAACCTCTCAACTCAGTGAGATTTTCATTTATCAAATCCTCGATTCGAGGAGGGTTTTGAGGAGGTAGAGGATCATTTGGTGGATGGTTTTGTGGGGATACTGGATCGTTTGGTAGTGGGTTGCGAGGAATATTATTCCCTGCCTCAGTGTCATCATTTTGATCAGCCATTCCTATTGAATTGCAAAACATAATATATATTAAAAAAAAAATCTAAATTTTAACCATTTTTGTCAAAAAAACCCTAGATTCAACTAAAACAAACAAAATCATGTTAAAATCTATTAAATTTAGGTTAAAAATGAGTCAAGGGGGGGGGGGGGGGGGGGAACATACCTGATATCTGATATCCGATTTACTATTTGATATCCAATTTGGTATCTGATATCTGATCTGAATGGCCCAAATTCACATGAAAATAAGGGCCGTAGGTCTGTGATTTTGTGTTTAATCCATGTACAGGTATCGGATATCCAATATGACAATATATATAATATAACATATATATTACATTTTATATATTTTTATATTATATTTTATATTTATTATATTAATTTACTATATATTATAATATAAAATATTATTATTATACTATATTATTATAATTTATAATATATTATACTTTTTTATTATATATTATATTATAAGATATTACTTTTTATTATTATATTATATTATATATATATATATATTATATTACATTACTATATATTATAATATATGTAATATTATATTATATTATTATAATATAATATGTTATTATAATATTATTATTATAGTATAATAATAATTATAATAATAATATTATTATTATAATATAATAGTATGATATATTATTTAATAATATTATTATTTTATATCAATAATAATAATATTAAATAATATATCATACTATTATATGATTTTAATTATTAGTCGGATATTGGATATAAAATCAGATATCCAATATCGTATCGGATATCCGATATGATATCGGATATCTGATAAGGCTCGGCTTAACCTTCCAGGTTTGGTTCCTGGATAGGTAAAAAAAAGTCAGAGTGGATTTTGAAGCGCTTTTAGGCGTCTCTTTTTTTTTCACATCGCCACTTTTTGGCACACCATGATCCTGCACATACCCTTAGTAGAGTTGTTATTCTGTGAATTGAGTTTGAGGATGTGAAGAAGACATGCTCATGATGATATGGCTAAGTTTTCTCATCATAATATTGTGTGTATGGAAAGTTATTCAAGTTGCAAGGTGAAAGATTAATGTTATTGCTAAGTGTAATGTGTTCTTAATGTGGTGGACTATAATGATTAATTGAGAAGGTCTAACAACCGACATAAGGAATTGTTTTATGGACTCGGTATAAAGGAAGGACATTTTTCTTTATCACGAAGTATGGTGTTGTATGAAATTGTATTGATTCAAAGTAATCATAAGCAATAGAGAGAGCAGAATGCAAAGTTGAGCAGAGCATAGCGAAAGTGAAGGAAAATTCATTCCCGAGGTTTGCTGAGTGATCCAAGGTTTGATATTTGGATCTGAGGTTTGTGACCTGGTCTACAAGGTTTGAAAGTGATTGGTTTGGTTGATAGAACAAAGGAAAGAAGAACATAACAGTAAATTGCATGTTTGAGTAGTGAGCTCTTCTTGTAGTTGAAATTGCATGTTTGGGCAGTGGGCTCATCTGACGTACATTGTACTATAGCTCCTAATAGAGATTCAAAGTCTCCTAATAGGGACTCATATGTACTAAATATTGTAATAGAATCCTAATAGGGTCCATCCTCTAACAAGGAATATTTATGTTAGTACATCATCTTGTGGGCATCATTCCCACTAGGGTTTTCCCTCTGATCAAGGGTTTCCCTAGTCAAAAAATCTAGTGTAATTGTCTATGTGCATCTTTGTATGGTTTCTATTTACTTTGGTTGAATGGTTAAGTTTGTTTAATGAAGATAAATGTTTTAATTGTTGGATAAATGATTCACCCCGCCTCTCATTTATCTTGGCGGACTGTTGTTTCTAACAGTAATATCCTATATGATGTCTTCCAGAGTTGACCGAACATCATGCCAACATGACTCTTCTTTAGAGAGATTTTTATAAAAATTATAGAATAGGGAATTAATATCATCAGGATTAGTAAAAACTTGCCCATATTCATGTTGAATTGCTCCAAAAAATTCCTTCGTATGTTTGTATTTTAGATAATTGAAGAAATAGTTAATGCCTTTATTTCCCTCTTTTATCCAGTGCAATCTAGCTCTAATTTTGGCCCCTTGCCCTCTATACATTTCATGTTTATGAAGCTGAGATTCAAGGATAACAATAGAACTTTGGATGGATAAGTCACTTGGGTTAGTCATCAACACATTTCTCTTAAGTTCAAGCTTCACAGGTTGAGAGATTTTTCTTACGTCTCCTTTTCCAAGTGAATCTTTTTCCAAAGGAACATAAAAATAAAGCACATTGAGAAATAGTTGCTTGCCACCATTCTCTATAAGATTCTCCTTCTTTTGGTTTGGAAAAGGAGTTCCAAAGACCAACCAAAACAACCACACAAGAGGGAATCTTAAAATGAGAAGTATTAAGTTTGAAAGGTAGCTTGTAATTTATTTCATCCACTTCCTCATTCAAGTCACAAGGAATGGGAAAATGATTAGAAAGCAAGATAGTGTAATCAATTTTCACCAAAAGTCCATTGGAAAATTGGGATAATTGTAGATTAGGAGAGATATAAAACCTATCGAGCCTACTAAGTTTCCTATCAACTCCTAATCTTCAATTAGACCAAGTAAACCAATTACTACTCTACCCAAAAAAAATTTTATGAATAGGATCTTAGACTCCCAAGGAATTTCTACATAGAAGCCACTTGTCAAATTCTTCACTACTCAACTTAACACAATCAGACCAGCTATGATATGTTTGATGCTCAACCATATGAAATCTCCTCCAATAATCCAATCAACATGAGGCAAATTAGAAGTCATCCATTCACATAAGGGACATCTCTCTTTGGTAATGTTGGGTGCACAAACTGAGCCAAAAAAAATAGGTTTACCATTGATAAAGGACAAAACCCACACACAACTATGTGAAGGATCCTCTCCTCTATCAATAAGAAACTTACTTTCCCAAGGAGCTAAAGTAGTAACAACCTCTCCTCATCCTTCACTATGTGATGTATGAAAAAAAAGTGCATCTTTCCAAATGTGAGAAAGGGAAAAAAAAAAGTCAAGGCCCATTCATTTTGACTTCTTGCAAAAAAAATGTCAAGTTTCTATTTAACAATAGCCTCCTTGAATTCGTACTTGTGATGAGGGAGAGAAATCTCTCACACATTCCAAGAGAAAAGTCTATGTTTCATGATGAGACAAATGAGGGGAGTCCTCATTTCTAACAAAACATTGAAGTGGTTAGTAGTTGGAATAACTTGCTTAAAGGCACTAAGTTCATTTGTTGCAAAAGGAGAACGTGAACTTTGTCTTGTAGGAGATGTCCTTTATAGTTATGTATTTTTATGTTTTGAGTTATGAAACTTTAACTTTCATCATAATAATAGGATTACATTTATAAAATAGTTTAAGTTGGTTAGTAATAATTTGACATACAAAATGTGTGCAATATATTATGTAATCTAACTACATAGTATGATCACACTTAAAATGAGGCAAGTCATTTCTTGCTCAAGTACCACAAATGCTATGATCACTTTGCTTTAACCCCAATGCTAGAACTCACCTTAAGACCTATGCAAGGATAACCAAAAGCCTTTAGCTAACTATGTCACATGTTCAAGCTTTTATAGAAACTTATAGATTATGAAATTTTAATTTTCATTGTAGTAATTGGATTGCATTTAAAAAATAGTTCAAATCTCTTGGTAGCAAATTGGAGAATAAAGAGTGGTGGAAAAATTATGTTTTATGACCATTTGAAAAAGAGGTAAGTTATCACTTAATAAAAAAGGCTACTAATGGTACAAGAGTTTCGCTTCAATCTTAATGCTATAATCAATCTCAGGACCTACATTAGAAAAACCCAAAGTCCTTACTCAAATGCACCATGCATTGTAATGGTTTGGGTTATGACAATTTATCTTTTACCAAAGTAATATGACTATGTTTAGAAAATTGTTTAATTTGGTTGGTAACAAATTTATGTACAAATAATAAAAAAGATATTATGCTTTATGACTCCATCTAATAAGAGGTAAGTTAATACTTGTTGAAAGACTATGAATGCTACAAGCAATTTGCTTCAATCTCAATGTAGAAATTGTGTACCATAAAAATTATAATAAAAAATAGACAAAAAACATATATCAGATCTAAAATAATTTCAAACAAAATTTGAATAAGTTCAAATGTAAAACAAGAATAACAACATTTATTCTATGCCATTTTTTTAATGCACTACATAAGAATACTCAAATCAACTTGTGCTTAAAGTCCAATAAAAAGATTGAAATTCATTTTTTTTGTTGAAGGTTCAACTTTTGCCTAGCCTCTTTGGTTAAGAACCAAGGACTAGGGGTATCTGTTCTGCCAAGTTTGCATGGGGCACGATTCTAGCCTCATCCCTTTTAGATGTCGAGGGCCTTGTACTCAACAAGACTTGACCCCTAGTGGGTTCTTTGTGAGCCTTTCAACTTCACTAGTAGACCAAGGGCCCTTTGTGGAAAATCAGTTTTCATAAAATTAAATGAGATACAAAATGTAGGCACATCATAATTAGAATTTGTAAATGATGGAATATAATACTTTATCTAGTAGCTGTATTTATATTAAAAAAATCTTATATGAAATTTGAAAATATTTGATAATTGATAGATTTTTTTAATTAAAGATATATATTTTAAAATTTGTCTAGAAGCACACAAAACACACAAAGAGAGTCACATATTTGAACAATGTAACATATTTGTCTGTTAGAATGTTTTGGACATTTTATACTAACTCGTATTACTGATATATTCTCTTGATCAATACCACCTCTAACAAAACATGTATTGTGTTAAGTTTCTATTTATGAGTATTACATATAGTATTTATTGTTAGATAGAGTAGTTGATGCTTGTAATTGAATTAGTGGAAACATAAAGTATTCATGTACATAGTTAGTCATCTAGCTAATTGCTCTATGTGATATTTTATATAAGATATATGACTTATTATAGCTATTGTTAATAGTATAGAACATGATTTTGTCTACACAACATACTTCCTTTTTTTGGTGGTGTAGAAAGACAAATGTTTGGACCAATAAGAAACTTGACCATTAAATTTCTATCCATCTCATTTTGAAACAATTTGGTGTACTTGAATGTTTTTTTTTTTTTCTACAAGTGTTTTTGAAAGTAGATTACAAATTGCATTCAAGCAATCGCATTGGAAACACACACACACACACCCCCTTCTTTACATGGAACATTTTCAATGTGAAAATAATTATTAAAATAAATTCAATATACTTAGACACTATTATAGTTTATGTAAATATGTTGTTTGGTTGGAATTTGATTCTTTGGCTTTATTTATTTGTGTGATAAAATAATATTTTTTTATGGATCCTCTATGGTTTTAGACAAAAAAATTCGAGGAGGATTTCAAAAATATAGTCAAAAGACTAAGTAAAATTATAATTAGTAATAATATTTTTTCTTCCATTAGGACATTTAGAAATTGAGAAAGATGGAAAGGGCTAGAAGACAATCCAACAAAATAGAGATTGATGTTGGAAAGATTGATGGCTTAGAAAGTATAATTTGTGTTGTTAAAATTAACTACGAGTCTACTAAGATTGCATAATATTAAAGGCATTTTTATATTTTATAGATCAATTCGACTAAGGAGAGCTAAAAAGCATATATTTTATGGGTAGCAAAATGATGCTAGAATGATAATAATTAATAAATTTAGATAGTTCCTATAGGTAGTTGCTAGTACAAAATAAAATAAGAGGATAAATGAGTAATAGTACGAGTAAGTTCAGTTACAATTTAGAATCATTCTACACTGATTGCTTTATTGGCCTTAACTCTTTATCAATCAAAACATAAAATTTAAATAATAATAAAATAGTAAAAGTTGGTATTTAGAGTTATTGTACAAATTTTAAATATGCACTCATATGTATAAATTAATGTATTATATATTATACAAATAATAGAAACATAAAAGCTAAACAAACTTTTGAAAAAAGAAAAAACATTAAGCAAATCATTTTTTAGATGGGCAATACATAAAATAGTAATGTAATTTTTTAATTACATTATATCTAATTCTTTTAATAAAAAAAACTAATTAGATATATATGAATGACATCATAAATGTCATCTAAGAAGATGCCATAATGTTAAAGTCCACATTGTACATTTATTATGATGTATATTATATTGTATATGTCAGTCAAGTCATTTATCGAACTTACAAAATTTATAAAAAATACACAATAATTTTATTTTTGCAATGACTATTCTCAATTTAAATCAATAGAGAAAAATAATAATTGATATTTTTTCAAATTAATAAATAAAAAAATTATTCTATACTATAGAAGAATTGCACAAAATTTGTAGTTTTATTCAATGATTAGTTGATTGATTTTAAAAGTTAGATTTAATGAATACATTAGTATTTTCTATAGAGACAAACTAATAATACTAGTTAGAAATATTACTTTTAAGTAGTTAATTTCCACTAACATTCGATGTTATGATAAATTTTTAACTAGCTTATATATATATATATATATATATATATATATATATATATATATATATATATATATTACGCCAAGAGTAATCGTTCTCGAGGCGCCTATTTTTATTTAATCCCAAGGTTATTTTAATCACAGTTGGGATTTATGAAAATAAAAATAGGCACCTCGAGAACGATTACTCTTAGCATAATATATATAGGTATATATAAGCTAGTGGCAATCGTAGCGCAACACAATCTATTTTTTAATTTTTCTATTTTTGATAAGGTTAGTATCAAATTATTTATTTATTTTTAAATATAGTTGTACAAAGTTACTATAAATTTGTAATTGTATAAACTTACTATAAAATTATTCTTCAACATTTTTTTTTTAAAATTCTATATAGCATGTTTAATTTGTATGACTTTAATTTGTTTTTATTTAAAGGATATTACGTAAATTGTTACATTCATGAGTAGAGTTATAGTTAGGGTTAGGGTTAGAGTTAGAGTAAGGGTTAGTTTTAGGATTAAAATTAGGGTTAGGATTAGAGTTTGAATTAGAGTTAGGGTTAGGGTTAGGGTTACAATTAGAGGTAGAGTTAGGGTAGGGTTAGAATTATAGTTAGAGTTAGAGTTAGGGTTAGGGTTAGAATTAGGGTTACAAATATAGTTAGGGTTATAATTAGAGTAAGAGTTAGGATTAGGATAAGGGTAAGAATTAGGGCTAGGGTTAGAATTAGGGTTACAAATATAGTTAGGGTTAGGGTTAGAATTAGATTTAGGGTTTGACTTAGAGTTAGAATTAGAGTTAGAATAAGGGTTAGAGTTAGAGTTAGGGTTATAGTTAGGGTTAGAATTATGGTTAGGGTTGGAATTAGGGTTAGAGTTAGAGTTAGGGTTAGGGTTAGGGTTAGGGTTACAATTAGAGTTAGAGTTAAAATAAGAGATAGTGTTAGTGTTATGATTAGAATTAGGGTTAGGATTAGAATTAGCATTAGAGTTAGAGTTAGTGTTAGAATTCATGTTAGGGTTAGGGTTAGGGTGAGAATTAGAGTGGGGGTAAGAGTTAGGATTAGAATTAGGTGAGGGTTAGAATTAGGTTATGATTAGGGCTAGAATTGGGGTTTGAGTTACAATTAGGATAAGAACTGGGGTTATATAGGGTTAGGGTTAGGGTTAGGGGTAGAATTAGAGTTAAGGTTAGGGTTAGGGTTACAAATACAATTAGGATTACAGTTAGAGTCAGGGTTAGGGTAAGGGTAAGAATTAGGGTTAGGGCTAGAATTAGGGTTACAAATATAGTTAGGGTTAGAATTAGGGTTAGGGTTAGAATTAGAGTCAGGGTTTGAGCTAGAGTTAAAACAAAAATTAGAGTAAGGGTTAGAGTTAAAGTTAGAGTTAGGGTTAGAGTTAGGGTTTGAATTAGGGTTAGAGCTAGGGTTACAGTTAAAGTTAGGGTTAGCATTAGGGTTAGAGTTAAAATTAGAGTTAGAGTTAGTGTTAGTGTTAGTGTTAGGTTTAGAATTGGGGCTAGGGTTAGGTTTAGGGTTGGGGTTAGAATTAGAATTAGAGTTAGGGTTCAAGTTAGAGTTAGAGTTAAAGTTGGAGATAGAGTTGGGGGTAGGGTTAGATTTAGGGTTAGTGTTAGTTGATTTAGGGTTAGAGTTAGAGTGAGGTTTAGAATTAGGGTTGGAGTTAGAATTAGAATTAGGCTTAGGGTTAGAGTTAGAATTATATATAGTGTTAGGGTTAGGATTAGGGGTAGTGTTAGGGTTAGAGTCAAGGTTGGGGTTAGGGTTACAATAAGAGTTATAGTTATAGTTAGTGTTATTGTTAGAGTTAGAGTTAGGGTTAGGTTTATAATTAGGGGTAGGTTTAGGGTTAGAATAAGAGATATAGTTAGAGTTTAGATTGGAATTAGAGTTAGAATTAGGGTTAGGGTTATATAGGGTTACGGTTAAGGTTAGAATTAGTGTTAGAGTAAGAGTAAGAGTTAGAGTTAGAGTTAGAGTTAGATTTAGGGTTAGAGTTAGGGTTAGGGTTAAGGTTAGGGTCAGAGTTAGACTTAGAGTTAGGGTTAGCACTAGGTTTAGGTTCAGGGTTAGGGTGAGGGTTAGGGTTTGAATTAGGGTTAGAGTTAGGGTTAGCATTAAGGTTAAGGTTACAATTAGAGTTATTGTTAGTGTAAGTGTTAATGTTAGTGTTAGGGTTAGAATTGGGGTTAGAATTAGGGCTAGGGTTAGGGTTAGGGTTAGAATTAGAGTTAAAGTTAGAGTTAAAGTTGGAGATAAAGTTGGAGGTAGGGTTGTATTTAGGGTTAGGGTTAGAGCTAGGGTTAGATTTAGGGCTAGAGTTAGGTTTAGAATTAGGGTTGGAGTTAGAATTAGAATTAGGGTTAGGGTTAGGGTTAGAGTTAGAGTTAGAGCTATATATAATGTTAAGGTTAGAATTAGGGGTATTGTTAGGGTTAGGTTTAGTGTTAGGGTTAGGGTTAGAGTCAGGGTTATGATTAGGGTTAGGGTTACAATAAGAGTTATAGTTATAGTTATAGTTAGGGTTATTATTAGAGTTAGAGTTAGGTTAGGGTTAGAATTAGGGGCATGGTTAGGGTTAGAATAAGAGACATAGTCAAAGTTAAGATTGGAGTTAGAGTTAGAATTAGGGTTAAGGTTAGGATTATGATAGAAATTATAGATATGATCATAATTAGAATAACAAATTAGGATTAATGTCAAATAATTTGTTCAAGGATTAGGGTTTAATATTTTGGAATAGGGTTTATAATTTAGTATTAGGGTTTATCGCATATAATTAGGTTATTATAAGGGTTTAACATTAATTGTCATAATTAGGGTGAGGGCTAAGTTTACCATGGTATAATATATAATTAAATTGAATATATTATAAGGCTTTCATTAGGGTTTGTTTAGGGTTAACCTTAGGATAATATTTACAATTAGGGCTTACATTATGGTTAGTGTCAAATAGGTTTTGGATTAATGATATAGTTATGTTTAGGTTTTGGGGTATATCTAGGCTAATTTTTAGGGTTTGTATTATAGCTAGGATTTTGGTTAGGGTTTAGGGTTGTTATTAGTATTTATATTATGGTTAGGGTTCAGGTATGGTTTTGTGTTACAAATACAATTAGATTTCTCATTATTCTTATGTTGGAAAAGCATATTACATTAGAGTTGGGGTTTTTGTCATGGTCAGAGTTAGGGTTGTAATTATGGTTAGGGTTACTACTTAGATTAGGTTTTTATTAGGTTTTGCATTGGGTAAGGGTTAGTTTGATGGTTAGCACAAATTTTACAGTTATGGGGTTAGAGTTATATTTTGGATTAATGATATAGTTAGGTTTAGGGTCATTCTTATGTTCTAGAAAAATAGAACTATAATTATCATTATGGTTAGGGTTCCAAATGTGTGATTAGGATGAAAGTCAGGATTTGTATTAAATTCAAGGTTTAAGATTATGATTCAAATTTGGTGACTTCCTATTTATGTGAAATTTGAGATTAGGCTTATGAGTTTTCATTGGGATTTGGGTTAAGGTTAGGGTTAGGGTTAAAAATTTACTGAAGGTTTATGGTTAAGGTTGAGATTATGGTTATTTTCAAGGTATATATAAGCCATAACTATAGCTAGAGTTTTTAGTATGGGTAGGGTAGGGTTTATTATTGCAATAAGGCTTTACGATTAATGTTTTGGTTACATTTTGAGGTAGTTATGTCTAGTCAAGTTCAATGCCTTAGGTTGAAGAAATTGTTATGATTAGGGTTAGGCTAGGCATTAAGGTTAGGACTTAGGTTATGGTTAGAGTTATAGTCACGATCATGGTGTATATTATAGTTGGTTTTGCATAACATCTAGGATTATAGTTAGATGGTATAGATTAGGTTTTCGTTAAAGGTTAAAGTTATTGTTATGATTATAATCAAGCTTCATGGTTAAGATTGAGAATATGATTATAGTTATGGCTTACCAAATAGCCAAGGCTAGGGTTCAGAATAATTTTAATGGTTGGTGTTAGGGTTTACATCTAGTCAATTAATAATCAATTATTTTTAGATTTATAATCAATATGATTATATTTAAAGAAATGCAATTATGTCACCATGTGTATTTCTTGATTTAGAATAATTAAATAATATCTTAAATCAATTTTTATTTTAAATATTATAGTGGTAAGTGAATAGAGAATATAGCTAGATAGATTCTTATATCGGGCAACATTTCTATTCTATTTTTTATTTTTCACATGCAATCATTTTAAATGTTAAAATTAAAGTATGTTCTTTTTCAATTTTTTAGAATGAAATATTTCATTAAAAAAATTGGGATATGTAAGAAACAATTCTATTCTATTTTGTTATTTTGTGTATCTATCCTTGTAATTGCGAAATTGAAAAAAATAGAATGTAATCTTCATACATAAGCAACATTTCTATATGATTTTTTTCTTTTTATGCATGCAAATTATTTTAGATTCTAAAATTGAACTAAGTTCTATTTTTTAGTTTTTTTGAAATAAATCAACAATATTTTTGTCTTTTTGGTGAATGTAATTTGAAATTATAAATTTGAAGCAATTTCCTTTTCATTTGATTGTGAAGAAATGATTATTTTTATAATAAATCTAAAATAAGAATAAGATATTACTTTATTATTATTTTCAAAATTCTTTTTTACATACAAATTAGTAAAATTTTAAGATTTATAATTTTATTTTTTACAAAGACAAAGGACCTTTCATCAAATTAACAATATCAACTATTTTTAAAAAGATAATTTTTATTTTTTTAATTAATTTTTTTTACCAAAATCAAAATAATTTAAATGAAATTCTTTTTATCTTACCCTTTTCTTAGATACATCACTAAGAATATTTAAAAGATAACAAATAATTAAAATTAAAATTAAATAAAGCTCCTAAGTTTATATTTTAGATGTTTTTTTCCAGCTGGAAACTAGTATCCTCAAGCTTAACTTTCGAAATAGTAAAATAGTGTACTTTATTGACATCAAAGAGAAATGAAGGATTATTACTTCTTCAAAGAAAGAGGAATAGTAAAATTGTTGTGGTCTCACAATGCATGCCCCATTTCTCCTAGAAATGGGGACCCCCTAGTAAATTTTTGCCTACCAAGCTCCTAGTTCGGAGTCAAGGTCACTTTTGGACTCCACCCTAGGTCTGGGTTATGTCCTAGTCTTTGACTGGGAAGAGTTGGGAAATAGGAAAGTAGAGAAAAGGTTAATTTGGCTCCCATGTACTTTAAAGAGCATAATAGCACACTTGCGCACATGTGCACATGCCCATGTGTGCTCAATGCACAAGTGCACACTACACCCCCACTCCAGGGATGTGCACATGCACACCCTCCGAGGGTGCACACATGTAAAGGTGCACACTAGCAAGGGTGCACTCTGGGCCTAGGGTCTATATAAGACTCTGAAACCTCCACTCTTCTTCATTTCCCTTCTACACATAGTTAATCATGCACCTTTGCACCTATCAACTATGCGCAACTTCGCCATCACCATTCTTCGCTCCCCTGCACATCACAAGTAAACAAGGTTATCACAACCAAATGTAGGTGTACACATGCACACCTCCATGAGGTATGCATGTGTGCACCTCTACATGCATTCAAACCTAAAAACTAAGAAAGACCAAAGAACTTCAAGACTATGAAGGTGCACACATGTGCACCTCCAAATCTAAATCTAAACAATTAAAAAAGCCTAACCTAAGACTCCTAAGACCTAATGAAGGTGCGCACATCCGCACCTCCATAAGTTGCATGTGTGCACCTTCCTCCATAGCTAAAGATACTTAAAACAAAAGAATGCAAACCTTCAAGGATAATGAAGGTCACACATGTGCACCTCCATAACATGTGTGCACCTTCACATGTTAAGGAAAACAAAAACTAAGACTCTCCTCCCCTAGATGCACTATGCATTGTAGCTGCACATGTGTAGATGCACAGCTTACCAAGGCATGCAGGTGCGCAACTACACATTTAGCCAATTTTAAGGCTAAATCGGCGCACTAGCACACCTGTAAGGGTGCACTAGGTGCATTGAAATGCATGCCAAAGCATTCTAAAGGGGGGGGGAACTATTTTTGTCATGTTTTGACTCATTTTGATCTATTTGGGAGTTAGTTAGAGTCTATTTTAGGTCAAGTTTTAACCTTTCGACTAACATTAGCCTCTCTTGTGCAAATAAAATGGCATCCTCACCTCTTCAATGGCAAAAATGATGGCTCCAAAACTAGTCAAATTCAAGTTTCAAGGGGCACCCAAAAAGTCAAGGTTTCAAGATGGACACACAAAAATTAAAGACATAGAACTTAGACACATTGATTGGAATGCATTCCTCACAATATGAAATAAGCCTAAGGAGAGGTCTTCTATGGTATTAACACTCATCCGGTCATACCTTCTGAATGAAACATCCCATCTGACATTGGTTCAATCCGTAGAACTCATAATGACACTTGCGAAACACTATGTGACCAAATAAAAGGCCGTGAAGAGTCTCATAGGAGTGATAGTCCTTGACCTCCAACCCTAGAACATTGAGAAAGTGTTTCATCTCCCAAGGGTGGATCAATATTTACAAATTTTATATGATGGATCATAAATATGGTACATGGAGAACGAGAAAGAGGCAAAAGAAATAGTGCAATCCTCCTTCCTGATTGACCAAGCACCAGTGGGCCACAGAGTGGGAAAAGTTAATATGACAAGGGGATATATGAATGACGATATTGGATATGCAATCATGCTATTGAGAAGAGTTATGGGACTCCCAATAGAAGGTCACCTTCAAACTTGGATGACCCACTTTATTAAAACCATCAGAACGAAAAAGATGCCAATTGATTGGGCTACCATCCTAAGTGACAACTTTGATGAGAAATTAGTATCTGTCAAATTTGACCCGTGCTTCTAAATGAAATCATACATGGTGTATTTACTAGTAGCTAAAACCACAGATTACCTAAGCCTTTACAAAAAGGGAAGCATGTAGGATGTGAATGCTTGGCCCTATGTGGTATATCCACAATTGGTTAAGAAGAAGCTCCAACTAAAAAGTGTGGACTACAGAGTGGTGAATGATGGTTTTATCTTTGCAATCATCAGGTTCATTCAAGGTGACTATGCCAAGAGAATGTCATTAGAGGTAGCAACCAAAGTCACAGAGATCGAAACCTACTACATTCAGTTCATAACTTTCATCTATCTTAGGGTAGCTGGTACTTTATTGTGCCCAAAAAAGCTCCCAAGATACCCATCAGATAGGCTCATACTTCTGGAGATTGCATGACAACTCACTTCTGCATATGACAGAGTCAAAAAACAACACAAGAAGACATGGGTCTAGCCCACCATGGTTGGCGCCTTCAAGGTGAAGCAGAAGAAGGATATCGCCACCTTCAACTTTGAGTGGGATAAATATTCCCCAGAAGAATACAACTCCCCTCTCCCCTTTTCTAATAATATTGGGATGGTACAACACCTGGCAGGGAAAGAGTTCATACATGAAGAAGTGTTAGAGGATTATTGGATGAATGCTATAGATGACTACAATGTCCCTATAAGGGACTATTGTAGGATGACTCTATACTAAGCAGAAAATTTGCTAAAGATGAAGATTCCCCTCAAGACCATGGAAAAGGATGCCTTAAAAGTTATGGATCCTTTATACAATAGGGATAAAATTTATGACTAGCCCATAATGAATGCTAAAATAGGAAGGGATGAGAATGATGACATAGCTCATCGGGCTAGGCACATAGTTGAGTTAAGAAGGGAATGGACCCAAAAGCCATTTTAGATGGATCTAGTTCCACAAGCCATGCCCCTATAGGCCACAACAAGACCTATAAAAGGTAAAGGTACAAAGGTCATCGTGCCAACCTTCCCCAGTCAGTCCCCAGTAAGGCCAAAAATGGTTCATCAACATGAGCAAGAGGTTGAGTACTTTGAAGCTGATAAGGAAAAGAAAAGGAAAAGGATACCTCTTAGGGAAAAGAGGCAAGTAGCTACAGGTCAAGAAACTCCATAAAAATACAACTGAAATAGGCATAGGTTGAGCCTCAAGAAGTGCCAACACAAGAGCTACAACAAAAGGAACAACTAGAACAACCAAAGGAGAAACAAGAAGAAGAGCAGAGGGTTCCACCAATAGAAACTAAAGAGGAAGAAGCCTCCACCTTGACTCCTAAAAGGTAAGAAATGAAACTGGTAGGTACACAAAGGAGGAGATTAAAGAAGAAAAATACTCCATCCCCATAGGTTCCTAATACCATCCTAGAAGCTAAGGATGAAAAAGAAGGGGAACAAATAGAATTTATCCCCTTAAGCCAAAGGACCCACTCGGCTAAAGTCGTAGAGGAAGAGAGGAGAAGAAGTTCTACAACAACACCTCCATCTGCTCCAAGAGAGCCTATCCAAGTGTCAACCTTAAAAGATGAACAATGAGATAGAAGAGATGGAAGGCAAAGGAACTTATGTCTTTGACCTCTTTGAATTTGATTTTATTCCAGTGGGCACTAAGATGGTGGGAGAAAATATTAGAGACACTCCCATGAGCCAACCTTTAGGAGATGATTGGAATCATCTACCACGTCTACCACATCTACCTGGGCACTTTGCCACCACCATTTTAGGATTTGGCATTTTTGGATAAAGGGCCAACTACTCCACTTCCTTTGGTTACCCAAGCAGAAGAAGAAGAAGAAGAACAAACTGAGGAAGGAAAGTTCCAACAACTTTGTGCTGATGAAATATCCAGGGAGAGACAAATACCTAAAGAAACTCAACAAACTCCTCAAGATATAGAGGCTAGGTCCTTAACCCAAAAAAGTATAGAGACTCTTATAGAAGGTCTTCGACATGAGAAGACTCTAGAAAGAAGTGACAAGGGAAAGGATCCTGCTATAGAACCAACCTATTTAGCCAAGTACATGTCACCTATGGGAAGGGATGAAGGAAAGGATGAAGGAACTAATTAAAGTAGTCAAGAGGCATGAGCCACCTAAGGGTGATGCATGAACACTAGCCTTCACAATGAAGAACCAAGATTAGGACCTACTTGCACATATGACTACTCCTCCTCCCGCTCACATTGAAGAACTGACTCCTAAAGATTACCAAATAAGGAGGTCATGTTGGTAAGGTCCATGATGGATACAACCAAGGTGATGATTACCATGAGCATGAAAGAGGTTTTTAGGCACATGTACTAGAATGAGTCAGAATTGATTATACTACAAAAGAAAAATGAGCTACTAAGAGGTTGTTTGAATGAAGTTGTGGACCCCATTGACCTATAAAATCTAGAGATCACTCTTTTAGTGGCATTAGAAAGAAAATGAATAGACACAACATAGTTGGATCCATTTTTGGAAGCATGTCAACAATGGCATGGCAATTTTGAAGAGAAGGGAGTGTAGATAATACAAGGTAATTTGAACCTGTTACATTACATTCAATCGAGTGCTAACAAGTTGGTTTCTATAGTGAACCAAGATTTTGGGCTAATGGATGAGGTACATACCTAGGCCAAAGACTTATAGGCTTTGAGATCAATAAAAGGTCAAAGGTCTCGGATGTTATTGAAGATATATATGGTTGAGGAGCTTAATAAGCTTGATGATTGGATATAAAAGATATCAACAGGTAATAAGGTTATGGAGGGATTGGACAGAGAGATCCAGTGGATTAAAGATAAAGTTTAAGAGAAGTTTTTGGAAGTGGAGAGGTATTATAATACCAATTGCCTTAAGATTTTTGAGGATGAGTCAAAGGCCAAGCTTTTTGTGGTGTAATCAATTGTCCAATAGTTTAGAGGTACATTTGAAGAAGTTTCATCATAAGATGACATCAAACAAGCCTTCAAAATAGAAGAAGCACTGTTGGAACTGGACACCACACTTGAGGATTTGCGAGAACAAGGATTAAAGTAAGAAATTATCAACAAGTAGTTAAAAATAAGTATAAGGCTTTGGATTTCTTAGAAGCTAGTCAAGTGGCTGAGATAATAGAGAAGGCCAATAATAAACATCCAAAAATCATTTTGGATAAAAGGGGAAGAAAACCTAGATGTTGGAAATTCAATTTTGACACTTAGAAGAATTTTGGATTTTTTTGGAACCTGTCACCAAGGTGTGTAGGTGTGCTTTTCACAGAGATGTGCTGATGGTTTTGAAGAAATAGTAGTACACCAATAGTTAATTGCTAGTTCCTAATTTAGAGCATTCCATGTGCCGAAAACACATTTTGATGATATTTCAACTCCAAGAAATGCCTAAAGAAGGACAAGATCCCATTTTTAGAACTTCCAGAGACTCTCAGATCATCTTATAGTTTCTTTATTCTTATATTCTCATTCTTTTATTCTTTTTGTGTCATGTAAAGGCTCATGCACCCATTAATGAATATAAATAGTGGTGGGGACCTACTTAGCACCATTTAGAGAGTTAGTTTGTATATAATTAGATTTGTTTTATTATTTTTTAGCATGAGATTGGATTTTAAGAAATCTCACTCCTAACACAAAGGGAGCAGATGATTTCTTATAAATACATGGATGTAATATATACTCCATGCCATTATTTTGATGCAATAATACATGCTATTGGTGCTTTCATTTTGAGTGTAGTTATTATTGTCGGAGTGTGTTGTTTTTGTGAATCCATGTTCATGAATTATAATGGAGCCAATGGTTTTATTGTGTTGTTATGATTGTGCAATCTTTTAGTTCTGGTGTTTACCTCATGTTCACAAATTCCATTGGCATAATGAATTAGAGAAAGGATCACCTATTGTTCTTGCATGAAATTTTGTCTTGCATGAGTGCACTTTTTGTGGCCTTGCAATTTGATGAAATGTGAAACATCTTTTGGTTTATATTGAGTTCCCATCGATGATTGCATCAGTGGAGTTGAGGAAGCACTGCTCCTAATTTCATTGGTTTCCTACCCGATCTTTTTAATGATTTAATTTGTAGATGTGTTGTTACCGTGGTTTATGTCTGTTAGAAATTTTCCTTTCAAGTTATTTTCTTTAAATCTCTCATTACCCTATCTTTTTTATTTGATTTTCTAACACTTGGTTAAAATAGGAAGTCATATAGTTGCATAGATAAATTGCATTCATCTTAAAACAAAAACTACCAAAAAATCTATCTCTTTTGTGGTTACTTTTTCAAACAACAACAAATCAAATAGATTATTCGAAATTGGTTCCAACTAGCAAAGGCCTCCTCATGAACATACACATTTATCTTCAATTGAGTGGATTTCAATAAGGTTGCAAGACCATCCAAAACCTTGGAGTTGATCCTCGATTGGCTTTTCAAGAGAGGGATTTGCAAGGATCTCTATCATTCAACATCATGCAAAATGACAACTCAACAAAAATGAAATCTCAAGTATTGATAAAGAAGAAAAGGAAATGTTCTTGGGGTAGTTTAAGAGTACATAAATTAAAAAAGATAAATCTTGAAGTGGTTATAAGATGTATATGACAAGAAGAGCTTTCATCTAGGAAAAATCAACATGGTTTTTAAGAGGGAAGAGATATGTAAAGAGACCTCAAGGAAGATATATAGAGAGACTAAGTAAGACATTACTTTAAAAAAATATAGATGAGTTATCATAGAAAAAACTTGGATATTCATGGAGAGCCAAAAGAGAGGTATAAACTATTTATATGGGTTATGAGGAGACATAGATTTTATTGTCAAATGGAAATAATTTTAGAAATAAGAGAAGTAATCTCTAGTGATTATAGTGTATTTCAATCTTGCATCACCAATTTTTTTATGTTTTGTTTTCTTAGTGATTTTTTAGTTATAGGTAGTTTTCTAGCACTTGATTCTTGCACCTTCCGAGCACAAGCAAATTATTTATCATTTTAGTTGAATAATTTATGGTATTAATAATCTCATGATGTTAAAAGTTGGACTAAATAATTGTATTTTATCTTTTTTATTGGCTCAAATTTTGTTGTTTGATGATTTATAAAATGTAGAATTTTTTGTGCCAAATGAGCCAAAATTATCAAAACTTTGAAACATAATGCCAAACATAATTTTGAAATGTCATTTAATTATTTTTGAGAGAATTTATACCTGAAAAAAATGTTATTTTTTGAATTTGTCCTCAAAGAAGTTATTGGAATGATTACAAAAGTTGTTCAAAGCCCAAGACTTACAAAAATTGAATGCAATCGAGGAGCTACATTTCCAAACTTGACATATTGAAAGAAGTGTATTCTAAGAGGTTTTTAATTAATTATTTTGGGTCTTTGATATATTTATTTGTATCAAGAACCAAGAAAAAGGCGTTGGTTTTGAGGAAAACAAATAGAAGAGTTTCAATAGGTTGCATCCGAGATTGTAGAGAAAGACATGAATGCCAAAACAAAGAGTTGCAAAGGATTCAAAGGTGTATTTGTGGATTTTGTGATCTTAATTTAAAATGATTTTTCCATTTATTTAATGAATGGATTATTTTTTTTGAAAATTTTCATTTTTTAAGGAAACTATTTGATTTAAAAGTTACTTGAAGCTAGTTGTAGTATGTAAAGATTTATGAATTTTCTAATATTCTGGGGGAAAAAAATAGAATGGTTTTAATATTAGAAAAATATGATTTGTGATAATGTAGATGAATATGAAAAATTTCATTGTAGAATTTTTTTAAAGAAAATAATTTCTTTAGATGATTCTAAATAATTTTTAAAAAGGGGTCTGTCATAAGTCTGTAATTTTAGAATTCCATGATTTCACATTTTGCGACTGTAAATATAGACACTCCTTTTTGGAGCTTTGACCTTTGATCTGAATCAAATGATATAAATAAAGGTTATTTATTGGGAAGATCAAGCATGTGAAGCAACTCTTTGACAAAATAGATAGAAAGAAAAGATAGTGTTTGATCAAGAGTGTTAGTGAACATATTTGTCTTTGTATTGATATATTATTTACTGACTCTATTTCCTCCCTTTTTTGAAGACACAATGTTCATAACAGTTGGGTAGGCTCAATGATTTACCTTCCTCTAAATTGTATAAGGTACAACTCCTTTTTTGTATTTTTGATAAATCCCTAAACTAATATATATATATATATATATATATATATATACCTGAAAGCATAAATGCAACACATCTGATTCTTAGATGAGAGGCTAATGATCTAATAATTTTAGATTTAATGATCAAAACATGAAGATAACATATCCCTTCAAGTGTCTCTATATTTAGAACTGTAAGAATTTTCCTTAGGGCAAAATCACCCAAGATCGAGAAGCTCAAGCACTAGCACAATATGGACCAATAAAGTATGATCAAAATAATAATATGAAATTGAATTGATGTACATACACACTAGGAGTGCCTAAATATAAAGGCCTCTAGATTGACTAGGAGTTAGCACAATGATAAGTCTCACAACTAAGCACATGTTCACCAAGAGTGGATTATCCTCCATTGAGAAAAAAAGTTAGTGTGATGATGAGAGGATAAGCTTACATAGGTGTGTCATGTAAAAAGATGTTGTAGACACCATGTGCTTAATTAGAGTGTGAACAATTGTATTGTCTACATGACAACTCAGATGATTATGCAAACTCCTGTGTTGTCAACAAGAAAACTCACATGAGTACGCATACTCCTAGGTGTCTAACTAAATAATAAAATAATGCATTAACCTAAGTAAAATTAAGTAAAGTGTAATAATAATTAATTATTTACACTAACAACCACACTAAGTGAAACTTAGGGGAATGCACTTAAGCTCACGAAAGCTATAATGAAAATGCATGATGGGTCTTGGCTACTAGGCCATGTTAGGTACCCATGTACAAATGCAATGCAATCTCTCTGAAATGGAGAAAGAGGGAAAACCTCATGGAAAAAACCCTCCCCCAAAAAGAGAGATTGAAAAACAAGATGCATGGATGGATGGAGTAATCAAGACCCCCCCATTACACCAGACATCGTGTATGTAAAATAGAGAAGTATGACAAGGACAAAACCCCATAAGAGGAAAATTCCCCCCCCTCCCCATAAGAGAGAAGAAGAGACGAGACAAGGTAGTCCCTCCCCCCCACCCCCAAATGTAGAATGCTGATCAGTGATAGTTGCTCCAAGATGAATGTAGAAGCTGATCCATGACTGTTGAATAATGTTCTTCCGTTTAGGAAGAAGCGATGTCATAGGTATTGATATCTGATTGAAAAGATCATTTGATTAGAAAGATTGTTGAAGAAGACCATGTATTTCAATCATTGTTTTGTCACTAATGTCAAACTTGCTATTTGCTGGTAAGACAATTGCTTATATGTTTCAAGTACTATCACTTGGTTGATTGATGAGGATGATTTGATCAAAAAGATCTAACAAAGGTACCTAGAGGAAAGGTTGAGTTATGATTATGTAATGAAGTACAAGAATCAATTTAGACAGTGATAACATAATGTATTGATGGTCTACTTGAGGTTAAAAAATGGCTGGCTACACTTAGAAAGTTTAGAAGAATAAAGTTAAACAAAGTTCATTTGCCAAGCTTGACCAAGTGGATAGTAGGTGTCGAGCACCAATAAAATCTAGTTGATATTGAGTGATTTTATAGTTGATGTCGAGTAACGCAGTATGTGTTGAGCATCAAGAGAAATGCCGAGCTGCTTCATTATGACAAAGATCAAAGATTTTTCCAAATAAAAGTTGACAAGTTTGTTTTCTTGGAACTTGTGAATTAAGAGGAAGATAAGATTGATGAACTAGTGGCACAAAATCTTATGTAAACCATTTTGGAGGTGAATTCAAATGGATTCTAAGAGAAGTTTCTTGAGAAGACAAGATATGGGGTAGATACATTGTATCCTACCTAATCCATCGAAAACCCTAAATTTTGATGATAGATAATGAGCAGGAAAATATTCTAATTTCCTGTATATAGGAATGTCTGGTCATGAAGCAAAAATAAGTTAGAGGGTTTGATGCAAAAATCTGACAAGGAGAAGGAAAGGGGTTTTGCTTCATCAAGTGACCCAAGTGAAGAAATCTGCAATGACATACTAAACAAGAAGGCTTAAGAGGATGAATGCTTGAAGGGTGATCAAGTTGTCAAAGCTTCAAAGAATGGAAGCCAAGAAGAGTTGAGGACTGAACAGAGATCTATAATCTGCAAGTAAGGTTGTAAGTTGTATCAGATCAAAGCTCTATAGTTACTTTCTAGCAATTGTATCAGTTTAAGATAAATCCTTTGGAGTAAGATTGACTTAATAGTCATTATAAAATCCTTTAACAGGGTGGTATTCCAAGTGAATGGCCTAAATTCCTCTAACAAGGCTCACTTTTAGTAGGTTGACTAAAATCCCTTAACCAGGTCACATTTAACAGTGTGTATTGTAACTTTTAACAGGGTTGGCCTTTAACAGGGCATCACTTTAGAAGAGTGAAAAAAGAGTAGCATGTTACTGGTGGTTTTTCCCAAATTGGGTTTCCACATTAAATCATTGTGTCAAATGTGCTAATGGATGTGTTGTGTTTCATGCTTTACATTTCTGTAAGTTGTTTTGACAGTAACATATAAGTTTTAGTTGATACACAATGAATACATGCATAGGTATGAATGTTTTATGGGTTCACTGAATTTTGAAAAGTTTTTATTAGTACATCTGGACCTTGAATAACTGATTCACCCCCCTCTTAGTTATTCTAAAAGAATTCCAACAATTAGTGTCAGAGCCATCTGCTTAAGAGGATTAGTTTTAAGGTACTAGGAGCACAAAGATCAAGATGTCAAAAAGAGAGGTACCCAAGCTCAATAGAGATAACTTTCTTGCATGGAAAAGTTTGATAAAGCTGCACCTTGGAGGACTTGGAGATTATGCACAATCTTGCATTTCAGTGGAGCATGTTGATCCAAAAAGAGCCCTAACTACTGAAGATATGAAGAAAAAGAAAGAACACAATCAGGCGATGTTGGAGATTGCCTCTGCCCTAAGCTATGTCAAGTTTGATGATATCAAAGGCCTTAATAGTGCAAAGAAGATGTGAGATAGCCTAGACACCATCTATGAAGGAGACATAAATGTTCAAAGAGCCAAGTCAAAGAGTTTCAGAGGTAAGTTTGATGACATGAGAATGGAAGAAGGTGAGAATATTGCTCAATATGTTGCTAGAATAAAAGAAGTTGTTAGAGAAATAAAAGGTGCTATTGGTAAAATAGATGATGATACTGTTCTAAGTAAAGTCTTGAGGACATTATTTCCTATTTATGCCATTAGAGTTTCTACAATCCAAGAGTTAAGATGTATACCGGGAAATGATCTAACCCTTGAAGGTCTGGTAGATAGACTCACTACTTTTAAGCTATCTAATTTTTACAACTACAAACCAGAGTGTATTGAATCAACTTTTAAAGAAAAAAATTTATTGAAGGATTTTGAGGAGGTAAAGCAAAAGAATAAGAAAAGAAAGATAAAGTATGCACCTAGTGATAATAACACAGATGAGGAAGACATTGATTAATTGGAAGCATTGCTAGCAAGAAGATTTCATAGAGGAAGAGGCAAGTTCAAAGGTAAGTTACCCATTATTTGTTTCAATTGCAATGAGGTTGGTCATATTGGTGCAAGATGTACATAGAAAATGAACTACAAAGAAGGAAACAAGCACAAAAATAGAAGAGAAGATGATGGAAGAGACTACAGAGACAAAGGCATGAAGTCATGCTACATTGTTAATGAACATGACTCTGATGAAAATGATGATGCAGTGGTATATGTTGCAATGAAGGATGAATCTGATGAGGATGAGGCAATTGCACTTATGATGTGTGTAAACAAGAATGACAAATGGATCATTGATAGTGGATGCTTGCATTACATGATTGGAGACAAAAGTAAGTTCATTAACTTAACTTGTTATGAGGGAAATAGTGTAAGATTTGGTAATGATGTACCATGTTTAATAAAAGGAAAAGGGTCTATCAAATTCATAGACAAGATTTCATGTGACAATGCTTATTATGTTGAAGGATTGAATTATAACTTGTTAAGTGTGTCACAATTAAACAATTTGGGATGCAAAGTTGAGTTTGAAAATAAATCTACCAAGATATTTGATACAAATGGAAACTTGACTGGAAAAGGTGATCAAACTAGAAGTAATCTGCTCTATCTGGATATAAAAGATGCTACTTGTCTTATTGAAAAATTTAATGATGTATGGCTTTGGAAAAATAGATTATGTCATGTTAATTCTAATAATCTAATTGGTATCAGTAACATGAAATTTTTTAGAGGTTTTCCTAAGTTGAAGAAACCAGATAATATAATATACAAACAATGTTAGCTAGGAAAAATGACAAAGTCAAGCTTTAAAAGTAAAGCTTATATCTCTAATGAAATAATTGAAATTGTTCATACTGACTTGTGTGGACCTATTGAAATGAAAAGCTACAAAGGAGATAAGTACATAATGCTATTTTTTGATGATTATTCTAAGATGATGATAGTTATGTTTCTATAAAAAAATTGATGTCTTTCAAATGTTTAAGTGGTACTTAGCAAGAGTTGAAAAAGAAATAGGTAAAAGTCTGAAATGCTTGAGATCAAACAAAGGAGGAGAATTCATTTCAAATGAGTTTGAAATGTTCTATAATGACAGAGGAATCAAAAGACAAACATCTGCACCTAGGGCCCCTCCACAAAATGGAATTGTTGAAAGAAGAAATAGGTCTATAATGGACTATGCTAGAACACTCATGATGGAGAAGAATGTTGCTTTGAAATACTGGAGAGAAGTTGTAAATACTACTAAATATACCTTGAACTGTGTGCAAGTCAAGAAAAGTACTCATTCAACACCTTTTGAACAATGGTATGGATATCCACCCAATGTGAAATACTTTAAGGTATTTGGAAGAAAATGCTATATTCTTAAAGATGTTAGGAGTGGAAATTTTGATGCAAAAAACAAAGAAGGTATATTCCTTGGTTACTTCACAAGAAGTAAAGCTTACAAGTGTTTTAATACTAATGTTAAAAAAATTGTGGAAAGTGCAAATGTGAATTTTGATGAGTTTACAAAAGTACATGAGGTTAAACCTATAAAGGAACTAGAAGACTACAAATCATTTGTATACTATTATGAGGGAATGCCTGCTAAAGAAGATGCTACAAATCAATTTGCAAACCAACAAGTCTCAATAACTGTCAAGTCACAACTTGTGAATGTTGAGTTGCATTTAGATGCTGAGTTGTAAAATGAGGAAAATGCACAATATGATTCTGAGATTAACACACATGAAAGAGATGCTAAAACACCTGACAGAGATGTACACGATGACACTGAAGCTGAGAAACAAAATGTAGTTACAAGAACTAAGCCTAGACTATCCAAATATGTCAAAAGACATCATACCATAGATCAAATCATTGGAGACAAAGATGCAAGGCCAATGACAAGAAATAGATTGAGAAGTGAATCATGTTTGTTAAGCATGAAGGAACCTAAGACAATGAAAGATGCATTGGAAGATGATACTAGTACAAGGCTATGGAAGAAGAAATTAAATAGATAGAGAAGAATAAGATATTGAGTCTAGTTCCTAGACCAGAAGACAAGAATGTGATTGGCACCAAATGGGTATTCAAAAACAAGTTAGATGAGAATGGTGAAGTGAAAAGAAACAAAGCAAGACTAGTTTGCAAAGGGTATGGACAAGAAGAAGGAATTGACTATGGTGAAACATTTTCCCCTATTGCAAGAATGGAAGGAGTCAAAATTTTGCTTTCTTATGTTGCATACAAAGGTTTCAAAGTTTATTAGATGGATGTCAAGTCTGCATTTCTGAATGACATATTAGAAGAAGAAGTCTACATAGAATAGCCATAAGGTTTTGTTGATAAAAATAATAAGAACATGGTATGTAGACTGCACAAAGCCCTATATGGATTGAAACAAGCACCAAGAGCATGGTATGAGAGACTTCATACTTATCTTGTGAAGATTGGATTTGAAAGGATAGATGATAACAACAATTTGTACATGAAGAAAAATAAGGAAAAATGTATACTATTCTCTCAAATATTTGTTGATGATATCATAGTTGGAGGAAAAGATGCTTTCTGCAAGGATTTGGCAAATTAGATGAAGCAAGAATTTGAAATGTCAATGTTTGGTGAGATCAAATTCATTTGTGGGACTACAAGTATATCAGATGAAATATGGTGTATATATCACTGAGTCAAAATATGTCAAAGAGATATTGAAGACATTTGGACTAGAGGATTCCAAACTAGTAAAGTACACCTATGGTGATAACACTCAACCTATGAAAGAATGATTATTCAACTAAGGTAAATCAAACATTATATAGATCTATGATTGAAAAATTGCAATATGTAGTACACAACATACTTGATATTGCATTAGCTATGGGGATAGTTGCCAGATTCTTTGCTAATACCAAAGAGAATCACTTGATGACTATGAAAAGGATAATGAGATACTTGAAAGGAACAGAAGAGTTTGGTTTATACTATAAGAAGAATGAAAATTTTGAACTGAGAGCCTACACTGATGTTGATTGTGACAGAAATATTGATGACAGAAAGAGCACTAGTGGAGGAGCATTCTTCTTAGGTAAAAGACTTGTTACATGGACTAGCAAGAAGCAGAGTTATACTTCCCAATCTACTGCTAAAGCAGAGTATGTTTCTACTGCTATTAACTGCACAAACATTGTATGGATCAAATAGATACTTAAGGGAATGAAAGAAGAAATCATAGAACCAATGACACTTTATTGTGATAAGACAAGTGCTATCAATATATTAAAGAATCTTGTGATGCATACAAAGACAAAACACATTGCAATAAATTATCATTATGTAAGAGAACTAGTTCAAGATAAAGAGGTGAAGATGGAATATATTAACACAAAGGAGGAAATTGCTGATATCTTCACAAAAGTATTACCTAAGGATGCTTATGAGTATTTAAGAGGTAAACTAGGGGTGATACCCTTATCAAAGGCTATGTAAAAGATAGAGGGAGTTTCGTGCATCAAACAAGCTGACACTCATTTAATACAAATTGATGTAGTGGATCTTACTTTATAAATTGCCTAAAGTAATCATAGAACTGAAACTACAAATCAATCACAAGCAAGGTGATAGAGGGAGAACATTGAAGAACCTACAAAAGCATATATCTGCATATATTAAAGATACAAAGTGTTGAGTATATGTCTTTGGAATTGTTGTCAAAGAGGGATAAAGTACATTAAACTGATCAAGTGTAAGAGGAACAATGGAGAGAATACATCATTAGAAGATCAAAAGAAAGAAAGAGGGAGAAAGTAGAAAGCAACCAGAGGAAGGATTAGAACAAAAGAGGGAGATATTTTGTTGATCAATTTAGTATGAAAGAGAAAAGATATAGAAAGAACTTAGAGGGAATTATATTTTGTAACCTAATCAAAAGATGGAAGTTTCTGATAGAGGAAGAAATTTCAAATACAAGTTTTCTTTTTGGTATTGTCTTACTATTTTAACCTAGTCAATTTGATGGAATGAGATATTCATCATTTGTTTGACTTGGTTGATTAGTTTGGTTTGTCATCAATGCCAAAGAGGGAGATTATTGATATTTGATTGAAAAGATCATTTGATTAGAAATATTGTTGAAGAAGACTATGTGTTTCAATCATTTTTTTGTCACTAATGTCAAACCTGCTATTTGCTGGTAAGACAATTGCTTATATGTTTCAAGTACTATCACTTAGTTGATTGACGAGGATGATTTGATCAACAAGATGTAACAAAATTACCTAGAGGAAAGGTTGAGTTATGATTATGTAATGAAGTACAAGAATTAGTTAAGACAGTGATAACATAATGTATTGATGATCTACTTGAGGTTACAAAATGGTTGGCTACACTTATAAAGTTTAGAAGAATAAAGTTAAACAAAGTTCATTCACTGAGCTTGACCAAGTGGATAGTAGGTGCTGAGTGCAAGTAAAATCCAATTGACGTCGAGTGATTTTATAGTTGATGCCAAGTAACATAGTATGTGCCAAGCATCAAAAAATTGATAATGTCGAGCTACTGCATTATGACAAAGATCGAAGATTTGCCAAATAAAAGTCGACAAGTTTGTTTTCATGGAACTTGTGAATCATGAGGAAGATAAGATCAAAGATTTTTCCAAATAAAATTTGACAAGTTTGTTTTCTTGGAACTTGTGAATTAAGAGGAAGATAAGATTGATGAGCTCGTGGCACAAAATCTTATGTAAACCATTTTGGAGGTGAATTCAAATGGATTCTTAGAGAAATTTCTAGAGAACAGAAGATATGGGGTAGATACATTGTATCCTACCTAATCCATCAAAAACCCTAATTTTGATGATATAGGAATATCTGGTCATGAAGCAAAAAGAGGTTAGAGAGTTTGATGAGAAAATTTGATAAGGAGAAGGAAAGGGGTTTTGCTTCATCAAGTGACCCAAGTGAAGAAATCTACAATGGCGCACTAAGCAAGAAGGCTTAAGAGGATGAATGCTTGAAGGGTGAATAAGATGTCAGAGCTACAAAGAATGGACACCAAGTAGAGTTGAGGACTAAAAAGAGATCTATAATCTGCAAGTAAGGTTGTAAGTTGTATCAGATCAAAGCTCCACTATTACTTTCTAACAATTGTATCAGTTTAGGATAAATCCTTTGGAGTAAGGTTGATTTAATAGTCATTGGAAAATCCTTTAATAAGGTGGGATTCCAAGTGAATGGCCTAAAGTCCTCTAACAAGGCTCACTTTTAGCAAGGTGACTAAAATTCCTTAACCGGGTCACATTTAACAGTGTGTATTGTAACCTTTAATAGGGCATCACTTCAAAAGAGTGAAAAAGGAGTAGCATGTTACTGGTGGTTTTTCCCAAATTGGGTTTCCACATTAAATCATTATGTCAAATGTGCTAATGGATGTGTTGTGTTTCATCATTTACATTTTGCAAGTTGATTTGACAGTAACATATAAGTTTTAGTTGATACACAATGAATGAATGCATAGGTATGAATGTTTTATGGGTTCACTGAATTGTAAAAAGTTTTATTAGTACATTTGGACCTTAAATAATTGATTCACCCCCCCCCCACCACCCCTCTTAGTTATTCTAGAAGAATTCCAATAATAGGTACATATGAGATGCTTCCCCAATGTGTACAAAGAATCTTGAAGATGAATGGTGTCTCTGGAACCTGCTCAACTATCCTTGTGTCGATATTGACTGGTGCCCCTTCCAACACTATTGAAAAGAACAAGTTCATATCTAGCAAGGATGGATGTAGAACATATCCCAAAGAACCAACTTTCTCCTCGAATGATAAAGAGACCTTCTGCAACTGTTTGTACATAAGGATCCACAATCATATCAACCTGGTAAGATTGGTCATGTAGAGAATGGACAAGAGGGTCAAAGTGGTCCCTCACAACAACTAAAGAAGGATCTTCTTCATCAAAGAGAAGGTGTATATAATCTATAATATCTCCCTGATCTACTATGTATGACTCAACAAACAAGCCTAAAATATCTATCATGTAGTCATCCCCTACTTCTAGAACTGGAAGACAAGGTGTATCCAATTGTATTGAATTACATGGACCTATCACTGTAGCAAAGTATGCATGTGGAATATGCTGATGTGATGACTTGGTTTTGCATCTGTGAATAGGATCCCTCATATCTAAACTTGTTGAATCACTATCACTATTGTCACTATTAGTTTCCACAATGTGTGAAGTACGGAGAGGATTAGAGGATAAGCTAGGCAAACTTTCCTCAAAGTAAACATTCCTCTCTATGAATATTTCATTAGTCTCAAGATCCATAAGTCTATATGCCTTAACATTTTCATCATATCCAATGAAAGTAAAAGGCCTTGGTTGTGGTGCCTTGCATTCCCTTCAAGATATGTGTACCCATGTTGGAAAACCAAAAACTCTGAAGTGTTTTACAACTGATTTTCTTCTGCACCATGCCTCAAAAGGAGTCATTCCATCTAAGACATTATGAGGAGACCTATTAAGGATGTGATTGGAACTACTTATAGCTTTAACTTCAAGTGAAGGATCAAGAGACTTAGCTTGAATCATGCAACTTGCCATTTACTTAAGAGTTCTAATCCTCATTGTTACAACACTTGTCTTTTGTGGACTAAATGCTACATGATTCTGAACATCAATACCCTCAAGTTCACAAAATTCTTTAATTCTTGAGTTCACATATCTACTTTCATTTTCCATACAAAGAACCTTGATGGATTTCCTTGATTGCTTCTCAAAATGACTCTTGAAGGCTCTTATCAAACACTTCATTCTTGTGATTAAGAAAGTAGACCCATGTGTAGCATGAAAAATCATCAATGAAAGTGAGGACATAGTGATCCTTGCTAACTGATATTATTGAAAAGGGGCTTGCTAGAACCATGTGAACTAACTCAAGACAAATTGATGCTCTCCAAGACTTCCCTTTGTCATACTTTTCTTCTAGATGCATATCCTTTGAAAAAGTTGAAAATTCACCTTTAGAAAAGTTGATTGTAGCTAGACCTTTGACCATATTTTTGGAGCTAAGTTGATGAAGATAGCGAAAGGCAAGATGTCCATACCGCTCATGCCATAATTTACTTTGTGATTGTGAATGTGTCAACAAGGCATGTGAAGGAGGCTTAGGCATAAAGTGGGAGAAAGAGTAAAGCCTCATGCCATGATTTACTTTACCCACTACAACCAATGAATCATCCTTAAGATTTCACACCATCACTAAATCAAGAAGGAACTCAACTTTATTGCCACCTCCATAGTGAGTGATTTGGTAAATTGAAAGGAGATTAGTGCTAAGGTTAGGAACATAGAGAACATCTTTGAACTCTACATTTTCCATCTCAACTTGTCCTTTCACTTCAACTTCTACTTGTGTATCATTCCCTACAAAGATGTGAGGTACCTTAGATTGCTTCAATGAAGAAAACTGTCTTTTTGAAGAACCCACATGATATGAGGCACCTAAGTCAAGAATCCATTCCCCTAAAGAACTTGAACTTGCCATAAATGCTTTCCCTTTTCCCTATGAGGTGGATGGATTTGAATCCTTGGAAGCATTTGGCACATTGATTTTGTTCTTCCAAGGTAAGTTCTCCAACTTATCTATTCTCTTAGTCTTGCAATGATGCTCATCATGATTTGGTTTCTTGAAATATGTACAAAATAGTTTATCCTTCTTGTTGTTGTTTCCCTTCTTGTTGGAAGAAGAATTGCCTTGTTGTGAGGAGGAAGATTATTGTGTCTTAGATTGTGATTTTTTCTTCTATTGTTTTATCTTTCTGTTTGTAAAACTTTTTCTGCCTTGATTTAATTGGTTCTCATTACTAGCCACCAATGTCGTAGACTTGGATGAATTGAGAATTTTGATATCTATCAACTTGGATTTTTCCAATATCAACATTTTTGCAAATGCATCAAATGAAGGCTTAGTGAAGACACTTCCCATGGTCAACCAGTGAGTGTTGTAACTTGAAACAAAAGATGCATACTCTGAAGGTAGCCTTTTCAAGATGTGATAAATCAATCTATCATCCTTCATGGCATTACCACAATCCTTAAGTAGTGCTCTCAATTCATTGGCTTTGTTGACATAGTCTTGAATTGTGCCAAAATTCTTAGGATCTAATAGAAGTAGATCATCCTCAATTTGGAATCCCTTTTCCTCATCCACCTTACCATACAAACCTTCAAGTTTCTCCCAAGCACCCTTGGCATCCTTAAAGTGTGAAATGTGGAAGAAGAGATCCCTATGAACACAACTCCTAATAATTCCTAAATCCTAGTTGTCTTTAACTTGCCAATCAACTTGTGCATCAACATCAGTGGGTTTTACAATTGTTCCATCAACCTATAGATTTAAACCATTCTCTATTAGTCTACTCCATATGATATCTTTCCATGTAGTATAATTATGTGAAGTTAAAAGTGGAGTTTTATGTGAACCCATGATGCAAAGAATTAAAAAAGCACAAGAGAGAAAGAGAGAGACAAGAACACAAGACACACACCCCCTATTCACTCAATCAAAGAACCCCCCCAAAAATGATGTTTTTGGCACTTTATATGTAGTGCATTTACAAGATGCCACTTGTCAAAATGGACAAAAGTGGGCTTCTAATTTTGTTATTCACAACCTCCTTTTGGATTTCAAATCTAGTACTTAGCAATGTAGCTCAGATATACAACAATTTTGAAGTTTTAGCAAAGTAATACAATGCAGAAAAGGACTTATTTATGAAAGTGGTATTTTTCTCCACACAAGCCTATAATCTAATTGTAGATCTGGAATGTAGACAAATAACAATGCACTTTAAAAAAAAGGAAACTTGAATATGTTTCCAGATGAGCCCGAACTAAGCCTTTGAAGTTGCAAAAATTAGGATTTGTGATTTGCAGAAAAATGCAGGAACGTAGATCTCAAACATCCTACACTAATGTGTAGATCATGAAATTCTACCCCAAAATTAAAAAAATTTCTCAGAAAAAGGGGGCCGTATGAGGGAGATATCATTGTTTGAAAATCACCTTTGCAATTATTTTTCTTGAATCGCTGTCGTCACACCTCCAAAAATTAATTGACTCTAGATTTTATCTTAGATTGAAACAAAAGTTTATTTGGGGGTTTTTTGACCTTCTAAACATGATGCTAATATCTGATTTGCACTAGCAAGCTCCAATCTTGTCCTGCAAAAAATCTCTCCTACTGGCCTAAAAGGCCAATTTTTTTTTTGCAGAATTTCGGAAATAAAATGCAAATTCAAAAAGAAAAAATGCAGAGACACAAAAATATTCAGATCTAAAAAATTAATTGCACAAATCTAAAGAGATCATAACAATTTTGCAAATCGGGCCTTCAGGTTCCGGTTTGCAAGAAAATTTTCCCTTAGATTTGACTATGGCCTAGGGTAGGCAAATTTATAGTCAAAATTCATCAAATTGATCCTCTAGATGCAATAGTAAGGTCCACTTTGGCTCTAGATGCTACCAATAACTATAGATACTCTAGATCTAAATCGTGGTCCTCCGAGAGGTGAAGCAAAAATGGTCTCCAATGACTATGTGAAGAGAAGCTCCCTTAGCTTTGACACCATGTAAGAATTTGACTTAGGAAAAAATCACCCAAGATCAAGAAGCTCAAGCACTAGCATGATATGGACCAATAAAGTATGATTAGAAGAACAATATGAAATTGAATTGATGTACATAGATGCTAGGAGTGCCTGAATATAAAAGCCTCTAGACTAACCAGGAGTCAACACAATGATAAGTCTCACAACTAAGCACATGTCCACCAAGAGTGGATTATCCTCCATTATGCATAGAAGTTAGTGTGATGATGAGAGGATAAGATTACATAGGTGTGTCACATAAAAAGATGTTGTAGACACCATGTGCTTAATTAGAGTGCGAACAACTATGTTGTCTACATGACAACTCAGATGATTATAAAAACTCTTGTGTTGTCAACAAGGCAACTCATATGAGTATGCATACTCCTAGGTGTCTAACTAATAAATAATAAAATAATGCATTAACCTAAGTAAACTTAAGTAAAGTGTAATAATAATTAATTATTTACACTAACAAGAACTTATTAGAAGATCAATGATAACATAAGAATCAGTTAAACTATCATTTTTAGGGATCAAAATAACATATAAAATTTAAGGAGCAACATTCAAAAACCAAAATTTTCCAATCTAATCATAGATAACAAAAATTTAGATTATTTTCATAAAACTAATTCACCTTTCTCTGATTCAAAGCCGAAAAATAAAATTACCTCTAAATTATTAGAATTTATTCAATTCATGTATCACCATCAAAATGTTATCTAGTAACTACTAACAAAGAGAAAAAACTAAGATGTCCTTCATTTTTCTCTATCTTCTAACTCTCTAAACATGTCTACTAGTTCATAATTTATAGTTTTCAACATCAAGAGGGTCTCCTTGAAAAGCCAACCCCCTTGACAGTTAACCACAGTAGTTATAACAACATAAAATTTTGAATAGGACATGTATCCTCCAAATTCAAATTAACACAAAATCAAACAAAGGAAGATTTAGTATATGAAAAAAATATGACCTCCATCCTCAACCTATTCCTTGTCACCAATTGTACCACATGCTAGTTTCTAGCCACGATAAACACTTATGAATTCTTGCACAACATTGGAACTTGGGTTCCTCAAGCTTGGAAATCACATTTTCCACATGTCTTTATCCCATTTCATTTTGGTGACTTTCTTTATGTAATCTAGTCCGTGCTCCATGTAGAAGACCATCATAGCTTTGATTTGTGCCACCTTTGTGAGATTTGCGACCATAGGATCAGTTCTCTCCTAGATTATTTTCAAGTCTCCTTCAAAATATTTAACTAGAGATTCAATGTAAATGTTCCCTTTATCACATTGGGCTACAATGTTAGGGGTGATGAGCCACATGTCTTTGATGAAACCAATGTACATGCCTTTGATCTCTATTTCAATTCTCTCTACTTTAGTGATAGCTGACCTATAAATCAAACACATCTAGTTCATGTTTTCCTTCACCATGTATAGAATGTAGGCATTTTCTATTTTAAGGGGATTTTCTATCAATAAATTTTCTATACTATATTGCTCCACCTCCTAGATTTGTGTAACAAAAACATACCACTTATTCCCTTCTACTTCCCAAGCTAACAACTATGTTTGGAACTCACTTTATAGGGCATCAACATAATTTAAAACTATAGCACACTACTAGAGAAATATTTTACTTTCTTAATTACACTATCCAACCATTCATCCACAACCACTGTATGGCCTTGCCATGCTGAAGTCGGTTCAATAACTTCTTGCTATCAGGTGAAGTGGGGTCAAAATTAAAAAGGGCCTAAACTAGAGATAGAGCATCTTAGCCACTGAAAGAGCCAATTTATTAAACCATCATGATTATCATCTATTTCAACTCCATTTTTTCCTTTATATATTTATGAGATTGAACCATCATATGTTGAGAAGATTTCTCTAACCAATGTTGTTTGGTTTCTTGGTTCAATACGCCTAGGCCCACTTTTGTGATTTTAAAGTCTCCAATGCTCATGTCTATAGAGCTATCTTAAGGATTATATAAGGTCACCTCAACCATGATGTCTCATGTCTTGGAATCTATAACTAGCCAACTAACACTCTTCATCATTTTAGGCTTTAAGTTTTTAGCAATGCATTTACTCACCATGTCTTTCACAGGTATAAAGATTGGTACAAGGCCCCTCTTCTTTCTTACTAATTTTATGAGATACTTTAGTATCGATGGAGAAGATTTAACCTTTCTCATGTCCTTTATTGGTGTATTTAGGGGGTCCAAAACCTAAGGAATACTATCTAAGGTCGAGTGTACCTATTTCTCATTATCCATTGAACTTGTGCTTTGTTCCTTTTCAACATCAAGATCTTCTTGAACTTTCCCTTGATATGCCATTTTGTTTTGTTTATTGAACTTGCTCCTTGACCTTTTACTCTACACAATAGGTTGATTTTTAGCTAGTTCAATGACTAATGCTTTTGAACTCTTCTTATCACCTACAGAAATAATGGAAAAGATAATGTTAGCATTAGAGGAGGAAGGAACTTCCCAAACTGTGTCTTCAGATTGAACCCAGAATGCCCTCTTTCTTTTTATGTTGGAGCCATGTTTTTGTACATTCAATGACATTGCTAGTCCTCCTCATTATGTCATCTTCTTTTGGTTCGAACTAGTCAATGGGTGGTAGGGGCACTTCTTGCTATTTTAGGTACTCAAGTTTAACAACCTCCAAATCATCTATTTTAGGTACTCACATTTAAACCACCTATCCTAAGGTATGTGAACCTGGGAAATTGAATAAAAAGACTACCATAAGTTTGGATCAATTGTAATTCTTCAAATGAAATTATTTTCTCCACTATACCCATAAGTTCAAAACATAATTTTCTCATGAAAATATCATGAACCTTCCTATAGTTAGATAAAATTTGGTTCCTTTGAAACAAGGAACAATAATTATATATAAGGATATCATGATCCCAAGGTTCATGAGGCAAGGGAGAGAAATCTAGAGTATAAGCCAAACAATACATAAGATAGGAGGTCCTTTTTGATGGTCTAGGTTAATTTCAAATGTTCTCTCATTGAACTAGATATGGTGTAACCTAGTCTAAATATTTCTTGCTCTCTAATATAACTTCAATGAAGAAAAACATCCAGTCTTCAAACATAAATGCCTCTGGCAAACCCCTTATTCTATGTAACAAAACTACCAGATCATGGATATAAGGTTTCATGTGGTTTTTATTTAGATTCTTTGGGTGTCATGAACTACCTTTATAGAAATTTTGGGTCCAATGCCGGGCTATAATAGAGCTGTTATTTTTAGGGGTTTCAACTAAATTTGGCATTGGACTACTTTGAAGTGAAGTCGCTGAATGATTCATTCGGTATTTTGAACACATACATCATTGTGTCCCTAGGAATTGAGAGCAATAACTTTCCATCATTCTTTTTCTTACATTGATACCTGATATCATAATGGTTTATACATTCTTGAACCAATTTAGGGCTTACAACGACTTGGAAAAAGGGTGTGTCTTGTAATAAGCCACTATCTAGGATTTCACCCATAAATTCACCCTCTACATTTTCTTTCATTTTATCACAATGACATCTATATTAACTCCCTTTAAGTCTATATCAGTCATCAAGACACCTCTATAATTGATATTGATACTATTTCCAAAAAATTGAGGAGAAGACCTCATAATTTCTAACTTGTAAAGAAAAATCACAACTCTAGACCAAGCTCAAAGAGAAACTATTGAGAATTGAAAATTGAATGAAAGGATTGTTGTAAGTTTACCTTGAAGTTTCAATAACAAGCCTTATTGAACCTCTTGAACCTCTTTTCTTGCATTCTCCACAGCTAACACTTAGAGCAAGAATGATCTTACCATTTTGAGAGAAATCTTTTAAAATACCAAACGCTATGAATAAATTATGAGGGCAAGGTTTGGAAAAATTTGCTCATTTGAAAGTACTGTATGACATGACTTCTCAAGGTAATTTCCATATATAGATGTCTTTTCACTTTTCACTCCTCACTTAATCATCATTATTCTTTTACGTGGTTATTTTCCTTATATTTTTGTGCCTTATGCCACCTAATTTTCCAAGCACAATCAATATTTAAAGATTTTGTACAAGCCACACTTTCACATGATCACCTTATTCCTTATTTACATATCACATTTTTTACTACTTATATCACTAGATGATGTGTGAAGGACCCACCTCAGTATTCACCATGTCCAAATTCAAATGCTACTGCCACATGTTCCTTCTGGATCCCACCACTTTTCCTGCAAGAACTGCTTTCGTAATGCCAAACTAGTTTGAACTAGATTCAAAATGGTTTAGATGGTTTGAAAAGGTTCAAAAGTTCAATTAGGCTAAGAGGTATGACATGTTTCAAAGGTTCAAGACCTATTGAATTAATCAGATTTGATTGACCAAAAATTGGCTGAGCGTCGAGACTGACTTAGGGAAACTTTATGGGATATACACTTGGAAGATTCCACATTGAGGGAGAGTTAAAGCCAGTGGTTTAAAATTAAATGAGTATGAAACATAAGGTTACTCCAAAAAATAATCGAACTAACATTAGCTCTAACTGGGTACCAGGTTTCTATGAAGCATAGAGAGCTCAGAAATCTGGTTAACCTTTAAATGAATAGGAAAAGAAAAAGAACAAAATAAGAGAGAAAAAAAGAAAACCAAACAAAGTCAAAACAAAAAGAAAAGAAATAGAAGGTGAAGAAAGAAATATGTACAGAAAAAGAGCAATCTAGTTCAAAGCTTGAAAATTTTTAGATCCTTCCCATTGTAAGTGAATAGTAAGATATGTCCATCTGGATACATCAGTTTGAATGCATTTGAACCAACCTCTTTATGTATCATGAAGGGCTTTTTCTATAGTGATTCAAAATTTCCATGAGCTTCTTTATGTTAGGATTAAACTTAGACATAAATAACATTTACATGCAAATATAACCAATATCAAAAAATAATAGATCACACAAAAGAGAACACAAGACACCAAGATTTAACGCAGTTCACCCAATCCCTGGGCTACGTCCACCAATAGAAAGTCCAATATTATTATGATCCAGTGATTACAAGCTGATTACAATCTGTAATCCCTTATAGTTCAATATGACCACAAGAACCAATTTTTGCATCACACATTATGAAAAACCCTAACCCTAAGCCTTATTATACAAGCTTTTTGCCACTTACAAAATTAGGGCCATAATAATAGAAAAATAGTAGCTGATGCCTTTTCCAATATAAGTTCATTTTTGGATTTGGGGGTGCTGCCCCTGCTACCCTCAAAAACCCTCGTGGGAGTGTTACCCCTTGACCCCACCTTGTACTGCGACAGGGAGCTACCCCAAAACCCTTGTAGAAATAATATGGGGAGAAAATTATGTTGAATAAACCTCCAAGTCTGATTAGGCTCCACATCACAACAATCTCCCACTTGGAGACTAATCAGGCTCCACAACAATAACCTCCCACTTAGAGACTGATCATAGCACTACTAACCATGTAGCTCCCATTGGAATATCAAACCACCCTGGACTTTGTTGTTCTTTTATTTTGTTTAGTCTAGAAGACCAATTGAAGCTAAATAGGATTTTAGCTTCTCCCTTGTCACTACCTTTGTAAACATATTTTCTTGATTTTCATCTATATGTATCTTGTTCAACTTTAACTTTCCATCATCCAAAACTGACCGAATGTAATGGTACCACAACTGAATGTGTTTTTTCTTTGAATACAGAGTTGAATTCTTTGCAAGATGAATGATACTCTAACTATTTGTAAATAAATAATTATCCTTTTGAGGGTGTCCCATTTCTTCCAAGAAGAACTAAAGCCAAATCATCTCCTTGGCTACCTCTATAGCAACAACATACTCTACCTCTGTAGTGGATAAAGCATTAACCTTTTGTAACCTAGAAACCCAGCTCATGACTGCCCCACCACCAGTAAATACATAACTTGTACTCCTCCTCCTAATATCAATATCCCCTGCCAAATCTAAGTCAACATATCCCTATAAATCAGTAGTAGAGCCCCCAAAATGTAAACACTTACTGGATGTTCCTCCCAAATATTTGAGAATCCATCTAACTGCATTCCAATGCTTAATTCCTGGATGACTCATATACCTGTTAACGACTCCCACTGCATGTGTAATATCTGGTCTTGTACATACCATAACATACATCAAGCTTCCTACATCTGAAGCATAAGGTACCTTGGACATCTTATCCTCCTCTTGTTATGTCTTGGGACACATCTCCTTAGTCAACTTCAAATGACCAGGTAAAGGTGTGCTAACATTTTAGCATTCTCCATAGAGAAGTGTTGCAACACCTTCACAATATAATTAGCTTGAGATAATGTCAATTTCTTGTTCTTCCTACCTGTGCAAATCTTCATACCAAGGATTTTTTTTACTACCTCCAAATCCTTCATTGCAAATGCATGTGATAATTGGCATTTCAACCACTTAATGTGATCCATGTTAGACCCAGCTACAAGCATATCATCAACATATAAACATAAAATAATGTAGCTATCATCATCAAACCTCTTTAAATAAACACAATGATCTAAATGACACCTCCTATATCCATGCTCATGCTCGATACCATTGTCGAGGTGCTTGCTTCAAGCGATATAAACTTTTCTTCAATCTACACACTAATTTCTCCTTACCTTTGACCTCAAATCCTTATGGTTGTGCCATATAAATATCTTCATCCAAATCACCATAAAGAAAGGTTTTTTTAAAATCAAGCTGCTCCAAATGCAAATCTTTAGTAGCTACAATACTTAAAACAATGTGAATAGAAGTCATTTTAACAACAAGAGAAAATATCTCATCAAAATCAATGCCCTTTTTCTATGCAAATCCTTTTACCTCTAACCTGGCTTTAAATATTTTCTTACCTCCATCCTCTTCTTTTAACTTGTAAACCCATTTATTTTGTAAAGCCCTTTTACCTATAGACAACTTGCATAAATCCCATGTCTTATTTTTTTGGAAAGATTCCATTTCGTCTTTTATTGCAAACTCCCACTAAATCTTTGTATCCTCCCACACAACTTCATCATAACATTTAGGTTCACCAACATTAGTAAGTAAAATAGAGTACAAGGAGGGAGAAAATATTTTCGGAGGTCTACTTAGCCTTGTCGACCATCTAACATTCACTGGGGTGTGTGGTATTTGTTGTTGTAGTTGTTGCGGATCATGAGGAATTTCTAGAACATCAACTTTTGGACTTTCATCCAACACTAGGTAATCATCTTCTTTCTTCTCATGTTGCTGCAACAGATCTTTGTACAACACTTTCTCATTGAATATGATGTCCCTGCTTCTCAAAATTTTATAATTTTCAAAATTCTGAAGCCTATAACGAGATTCATTAATGCCATATCCAACAAATATACATTTCTTTGACTTAGCTTCCAGCTTGGTTCTATTTTCAAAATCTATATGAGCAAATGCTTCATAACTGAAGGTTTTGAGAAAAGCATAACTCACCTTCTTATTAGTCCATGCTTCCTCTGGAATACTATAGCCCAAATGAATAGAGGGGCCTATATTAATCAAATATACAACAATATTGATAGCCTCCACCCACATGTTTAAGGGTAACCTTGCATGCAACCTCATGCTTCTTGCATGCTCCATTATAGTCCTGTTCATCTGTTCAGCCACTCCATTTTCCTGTGGGGTCCTTGGAAAAATTTTCTATCTACAAGTACCATTAGAAAAGCAATAATATTCAAATTCATGACTGCAATACTCACCACCATTATCAAATCTAAGACATTTTAATTTCTTTCTAGTCTCATTTTCAACTAAGCATTTCTATTTCTTAAAAGTTTTAAAGACATCAAATTTCTATCTAGGGAAACAAACCCATAATTTTCTAGTTGCATCATCAATAAATGTAACATAATAATGAGAGGCACCAAGGGAAGATACCTCGACTGGTCCCCATACATTTGTATGCACAAGCTCTAATTTCTCACTTTTCTTTTCCTTCCTAGTCTTCACAAAACTCACTCTCTTTTGCTTTCCATACACACAACTTTCATAGAAATCCATATTGACACAGTTCAAACTTGGTAAAACTTGCTTTGAATGAAGTCCTTTCATAACTTTCTCACTTATGTGCCCAAGTCTATTGTGCCACAACACTATATCAGATCTATAGCATCTATTTGTCTCCCTACTCAACTGCAACAACTATTCCTAAACATTCAACTTTCTTTGAAATAATCAAAGTAGAAGGAATAATATCTTTACAACAACAACTTGCATCCTTGACTCAAAAAAATTTTAGTATCCCTATATGTGACATGGGAAGTCCTTTGTCTAAAGATATCATTCGTACTCTCGATCCTCAACAAGCCAATATGCCTTGTCTTGAGAATGACAATGGTAAGGGAGACCTTGTTCATCATGTCAAAACATTTCAAGTCCTTTGTAGTGATTATGCTTTGGACCATAGGATTTTAGCTAAGTTGTTTGCTACTTTCACTACAAGGCCTTATAATGGCTTTGTTCCTTGCCTCCTTATTCTACTGATTCATTTCCACAACCTGCCAATGCTTTTATTCAACAAATTCAAAACAACATTGGCCCACAAGTGTCTTTGACTGATTTGATGCATTGTAAACAAAGTTCTAAGGAAAAATTGATTGAATTTATTGGTAGATTTAAGCATTTACATGTTCAGATTTCCTATCCTATTCTTGATATTGATATTCAATGTATGTTTATTTCAAATTTACAAAAGGATATTAGAGATATGATTCTTCTCACAAAATTTACCTCTTTTCAACAACTTTGTGCAATACTTCATCATTATCAATTAAAAGTGAGTCAATTTGAGAGAAACACTCCAATGGCTCTTGTTTCTCTTGATAAAAGTGATGCTACTCCTAATCCAAATAAATTTCAAAAATTCAACAACTATGTCAAGATAAACAAACAAGCAAGTGTAGTTGTTGATCAAGTTGTTGTTACATCTCACAATGCCACTTCTACATCCACTTCTTTTCTATTAAATCATATATTTACTCCTCTTTCTAAATCTTTAAATTCTATTATAAATAGGTTTTTATTTGCTAATATGATTACTTTACCTCTTATTCGACCTCTTTTACCTACTACAATTGCATCTAAATCTTTTGATTCTAAAGCTTTTTGTCAATATCATCATTAGAATGGTCATGATACCAAGAAATGTTGTTCTTTAAAACATAAGGGTCAAGATTTAATCAACTCTAATGCCTTATCTGTTAATAATTTTGATGGTAGTGGGAATAAATCTATTTTCCCTCCTAATCAAAATCTTCAAATCTATACAAATCCTATACCTACACATGATACTAATACCATTGCTCAACCATCTTCTATGGATATTGTGTATGATTCAAAGATGGATGATCTTAATCACATTGTTAATTAAGTGTAGAATGTTGTTCAATCTGTATCTCCAACTCAACCTCAGCTTCAATCTCAAGTTCAATCTCAACCTCAACCAAAACCTAAGCCTAAATTGAAGACTCAACCTAAACCTCGACAACAACCTAAGAATAAAATATCTCATGAAATTTTGATTACCTTTGATTATTCTGAGACTATTAAAGCTCCTGATGGTCCCCTTTATATTCATGCTAGGATTTCTCACTTACCTACTCGTGGCTTTCTTGTTGATCCTACATCCTTAGTCAATGTAATTACTAAAGAAAATATTTTTATGAAAAGATTACAACATGATTCTTATGATACATCTAATGTGTGGATTCAAACTTGTAATGGTTTTCTTTATCCATCATTTGGTTCTATTAATTTTCTAGTTATACTTTGTGGTAAAATTGTGAACACTTTCTTTGTTGTTGTTCCTAGTTCTGATTAGTTTCAAGTTAAGTTTGGTTTGCCATGATTAAATGACATGCATGTTGTTGCTTCACTTATTCATAAATGTCTTAAATTTTCTCATGATGAATAAGTGAAGATGATTAATCATAGTTTATATCACCCTTCTAGGCCTAGGGATTGTGCTACACTTGGCTTCTTTTGGCCTCCATTACCTAATTCATGTCCTTCTTGACATGATCATCTTTTTCACTCATATCAAGCCTATAAGCATCATAAGATTCTCAAGTTAAGCTTACATCATATGGATCTTAATCATGGTCTTTTGCCTACACCTTCCATACCTTCTTTATCTATGGCTTCTACATCTATTAATAAAGCTCCTCCTATTGCTTGTTCATCTGCTGATAATCCTATTAATCCTCCTATAGAACTTGTGAAGGATCTAGTAATAGCTCCTCCTAGTTCTCAACATATTTCAAACAAGACAAAATGTAATCGATCTACTAATGAGCATCGTAAGAAGCATCATGCTCAAGCTAAAGCTTGTAATTCTAGTTTTCAAAAATCTTTACCTTCTTTGGATACAACTATGCATGATGTGTTAGAAGAAGTTGTTGGTAATAATGATTTTAAGATGCATGATTCTGATGATTCCATTTGTATCTTAGATCCTATTTTTATTAATTTAGAAAAGAAGATACTCTTGATAATAGTGATGATGTTAATGATGAATATGAAACTATTTCCATGACATTGATTTAGCTAATATCCTTTCATCACAATTGAAACTTACACTTATTATCAAACATTGTGATTCTAAAGAGAATCCTTGTTTGGAATTGACTATTGTTCCTACTATGTTGGATATAGTCCCTCTTGTAAGTTACCCACCTTCCCTAAATGATATAGAATCAGATAGGGAGAGTAGGTGGTACGCTTGATTGGCTTGTCCTTTATGGTAACTTCATTGTGTGTTTGTTTCTTGTATTGTGCTTCTCCTATGATGTGTTTGCTAAATGTTGTTAGATTTTTTTATACGATCGTTGTTGCTCTGATGGTGCAAGATGATAAAAGAATCTAACTTGTTGTACTATTCCTTTATATGTATCTTTATTCTTCCATACGTCATTTCATGTTATGGTGTGCTTGTGTTATTGTTCATAAATGTTTCCTTATGTAATTTGCTTGGTTCTACAACTTGGTAGCACTGATTCTTTTTGGTCTCTAGGTCATGGTCTAAAAAGATTCTTCTTCGTATCTCTTATGTGATCTTTCCTCCTTTGTGATTGTAGTTCTACTTTCTTTAGGGAATGATTTCAATTCATTTGCAATAATATCATATATATATTATCTTATGATCATACTGACCCCACAATAGGTAGATCCCTTTTGTGTTCTCTATATGTTTATGTGGTATTTCCCTTGATTTGTCTTCATCTGGGGGGATTTCATAGTGGAAACATAATTAGTGGAGTTGTTTATAATTTTGTTAAAGCCATTGCTCTTGTTAAAGTGTTAGCAATGACTTTAATGTGGGGTCATATTCTTTGCTCACTTATTGTACACATGTAATTTTTGATATACATATATTTTATTTTTATTTTTGAAGATACCTTTTCTCCCTTTTTGGATTAGTGAACAATCCTTAGAGCATGGATTTATATTTTAGGATCTCTTGATCCCTCCAATTTCAAAATTATTGATCCCTTAAGGTTGAAGGTGTCCTTAAGATTGGATCTCTTTTTGGTTTTACTTTTATGGAATATAATATTCTCGAGGGTGGATCCTTGATGGGTTGACTAGTGAGTAGCCACATTCACTAGGCAGTTCAATTCCATCTTTCTAGCTGCACTATTTCCTTGTGTTGTTCACAATGGGACATAAGTTTTCATTGGGCAAGATAGCCACACTCTCTTTCTCTTTTTTTTTTTTTCTAGAGATGTCTCTCATATATTGATCTTGGAGTTGACAAAGACTTGAGTCTCTAGGGGCTTGAGGATCCCTTTGTCCCTTTGATTTTAATAAGATTATCTTTTCATTATGATCTCCTTTAGCAAGAGTATGCATCAAGTCCATACTCTTGCTAAATTGGGGGCTTAATGTATCATCTTAAAATGGAAGCACTTCCATGTTAAGAGTGTTTATCCCTTTGAGTAAGTGGTCTAGGGTCATGTCAAGAACATTGAATAAGTCTTTGCATGGATCTAGCTATTCCCCCTTGTTCTACTTCTCTTTCCCTATTTCCAGCTTCTATCTGACAACTTTATCTAAGAAGATGAAGACATTGACTTTCTTAGTCAATGAAAACCTAAAGGGTCAATGTCAACCTCGACCTTGGTCTAAGTCTAGGATGACCTCAACCTTGACCTAGGGTAGGGTCAACCTTGACCCTAACCTAAGGTCAAAATTTCAAGTTCTGAAGGTTTCAAGATGTTGGGCTTTGGAAAGTTTCATTTTCCCACTTTTAGGTTGGTTGTTTTGGGTTTTCAAATGGTACACTCTTAAATTTCTTTTAATCTAGGTCCATTTCTAGTGGTTAAGGTTAATTGGGATTTAATTCTCCAATGTCGACCTCTCTAGAAGTTTCTGCTCTAGATCACTATATAAGGAAGGAAGCCTTCTTCTCTCATTTTTAGATCCACTATCTATGAGCTAAGTTATTATCTACTTTCATAATGAGACATCATATCAGATGATCCATTATGCAGCATTCAAGTATTCAAGCATTAAAGCGTCCAATTCATCAAGGAGTCCCATTGCTAGCCTTTGAAGGATTTAATCTCTATGGAGCCCTCTTGTTGAAGATTTCTCCATTCAGATTCATTCTAGCCTCTTCCTATGCTAAGATCTATTAAAGATCTAATGATATTGATTTGAGACATCCTACGTGCATTTCTACATTCATTTGGAGCATCCATTCTTGTGGATTCAAGGATTTGAATCCTCTACAAGGATTTTAACATAAGCAAGGTGAATAGTTCCATTTACTTTGTTTATTCATATTGCAATTTCAATTACATTTCAAGGTTGATTCCAAACTGGGGTTTGACCAAGGCAAACCCCCCATCCAAACTAAAAAACCATTTTTCTTGTAGGTACAGATATAGGATGACAAATTGAAGTACAAATTTGGATACCCTTTTCGGTGAACTTCTGAGATCTGTGAACAGAATTTTTGTTAGAGAAATGTAGGTCAAGGTCACCTTTTTGAGGTAAGATTATGTGCCAAGGTAAGAATGTTCCTCACTATATGGGTCAAGGTCGACCTACCCTCGAAAGGACAAAAGTTTTTTGGGTTTTCTCTATCTCAACATTTCTAGTTGGAGTAGGTTGTAGAATCTCCCAAAACTATATATAAACATTAGAAATCATCATTTTCCAAGTTTTCCCTACTTTGAGGTTAGTATTTTTCTTCTATTCATTCAAGATTTCAAGTACATACTTTCTATAATAGATTATAGGATTCACTCTTTTCTTCTTATTCTCTAGCATTTGATTCATTGGTGCATTGATTACTTCTTTGTAATTAATGCATTTGGATCTTTCCTTTCTATTCATTTTCGCAAATACTCCCCTCTCCTCTTTTTATTCTTTAACAATGCATTTAACATTCCACACTATTCATTTGTACTTTTGAATTGAAATTAAATAAGTAACATAGATCTAGAAATGCTTGAAATTAGACAAGATAAGATACATACCTCATGATGGAATTAATTGGAAATATCTATTTTCTAATGTTTGTGCACAATTTCAGGGAATTTTGCAACCTACTTTGGACTGGAAATGCTGAGATGGAGAAAACCCAGAAAATTTTTGTCTTTTTGGAAGTAGATCAACTTTGACCCAGATAGTGGGGCACAATCTTACCCCTCACTTAAAGTCATCCTTGACCCAAAAGCTAACCTTGACCTTCATTGCTTCAACAAAATTTTTGTTCATGTATCTCGAAAGTTCACCAAAAAGGGTATCCAAATCTATATTTCAATTCTCAAAACAATGATTGTACATATCTAGAAATGGTGTTTTGGGGTGGCTATATAGGGTTTTACCTTTGTCAAACCCCCATTTTGGTGATCTCCACCTCCACGAATAGCTGGTTGTAATAGAATATGTGTGTGTATTGAATGTGTAATGCCAATATCCAATCCTCTAGATTGAAACCCTAGCATGAATATGTATGAGAAAGGAATGCATAGATTTGAATAAGATAAGAAAGCATACCAAGACCCCAAGGCTAAAGTACCCATACCAAACTCATAATCCATAATTGGTACCCCATGATTGTATCTTTGAATGCTTGAATATTGATAATGGTGGATCAAGGAAGATAAGATCTCTCTTGCTCCTAATAGATGTTCAAAATAGTGTGTTCACAAAAAATGCTTGATATAAATGATGGATTGATCTTCTGTATCATCCTCTTAAAATCTTGCATCTTCATTTCGCTATTGCTTGTGTGCTTCTCATGACATCTTGTTCGTAAATGAATGCAAATGAGATTCTTTATATAGTGGCTTCAAGGTGAGGCTCCTAGAGTAATGTGAGGACCTAATCACAATAATCAACCAAGGAGGGAAAATAAATAAATGAATCTCAAATTGAAATCCTTTCGCATTTGGATCCGAAAGCTCAACATTGATTTTGGGGCCCTCCGAGACCAAAATTTGAAAAGTGGGATCAAATCTCAAAGGAGGTCAAGGATGCCCTCAACCCTGACCTAGGTTGGGGCTGGCCAGAATAGAAAACATGAGGTCTCGAGGATGCCCAAAGACCTAGAAATGATATCAGGATAGGGAAAAGTTATAAAAATAGACACAAAATCCTATGATGAATATGATGAAGGATAGGAGGACCTATACCTAAGTCCTACCTATAAAATAGAGCCACAGAAGAGGGAAATTAAGGATAATCCTTGATATCCTAACCCTAATTTTACCTAGAATGAAATAATCAATTGCAAAATACATCCTAAATGCAAGTGTATCATGATAAATGCACTAAAAGAGGGTCCTAAACCTATCAAGATGGAAGTGATTCCATTTTGAGATGATACTTTGGAAAGTAAAGGAATAGAAAACAACAAACTCACCTCAAGAAGTGACTGTGCGATAGCCAGACACTATCTCAGAAGCTCCATGGGTCGCTTGAAGTTCTCTCCTTGGCATCTTGCTTCCTCTTTTCAAATTTGAAAATGGTAAGAGTGAGTAAGTATGATTTCTTTTTTCCTTATTTATAGCTAAAATTAGGGTTTCATTTAGTGTTTACTCATGATAAGCTTGGATTCCCCTTTTTATGCATTTAGATAAACATTCACACTTTTGATCATATCTTGAGCTCGATAACTCCATTTTCAGTGCCATTAGTGGCATTAGAATCATGATTCAGATACCTAACTCCTTGAATTAGTTTTGGAAGTTTAGGAATCCTTCTAATTGGTTTGGGAAAGAAGTTGTCAACAAACTGCACATCTAGTATATAGAGTTATCCTTATCACCCTATTTCACCCTTCAGAAGTAGAAAGCCGATACAAGGGGGGCATAAGGGGCTTTATTCACTTCTCAAGTGTCATTTAGTAATATTTAGGTGATTTATGAATTTTCATTAACCTTTTGTGTCGCAACTTCTAATAGTTTTTTGCAGGATCTCTACATTGAGGACTTGGCTATATCCTTTTTATTTACTATGATACTTTCTTACTTTAGCTTGCATATTCATGTAGTGTCATATCTAAGATAAAGTGGGGGATACATGTATCATATTTAAAAGGAATCACTTCCATATTGATAGGTTTATCACCCTCTTTTAGTGCATTTATCATGATAGACTTGCATTTATGATGCATTTTGCACTTGATTCTTTCATTCTAGGTGAAATTAGGGTTAGGATCTCAAGGATTCTCCTTAGTTGTTGGAATATTCAAATATGGAAAGAGTAATTATGAGAGGTGGGGGGGGGGGGGGGGGGGGGGGGGTGAATCATAAGTATATAAATTCAGCCAATAAAATTTTAACTAAAAATAAGTTGCATGCATGTAAATACATCAAATAAACATGAAACAAAACACATGCATCAATAACTCATAACATTGGAATTTGGTAACCCAAAAACCCTCCATGAATAAGAAGGTAAAACTGGGGTGGGGATGATACCCACAAAAATTACTGCAGCAATATTGTTCAACCACTTCTTTTGGTTTGCCCTATTAAAGGCCTACCCTGTTAAAGGCTTTACACGTTAGAGGATTTTCAAACACTTAACATGAAGTGTCACCTGGTTAAAGGATTTAAATCACCTAATCAAAAGGTTCTTACAAAATAGCTGTAAAGCTAACCTATCACCATAGGATTTTTATTCTAATACAATTGCTAGAGAGTATTAGATACAATAAACTTGATAGATTACAATCCTTGATTGCTAAATGCAGGCTCCTTTTCTGCCTTCTCCTAATCTTGATCCTTTGTGATCTGATAACTCTTGCTTCTGAAAATAGATTTGCTTATGCACCCTTGTATGTCCTCCAATATATCTCATCTCTCTCTTTTACAGTGAAATTTCATCTTCCTTATAAAGACTTCAAAGACTCATGGTTTGTTTTGGATCTACGATCCATATTGATTCTCAATTTCCCGCTCAATACTTATCTTTTGCTGATTGGTTGCATGCCTTTGCATTTTTCTTATTGGCTGCATGCAAATTACATAGAAAAAATAAAAGTTTCGATCTCATCATTAATTCTTTCAAGATTTACCTTTTGTCGGCTACTAAAACTGTTTGCATCATAGTTTGTGCAATTCTAAACTTTTATGTTGTTCTACTAAGTTACTCAGCTCCTGAAGTATTTCTGATACTCGGCACATTTTGTTTCCTGGATAGCTCAACAAAATTGTATCACTCGGCATATGTTGCACTTGGCACTTGTTATCACTCGGCACCTGTTGCACTCGGCACTTGTTATCACTCAGCACCTGTTACACTTGGCACTTGTTATCACTCGGCAGTTGTTGCACTCAGCACTTGTTATCACTCAACACCTGTTGCAGTCGACACTTGTTATCACTCGACACCTATTGTACTCGGCACTTACTTTTGATCTTGGTTAAGTGTATTGACACTCAGTTGTCAAATTTATTCTTTAAGCTAAAATTAGGTTCCCTCTTCTATGACTGTATTTTCTAGGTAGGACTTATTTATAGGTACTCCTAGACTTCATCATATTAATCATAGGATTTTGTGTCTATTTTTGACACTTTACCCTATTTTGATATCATTTCTAGGTCTTTGGGCATCCCCATGACCTCTTGTTTTCTATTTTGGTTGGATTTGGACCCCTAGGTCTAGGTCAACATCAACCCTGACCTAGGTCATGGTCAAGGTCAGCCCTGACATAGGTTAGGGTCGAGGTCATCCTTGAACTCCTTCAGGATTTGATCCCCCTTTTCAAATTTTGGTCCTAGTGGGTCTCGAAATCAATGTCGAGCTTTTAGATCTAAATGTAGAAGGATTTTAATTCGAGATTCATTTATTTCTTTTCCCTCCTTAGTTTTTTATTGTGATTGGACCATAATTCAAGGTGAAATTTGAATTATGGGTCCTCACATTACTCTAGAAGCCTCACCTTGAAACCTCTATATAAAGACTCTCATTTGTTGGAAATAATTGATTAATTGTGTATGGTCTTTGATGTTACACAAAATGTCATATAATTGCCAATCAATGTATGCCAAGCTCACTCAGGCATTGAAGATAGTTTTTTGTGTCTACTAAGCATTCTAGACTTTTCCTAGTTTAGAAGATAGTGTCTCCTGAGTTCACTCGAGTAACAAAGGAAAGTTTGCAAAAATTGAGTGTTAACCAAGCTCACTCAGTTAATGAAGGAAATCTTGAATGGAACTAGTGTTAATCAAGCTCACTTGGTTACCAAAGGAATTTTGTGAATATGCACTGTTAACTGAGTTCACTTGATTAACACAGGAAAATCACTTTGACTTAGTATCTACCGAGCAGGGTTGGCTAACGAAGGATTTTCTTGTTTTGGCATATTGAGTTCAATTGAATTGTCTGTTGGTTCTAGCTGAATTAGAAGATGAATATTAATGATTTTAAGATGTATTCAAGAGGACTTGAAAATATGTAAGATATAAATATAAGTTCAATTTTAGGATTAGTAGCAATAGCATAAGTGGAACATATTTGAAGATTTGATGATGCTAAGAGGAAGAGAATTAGAAGGATAAGCAGAATATCTTTGTTGAGATGCAAAGATACATTCGATCAGAAAGGATCAAGTATATAAGCCAAAATTGAGATCTATAATCAAAAATTCATTTGCATTAGAAATCAAGTCATCTCATTGTTACTCTCTAACCATTGTAGCAATGATCTAAATCTCTTAACAAAGTTGGCTTAACAGTTATTTGTAAATCCTCTAACAAGGTGACATTTCTATTGAATTGTCTAAAGACCTCTAACAAGGCCACTCCTAATAGGGTGATTAAATCCTCTAACAGTGTCACACCTAATAATGTTCTTTGTAACTTTTAATAGGGTTGGCTCCTAATAGGGTTCACTTCAAAAGAGTGAAAATTAGTAACTAGTTGCAATTGGTGGTTTTCCCAAATTGAGTTTTCACGTTAAATCTTGGTGTCAACTATGTTCATGCCATTTCTCTTGTGTGTTTGCAATTAATTTAAGTAAGATTAACCAAAGATAATATCTTGAAGATTTTCATGCTAAAGCATTTGCCAAGCTATTTCAATGTTTACCAAGTTACATCATTTTCTTGTATGTTTACCGAGTTACAACAGAGTTTGGTTTTTATTTGTACTGACATCTATGAGATCTAAGATTTATTTTGGTGGTAACTAATTCACCCCTCCCCTCTCAGTTACTCCTCTTATATTTCCAACAATTGGTATCAAAGCTTTTGGTGCTTGTAGAGAAGGTTTTAAGGACCAAAGCTAAAGATCAGGATGTCTTATATAAGAGAGATTCCCAAGTTGAACTGAGACAACTTTGTAGCCTGGCAAGGACTTATGAGGTTACATTTGGAAACTATCAATGATTTATGTTGTAAATATCTTGATAGTGAATACAAAAATCCTACTGGAACATTATTAGTTGAAGATATTTTTGAAAAGAAAAATCATAACATCAAGATGATCGACATTGATTCTGCTCTTAATTACGTTGAATTTGGTGAATTCAAAAGTTGCACTACAGCTTATGATATGGGGATCAAACTAAAAGATATCTATGGAGGAGATGAAAATGTAAGAAGAGTTAAATCAAAAAGTCTCAGAGGACAATTTGATCAGATAAAGATGAGAGAAGATGAAAACATTGCAAAATATGTTGAAAGAATCAAAGCTAGTGTGAGCACAATCAAAGTATCTCAAGGAGACATTGATGACAAAATAGTTTTAAGCAAGGTACTAAGAACCCTTCTTCCTATCTATGCAATTAGAGTGTCTACTATTCAAGAAATGAGATGTGATTCAAATAGGAAAATAACCTTGGATGCTCTAGTTGGAAGATTGACAGCTTTTGAGTTGGATAACTATGATAACTATGTCCCTAGTTCCAAAGGTATTGAGTCTACATTTGAAGCCAAGCTTTCACTCAAAAAAAAAGGAAATCAAAGACTAGTCAATCTGAAAGTGAAGAAGAAGAAGAAAGTTCATACATTGATCTTGAAGCTGTTAAAGCCCTACTTGCAAGGAAATATTCAAAAGGCAAAGGAAAGTACAAAGCTAAGATTCCTCTAATCTATTTTTATTGTGAAGAAGTTGGTCACATTGTTGCAAGGTGCCCAAACAGAGAAAACAAGGATGCCAAGAAAAGAAATAAGTATAAAGGCAAGAAGGAATTCAAAAAATACAAGGACCACAAGGATGAAGGTAAGAAATATTATTTTATGGCTAAATATTTTGATAACATTGAAGATGAAATGGTATATATTATTGTAAAAGATGAATCTAATGATGAAGGAGATAACATGACACTTATCTCTAATGTTAGTAAAAATGATACATGGATTATTGATAGTGGCTGCACACATCATATGACTAGAGACAAAAAAAAGTTTGAGCACATGGAACATTATGATGATGGTAGTGTGATATTTGGAAACAATGAACCTTATTTCATAAAGAGAAAAGGGTGTATCTCATTAACCAATGAACTTAGATGTGACAATGCTTATCGGGTTAAAAGACTAAAGCATAATCTATTGAGTTTGCCATAGTTGGATAACATTGGATTCAAAGTAGAATTTATGAATGGGAAGGCCACACTATTGGATGGAAAAGGAAATCTGGTTGGATCTGGCAAATAAACAAAAGTTAATCTATTCTATCTAGATATTAGAGAAAGTTCATATTTTATTGCTCAAGTAGAATAAAGCTAGTTATGGCACAAAAGATTATGTCATGTGAACTTTGATAACTTGGTCGAGATAAGAAAAAATAGAAGAGTAAGAGGTAGTCCTAGATTAAGGAAACTTGATATGGGTCAATACAAAATTTGTCAAATTGGTAAGATGGCAAAAACTAGTTTCAAAAGCAAGAACTATCATTCTGAAGAAGTTTTAGAGCTTGTAGATACAAATTTATGTAGACCTATTGGAATAGAGAGTTATAGTGGAGATAAGTCTTTTATTCTTTTTGTTGATGATTATTATAGAATGATGACTGTAATGTATATAAAAGAAAAATTTGAAGCTTTTCCAAAATTTAAGTGGTATCTGGCAAGAGTAGAAAAAGAAATTGGATATAAGCTTTACAATAATGATGATTCAAAAGAGGTAGATTAGACCACATATAGATCAATGGTTGGAAAATTGCAGTATGTAGTGCATACAACACCTGATATTGCATTAGCAGTCGACATGGTGGGAAGATTCTCAACAAATCTCAAAGAAAATCACATGATGGTAATCAAAAGAATCATGAGATATCTAAAAGGTACTGAATACTATGATTTATGGTACAAAAAAAGAGGCAATTTGGATTTAAATGTATTCATAGATGCTAATTAGGTGGGAAGTATTGATGATAGAAAAAAAAACTAGTGGTGGAGCATTCTTTCTTGATAAAATAATAGTGTCTTGGATAGGCAAGAAATAAAATTGCATTTCTCAGTCCACAATAGAGGCAGAATATGTGGCATCAACAGTTAATTGTTCTAATGTTGTTTGGTTCAAACAATTGTTAGTAGGTATGAAGATAGAAATCAAGGATCCAGTGGTTATATACTGTGATAACACCAATGCACTCAACATATCAATGAATTGAGTGATGCATGCCAAAACAAAACACATTGCTATAAAATATCATTTTTTGAAAGAATTGGTATAGGATAAAGATATAAGATTGGAATATGTGAACACTAATGAACAAATTGTAGACATATTCACTAAGCCATTACCTAAGGATGCATTTTTGTATCTAAGAGGTAAGCTAGGGGTCATTCCCCTATTTGAAACTCAACCCTATTTGAAACTCACTAAATGAAGTTTGGTGATGCATCAATCAGAGCATGATGAAGATCAATTAGTTGATGCAGAATTGACAAAGGCATATTGCAAATGAATTAGTACATAAGGTATATTAATATATATTGAATATTGTCATTGGCATGATATGTCAAAGAAGGAGAATTTTTTCATCATATCTCATAGAAATTTTATCACTTCAAGAGATGACAAAGAGGGAAATATCAAAGGAAAAAGTTTGCTAACAAAGGGAGAAACTGAAGGCATAGGGAGTTCACACTGATAGAGGGAGTTGTTATGGATAAGAATTAGAATGAAACTAAGGATATTTTCATTACTTTATTTTTTCTCTAAAATTTCATTGCATTATGACATATTGTGTTTCCATCAATTCCAAAGAGGGAGATTGTTGGAAACAATTGATTAATTGTGTATTGTCTTTGATGTTACATAAAATGTCATATCATTGCCATTCAACTTATGCCGAGCTCACTTGGGCATTGAAGATAGTTTTTTTGTGTCTATCAAGCATTCCAGAGTTTGCCTAGTTTAGAAGATAGCATCTACCGAGTTCATTCATTCTATTGTGTTTCCATCAATTCCAAAGAGGGAGATTGTTGGAAACAATTGATTAATTGTGTATTGTCTTTGATGTTACATAAAATGTCATATCATTGCCATTCAACTTATGCCGAGCTCACTTGGGCATTGAAGATAGTTTTTTTGTGTCTATCAAGCATTCCAGAGTTTGCCTAGTTTAGAAGATAGCATCTACCGAGTTCATTCAAATGAAAAAGGAAAGTTTGTGGAAATTGAGTGTTAACTAAGCTCACTCGGTTAACAAAGGAAATGTTGGATGGAACTAGTGTTAACTAAACTCACTTGATTACCAAAGAAATTTTGGGAATATGTAGTGTTAACCTAGTTTAGTTGGTTAACACAAGAAAATCACTTTGAGTTAGTATCTATCGAGCTGGGTCAGCTAACAAAAGATTTTTTTGTTTTGGCATATTGAGTTCAATTGAATTGTTTGTTGGTTCTAGCTAACTAAGAAGATGAATATTAATTATTCTAAGATGTATTCAAGTTGACTTGACAATATTTAAGATATAAAAATAAGGTCAAGTTGAGGATTAGCAGTAATAACATAGGTGGAACATATTTGAAGATTTGATGATGCTAAGAGGAAGCGAATTACAAGGATAAGCATAATATCCTTGTTGAGATGCAAAGATACATTCAATCAGGAAGGATCAAGTATACAACCTAGAATTGAGATCTATAATCAACAATTCAATTGTATCAAAAATCAGGTAATCTCAGTGTTACTCTCTAGCCATTGTAACAGTGATCTAAATCTCTTAACAGAGTTGGCTTAACAACTATTTTTAAATCCTCTAACAAAGTGGCATTTCTATTGAATTTTCTAAAGACCTCTAACAAGGCCACTCCTAACAGGGTGATTAAATCTTCTAATAGAGTCACACCTAAAAATGTGTTTTGTAACCTTTAACAAGGTTAGCTTCTAACAGGGCTCACTTCAGAAAAGTGAAAATTAGTAACTAGTTGCAATTGGTGGTTTTTCCCAAATTGGATTTTCATGTTAAATCTCAGTGTAAACTGTGTTCATGTTATTTCTCGTATGTGTTTGCAACTAAGTTAAGTAAGATTAACCATAGATAATATCTTGAAGATTTTCATGTTAAAGCATTTGTTGAGCTATTTCAGTGTTTACCGAGTTATAATATTTTTATTGTATATTTATCGAGTTACAACAGAGTTTAGATTTTATTTGTATTGACATCTAAGGGATTTGAGATTTATTTTAGTGGTAACTGATTCACCCCTCTCCTGTCAGTTACTCCTCTTATATTTCCAACATCATTTGCATTCATTTACGAATAAGAGATCACAAGAAGCACACAAGCAATAGAGAAATGAAGATGCAAGATTGCAAGAGGATGATATAGAAGTTCAATCCATCATTGATATCAAGCATTTTTGTGAACATCTATTGGGAGCAAGAGAGATTCTATCTTCCTTGATCCACCATTATCAATATTCAAGCATTCAAAGATACAAGCATGTGGCAGCAATTACAAATTATGAGTTTGGTAATGGTACTTTATCCTTAAGTGCTTGTTACCCTTTCTTATCTTATTCAAATCTATGGATTCATTTCTTATACATATTCATGCTAGGGTTTCAATCTAGAGGATTAGATCTTGACATTACACATTCAATACATACACATAATCTATTGCAACTAGCTATTTGTGGAGGTGGATTTTACTAAAGAGAGGGTTTGACTAAGAAAAAACCCTATATAGCCACCCCAAAACACCATTATATATATATATATATATATATCTATATATATATATATATATATATATATATATATATATATATATATATATATATATATATATATATATATATATATATATATATATATATATAGTTGCTATTTCAAGAATCAAAGTATAGAGTTGGATACCCCTTTCGGTGAACTTTTGGGATATGCAAACAAAATTTATGTCGAAGCAGTGTAGGTCAAGGTTGACTTTTGGGTCAAGGATGACTTTTAGTGAGGGGTAATATTTTGCCCCATTATTTGGGTCAAAGTTGAACTGCTTCTAAAAAGACAAAAGTTTTCTAGGTTTTCTCTATCTTGGCATTTCAGTCCGAAGAAGGTTGTAGAATTCCTCGAAACTATGCACAGACATAAAAAAAAAAGGTATTTCTAGATTAGTTCCATCATGAGACATGTATCTTATCTTGTCTAATTTCAAACATTTTCAAATATACATTACTTATTCAATTTCAATTCAAAAGTACAAATGAGTAGTGTGGAATGCTAGATGCATTGTTAAAGCTCTCTATTTTATCCTATTCATAGGGTGTCCCTTGTAATATGGTTTTTTTTTTTTAAATTACATGCTAAATCATGGAAGGTAACACACATAAGTTGCTAAATCCTGAAGAGACACACATTTTTCAAATTTTTTAATATGCTAAATCCTTTGAAGGTACTGCACATAAGTTGCTAAATCTTGAAGAGATCTGCATTTTCAATATGCTAAATCTTCTGAAGGTGACACACATAAGTTGCTAAATCCTGAGGAGACACACATTTCATAGTCATAGTGATAGAAGGAGGATCTATGAGTATTCTAGAAGCCATCAAAAGACACGTTATAGTTACAAGCATAGTTTATGGGTGAACTATCAGGTTTGGCCACCTGTTTGGCTCTCCCTCTCCCTTGGTGATTCATGGTAAGGTGGCTATCTTACTGGGTGAGCTAATCGCTTCTTCCTTTCTCTCTTTTCACTTTCATGCTAGTAGGACTAGATTGTGAAGCTATGTTATTTATAATGTTTCTCTTGTTTTTCTTATGTAATCATTTATGCTTTTATCATAGCTTTCCAAATATGATATTAGTATATGAAGCACTTCTTGGAAAGGTTTCTTGTGCTAGTTAATTTGGGTTTTTTTTAGTACTAACCTCTCTTTTTGTGTCTTTTAGCTTGGTTTTTATTTTTTTATTTTTTTGCACCCTTGTGTGTGTATGTTGAGTTAGAATCCTTAGCTTGGGAGCTTGTGTCCTTAGCTAAGTGTTATTTTATCTTGTTGTGAATCCACTTGGATCTCTTCTTTCTTTTCCTTTACCAAGAGTTTGCGTTAAATCCATGCTCTTTCTAAAGTGAGGGCTTAATGTATCATCTTAAAATGGAAGAACTTCCATGTTGAGAGCATTTAGCCCTCTGAGTAAGTGGTTTGGGGTCATGTCAAGCACCTTGATTAGGTCTTTGCATGGATCTAGCTATTTTCCCCCTATTTTGCTTCTCTCCCCCTATTTCCAGCCTCTTTCTAACAACTTTCTATGAGAAATTGAAGACTTTGACTTTTTGGGTCAATGACGACCCGAAGGGTCAAGGTCAACCTCAACCCTAACATAGGTCAAGGATGACCTTGACCCTGACCTAGGGTAGAGTCGACTTTGACCCTAAACCTAGGTCCATATTTCAAGTTCTGGAGGTTTTATGATGTTGGGCTTTGAAAAGTTTTATTTTCCTACTTGTGGGTTAGTTGTTTCGAGTTTCAAAATTGTACACTATTAAATTGCATTTAATCTAGGTCCACTTCTAGGGTGAAGGTTAATTGGGATTTAATTCTCCAATGTTGGCCTCTCTAGAATTTTGTGCCTTAGATCACTATATAAGGAAGTCTTCTCCTCTCATTTTCTCTAACCCTAAGAACACACATTAATGGGAAGATATTTCTATTATTTCCATGCAAGAATTATATCAAGAATTTTCAAGGAAGTATTCAAGCATTCAAGCTCTCCATTAAAGATCAAGCATTCAAGAATTCAAGCCTTTGAAGGAATTTGGTTCAAACATTCAAGATTAATCATTCAAACCCTAAATCTAACTATCATGGTGGTGTTGTAATGTCCCCTTTTGTAACTGCTAATATTTATGATTATTTGTTAATATTTTCTTGAGGATACTTGTATTCCATTCTTTAGTTCCATTATTAATTTGCATATCTTATAATCAAGCCCAAGTATGTCATTGTCTCTAGTATTTATTTTGAGAGTGTACATTGATCGTGAATATAAATGCTTGGCTTGTAAAGAATACTCGATCTTGTATCATATTTGCCTTTCCTATCTACACAGATATCTCATGCATCTTATTGTCTTTTGCTTTATTTATTGGAACCCATCATTGTAGTCAATTTCTTCCTACGTCTATACTTATATCTTCCTATAATTTATGCTTCTATATCAATAGTGACCAATAACATTATATATGATATATAATTTGCATTCACTCAATGTTTGTTTTGTTGTATGTTCCACGTAACCATTATTTATACCTTGGTATATTGATGGATAATCTTTTGATTAAGCTCTGCAATTATATAACTTGTTTTTATACTAATAACTGATAATGATTTCGAATGCAAAGATCACATCAACCAATGGCAAGGATCTGCATACAAGATATCTATTGTATATCTTCTAGGACTCAATACTTAGAGAATTTTTTTGGTGAATAGATATGTCTATATACTGAATTATTCCACAATTCATGTAACATCCCTGCCAACTGGACTACCAAATGGTTCAACATACTATAATAAGGGAATCACATATATTCCTCCTTACGTATGGCTTTTATGTGTATGACTATTTTTCTGAAAATAATGGGGATTTGATTGGATATTCTTCAATATACTATTCCTTGCTATGTTGGATGTTGTTTGGGTGTTCTAGGAAGTCATATTCAACTGACCTAATAGTCTATCTTATTTTGCATTATATGCATGGTATGCCATTTGTATGTCATTTTGGAGTCTACATAGATGTATTCCCTTCATATTTGATATGCTCAATGTGGGAGACTTGATTGGTTTATGAGCCTTCTCTCCCTTTCTTGTATTTTGAATATCAAGTACACTTGTCTCACCACATCTAATACCTTTTCTATTCTCATCTACATTGGTGCAGTTGGATTGTATGTTGTTTCATATTATCTTGAAAACTCACTCTTGACTAGAATATATATTTTGATTGCTTATTCAATGCCTTCCCCCTTCTATCGATTGTAGCTATTTTGACCACAAATGACTTTGATGGCTTTATTGTCTATTTGCTCCATGCAGTGTATTTTCTTCTTCTTTCAATGTTTTCTCAATGATAGGATTATGCTTTGATTCTTGTCCTCTTCTAAGATGTTAAATGATGGTCCCTAGCATCTAGATGCATTGTTAAAAATGAAGGTTTTTTTCTCCATGTAACTTCATTTGTCATATGCTCGATGAATGTCCTCTACTACTATCCCCTCCCTCTTTTTTCTTCCCTTTTTCATATATAGGAGCATGATGTGTTACATTGTGTCTCTTAGCCACAACTCTTCTCAAATAAATGGTTATACAATCTTTCAATTAAATGTGTTTTATTTTATATTATTATTATCATATATATGATTTGGTCTATAACGTATTTATGTTTTGTAATTTTAACTTGAGATATACATATAAACTTCAATTTGATATATTTATATATTATGTTATTGTGTAATCTTATGGTGTATTAAATTATTATATATTTGAATATAATATTTGACAAAATTTATTTACATTATAAGAATGTAATAAGAGATCAAATTATAATATATTTATTTATTATGCTAGATATATGTATCATTTTATATCAATCTATTAATTTAGATATTATTTATCTATTAAAGGGGTCATTACAGGTGTGATCTTCCTTCAAGATCCTTTGTTCATATTCTAGATCTATTCATTCTTCTCTCAAGGTGGATTCCAAGCATACAATCATGGAGGTCTTTATTTACATTCATTAATGTTATGTTCAAGCTTTCATATCAATATACTTTTTTATGTTTCAAATACAATTACATATCTATTGACTATCATAGCATTATTGTTAGATTTACTTCTACTACTTGCTAGCATTCTTTATTTCAACTCTATTATTAAGGTTGATTCCAAACCAAGGTTTGACCAAGGAAAACCCCTCATCCAAAAAAAAAAAACATTTTTCTTGTAGGTATTGGTAAAGGACAACAAATTGAAGTGCATATTTTGATACCCTTTTCAGCAAGCTTCCAGGATCCACAAACATATTTTTTGTCAGAGGAGTGCAGGTCAAGGTCAATTTTTTTGGATAATATTGTGCCCCACTATCTGGGTCAAGGTTTACCTACTCTTAGAAGGAAAAAAGTTTTCTAGGTTTTCTCTGTCTTGGCATTTCCAGTTTGAAGCAGGTTGTAGAATTTCCACAAAACTGTATATAGACATTAGAAATAATCATTTTCTAGATTTCCCTACTATGAGGTTATTATTTATCTTCTATTCATTCAAGATTTCAAGTATATAGTTTCTATAGAAAATTATTGGATTTCCTCCTTTCTTCATATTCTTCATTGTTTGATTCATTTGTGCATTGATCACTTTTTTTTTATTAATCAATTTTGATCATTCCTTTTGGGAATTTGGGTAGGATAAGTCCTATATTCTTCCCTCTTTCATCATACCCTATTCATATTTACATCTATCCATATTTATTTTATTCAGATGTAAAACCAAACAACAAGAAGTCTATATGCTATCACTGTAGAAAACCAGGTCATATAACCAATGTGTGTAGGTGCAAGACTAGTAAGTTAGATCTTAAGCCTAAATTCAATGGTAATTGTTTCATTTATAACAAGCATGGACATCAAGCACATGGATGTAGATCAAAGACCAAACTAGATACATCTAGATTTGAAGGTTATTATTACACATGTTAGAAGTATGGTCATAACGCACAAGATTGTAGATCTAATGCAAAACATAGTTGGACACACAAATGGAAAGTTAATGCAACTAGACAAGGAAATACAATAAATTGGGATTATAGTACTTGTTTCAATTCTCAACTATATTGAAAATATGGACATATTGCAGAAAATTGTGCAAGGATACATCTCAGAGGAAGATAAGGAAATTGGAGAAATTTTGGTTAAGTATGTTTTAACTGTCAAAAGGTCAATCACTTAAGAAGAGACTATATGAACTGAGCATTGGTACTCAATAATGAAGAAAACAATGGAAAGGAAAAGGTAATTAATATTGAAGTGAGGACTCATAATAATCAAACCTAGAAAAAGAAAATTGAAGGAGAAAGCATTGAAAAATGGTGAAGTTGTGATCACCCAATCCAATGGATTAGGTGATTCCCCCACCTCAAACTAAATGAAGAGGTATCCATGGAACTATATTTTAAATTTCTAAATCTTACATCAGTTCCTAATGTTGAAAGTGTAAAAATCAAAATTAGCATATTGATAGATTCATAAGGATAGATTTAAAGTGTGAACTCAGTAATGTCTATGGATGCCAAGTTACTAAGTTAGTAATTGCCAAGTATCAACATTGGAGGATGGAAGTGTTAAGAGACCGAGTAAGATTGCTAGTATTGACCAAGCTATATTAACTGAGTTGAAGATGGAAGGAACTATGACTATTGAGTTTTGTAGAGAAGGTCGAGACAATTGTTGTGCACTTGCTATGTGTATGACACATTTATGAGGCCCTAAAATTGTTTTTTTAAATCCTCATAATGAATTTTGAAAACCTTGCATTCGATATTTTAAGATCAAAAAAATTAGAGAAAATTTAGAGTGAAGTTGAGTGACATGTGCAAAGACCTTATAGCATATTGTTGACAATTATGAGTGATTCAAAGGTTGCGTTGACACCAAGTGAAGCATAATCAAATCCAAAACTCAGAAATGACAATAAGTTTGATTGTTGAGAAGGTTGAAGCATCAAAGGTTAGTGATGTGCAATTAATTCATAATAAATCTATTAAACCCCTAAAGTTTAAGGCATATCCAAAGATTTTGATGAAGGGAGACTCCTCTATTCCCCATCATCAATCCCACCTAGGGTTGTAATGATTCATGATGTTAGGTCATGTTATATGTGTAAGATCACTAAAGTAGGTGATTTCAAGCCGAAGAATGCATATGAGAGGTTATGCATTAATGAGAAGTTAAAAGAGGAACTCAAGCATATTCTAGAGGCTAGACTCATGTGTGCCCTATATTTCCAAATGTTTTCAAGGTTGAATGGATAAAATTTATTCTAAGACGAATGTATGAAATAAAGTTGTGGTTGGAGGGTGGACCAATGGATATCACAAAAAAAAAAAAATTCACTGAGTGACTTGTTACCCTACAACAAACAAAGTGAAGACCATTCAATGTCAAAGGAAAGATGTAACTGAAGCTAATACAATGACAGTGTGGAAAAGATGTGGTATGATGATTTCCACTATCAAGGATGTCAAGACTAATTTTGTTGTGAGGGTTATAGCTCACAAATTTTATTAATCAAGCTTGCTAGACAACATCCTACGTGTTGTAGTTGATGTTGCTTGGAAGATTGTGAAGAAAGGTCATGCCTACAACCTAGCTAACCTACAATTACAACAACTAGATGAAAATTTCACGAGCATTAGAAAGGCCATGAATACAATGAGTAAGTTTGGTTTATTGTTAGTTTACATATTCTTTTATGTGAAAAATAATTTTCCTACCAAAGTTAATATAACATGGAGTAATAAGAATCATGTTACCCAATAAATTAATGAGTTTATCAATCAATTGGGAGATAACTTTGAGTCAAATCCAAATTTTTATTTTGAATAATTCAAACAGAAAATAAAGAATAGGTCTAGGATACCTAAGTTATTAGTTGACAAGTATTATGAGAACATTTATTTTTTCTGGTAGACACAAGCATGACCTATATCAAAGCTATCATACCTATGATTGCATGGCTAAAGCCACTCGGTTATGAAATTAACATTGATGAAGGAGTTGTAGCAATCACAACATTTCTTGATGAACTCATAGACAAGGATGCTGAACCATTCGACACATATAAGAATATGGAAGTAAAAATCATGATGGAGACAAAGGTCCTAAGATGTAAAGGAAAAGAAAAGGAATGATAGAAAAAATGGAGAGAGTTTTAGGTGAAGGTGCCAAGTAAGAAGCACCAATGTAAATAACAAAAGGAAAAGGTGAAGATCTATCTAGTGATGATGAGGAAGAAGATGGAGATGGAGAAGAAAAATTTCATGAAGAAGTAGAAGCTAAAGGAAAAGTAAAAGAGATAGTTGTGGCCAAGCCACCAACTAGTAAAGGAAAGAAGACAGATTCAAAGCCTACCCATGATACTCAAAGAAGAACCAGATAGAGAACAAGGGAAACTAGAATTGAAATTGTTGAACCATAGAAGAAAGGAGTGTTCAAAGCCACTAGACTAGCTCAAGGAAAGAGTTTAACAAAGAGAAAAGATACTCAAGAGAACGTTGAGCTGAGAAAACCTATGAAGAAGTCAAGGAGAAGACTTGTAGTTGCTAAGGATGATGGAGATGATAAAGAACAAACATAATCCAAGGAAATTAGCTAGTTTAGGGTGGTTGACAATAGATGAGTTATGTAAAAATATTCGGGGGATTTGTAAAATTTGATAAATTGAGTAAGGAGAACAAGAATAAAGTAGAAGAAGCATTATTAGATATGATAGCAAAATTTAAATACACACCATTAGAGCTGGGAAACATGATACCTAATGAGATCTATGGTACAGTAGGTGAAAATGAAACTATGCATTAATGACCATAAGGAAAATTAGAGAGGGAACACTTGCTCAAGTGATGTCTGAATTGAACAAGAAACAAATTTCTAAAGCCATGAAAGAGTACAACAATATATTTTTTCCTAAGAGGAGATCTTTCCTAATTCTAAAGAACAAAGTGGAAAATATTGTAGAGGAGAGAAAAATAATATGGAAAAATATTTATGGACTAATTCCTGGTGATGAAATGAAAAGTAAGGAAGAAAAGTATGTGTAGGAGCATGTTGAATTAGATAATGAAGAAGACATTTATGAAGATATAGAAAAACTTATTGATATAATTCACAATATGGTACAATAGAGTGAAGGGAAAAATGATAAGATTGTAATAGATAATGAACTTGAAATGAGCCCAGTTAGAAATGAGCTGAGAAGGAAAATATCACATTTGAGCCTGAGAAGAAAAGTGAAGATTTCATACATATCGAGTCAATATGGATGCCAACTCACGAGAAATTGATGGACCCTAATCTTTTGGTGGTGCAAGTAAAAGACTACCCCAATATTGGTGCACAAGAGTATTCACAATAGGTAGAATCTACATCTATTATCTCTACTATTCTAGTTGTCACAATTAGTCAACATCAAGGACAAGGAAATGTAAGTGATAGTCATGTCAATTAACAAAATGTGTCGATCATTGAAGAGAAAAATGCATAAGTACCAAAAAAATAGAATGATTCCAATGAGGGCAATGTTAGTAAGACTACTAAAGAGGATAAGAATGACAAGAGCCAAAATGATCGATTGGACCAATTTTCTATAGGTGAGAGACTAAATGCCTCAGGACCTCATATTTATGGAGAAAAGCGGGATGGAAAACCAAGTTCCACAAGTGAACTCACTAATAATGTTGAAAAGGAAAAGAAGAATGCACTTGAAAAATAGGTGACTACTACTGATGAGAAAACAACAGATGTGAATCATGCTAAGACTGAGGAGACTCATAGACCGAGCATTGATTTACAAATTGAAGGTCTACAGATAAAAATGTTGAGCTCCAACACCCCAGAACCCCAGACTCAAAGGGGAAGATAATAAAGAAAAAGAAAAGAAAGTCTCAAATGTGAACTGAAGGAAAACTTATTACCTTACATGAAGCAATTGTGATCCCTAATTGGGGCAAAAAAATTTAAACTTCAATTAGTTGAAAACACTAAGTGAATCATTAGCAAGAAAGACTACGCAAGAAGAACTGGAAGGGAATATCAACTGAAATAGTTATTGCATGAAATGAAGGATATATTTCTTGAAACTATTGATGTTGAGAACTTGAATGAATAGGCCCCAATAATTGAACTATTAGTTTAAATCATTTGAGAATTTAAATGAATCTAATATAGATATACAAGAAAAACTTATGCAAAGGTCAATGAGGACATTTGAGAACAAGGTGAATGAGAAAGTTGCAACAGAGATTGCAGTAAAATAGATTGAACTTTCTAACCTTGTAAATGGGTTTGAAAAAATAGTTCAAAATGTAAATACACTATTTATGAAGCTATTTCATTACCTATCATTTAAAAAAGGAATAAGAGACCAAATGTACAAGATTGATGTTGATTTGCAGTAGAGTGCAGACAACCTGACCTTGGATGCAAGTTCAAGTTAAGTTCATTAGTCCAAGTTAAGATTTTTGCAAGGCAAAAAATCCATGTTGATACAAGAAGAGTGCAAAATAAGGGCGAATATTACAACAATTCAAGCCTTTTTAACACCTTATTTGGAGGTTATGTAAAGACATTTTCAATCTACCAAGGATTTGAACTCCATATTAGTTGCCATATTAGAGATTGAACTCCATTTTCATGAAACACTCAAGAAAAATTGGGATACCACATTATCTATTGCAATGAAATGGCATCACCCATTTTTGACCAAGTTTGGTATAGTTCCATGGAACCAACTTCAAGTTACTATGAGGCAATTGTGACAAAAATAAGAGGAAATAATATTGTATATAGATCCAAAGGGAGAAATTTTGTATAACAAGAAGTAGAGTGATGTATGTAGTTACTGAGATAAGGTATGAAGCACACCCAAATGAGGAATTGAGTTTTAAAGTTTTTTTTATGTATGCATTGTTGATAAAGATAAGTGTTTTGGCCACTAATTCCAAACGGGGAGTGATACACAAGCATCCTAGGGTAGTTAGCAATCCTAAGTGCTGGAGTGGTTTTGGCTTTGAGGTTAGAGAGCTTGATTGAAGAAGGGTTGATCGATCATTATTGAGTAGTTCTTGGGCATAGTGTGGGCCAAGGAACTTAGTTCGTGATGGGCTCGACATATATATTATTTTGATTGACATATATTGGGCTCAACATATACTATGTTTCTCAGTGTATATTGGGCTCAACATACACTATGTTACTCAACATATATTATTGCTTGATGATGCTTGGTGGTTTTGCTAATGTTTGACAGTTTGTGGTGCAAAAGCACCTAGGCTCATCCCTAGAGATAGTTAAATTTTGTCTTGTACTGACCTTAGCCAAGTCACTAGTTCTTTTTTTTAGCTTATAAGGTCTTTCTTGTGTGTCCCTAGGTGGATTAGACTTAGCTCAATCCAACCTAGGGGTTTAGTTGCTTTACTAGTTGTTAGTGTTAGATTAGGCCTAAATTGGGAAAAGTGGGTCTTGAAGCCTTTGAGGCTTGGGAAAGGGTATAAATGTGCTTGAAATAGTTCCTATGATGTTTTTATACCATTCTAGGTTGATCAGAGGCTCTTAGCATTAATTTTGCAAAAAGATGTAAAAGTTGTCACAATGTTGCTTGACAACATTTTGCAACTTTTAAAAGTTGCATGACAACATTTGTAAAATTGGATTACTTTCGAAGCATAATTATGAGTAGTTTCCATGATGGCCTAAAAACAAGGGAAATACATATTAAAACACCTAGGATCCCTTTTCCCAAGGTAGAGTGTGATGTAGTGGAATTTTGGAAGTGGAATAGAAGAGAAGAGTTCTGATTTGCAAAGACAGTCAATTTACATTGAGTTTAAGTGTAATTTTATAAATTGAATAGTGTGAGTTAGTGATTTATTTTTTTAGTGTTTTTATTTATAATAATTTTCTATTCATTACTGGAATTGATTTGAGTTCATTAGATTAGGTTTTAAAATTGTTTTGTAAATAGACTAGTTGTTGGTGTAGTAGTAGGTAGTTTTTGGTTTTATGGCTCCCTCATAGTTCACCACCATGAAAATCATCACAGCCCAAAATAATATGGGAGGGAATCCATTGAAGTTTTTTTGTGTGAAAGGAGGAGCTCTAGAAATCAAGTTAACTATTTTTGGCATCATGCCTTAGGCGAGATCAGTGTGCCCGACTAGGTGTATGATAGTATAAATTTGATGTGCAATTGCAAGGGAAAGAGGGATCACATTGAACCAAGCATGGTTTTAGAGACATAGTAGACCAAAAAACACCTAGTAGTGATATTAGGCATTGGCAAATCCATTTAGTTAGATTTACAAGCCAAAATTAGAGGACAACACAAACTCAGCTCTATTAGCCCTACATTTTAGGAATCCAATGTACGGATGACCTAGGAACCTAAGACCACAAAAATATTCAAGGTCTCAAAAAAGGGCATCTGAATATAAATTTAGTTTTTGGGGTTATTTGAAAGTTTTGAGAAATAATTGGGAAAAACCCTCTATTTAGGGTTAATTGGCTGATTAGGCCTATTAGGCCAAAACCATAACAAATCTTGAACTTGATAGGAAAATCCTAGATGTCCAATTAAAATGGAGTTATTTGGGAGTCAAGTAAATGTATTAGTGATGAAAACACCTCCTACAACACTTGTGATGATTTTATGGTGAAATTGTCCTTGGAGACATCTAGGGAAAAGTGGAGGTTTGAAACACCCCTAATCATAGTTACCCCTCAAGGTGAAGCACAAGGAAACTCACTCATAGAGTTGAGTTAGGGAAGTCTTAGGATAGGATTTTCATGACTTGTAAGGTCCTATAATAAAGCTTAGGATCTTGAGAAGGCTAGGACTAGTTGATTCCTAGATACCATATGATTGTGATGTGGATCAATCATGGGGTTGTGTGTAGACCTATTTGGGTCTTGATTATTTATCTTATGTGTATTTAATAATGGTTCTAGATGATTCTATTTTCAATAGGCTGACTTGTGGTCATTCAAGCATTTAAGGAGGGATTGGGTAGAGTTTTGGAATTTGATCAATCATAGAGGAGCAGAGATTCAAGTCTCAAGAATCTAGGGTTGAAAATTTGTGAGAAGATCTAGTAGTTGTGTCTTGGGAAACAAGGAGATTTCTTGGTGGCTTGTGAGAACAACTTTAGAGTTTTTTTGTTATTTCTATTAGATTGTTTTTTTGTTAAATAGTTGGACTAGCTAGGGTTTGGATTAGATCGTAAGGGATCTTGTTGAATTATTGCTTGCTTTGTATTTGGTCATAACTAGGAAGGCCTTACAGCCTGACACATTGCATCTAATCAGTTTTTTTATGAATAAAGAGTGGATTTTGGTATAAAATCTTGCATATTGTGTTGTATTTCCACTGTTTGGTTAATTTTTGGGAACTAGATCACCTCCATTGGGGGTTCATCTCGTTCTGCACTGCATTAGGTGGTATCAAAGCAAAGGTTAGATCTGGTTGATCTTGTGGATTTTTTGCTTTGGGTTTGCCAATATCTTGGAATATGCCTACGAGAAGATTAAAGTAGATTTTAGATCTGAGATGGAGTTGATGAAGAATGAGATCATGAGAGTTATAGTTAGTGTACCTAGGAATTTGGATACTAAAGATGAATATGAGGAAGATGCTAAATACTTTTAAGTTATTGGATCTAGTGGTGAATACATGATTAGTTAGATGGAGAGATCTATGGAAGATAGGGTTGGTCAATTTGTTAGACATGCAGTTCACTTGAAGCTGAAGCATAAGATGGATGTTCCCAAAATTTTAGGTACTTTGAATTTAGAAGACCTGATTGATTGGATTGGTGAGTTGGAAGACTAATTTGGGTTAGAGGACATTGGAGATCTTATTAAAGTGAGGTTGGCTCAAACCAAGTTGAAAGGACATGTTGCTTTATGGTGGAAAGAATTACAAATATGATAGAGAAGAAGAAGGTGAAATGAAGAGCACTCACTAGAGAGTGATGGTGACTAAGTTGAAAGCTAAGTTCATTCCTACTGATTATGAACTTGAGTTGTTTAAGAAATTGTAAAATCTAAAATATAGGGATATTTCTATGAAAGATTACACTAAATATTTTTACAAGTTGACAATTCGGTTTGGGCATAGAGAACTTCCTAAGGAAAAGGTGGCTCAATATATTAATGGTTTGAGATTAAATATTTAGGATGTGGTTTGTATGCTGAAGATTTATTTGGTTGAGAATGCTTATTGGTATTTTGTAAAGGTATAAGATAAGTTGAAAAGAATATATCAAGGTGGTTCCTGAGGGAAGGAGAAGTAGGATCACTCAAAAAAGGATAAAAAAATAACTAAAGATGAACCAAAACCTATTAAGTAGGGGAAGAGGATACGTAAGGCTGCATTTAAGGGTAATTGTTTTCATTGTGGACAAGGAGGTCTAGATCTTTTCAATGTTTCCAAAAGGTCGGTGATAGGAGAAATGCTATGGTAAACAAGAATCTAGACTTGGGTCAATGAATCCAAGTAGGAAGGGGAAAATTTGTTGGATCAATGAGTACTACTTGGTAAAAGGGTATTGGAACCTTGTCAAAGGAGTAATTTGTTCAAGACTTGTTGTAAGTTTGCTAGTAAAATATGTAATGTGATTGTAGATGGTGGTAGTACTGATAACCTTGTTGTCAAGGATATGGTTTAGAAACCTAGTTTGAAAAGAATGAGACATCCTTGTCCTTATAGGATTGGTTGGTTACAAGATGGGCATGCTTTAGTGCCTCTTGTGTTTGTATTTTGTACCTTGTTATATTTTGATCTGAGAGATACTTGGTGCTCATGTTATTTTGACATTTGAGATGACCTAAGGATCAGATATTTTACTTTTATTTCAGTATCATAGATGTTAGACTACTATGTTGTGTAGTTGATCATATTTTCATGATGATGCCATTTTAAGATGATAGTATGTTTTATGATGATATTTGGTTATCTAGTATTTGGCCATATCTCTAATTTGGTTATATGATTCGATTTAATGCTATGGTTATTTACTTCATTCTTGTTTTGTTATGCATTATGTGAAAGTGAATGATGTAAATGGATTATTTTAATATAATTAAATACATGGTTAAATTAGGTTATTTAATGCATTTATTACTTTGACTATGTTATTATATGTAATTTCACTTGATCATGTGTTTTAGTGTGCATGAGTTATATCCCTGGTAGTGGCACATGGAGTTAGTGATTCAACCGTTCATATTTAACCAATGTTGTCCCTGTATCATCAACGTATCTTTTAAGTGTTTAAACTAAACCTTTTGATGATTATTAAATCTAGAGTCATTTACATTATGTCACTAGACTTGTGAATGTGTAGGTGCATCTAGAGGTTTGCAATTGTCTCGAAAGTTTGTAAGATTTTATGTGATTTTGGTTTAAGGGTTTTTGAGCTTTATTTTTAATTGATTTTAATTTCTGGCAGCTTTTCCATAGATGAATCCCAATTACTTGGAATATTTTTTTTCGTTTGGGCTGATTTGGGGTTTAACTAATTTTCCTAGTTATTTATCCTAATCAATTATTCACTCGAAAAGTGAATAAGTATCCAAAGAGGAAATCAATTCCTCACTTCTCACCTTTGCAAATTAGAAATTTGAGAGATTTTTCCAAAATCCTCTTTTGGAGGATTGCATTTATATTCATTGTGAGAGCTACAAGTATGGGATTTTTGTGAGATTAGTCTTGTTGGATCTAGCTCGGGGAGATCTTGGTTTGCCATGACTTTTGGTAGCTTACACGAGATACTTATTTTATCTGGCTATTTCTTTTTTCAGGCCTTTTGACTATCAGGTAGAGCTCTCCCATTTTTGTATTTCAGCTCTATTTCAACTTTTGTTTATGGTAGCTATATGTTAGGAGGCTGAGAAATAGTGTTCTCCTCTGTTTTCGATTGCTAGTTCTACCCAGTTTGTTAGGTATGAATATTTTTCCTAATTTTTAGATGAGGGTTTGGGGTTTCACACTGTTATACTGGTCATTTTTGCATACAGTGTTTGAACTTGAATTTTATTAGATTTTCATGGCTTTTGTTCCCTAAGACCAAATGAGTTTTAATTTCAAAGTTTTTGAGCTTTGAGGTTTTTACCTCAATTTGTGTGCCACCCAGTTTTCTTGACATAATGTTGGTCATGGAATTGGATTATCCATAAGATGTTAGTTAGACCATTGTTGCACTTTTATGTTGCATTGGGATGTGTGCAACATTTGTCCTCCAAATTTTGTATTTGGTTGAGTGTTATTTTGCTTGTGTTCTCATTCAACCCTTGTGTTATGATCTTCATGATGGTGGTACACCACACACGAGCACATGCGCATGCATTTGTTGAGTGACTTGCAAGGCCTAAAATCCCATTTATATTTCGGTGGAGTTATGTTCATTTAGCGTTGGGTTGGAAATAGAAATCCCTATGGGTACTCATCATTGGATGAATATGAGTAGGGTAGGGTAGCATGGAGGGGGCTTCTCTCCCACAACTTGGTGACCATTGCCCATAGAGTTGGCGAGGAGAAGTTCTAACAAGTGATAACTAAATAAAATACTAGGTAATAAATTTAAGATAATAAAATGTGTGAGCAATCGATTAAGTTCAACGAAATGGTACAAGAGCCTTCCATTGGGAAGTTGAACTACAAGATATTTAACTTGGGCTTCTGATGCCAAGCGATTTCCCCTCTAGGCGAGTCCCTACAAAGTTACCCATTGAGTGTCTAACCAGGACCTATTGTACTTGCATTGCCTCATGATCTAGTTTTAATCATCATTACTATTTGGCATGAGTATTAGCCATGGATGTTTTCTTTATGCATGTTTGTGGTTGGATCATTATCTCCATTAACACATCAGGAGTGAACCTATGGGTTTCATGTGGTTGGTATGCGTAGCTACCTATACCACTACTAGGGATTGGCATATCGAGATGGTCTATTATTCCAATGTGACCAGTGCTTAATGTTTCACTTAGTATATTTGAGATTTTAGAGTATGCTTCCTTGTAATTTATGCTTTCAATGGAATGTGTGGATATCATGTTTAGATGATGTTGGTTACCTTATAAATTCTTATATTATGATGTTTAGCATATGATTAGATGATATGATTTACTTAGTTGGAGTATCTATTATTTATTTGATTAGCATGTTTGATTTCCTTGTACTTATGATGTTATTATGTTTTAGTAATGACACCCTCATAAGACAACTTTGACTATCTAGTTGGTAATTTGGGATGTTACACATGGGGGATGGCTAGGACCTTCAAGGTCTCATAATGCTATTATGGTTGGGATGAATTGTGCAATAGTGTAGTTGTTTTTGTACATTGTGATGTTGCTTTCAGTAAGTTTCCTTATGCTGCTATGTTTTAGATGGTTAGTTGCTTGTTCCATCTTACCAACTTTTTTATCTTGTTTTTATACGGTTCGAATGTCCAAGCCTTGATTTTGGGGTTTGATACTCCCTCGTGTGGAGGTTTAACTCTTTACTTATCCCTTTGAATGTTCATTGGAGCATTCTTTCTTTTCCTGGGCGACAGTGTCCCAACATTGGATGATACTTATAAAGTATCGCAAGCCCAAAGAAGAAGTATCATGCAATACTAGAAAGTATCACACATCTTAAGGAGAAATGTCATGCAATATTAGAAAGTATCATATGCCTCTTGGTGAACTATCATACAACACTGGAAGAGTGTCACACGACTTTAGAGGAAGTGTTGCCTAGACCCTAAAAGTATTGCACGACCTTAGAAGAAAGGTTGTACGATACTAGAAAGTATCGCTTGGGCTATATGAAAGTATCACCTAGGTTTGTTAGAAAACCAGCACGGGTGACCAGCAGGCACTTTTTGACTTGATCAAAAGGTTTTGAGAGGTGATTGGGATACCCATTGTGGAGTTCTTGAACCCTAGTGTTTGATCTTTCAAATTTGAGATGTTTCAGATTCAAATGTCTTTTGTGACTTTTGTTATTTGACATTTTTGGTCGGTAGTGGCATTTGGAGATCTGTTGGCATTTGGATGTTTATTTAGTCTTCTGTTGCAATCTTTGTGATCCTTGTATGTTGATTTTTGTGTGCATCCATACTAGATTTTTTTAAAAAAACTTGGCTTTTATTTATCCTTGTTCCAAAGATCTGTAGGTGGGGCATTACACATGCTTTGGAAGTGAGTGAGCAATGTCTTGTTGGTTTTTAGATTGGGTAGTATAAGGATCAAGTCTTTTGTGATATTATAGACATGAGTAGTTACCATGTATTACTTGGAAGACCTTGGCGATATGATTGTAGGGCTATGCATTATTATGTCAAGAATGTATTTATAGTTGAGAAAGGTGGCATGAAGTTTTCACTGATTCTTTTGCAGAATGAGGAACTCAATAGGAGGAACTTGAGCCTTTGTAATTGAGTTAAACTAAAGGATTATGAAGGGCTTAGAGATATTCATATAAAAACCTATGGAACACCAAGGAAGAATGTGAAGAAGAAGAGAAAGTAGTTGTCTATTGCTCAAAATGATTTGTAGAACAAAGGAAAGGATGTGCAAGTTGATGACATGGGGGACATGTATGTGAAGAACCAATTTGAGATTTACATGATAAATCATGCACGATGTTCTTCCAGATACTAAGATTTTTTTTTTGCACCTAGTGTGTTTGATGCAGAAACATCTTGCGGTAGTTAGCAATCCTACATATTGGAGTAGTCTTGGTTTTAAGGTTGGAGAGCTTGGTCATTATTGATCAATTCTTGGGTGTAGTGTTGGCCAAGGAACTCAATCATTGATGGTCTCAACATATATTTTTATTCTTGGCATATATTGGGCTTGACATATACTATGTTTCTTAGTGTATATTGGGCTTGGCATACACTGTGTTACTCGACATATATTATTGCTCGACAATTCTTGGTGGATTTGTTGGTGCTTGATAGTTTGGCTTATGGAATGGTGTTCTTGTGGGCGCATTTAATGTGTGTGGCATATGATTGTGATTTGGATCAATCATGACGTTGTGTATAGACCGATTTGGGTCTTGGTTGATTACCCTATGTGTATTTAATAATGGTTATGAACTAATTAAGGAATTTATATTTATTTGGGTTCTAGATGATTATATTTACAATAGGACAACTTGTGGCCATGCAAGTATTTAAGGAGGTCTTGGGTAGAGTTTTGGAATTCCATCAATCATGGAGGAGCAAAGATTTGAGCTAGGAAGATGGGGTTTCAAATTTGTGAGCATAGCTAGTAGGTACAAATTTGGAAACAAGGAAATTGCTTGGGGGCTTGCAAGCACAAGTTTAGATCTTGCTTGGTGATTCTACCAGATCATTGTTGTGTTAAATATCTCGAATAGCTAGGGTTTGGATTGGATCTTGAATGATATTTTTGAAATATTACTTACTTTTTATTTTTTCATAATCGAGAAGGCCTTATAGCCTGACACATTGCATGTAATGAGTTGTTTTATGAATAAAGAATTGCATTTGGTATTAGATCTTGCATCTTGTTTTGTGTTTCCACTCTGTGGTTAATTGTTGGGAACTATATCACCTCCATTGGGGGATCATCCATTTTTTCATTGCATGAGGGAGATTTTTGACCCTAATGGAAATTGTCTATTAGTGTAAAATACTTAGTCATTTACTAGGCAATGTTGGTAGGTCATCACTGCAATCGAGCCACTATGCAGGCTGAGTTATCAAGTAACAAAGTGGATGAGTTTAGTTTTTACCAAGGTAGTTATAGTTACTAAGTGCGCACAAGTGTCACTGAGAAATCCATAGTTGCTAAGAATTTTAGTGGTTGTCAAGTGATTAAGGAGGCAAAATGCGCCAATAAATTCAAAAGGAATATTTAGTTTTTATCGAGTCAAGTTCATGCTGGGGGACAACATGATAGAATAAACACAACTGAGCACCAAGAGGTATATAAGCCGAGTACCACAATTTTGGTGTATGAATATGAAATGGCATAAACTCTTAGGTAAACCATTTTACTAAATTAGAAGCATGTTTTTATGATTGAGGAGTCAATCATGGAGGTAATTATGCCTATAATTGTAGATCATTAATACCTATGTTGTGTGATCAACCAATCATAAAAATGGAATGGTCAAGTGGAAAAAAGGATGAATCTTGATCATTGAGCAAGATCTAGGAGCTTCATTAGATGACTATTTAATAAGGGTTTAAGACCTTATTTTGTGTTGTTGAAGTTGCAAGAAAGAGGATTGCACAATTGAGGTGACTCGGTTATTGAAGGACTAAGGCGACCAAGTCATTTAGAGAGGAGATATTACATATCTATCATAGTGAATTGATTACAATTTGGAAAGAGAAGAACTATTAACCAACAATCAAGTGAAAATGAAAGGATCATGGTGCTAATTATATTCTAACCAATGTATCAGGTGAATCTCTTAACATAGTGGTCCTAACAAGATTATTGTAAATCTCCTAACAGAGTGCTCAGTTTATTGTTATGTAAAAATAATTTTATCAAGGTAGAATTAACAATCTTGTAAGCTCTTAGTAGGGCACTTCCCTCATAGGGTATATCATCAGAAGTGATCAAACTTTGTAGCCCTAACATGCATACTTTATTGCCGTAATAGTGAAGATTTTGTGGGTGTCATCCCCATTGTAGTTTTACCTTCACCTTAGAGGGTTTTTGTGTTACCACATCTAGTGTTATGTGTTGATCTATTTCGTATATGTGTTATTTATGTTATTATATGCTAGATCTAATATTACATGTTGATATATGATGTTGCATGGTAAAGGTTAAGGTTCAGATGTGTGGTGAATTAAGTCTAAATGTGATTCATGTTTAACATGGTAATTTTTTTATGATCCTAATTTATTGCCCACTCGCTCCTTAGAATCTCACTTTTCCTATTAGATTTTGAGATTTCCAACAGGCATTAGTACCAAAGAGGACTTCATGGAAAATATATTTATGACATTACTAGATAATTATAGTTAATTAAATCTCAGCACTTGAGGAGGTGTATGACCCAAAGAACTTCACTAAAGATTATTTTTTTGGCACCTTGAGCTTACTTGAGATAAGAAAGTTAGGGTGAGACAAGAATAGATATGAGACAAATTTCAAGGAGAAAAAATAGAAGAAGACTCTAATAGTGTTGATGAAGAAAATTTTGTAACGAGACTAAAGAAATGCCCCAACAAGTACAAAGGTATGTTACCCCTGAAATGTTTTAGATGTGGCAGGAATTTTAAATTGGTTACTAGATGTCGAAAGAGAGGTCCTAGAATGATATTTAAGAACTTCAATAAGAAGGATTAATATGTGATTGAAGATGCAAGTATTTTAAATAATAAGTTTGAAATAGAAGATTTCTTGTTTTTATGTTGAAGACAATAATAAAATTGAAATTGATATCACAAACAATTATGTCAAAGTTGATGATGATATTGAAACTACTTTGTATGTTAGAAGAAAAAAAACAATGGTTTACTGATAGCGGTGGTTCTCATTCTATGACTAGATATAAGAGTAAATTTGTGTCACTTGACAAATATAGTAGTGGTGAGTTTCATATGGTGATGACAAAAAAAATTGTATTATTGGTCAGAAAGATATCTAGAGGTGTAATTGTAGTTGGAAAAAGGAAAGGAAGAAACATGTACCAACTTGAAGGATATTTATAAAGATGTTTATGACTATCCCAAATTGATGACCATAGGCTTTTGTACCAAAGGATGTGTAACATCAATTTTGATAATATGTTGAGAATAAGTTCATCATGGGAAATTAAAGGCTTACAAAGATTATTTAAACCATATAATAGGATATATAAGGGATGTCATGAAGGAAAGAGAATAAGAGAATCATTCAATGAAAAAGAAAATTCATCTACCAATTTACTACAACTCATGCACACTTACTTTTCAGTCTTGCAAGAATTACGAGTTTTCAAGGTGAGAGGCACTTCATACTTTTTATTAATGATTATTAAGGATTGACATGGGTTATATTTATTATAGATAAACCAGAGGCATTTTCATAAGTCAATATATTCAAAGCTAGATTTGAGAATATTTTTGGTAGAAGGATCAAATGTTTGAGATCTAACAAAGGAGGAGATTTTGTTGGAAATCTGATTGAAAAGCTCATTGTTGTTGAAGATCAAAGAGGGAGATTGTTGTGAAAGATTTTTTTCAATCATTGTTTTTCCATTGATGTCAAACCTACTATTTGTAGGAATGATATTTGCTTATAAGATTCATGCACTATCACTTAGTTGATTGATGAAGAGGATTTGATCAACAAGATGTAACAAGAGCACCTAAGGGAAAGGTTGAGTTATGATGTAGTAATGGAGTGCAAGGATCAGTTAAGACAATGGTTAAATAATGTATTGATGACATACTCAAAGATATAGAGGTTGGTCACACTTAGATAAATTGGAGGAAGATGTTGTAACAAGGTTGACTATAACGCTTTAACCAAGATCATTAATGGGTGCTGAGCAAGTCAGTTGAAGCTGAGCAAATTCTTAGTTGAAGTCGAGCAATAGATATTTCTAGTGTGTGCTGAGTGATCTTGAAGTGCCGAGTAAAGATCAGGTGCCAAGCATCAAAAAAATTTCACTATATGCTGAGTGATCTTCAGGTGCCGTGCATTAGGAAAAACATAGTTGATGCCGAGTAACATAGTATGTGTCGAGCACCAGTATTTTAATAGTGTCAAGCTACTACATTATTTCAAATAACAAAGATTCGTTAAATTCAAGCCAACTTAGTGGTTACATTGAATTTTGTGAACAATTTAGAGGATAAGGATGATGAGTTGTTGGCACATAATCCTATGTAAACCATTTTTGGGCGAATTCTAATTGATTATTCAAGAAGTTTCTAAAGGAAATAGAATATGGGTTAGATGCAATGAATCCTACCTAATCCATGCAAATTGAAACTGAGGAAAAGGTGAATTGAGTGGGAAAAGGATCTCCAAGACTTCTATTTAAGAAGTCATTGTTGTCACAGAGGTTTGCACCCTTGTCCAAAGTCTTACTTAAGGACAACCTTGTGAAACATAGAAACAACCTCCAAGTTGTGGGACTTGAGCTATGAGGTTGAATCTTCAGAGAAGGCCGGCTTCCTCTTACTATCAGGTTGCACCTAACTATTCTTGGAGAGGAAAAGGGAGAAGGAATGCATGAAAAGAAAATCTACCTATTCTAATCTAAGGGGTGATGCACCAAAATAGAGTGTTCAAACCAATCTCTACCCATACATGCACTATTAAAGCATTATGACACCAAAAGATATACACATTCGAACTTGTTTTAATCTAACAACCACATGCAAATCATAAAACTAGAATGAATGACACAAGGAAAGAGAAGATTCACTTATATATCATTCACAAGCCAAAGAGATACAGTCATGCAGATTACAGATCTCTACAAAACACCAATGAGAGGCAAATAGTTCTTGCACTTTCACATTAATGGCTAAAGGAGGTAAGATAGAATGTCATACAGCCTAGAGGCAAAGGGAATTTACACTGAAGTTGCAGAGCAATATCAGAGAAATTAGAGAAGGGTTGACCTTTTAAAAATTTACAAAAAATGCCTTTATAGTTCAAGCATAATTGAGATGTCCTCTTACTGAAGTTACTCCCCAACTACTGCCATTAAGCCCTTTAGAGAACAATCATGGAGAAAATTTGATCTAAGTACACATCTAGATGCAATGATATCTGATCTCTATGGAAACAGGGCCCTGAGAATATAGAAACGGTGCCATTAAATTGTCTGACCTAGTAGATGGGAGGATCAGAGGTGGTGAAGTGTTTTCCTGCATTCAGAATTCATTTGAGGGTAGTTGGAATCAATCATGAGGGTCAGATTCATGCAAAAATCTTGGTTTTCCTTTGTTTCTGTCTCATGAATCAACATGGTTGAATAGTCAACTAGATTCTGGCATCGAGATGAGCCACGTGGGCCAACTATCTTCTTTTGTTTTGCCACTCCACAAGGTCTCCATGAGTTTGACGATGTCTTCTTTACTAATTGTGCCACCTCCTCAAACCCTAACCGTGAGGCAATCACCAACTACCAACCTTAACTGTGCTACCCTCATTGTTAATACCTTGGCTGAGCCCACAAGGACACGTGTCATTTAGGCACTTCCCCGAAATGTTTAACTTCTTTGCACTTCCATATTGCGGGAATGCCCTGATCATTGATCTCTACAATATCGACGATCACGAAAGATCCTCAGAATACTATACTTGCCCCTCAAAAATTCTAGGGGCCCATAGAGACACACGACAACAAGGTACCTGCTCGCATTACTTAATTACCTTACATCTTGATATTACGGGGAAGCGCTAGCCCTTGATTCGTTTGCATCAAATGGTGATCAAAACTCTGTAGAACTGCATACTTGATCAACAAAATGGACTAATGAGATACCTTTTTCATACTCTGACTCACCTGACAATAGCCACAGAAGATAATCTATCATTACCTTCCAAGAAAAAGTGGGCCCATGACATCACACTAGCCACGTGTTGCAAGGGCGCATATCTACATTGTTTAATTTCCTTGCAACTTCATCTTGCGAGCATGTGCCTCCCGCTGCTCAAATCACATCAGATGGTCAAAACTCATCATGTATCTCCCTACGAGAAGGACAAGCCTGTGATGTCATTTGGGACAGGTGTCACTAGGGCACTTGCCCACAATAATTAAAACCCTTGCACTTCCATCAAGCAGGAAAGTGCCAGCCCTTGATCCTCGCAAATCTGAAAGTGGAAATTCCTCATGCATTATTCTTTGAACAAGGCAGGCTCGTGATGTCATTCCCTACACATTTCAAAGGAGGCATGCCTGCAATAATTAAAACTCTCGCATTTGGAGAATGCAGGAAAGCACGCAGTGTAGATCTGGGCAAGATCTAACGGCACAAAAAGTTGCAGGCCAACGAAAAACTTTAGGAAATACAATAGATTTTAAATGTTTCATTTTTGTATTTTTAGGGCATTAAAAATAATAAAATAGTGGGAAATAGCCATTGGGTGTGCTGAATTTGAATTCAAATTTTGGCGGGAGGCAAAAATAGGCAACAGTCATAAACCAAGAAGAAGAGAGATGCTGATATTATTGCTACAGAAGTGCCAAAATCTACAAAGTGATTAAAAGGGTGTGAAGAAGGAGACATCTAGGAGAAGGAAGAGCATAGAGGCTCTGATTCTAAGAGTGGTTATGAAGAGATAATTATATTGGTACATTGAGTATGGAGACTAAAGGAGATGAAGCTTGAAAGATAAGGCAAGCAGTTAAGAGTTGCAAATATAGAAGGCCAAGCAAGGGTATGAGCTGAGAAGTGGTCTGAGATCTGCAAGATAAGTTGTATGTTATAATTAGGTCAAAAAAAAATTTAATACTCTCTAGCAATTGTATTAGATCTGAAAATCCTATTGACTTGGGTTGGCTTAACAGCCATTTGTAAATCCTTTAATAGGGTGGCATTCCAAGTGAATTTTCTAAAGTCCTTTTACTAGGCTCACTTCTAATAGGGTGGTTAAATCCTCTAATGAGGTCACATTTAACAGTGTGTGTTGTAAGCCTTTAATAGGGCAGGCCTTTCACAAGGCATCACTTCAAAAGGGTGAGAATTGACTAGCATGTTACTAGTGGTTTTTCCCAAATTGGGTTTCCACATAAATTACTATGTTATGTGTTGATTTCTTGTGTGTCATACTTGCATTTTAATTTACATTAACTTGCTAATTAAACAAGTTAAATTTTGGAAGAGTGAATGCTTGGATTAGTTCATTGTATTTGAAGAAAAGTTTGAATAGGACATCTGGACCTTGAATAATTGATTCACTGCCCCCCCCCCCCCCCCCCCCCTCCCAGTTATTCTTAATCAATTCTAATAGATTTTACCTCTAATGCATTTGAATTTTTTTTGTGAAACATGGTCTTAAGAGACATTTTTCAATAGCTAGAATACAAAAACACAATTACATGGTGGAAAGGATGAATTAAAAATATATAGAAGCAAAAATAACTATGTTGAAGGAAGCAAGTTATTCAAAAATATAATAAAGGGAAGCAATACATATTTATGTATATATATTGAAAAGAGTATTGTACCAAAGGAAATATGGTAAAACATTATAAAAGTTATGGCATTGGAAAGCACCTACAATTAAGTATTTCAAAATCTTTTGTATAAAATGTTACATTTAGAAAGATCAAGACAATATTAAAAAATTTGGTAGGATATCTAATGAAGAAATATTATTGGGTTACTTTGTAAGAAGAAACATATTGATGTTATAGTAAATGAATAAACAAGATTGTTGAAATTGTGAATGTGAAGGTCAATAAAGACTTTTAGAAGGTTCCTGAGAGGCATGTTCAATATGAATTTGATACAAAAGACAAACTGAAAGAGTATATGAGAAGTTTATTTTTAGTATGTTGGTCCCAAATAGTATTGAGAGGTGTGGATCAAGGGGGTGGGTGATTAATACACACAATTATTCAAGTTTTTAAAAAACCTTATTAACTATCCATGCTACCAATTCTTTAACAAGAAAAACTATTATGAAAGAACTACACTAGAACCCCTTTTGAGCTCCTTTTTAGACTAATGATTAACTTGGTAAGAACACCTATGGGAAAGTGAATTTTTTTTTATCATTGCTACACATCAGTTTTGTGAGGGAGACTGGTAGCTTATTCATCAGGAGTTACCAGGATCACTCTAGCACCAAGGATTCACATCGCTACAGTTCAAAGACAATCATACTAGAAGTCCACGACCACTCAATTTAGAGCATGATAGGCCTAGAGGATCACACTAATAAAGCAATCAATGGATCAAGATAAACACTCACAAGTACTGCATCATTGTGAGATTAATGGTACATGAGAAAAGAAGCCCACATCCTACAGTCTAGAAAAGGCGTATATAAAAATGTATCAACCAACATGATGCATCATATTTTCAACATGTTACAAATGGATCATCCATCATATTTTAGTCACTTGAATGTATAGAGTGCACATTTCTACATTGGAGATTGCATAAATAGAAGTACATAAACAACAAGCTACCAATATCTCCATAATTATAACAAATGCATTGAAATGATTACATCAAATCAAAGGACATTCACACATCCCAAATATTCAATGATGGGTACATGGTGGCTGACCATAAATGCATAGGGAACATCAAGTGATTTCATATGGGGAAAGAAAAAAACATATACACAATAGTGTCATGGCTTCCCCTTTGATACTATCACATGAGGTGGCATATAATGCCCAAGATGTCCAACTAAATGCATAAGTGTAACAATAATAACATATGAAAGCATTACTCAAAACATGGAGATACATGTGTAAAAATAAATAATGTGAGACATGGTTGATCAACATACATACAATAGAGAAGTACATATTGGACAACACATATAATATCATATATTCTTTCTGGGTTAGATAGTGTGGACAATTTTCCCACCAACATTTTAGATCATACTAAATGATCCATCATTAGGGTGCAAGAGAGAAAATGAACATGAAAAATATAGATTGCAAATTAAGGCAAGGGTAAAAAAGGAGAGAGAGAGAGAGAGAGAGAGAGAGAGAGAGAGAGAGAGAGAGAGAGAGAGAGAGAGAGAGAGAGATTAGGAAGATATGAAGACCAAGGAAGACATAACTACCAAGAGAAAAAAGAGGTAAAAAAATTAGACATATTATATTTATACACATATTATATACACATATCATAAATATAATATATTATATATACATATTATAAATGTTTATATATATATATATATATATATATATATATTTGAAATACACAACTCCACTCAAATAATGCATAATATCATCCATCCACGATAATAGAAATCTATACTTGATTGTGATATTGTTGATAGCTCAAGAATCTATACACATCATCCATTCTCCATTCTCCTTAGGTACCAATATAGTTGGTACAACACATGGACTTAGACTCTCTTGAATCAACCCCTTCTATAAGAACTGATGAACTTGTCTACTCAAGTCTTCACTTTCTACTATTGTCATTCTATGTGATGCCTTGTTTGGAAAATTGGTTCCTAGAATCAAGTCCATTTGATGACCGATATTCCTCACTGGGGATAATCCATTAGGTGCATTATCTGATACAATACCTAGAAACTCCTCCAACACATTTTTCACTTCTGTAGGTACCTCCTCTATTTCACCTTTACCGTCTTTTGAAATTAAAACAAAACACATATGGTCACACCTCATATCCTTGATAAAATCCTTTCCATGAACAAAATATATTGTGAAAATACTATATACCTTTTCTTCTTTCTCCATCAATGACTTCAGCTTATGTTTCACTCGATTCTTTGTGAAAGAGTAGGTATTTGCATGGCCATCATGTACATCATACTAGTCAAATTGCAACAATCTACCTGTAAACATATGCCATATGTCCATAAGTATGATATCACATTACACCTCATCGTGGTAGTCTCCAATCTTGAATTTCACTAGAAATTGCTCATTGACCATGACCTTGTGGTCATCCTACACGTAGGAAATATGGTATGGACGTGGTCATTTTTGCCTCTTCAATATTTTAACTTCATGAGCATCTTTTCTAACACCATATTTTATGTACTTCCATTATCAATGATCAAATCACAACACTTATCTTCACATTTACACCTTGGGTGATACAAACTCCTCCTTTGACTAGGTTCATTCTCACCAGTCAACAAGAGTCTTATGTTAACTAGGACTTCTCCTCTTTCAATGTCTTTAGAATGTGATGATTTGACATCTTTAGCAGCATGTGAAAAGTTAGCTAATAGTTTGTCTCGCCTAAGTTTGGCTTATACCTTGACTCTTAAGATGTACAATGTGTGGAGGAACAAAGGCTATAACTTGTAGATGGGTATGTGTGGGTGTGTGTTATATCACTACCCTCTGAATTGAAATGTACAACTCCCTTAAGTTGTAAATATTTTCTTTAGGCTCTATCTTTAGTAGATCATGGGTTTGGGGGTATGCTCTTAATGTGAGAGCAATAGAGGCACAAACTAGTTACTTGTAGACATAAGTAATCCAAGCAAATAGGAAGATTCAGACAACCCACAACACCCATAGGTATGGTTGGTATGAGCTATCTTTCAACTCATCTATACTACTTCTATCTTCTATTCTGGCTCTACTCTTACTACTACAATAGCTAGATGCAAGAAGTGCACAATGAGAATAGAGATTTCATGAACCTAGGTGGCTTTTTGACTAGGAAAGCTAGCTCAACAACAATCTCCTAGATCACTTACTTTCATATCCAATAGTACACAATGCAAACTATACCATCTAAATGCAACATCAACAAGAAGGAGAAATGCTCCATGATGTAGTGATTCAAAACCCACTCTACAAAGTTAGAGAAACTCAAAGTCTTCCTCTAACTTAGACAATGTTTCATCAAACAAGCCTATTCCCAGCCACTAAAATAAACATGCAACTATTCTGGAATGCAATGTTTCCCAAGAAAAGAATAAAATCACATATGAAAAGAAACACATAGATTTCTTATATTTTTATCACTACACTAACACTCATATTAGTAAGAAATCAACAACATCATACATAATTGTCTTTCCATACCAAGGAAAACTAATCAAGCATGAAATCAAAGACAAATAATCACAATAAATTAGGTAGACCCTTCTACAAAGCCAATTCACTCCAAAAAAAATTTGATCTTATATTCATCTTCAAAGGTTACATTTATAGGCCTTCATTCGAGTTTGGCCAGTTACATTCATCATTACATTTCAGAGGCATAGCTCAATATTAGGATGGACTACAAGTCATCTATTACCTAAACTCACAGGTACATGGAGAACTGCCAAAAATGGCTAAGATTAGAAAAAATGAGAGAGAGATAGAGAATGTCACTTGTCAAATTTTTTTATAGATTCATTATCATTAGAATGTAATGCCCCTAATTAGTTAGTTCTCCTTTTTTGGCATTACAAGCTTGGCCTTATGCACCTTTGTAGAATCAACGACCATCTTGAACTCTTTGACACTTGGTATATAGACATTGTCATCCTTGATGACCCAATAGTCATTTTCCTTTTTCAATTCCTCAACTGCAACGACCAAAGACTAGAGTTTATTAGATGCCCTTTTTAGTGCATCATTAACTATTGTTAGCTCTGAGATCATGAAATCTCAATAGTTAGCCAAATTGGTGGTCTCCTCAATGAAGCTAAGAAACTTGGCCTTCATATGTTGGATATCTACCAACTATTTATTAGGAGCCACTTGGGATTCATATATTGGATATCTACCTTCAATGCTTCTTTTGCCATCTTCAATTCTTCCAATCTATCTTCAATTTTCTCATTTGTTGGCTTCCATATATTAACCATAGAATCTTGCATTGGTTTCCCTATGTCAATATTCTTCATATGGAAATTGCCTACCTTCTATGGCTTAGCAATTACTAGAGTAATTAAGTATTTTCTTATTAATTAAATCATATTGATTTAATTATTAAGTCACTTATTATCTCTATTTTACTTAAGTTATACTTGAGGCATATAATAACTAATTCTTTTATTAATTATTATCATGCAACCTAGGTTTTACCTGTTAGGGTTTTGATCTCCTTTAAGAAGGATTGATCTCTTTGTAACCTATTCATTCACTTTTTATTATAGTGATCTCTCTTTTTTCTCATCAAGAATATGTCATCTATGGATCTGGGAATTCCAGACTCTGTAGCTTTTGTTTCTGTGACATGTGTTTGCATGTAGGTGATTCTTGGGAGTTGTGGGGTTGATCTTTCATCAACTTCAACATGGTATTAGAGCTCTAGATCTTCATGCCCCTATTCTATTTATGAGAAGTTTGGCTTGGCTTTCATATCTGTGTTTTCTCTTTTAGAGGGTTTCATTTTTTAGAGGTTTTTTGCGTTGAATATTGGGGTCACCATTTTTCAATACACTTTAAGCCCAAACAAACCTCACTGTTGAGCTCAGAGTGCCTAAAACCCTTTATTTTCATATAACATTTGTCCAATTTGGACATAGTTGCAATCTAAGGAAAAAATAAATTGCTTCTAGATTGGGCACATTTCTCGAGGCAGTGATTTGATGCTTTTTGGCATAGAAATCAAGATTTTTGGCATAGAAATTGAGATTTTTGAAGCACACAAATTGATATTTTTCACCATGAAAATTGAGATCTTTTGGCACAAAAATCAAGATCTTTCAACACAAAAATCAAGATATTTTGGCATGTAAATTGAGATTTCGTTGCATGCTTCCTAAGATAATTTTTGGTGTTGGTGGGTATGTTTTTGAAGGTATTTAATCATAGATCTCGATGCCTTTTTAATTTTTTGGTCTTTCCAGCCCTTTTTTGACCTATGTGTAGTTTTTTTGTCGTAACTTGCTCATCCAAACTCCATTTTTTTCAAATGACATATTGCCGAAAAGTTGGTTCCAAGCCCGTTGTGATGGTGTAGTTTATTTGGACTTTTGATGTTGTTTGGTTGCTAGTGTATGTATTCAAAGTTAGAGGTTCTATTTTTCACTCTGCGAGACATATCTGGAGACATTCTATTTTTGAGATTCTACTCCAGGCATATCTCATTCAATTTTTTTCTTTTTCACATTTTTCTGGATAACTTGGTTGTTTCAAGTCTTTAGATCAATTTTGTTTCTTTAGATGATTTTTCATGGGTTGTACTATCTCTTGTATAAGCCTTATGTCTATTTTGATCTCTGTTGACATCCTTTTGTAGTATTTTTACAAACACACTGAGATAAAGTGTCACTCTATTACATTTCAAGATCTTGGACATCTTTGTGTTTTGTTATACTCACACTATATTATAAAGTGCCTTGGGGGGTTTCATGTTGGTTATACTTTCCATCTTCCTTTGTCAAGGGAGTATTCCTTCCATGACATTAGCCTCATGATGTGTCGATGACATGTGCCATTATAGGTGTTTGTACTTCTTTTGTACTCTTGATGTTCTTGGTTCTTCTTTTTGCAAAAAATATTGCATTTGGTTTCAGTGTTCATGTCTTACCTCTCAGCATTATAGGGGGATTATGTTGGTTCTATTTCTTTCTTCATTTGATGGGGTGAGCGATGCATTCAATGCTTGATCCTATGTAATAGGCAATTGTAGTTTTTGGATACCTATGCATTTAAATGAAATGGATCATTTACCATATAGACATTCTTTCATTCTGATTTTTGGAAGCCATGAAGATACCTTCCATCTTTGATTGATCACCTCTTTAGACTTAGTTTTCTCTACTCGACCATGTTCTACATAATGGATGTTCTTTAGATCAACAATTTGGCAGTGTTTGCAACTTCATGCTTGAGTCGTGTTCTTCATGATCATACTTTTGTTCCTATCTTCTGGAACATTCTTTCTATCTCTTTTTGGAGTAGGGGTTTTCCCCTATGGTTTTCTTTATTTCTCCCTTTTTTAGAGATTTGGTTATGCTTGGGTACCTCATCAGGCCTTGTTGTCAGGACCCAAATTTACTTTTAGTATTAGTTTCTAGTTTTTAGCTACTCCCTATGTTTATCTTAAGGGGGGGTGTTAGAGTAATACAATACATTCTTATTAATTAAATCATATTGATTTAATTATTAAGTCACTTATTATCTCTATTTTACTTAAGCTAAACTTTAGGCATATAATAATTAATTTTTTTGTTAATTATTATCATGCAACCTAGGTTTTACCTATTAGGGTTTTGATCTCCTTTATAAGGTTTGATCTCTTTGTAACTTATTAATTCACTTTTGATTATAGAAATCTCTCTTTTTGCTCATCATGAATGTCTCATCTATGGATTTGGGAATTCTAGTCTCCATACTTTTTCTTCTATCTTTCTATGACAGGTGTTTGCGTGTAGGTTATTCTTGGGAGTTGTGGGGTTGATCTTTTACCAACTTCAACAACAATTTCCACAATCATATGTCTAGTATTTGTATCAGTACCTAAGGCCACAAGTGTATTTTACTTTTTCAATTTATGGCATGAAGAAGGTTGTTGCATGACTTATGCAATTAGGTCCTTTGGTGGAGCACTATCTTCTATCCTCCTCTTCTTCCTATCAATAGTTTCCTCTTACCTTGAATATGTTGTCAGGACATTTAATGTAGACTAGAGTGTTGCAAGTTTGAACAACTTCCTTCAAATGAGAGGAGTTTCCTTCTTCCTACTAGTGAAAGGAAAAGTTACAATTTTAGTTATAGAAAATGTGGGTGGATTACCTTGATCAATGGTTCCTTCCTATTTTTGTTGCTGAGTAGTCTTATGTACTTGTCCATCTCCACAACCTAGTTCATTGCTATCTCCATCTAGGTTGATTACCAAGAGGGTTGAGGAGTCCTTCCCAACTGATTGATCTTTCTCTTTCTCCTTTTCCTTATCTTTCTCTACCTCCATATCTCTAAATTTTCCAGCATCGAGCAGAGAATCTCATCCATAAGTAGGAGAGACTTGAACATTCTTTTATGGTGGGTCCAACAAATTGTGATGGATGCATAGAAGCTGAAGTAGTGGTTACCACAGTAGGAGTGGTTGTTGATATAGTTTTAGCTCTAGTGGACACGCCTATAGATGAACCTGTAGCACCTGTCTACTTCCTTTTGGCCCTTGTCCATTCTAACTAGTTATCAGTTTGCTTGATGATGTCATCCATCAAAATTTCCATCTTATCTACCTTGGGACCTTTGGGTGGATTGGAAACTACGAGAGTGTCCTTGACTTGTTTCTTATAGGTAGAGCAATTTAGGTGGTAATCATTGTCCTCTATATCACTAATATTGATGGGCACATTATAAAATTAACTTCCTCTATAGTGAGCCTATACCAAAACTTTTCTCTCATCTGAAACTCAGTATAGAAATCAACCCATTAATCCTCAATATTAGAAAAATGTTTATAACTGGATTCAAGTGTGAGATTATCCTTAACATAATTTATTGGATCATATTCTGGCCTAATGACTTTATAGTCATTTTATTTGATCTTGCCTTCAAAAGCCTTGCAACTGACCTAGATGCACAAGAGTATGGTCCTACAACAATAAGGAAGGGGGATTCCTAACTTCTTAATAGCCAACAAAAAGGTATTTACTTCTATAATCTACTACATAACTCAATTAACACTACCTTGTGTTTAGGTTATTAAGGCAACCTCTTTGGAAAGTCATTGAACACACCAATTCAAAGATAGGAGAATGCTAAGAATTGAAAGAAATAACACCCAAATTAGGTTACTGCTAAAATTGCCTATGGTGAAAATCTATACTCAAGACACCCCTATAACTCTATGCATAGCCTCATGTTGAAGGTATCATTCACCTTAATGTATTCTTCATAGATTTTATCTAGCTGCAAAGAGGAGTATTGTTCATAAACCTTCATGTCCTCATTAAAATCCTCAATGCTTGTCTAGCCTGACCAAAAATGAATGGTCACCAAAATGTATATTAGAAATGATGACATGTAAAATTGCTAAGATACCTTTTATGTGCTTGTCCATCTACTCAACTCATCGCAAAATATTTGAGCCCAATCAATGTATTATCCATCAACACATATCGCTTGTACAAGGAAGAAATAATGCTCAATAAAATTAAGGACCTCCTCATGTCCTTTAAGTCTTAGTAACAAAGACAAGATATCTATTATCTCTCACTTCATACTAGTTCCAAACAAAGTTTTTGGGAGCTTGCTCTTCTTTCTCTTTGGTGGTTGGAACCAAGTTCTCAAAATGTCACCTCACCTCTGAGTCTTGTTCTCATTGAACATGGAGGTGAATGAGCCAAATTCAATATCACAATATTCCATCCTATCCTAAATACAAATGTGCTTTTCATAAGACCTCTTTCAAGAGTGATCAAGATTGAATCATCAGACATTTTGATTTTCTTAGATTTTGCATCGTATCAGGTTATGCATTCCCTAACAAATTTAGGTGCCTAAATGACCATTGAAAAATTAATACCCTCCATGAGCCCAACCTCTTGAAGCTAAGATTAATAGGATGAATTGGTCAATTTTTGATCCATCAATACAAATACTTGAGATTATAATATCTTAATGATGTGCCTGTATAGTTCTTGAGCTCACTCAGTAATCTAGGTAGGCTATCAGTTGCACCAATCCTTCTATCCATTCGCTATATAACATTACATACAGCAAGAAAATTTGTGCTTGATCATTAAATTATGCTAGTTACAATATGTAGAAGCAAGCCTACCAATAATTCAATCTTATTGAATTTAAATTCAACATTGGACATTGAATCACCTACGCCACACAAGTGAATAACAACCCTATTACATAAATCTCTCCCTTAACGATGCAATGATCAAATTAGCATTTAATTTGATTAGCTAATAGCTTCATTTCATATCAAATGCATCATTAATGGTAGTTTGTATGATGGGTTTTAACCTTGAAGCTCTAGTGCAACACAAAATGAACTTTTAGATTTTCCTTCTTAGCATCAACTTTTGGAAGAGTATCTCGAAAAGAAAGAATCTACTTTGGATAGAATAGACACCTCATTTTTTGATCTTTGAGGATAAACTGTTTTTACTCTTCTTTGCAATGCTCTCTTTTTCTCCTTTCGAAGAAGTGAGTCTTTCTTTACTTTTCTGAAAACTGATAAAATGAGGAAATTTCCCTTAGTTGGGAATGTATCAATTTGAGTGTGCTTCTGCAAGTGGGCAAGCCAATATTTCACTTTTCTACAACCTTAATATTTGTGTTTCCACCTAACCTTGGGTGCCTTTGTGAAGTACATCAAAAGTAGCTATGTGTGAATATTCCATTTTATACCCAAGGCACTTTAAATGTATCTTTTAATATGGCCTATTAGAGGAGCAACTAAAATAGTGTAATTCTTACTCACATTTTATGTGCTTGCTTCAACTTACTACCTTGGGAAATATGAGTCACGCGTAGTCTAATGCACTGAAGATCATCATTTTTTGACACTATATAATACTCTAAACTTTGAATTCCTTTGAGATTGTGAACACTTGACTTTGATTGAGCATAATGATACAAAGTTCCTCTTAACAAATTATTATCTTTTCACTTACTAGAAATACAATTATCTCTTTCTATTAGAAACATGGGCTCTAAAATGCTCCACCAAGCGAAGAAGTAGCCACAGAGGAGAGACTTTGACTCTACATGAAATTAAGTCATTTTATTATTCATGTGACATCACTGGGACTCATTTTATTTGAATCTATTTCTCTACACATTATTACTTTGTAACACCTCATGTTTTTCCTTAGGGGCCATTCTTTCTCCATGTGTTGTAAATTCACTAGATGAGCCACACCTCCAATAAGAGAGAAGATAAACATGTGAAATCCTAAAAGAGAAACAAATGAATGATTATGCTCTGATCAAACTAATTCTTGACTTCCTTCTCATTAGGGAATGACACTCTACTATACTTACTCCCAAACTTAGATCACCTATGGCCAATACATACTAGATTTGGATAATTCCATAATGAAGAGCTTGGGGAGAAGAAGGAGCAAGGAAATCCCTAAATCATACATAGGTTGGGTGGGAAAATAATAATGAGAAGAAAGACCACCTATACCAATCTAAACCTAGACACTTAGACACCATAGCATTTCAATTGACTCCAAGCCTAAAGGTTGAAAAGAGAGGACTGGAAATCTTACAATAGTTGGCTATGACTGGGGACTTAGGCATACAAATGTCAAAGTAGGGACCTAGGATCTCTAGTTTTGCACAACATGAATGAAAAACATAGGAAAATACAACTAAAATAAACACACAACAAAAAGCAAACTAAGCATAGGAAAGTAGGAAAGTGACTAAACTAGGAAAGGAAAGTAGACTAACTAAAACACTCAACAAAAAACAAACCTAGAATAACTAGCTATGTAGGGATTACCTAATTTCAATTTAGAATCTACTATAGTTTTAAGTCCTGGCCATTATAGGATTATGATAGGACCTCTCAATAAGGATAGGCCAATTTGAAAGAATTATTTTGATTAACTTGAACAATCTTAAATGGCCCTTTCTAAATAGACTCAAATTTATGAAGCATACCTTTTGGTTTATGCCTCTTATCCCACAACAAGACCAAATCTCCTCCCATGAATGTTCTTGGTCTTTCTCTTTTATAAAACATACCTTTTACTTGCATTTGATGTTGAGTGATTTGATCTATGAGTTCTTGTCTTTCCCTTTGTAGGTGGGTCAAGTACATGATTCTCTTTTCTAGCTCACCCTTGAATGTGCTATCTTTAATCATGGTATTTAATTTGTAGGTAGCAAGCTCCAGAGGAAAATGTATATTTGACTTAGCTCCATAAACTTATTCAAATGGGGAGATACCAATTGCTCTCTTGGGTATAGGCCTATATTCCTACAATGTATCATGAAGTTTCTTGTGCTAGTTTCTCTAGCTATCTAAACCAACTTCTTTAAATACTAACCAAGTTTTTGTTACTAGACTTTACCTATCCATTTCCCTAGGGATGGTAATAAGAAGAATGACTCAATTGAATGTCATAATCATAATATAACTCAAACATATTTTTTAAGATGAAAAGGATGAAGCATCATCCATAATCAACTTCGATGACACACCAAATCTAACAAATATATGCTCCTTTAAGAAATCACACACAACTTCAAAAAAATTCTTCTTCATCAATTTGGCCTCAACCCACTTACTAAAGTAATCACTCTCCGTAAAAATATGAGTATGTCCTTGGCTTGATGATGGATTGATTGGGCCTATAAAATTGAATCCCCATTGTTGAAATGGGGCCTCAATCATTACTGGCCTGAGAGGTGGAGCAACTAACTATGGCTTATGAGTAAAAAATATATATTATCCACAATTAGCTACCCATTTATAGGAATCACGGAACATGCCAGCCGAGTAATAACATTGCCTTAAGATCTTGAAGGTAGTGATAGGGGAAGAGAAGTGTCCTCCACATGCTTCATCATGAAATGCTTTTAACAACTTCTCTTGTTGCCCCTTATTCACACATCCTAAGAAGGTGTTTTCAATGGCCTTCTTATATAGGATATCATCATGGATAACATACTTCAAGCCCTTTTTCTTTAAATTCCTTCTTCATTTTGTAATTACACATTTTGGACATTCACCATAAGTGAGAAAGTATGCTATATTGGAGAACCAAGGGTCTTGGAGACTTAATAGGAGCACTTTTATGGCATCCTCTATTTCAGCTTGTTGTTGATTCTTTATCATTTCTTTTCACAATCCATTTCTATACACAAGCTTGGTTGGCTTGATCTCTATGTCATATTCTTAAACCTTGGCCACCCAAGCTCCTCTTTCATTGCATCCAATGTCTTGCTGAGCCAAGATTCTTTTGACTGTGGAGTCTGGCACAAGCATCCCTCATGAAGGCGATAGTACCTACACTCCTTTGTTTTCTTGACTTATAATGGTAGAAAGTGTATGAGAAAATGCATAGAAGTAGATTATAAAATCCGTACTATAATTTGGATGCACGAGAATAGGGGCCTTAGATATAGCTATCCTTATATCCTCAAATGTGTTATTTCCAACATTACTCCATTTGAAAGTTTGATTGTCTTTCATCATGTCCACTATGTATTTTTTAATCTCATAAAAGTCTGGCACAAATGCCTCAAAGTTTAGCTGGCCAAAAAAATAATTTACTCCTATCTTGCTTGATGGTAGGTTAAGTTCTTGGATAGCTCTTACTCTATCTGGATCAATTCCATCACCTCCTTGATACACAACGTGACCTAGAAGCTTGCCTTCTATAACATAGAAGACTGACTTCTTGGGGTTCAATGAAATTATATGGTCTCTTCATCTTTGTAGTACTTTCTCCAATTCCTTAAGATGGTATTTCCTCTTCTTAGAGAATAGTGTGAGGTCATTCAAATAGACAACATTTTTTCCTTTAAATCATCAAAAGATAAATTCATGGCACACTGGAATGTTGCACCTACATTAATTAATCCAAAGTAAATTCTATTGTATACAAACATTCCCCATGGGGTGGTGAATTTCTTTTTATTGATCATCCTCATAAACTTGTATTTGATTAAATCTAAATTAGAAGCCATCTAATATAAACATCAATTATGATCCCTCAACTATCTACAAGAGATGATCCATACTAGGAAATGCATAGTTATCTTTGAGAGATGCCTGGTTTAGTTTCCCAAAGTCTATGCATATCCTTATTTATCCATTCTTCTTTCTAACAAGAACCATATTGGTAATCTAAGTAGAAAGGTGGATGGGATATATAATCCTAGCCTTTAACATCTTGTCAATCTCTCTAAAGATTGCATCTTTAATTATAGGGTTATACTTTATTCATTTTTTCCTAAATGATGTTGCATCCTATTTGAGGGGAATCTTGTGCTTGAACTTCCCATCCATGAATTTCTTGAGGTTTTCATAACCCCAAGAACATACTTCTTGATAGTTAATGATAATTTTCTTCATTATTTCCCTTTCCTCATCAGTACAACATTTTTCAATGTTTATTCTCTTAAGGCTTTACTTTGTTCCTATGTTTAACCTGTCATATTCTCTAGTGGTTCTTCCCTTCCTATCCCTTTCTCTTCTAATGAATGCATCATGTCGATTGAATATTTTTTCCAATAAAACTAAATGGGGAGAGATTTTATTACCTTTCAACTATATGATGCCTGAATTGAGCTCCTCCTTACAGTTAGGCAATAGATCATGGTATGGATTAGTGCTTCCCTCAATCTATTGCTCTACAAAAGTCTTGACTCCTTCCAAGAACTGTTGGATATGTTTATCATCATTAAGCACTTGCCATGATTCGACATTATCTTGCACAATGGGTCTGAATAGAACTTCTAATTTGTAGAGTTGATCTTTGAAATTCAGATGTGGTAGAAGCAATGATGCTAAAACTGCTACAGAATCAACTCATGAGTTCTATTCTCTTGAAACTACTTCAATTGAGAAAGCATCTAGGCCTTCTATTTCATCCCAAACTTTATTATGACAATTCCTTAATCTATGGTTCTTTACTAAATACCAGCCTTTAACCTGCTTGACAATTAGCTCAGCATCACCCTAAGCTTTGAGCACTTTAAATCCCTTTTGTTTTTCCATTTTTATGCTCAAAAGAAGAGATCTATATTGTTTGTATTCTTTAATTCCATGTTATAATCAAGGTGCATGGTATTTCCACTAGGTGACATCAACACAATACCAAATATAGAGCCCATAGAAGCACAACTTCCATTGAACTCTAGTAACCATGTTTGGTCACCTTCCAAAATTTTTTCTTCTTCTTTCATCTTAGGTGCACTAGTAAAAATCATGTAGCTTCCAAATTGCATTTCCTAATAGAAGATTTGTGCTTTAGGATCATCCAACTTCATAAGTATGAACTTGGCCTTTTCCTCTATTTCAAGCTTGACTTTCTTTTTGCTAATAGGAATGATTGCATGATACCAATCAAGCTTAATTTCCCCTCCTATTTCTCTACAAAATCTATGACTTAGGAGCATGCCATAATTGGATGGCATGTCTGCAACTAGGATAGTCATCTTTAGTCTTTTGGTAGGGTGAGAAGCTAAGGCAACATGGGTATCTTTGGTCTCTCCTACAAGAGGAACTTGTTTGGCATCCATAGAGTAGAAACACCTGAAGGTATTGATCAAAGGAATTCCTAAATCTTTAGCAATGGTGGCAGTCATTAAATTATCAGAGGCTCTTGAATATATGATAAAATTTCTTATCTCATGACTATTTATAAATAGAGAGATGTAGAAAGGGTCAGGCTTCTAACCAAGAGAGGTGGCCAAGACAATGTGCTCCTCTTCTTGGAATATCCTAGGTAATATAGGTTTTTCTTTGAAAGAGGGGTCAATAGAGGTATTGACTATATTCTCATTTATAGTAGCATTCACATTTACATTAGTCTTTTCCCTACTATCACCCTTATAGTATTCAACAAGTTTTTTTAGTTGAGTTGGATTATATTTGAGATAATCAAGAGGGGAAATCTAAGTCCTAATATCCTTACAATATTGCACTTTATCAAATGAGTCTTGTGACTTACTGGTTAACTCTCTTAGCGAAGTTGATGGTACAAGGCCACTAGCCTTTGTGATAGTAATAGTGGATGTATTATTTAGAATAGGGGTCGAAGTAGAGGATTGGTTCTTATTCTCTTCTCCTTAGTTCATCACTATCATGTGTGTACTATCTAAGGTTGAAAAAAATAACCTCCTCATTTTGAATCTAACTCATACTCTAGATAAAAAGTTCTAGAGTTTCCATTGGGAGTAAGGCCATCTTCACTTTTAAGATACTCCACTAATAGCTCTTTATTGGTGCTTATCTACATGTATCTTGTCATTTCCAAGAAAGAGTTACCATCGTGGTCTATTGTCAAATGGAATATAGACATTTTTTGATTCTTAGGGGTGGTTTCAATTACCAACCTTTGTTGAGTAGGTGGCAATTGTAAGGCCTTATCTTAATTATATTTTCTTTGAATATCCTAGTATGTTTGTTGGAATGAAGGGCCAGGCTTGACAATTTTCCTCTTCAAGGCTATCATCTCATTTTATAATTTCTAGAGCATGGATTTTATATTTTTGGTGGATTTCTCTTTTGCACTTTTGAGAAGCAATCAAGTTATCTTTTAATTCTATAGCCATGGACTAGGCCACTTGTAAGTTAGCTATGTTACCTCTTCTCAACTAGAAGGTTATGTTAGGAGGCATAAAACTTATGAAGAATTTTTTTTGATTTTTATTTGTCGTCCTACTTAGCATATGTATTTGGTTGGTTAACTTGTTGAATCTTGCAATAAATTCTCTCATTGGAACACTAGGTTTGTTCCTGACATGTGTTAACTTAGACAATGGACTATGTTCATCCTCTACACTTTTAAATTGTGCTTCAAATATTATCTACATATCATCCCATGTAGTGATGCATCAAACTAGTAGATTTTTAAATCAATCAACTGTGTCTTCAACTAGAGTTTCCATGAACATGCAGATTGTGACATCTTCATGTTATGGGGAAACGACACTACAAGCTATAAAAAAAAAAAGGCAATATGTTCATCCACAGATACCTTCCCATCTTCATTGAGTTTCAAAAATTTCTTCCTAGATGCCTATAATAAATCATTGTTAACAGCAAGATGTAAGGGGCCAATTGCATTACCCCAAGGTACTACCATAGCTCTTAGTAATATGATAGGTATAGCTTAGAAAGTTACCCTTGTAGGTGTGAAAACCCCGTAAAGAGTTAGGGTGTTGCACACTAATGGAGCTTGAGTTTGGATAACCAGGGGAGAAGAGGACTCACTTCTAACACAAGAGATAGGATTTATTGGATGAAACAAAGCCTTGCAAACATCTTCTAATACAAGATCCTTAAAGAAGTTTCTTCTACTTTTGAGGGGGTCCTCCAAGATGGGAAAGTTGGCTTTCTTAAGTTCTTCATACATCGAACCAACTTCTCTGCATCTCCTCACACTCCTGATATATTTTGGATCCGAGATGATCTTACTTTTTACCTTTCTTAATTGAATAAAAAAAGTGCTTGATCTTGTCATAGCCTCTGTTATTGAATAATTCTCTCCTTATTTTCAACTATAGCTACCTCATTTTCTAACACAAGGTTGACTCTTCTATATTCTTCCAAATATTGTCTATTTCTCTAGTGTAGAGCATTCAATTTGCTAAAAATGACCTCTTGTTCATCTTGAAATCCAAGGTTGGGTTGTAGAATGGGAATTAGGCCATCATGAGGAAGTGCCATTTCTTCTCATACTCAAATACACTACAACAATTATAATTGTATGCATTCAGGTTTTCTCCCCAACAGAGTCACCAAAAACTATTGGCTAACAATTTATACCTCCTAAGTTTGTCTTATACCTTGAATCTTAAGATACCCAATGTGTGGAGGAACAAAGGTTATAACCAAAAAATGGGTCAGTGTATGCGTGTTATATCACTAGCCTCTAAATTGAAAGGTACAACTCCCTTAAGTTGTAAAAATCTTCTTTAGGCTTTGTCTTTAGTAGATTAGGGGTTTTGGAGTATGCTCTTAACATAAGAGCAATAGAGGCACTAACCATATTACTTGTAAACACAAGTAATCCAATAAAATATGAAGATTCAAACAAACCACAAAACCCATAGGTATGGTTGGTATGAGCTATCTTTCATCTCTTCTATACTACTTATATCTTCTATTCTAACTCTACTCCTACTACACCAACAACTAGATGCAAGAAAAGCATAATGAGAATAGAGCTTTCATGAACCCAAGTGGCTCTCTAACCAGGCAAGATAGTCCAAAAAAAATCTTCCCTTTCACTTACTTTCAGATCCCATAGTACAGAATACAAACTATACCATATAAATGCAACAACAACAAGAAAGAGAAATACTCCATGATGCAGTGATTTAAATCCCACTCTACCAAGTTAGAGAAACTCAAATTTTTCCACTAACTTAGACAACTTTTCATCAACCAAGCCTATTCCTAGCCACTAAAATAAGCATGCAAATATTATGGAATGTAGTGTTGCCTAGAAAAAAGAATAAAAATCACATATGAGAAGAAACACATAGATTAGTTATACTATTAACACTACACTAACACTCAGATCAACAAGAAATTAATAGAATCATTCATAATTGTCTTTCTATCCCAAGGAAAACTAATCTAGCATGAAATGAACAAAAAATAATTATAATAAATCAAGTAGACCCTGCTATAAAGCCAATTCACTACAAACATTTTCCAATTGTGTATTCATCTTAAAAGGTTACATTTATAGGCCTTCATTCTAGTCTGGCCAATTAAATTCATTGTTATACTTCAGAGGCATAGATCAATATTAGGATAGACTACAAGTCATATGTTACCTAAACTTACACATACAAAAAGAATTGCCAAAAATGGCTACAATGAGTAAGAATGCAAGAGAGAGAGAATGCCACTTGTTAAAATTTGTTATAGATTTATCATCATTAGAATCTAACACCCCTGATTAGTTAGTTCATCTTCTTTGGCATTACATTTTGGCCTTATGTACCTTCATAGCATCAGTCACCATCTTCATCTCTTTGACACTTGTTATGTAGACATTGGCAGCCCTGATGACCCAATAGTCATGATCCTCTATCAATTCCTTAACCGTGGCGACCTTATATTAGAGTTTATCATATGCCCTTTTAAGAGTGCCATGAGCTAATATCATTTTGAGATCCGAGAATCTTGATTGTTAGCCAAATTGGTGGTCTCCTCAATAAAGCTAATAAACTTGGACTTCATATGTTGGATATTTACCAACTGCTTATTAGAAGCCACTTGGGATTCAATGTGTAGATCTTTTAGATACATGTAAATCTCCTCCATAATCTTCTTTACATCATCATACACACTCTTCAATTCTTTTTTATATTTCTCCAAGATTTCCTTCTTGAATTATGTTGACCACTTCTAATCATGTAATGGCTCTTTCCCTATTCTAATAATGTCATGACTGATGGCTACATCATTCCTCATATCTATCACTTCTTGTAGCATATTTAGGTCCTATGCTAATTGTTGAGCTTCAACTTACATAGAGGACTGATGAATACTAGTTGCCTCCTTCATTTTTTTAGCATCTAGTAAAAAGTTGTCAAGGTTCTTAATTAAAGGAGGCCCTATGGTTTTCATATTCTCAATCCATGATCAACCCATCTGATTGAAATGTCTCTCCTATTGTAACTTTACACAAAAATCCATGTCCTCCTCTACATTTGGATCGAAGCTAGTTGTAGTAACACCATCCATTAAGACTATGAAAAGTGGTCCAAGTGTTGCTTTGATATATTCAATTAATTTCTTGTTGGAAACCTTCAACATTTCTTTTGCCAACTTTAATTCTTCCAATTTGTCTTCAATTTTCTCATTTGTTGACTTCCATACATTAACCATAGAATCATGAATTGGTTTCCCTATGTCAATTGTCTTCATCTGGAAACCATCTAGAGTTAATTCTTGAATCCTTTCCTCCTTTTGTGGGTCAATAATTTCTACAACCATATGTCTGGTATTTGCATCAGTACCCAAGACTGCAAGTGTCTTTTTCTTTTTTCAATTTAGGGCATGAAGTGGCTTGTTGCATGTCTTGTGAAATTAGTTCCTTTGGTGGAACATTATCTTCTATCCTTCTCTTCTTCCTATCAATAGTTCCCTCTAACCATGACTATGTTTTTAGGACATTTAATGAAAATTGGAGTGTTGAGTGATCAAACAACTTCCTTGCAAGTGGGGGAGTTTCCTTCTTCCTGCTAGAGAAAGGAAAAGTTTTAACTTTAGTTATAGAAAATGTGGGTCGATTACCTTGATCAGTGGCTCCTTCCTATTGTTGTTGTTGAGGAGTCTCCTATACTTGTCCATCTCCTCCATCTCCACCACCTTGTTCATTGCTATCTCTATCTAGGTTGATTACCAAGATGGTTGAGGATTCCTTTCCAACCAATTGTTCTTTCTCTTTCTCCTTTTCCTTATTTTTTTTTTTCCTTTGTATCTTCAAATTTTCTAGTATCAGGTAGAGAACCTCCTCCACAAGTAGGAGGGACTTGAACATTCTTTTCTGGTGTGTCATTTCCTCCTCCACCAATAGACTGTGATGGGCCTATAGAGACTAAAGTAGTGGTTTCCATAGTAGAAGTGGTTGCTAATGTAGTTTGAGATCTACTAGAAATGCCTATAAATGAGCCTATAGCATCCATATGCTTCCTTCTAGCCCTCATCCATTCTACCCACTTATTAGTTTTCTTGATGATGCCATCCATCTGAATTTCCATCTTATCTACCATGGGACCTTTGGGTGGAGTAGACATTATGGGAGTGTCCTTGACTTATTTCTCATAGGTAGATGACTTCAAGTGGTAATCATTGTCCTATATATCACTCATATTGATGCTCATATTATACAATTTAGCTTCCTCTATAGTAAGCCTAGACCAAAAAAATTCTCTGGTGTAAAACTCAGTATAGCAATCAGCCTAGTAATCCTCAATTTTACACACATCCTTATAGCTAGATCTAAGGTGTATATGATCCTTAACATAATTAATTAGATCATATTGTGGCCTAATGAATTCATATTCATTCAATTTTATCTTTCTTTCCTTCAAAATCCTTAATTAGATTCCTTGCATCTCACCTATATGAACAAGAGTATGGTCCTACAAAAATTGTGAAAGGGACTCCCACCTTCTTAATAGTCAAGCACAAGGTATTTACTTCCATAATTTGTCTACATAACTCAATTAACACTACCTTGTCTTTAGGGTACCTGGGAATTCTCTTTGGAAAGCCATCGAATGCACCAATTCAGATATAGGAGAATGCTGAGAATTGAAACAACACCCAAATTAGGTTACTACTAAAATTGCCTCTAGTCAAAATATCTACTCAGGACACTATTTTAGCTCTTTGCGTAGCCTCATAGTGAAGGTATCATTCACCTTAAAATAGTATTCATCTCTTTTCTCTAGTTGTAAAGAGGGGTAGAAATCATAAACCTTCACATCTTCATTAAAATCCTTGGTGCTTGTCAGACCCAACGACAAATGAATGGTCACCAAAATGTATAACAAAAATGTTGACATGTAAAATTGCTTAAATACATTTTCTGAGTTAATCTAGCTACTCAACTCATCACAACTTATTTGAGCCCAATCAATGTACTATCCATCATCATATATCACTTGTACAAGGAAGAAATGATGCTCAATAAAATTAAGGACCTCCTCATGTCCTCTAAGTCTCAACAAAAGAGCCAATATATCTACTATTTCTCACTTCATACTGGTTCTAAATAGAGTCTTTGGGAGCTTACTCTTCTTTCTCTTTAGTGTTTAGAATAAAGTTTTCAAAATGTCACCTCACCTCTAAGTCCTTTTCTCATTGAACATGGAGGCGAACAAGCCAAAGTCAATATCACAATATTTTTCCCTATTTAGAATACCAAATGTGCTTTGAATAAGACCTATGTTAAGCATGATCAAGATTGAATCATCAAGCATTTTGGTTTTCTTATATTTTTCATCGTATTAGGCTATGCATTCCCTAACAAGTTTAGATGCCTGAATAACCATTGGAAAATTGGTAGCCTCCACAAGTCCGCTCTATTTAAGCTTCAGAGTAAGAGGATTAATTGGCTGATTGTTGAGCCTTCTATACAAATCTTTGAGATTATAATATCTGAAATACATGTTTGTATAGTTCTTAAGCTCACTCACTAATCTAGGTAGGCTATTAGTTCCACCAATCCTTCTAGAAATTCACTATATAATATTACACAGAGCAAGGAAACTCGTGCTTAATCATGAAATTATGCTAGTTGCAATATGCAGAAGCAAACCTACCAAGAATGATCCTTTTATGAAAATATCTCCTTTAATGTTGCAATGATCAAATTAGCATTTAATTTTATTAGCTAAAGCCTTCATTTCATATCAAATCTATCCTTGACGATAGTTCATACTATGGGTTTTAACCTTTAAGCTTTGGTGTAGCACAAAATGAATTTTCCAATTTTCCCCCTTAGCATCGACTTTCAGAAGAGTAACTCAAAAAATGAGAATCTACCTTGGATAGAATAAATACCTCATTTGTTGATCTTTGGGGAGAAATCATTTTTACTCTTCTTTACAATGCTCTCTTTTGCTCCTTTTGGAGAAGTGACACTTTCTTTACTTTTTTGAAAAGCGATAAAATGAGGAAATTTCCCTTTGTTGAGAATGCATCAATTTGAGTGCACTTTCGCAAGTGGGGAAGTTGATATTTCACTTTTCTATAACCTTAAAATTTGGCCTTCCAATTGACCCTGGATTCCTTTAGGAAGTATATCGAATGCATTTATGTCCAAATATTCCATTTGTATCTTTTAATATGGACTATCAGAGGAGAAACTAAACCAATGAAATTCTAACATGATAGGAATTTACTTGAAGCTCATTGATCTAAATGTATTTCAAACTTTAAAATCATCTAATTATCTCTAAATAATGCATTCTTCATACTCACATTTGATGTTCTTGCTTCAACTTACTCTATCAGGAAATATGAGTCATGGGTTCTCTGATGTACTGAAGATCATTATTTTCTAACACTATATAACACTTTGAACTTTAAATTCCTCTGAAATTGTGAGAAATTGACTTTGATTAAGTATAATTATATAGAGTTCCTCTTCTAAAATTCTTATATTTCCACTTACAAAAAATTCACTTATCTTCTTTTGTCAGAAAGAGGGGCTCCAAACTACTCCTTTGATTGAAGAATTAGTCATAGAGTAGAGTCTCTGAGTCTATGTGAAACTGAGTCATTTGATCATTCTTGTGACATCATTGTGACTCATTTTCTATAAATCTATTTCTCTATACATGATTACTTTGTAACACCTCATGTTTTTCCTCAGGGGTCATTCTTCCTCCTTGTGTCAGAAATTTAGTAGATGAGCCGCACCTCTGGTAAGAGAGAAAATAAACATGTAAAATCCTAAAAGAGGAATAAATGAATGATCATGTGCTGATCGAACTCATTCCCAACTTCCCTCTCATTGGTTAATGGAATTATACTATACTCCCTCCCAAAAATACATCACCTAAGGAAAATTATACATACTAGATTTTCATAATTCCATAATGAAGAGCTTTGGGAGAATGCAGAGCAAGGAAATCCCTTAATCACACATAGGCTAGGTGGAAGAAAATTGATGAGAAGAAAGAAAACTTGTACCAATCTAAACCTGGGCATTTAGACACCATGGCATTTGACTTGACTCCAAGCCTAAAGCTTGAAAAGAGAGGACTAAAATTTTGGCAACATACAACTCTAGCCTAACCTTTTGTCCTTCGATCATTACTTTCATGGCACTAGGAACACTCAAACACTCTATGCCCTTCTTTTCCATAGTGAAAACATTTTCCATAGGGAAAAAAATTTCCACTAAAACCTCCTCTTTGAGATCCTTGTCCTCTTACTCTTCCTTTCTGACCGTGGAAATTATTGGAATGGTTTTCCCTTTGGTTTTGGCTACTACCACTAGCCTTATCCTTGTTCTTCTTATTGTCATTTCAGCATCTACAAGACTATCCACTAGAATTTCCACTGCAACCTCTTCCACTATTTTTGTTATCAAACTTCTTATTCAAAATTTTCCTCAACTCTTAGGAAAAATTGGTATGCCTCTTCAATATTGTTCATTCGAACTAGACTCAATTCCTCCTTAATTCTTGACCTCAACCCATTAAGGTAATAGGAAACCTTCTCCTTGTCAACTTTTGCATGGCCTTTGTTGATGAGAACTTAGCAGAATTATTTGGTGTACTCTTGAACAAATCTTCCTACTTTCTTTAACCCTTGCATTTTCTTTAATAGATCAAGCTCATAAACTATGGGAATGAATTGTCACTTCAATTTAGATATCATCTGGTCCCATGTTGATATTTTGTCCCTCCCTTTTTTATTTTTCTCCAATTGAATCTCTTTCCACTAGATCTTTGCATGTCCCTTTAGTTTGGCCTTTGTAAATTTGACCCTATCTGGATCTTCAATATCTTCATACTCAAAATATTCCTCCAATTCATTGATCCAATTGATTGATTCCTCTGGGTTAACATTTCCCAAAAATGTGGGAACCTCAAACTTAGGTCTTTTCCCAAACTTGGAAATGACCCTAAAAAGCCTGTCTTCTTTTGGGTTCAAAACTGCTTCTTCTTCAACATTTTCTTTTTCGTCTTCATCATCCTCACTTTCATCTCTTATGGAAAGATTTATTCCCCTATGCATTTTTTCTTTCAATGTTTGCCTTTTTCTTTAGAGGGATCTAAAATCCTCACTCGCAACACCTATGACTCTTCCACCACACTCTCTTGGTAGAGGCATTTTGCACTTTCGCTAAAACCCTAGTACAAATTGCCTCATAATTTGCAATCTATGCACACACTCAACCCAAACCATGGTCCTGGCGAAAGATGCCTCCCATTCGATGATCTGTTTACATAATTAGGAACTCTTGTTCTAATAACACTTGATGAAGGATGCTCTCCTTAATATTGCAACAGACAATAGAAATAAATAATAACAAAAATTTAGAGAACAAAATATGGGCTTCTCATTATTGGTGCAAATGCAGAATTACAAAATTATAATATGCAAAACCACATGGGCACCTTCCTTACAACAGTCTGCAAGATGGAGCTATGATGATCACCTAGAACTAACTTAAGTAACCTATAGAACTTCCTTATATAGGCACTTTTAACTACCTAGGAAGGTTCTAGAGACTAAGTTGTAACCCTTGAGGCCAACCAGCCTCATATTATATTATTCCATTACACTTGATTACATATGATTGACTCAAGACAATTTACAAATTATATTTTTTGATGGGTTCACTTCTAAAGACCACAACAAGTAAATTGTTGGCCCAATGGGCTATGAAAACCCCATTCCAAAATTGTTAGCTAGCAATCTAAAATGGTTGAATGTGAAAGCATTTATTAGTCAAGGTTTCACCTTGTTTCAGAGTCATTTAGGCTTTCATCACTGGACCTAAAGTTTGGATAGCCAAAAGTTCTATGCAATAACTACAACAATACATATGATATGACAATAAAACTCAACTCATAGGCTAATATGTCAAAGATAAACCTCCACATATGAGAATAAAACAATCTAAACACATAATACCAACTTACTAAAATCAGCACGCTCTCACAAATGGTAACTCTATACAATAAAAGCCTTTAATAAAAACTAGAAATCAAAATAATTTTGGGTGATGAAAGATTTCCATTACATCTAGGATGCTCCTATATCAGACACCTGGGGTAATTTGAGAAGTGATCCTATCATGTCTTAGGTAGTTAGAGGAAAACCAAGATATTCAACCTCTTCATGTGCTATCCATAATTAATACTCTATTGGCATGCCTTTCCATTTCACTAGATACTCCTCATATATTTTGTTCCTTGTACTTCATCCCACATGACTATCCAATTTCTCCTCAATCTCTAGTTGTGTAGTTGAAGTAGATGCCAAAATACTCCAATGTGCTTCTGCAACTTCATCTCCACCAACTCCTTCATAATATTGTATCAAATTTAAATTGTTAAACACTAGTAAAATATTTAGTTCAGTGGGCAACTCTACTTCATAAGCATTTCAAGAATCATGCTTTTTCACTATCTTGCACAATCCAAACTTCTTCATTTTCAGCTTATTATACGCACCCATCAGAAATCTCTCCTTCCTCAAATGAACCATGAATTCATCACCAATCTAAAATTCCTTATACATCCATTTCACATCTACCTTAGCCTTAGACTATTTTTTCATCTTTGTAATGTGTTTCCTCGCCTCCCAATGGATGTTCTTCAAATGTTCAACAAAATCTTACGCTTCAGCACTACTTATCTCTCCTTTATTCAATTGCCTCAATTTAGAAGCAATTCTTGGATTTCTCCCATATACAATCTGCAATGGTGATTTACCAATAATCATGTTGACATAATTATTGTATGTAAATTTTTCCTATGGTAAAACTAGATCCCAATCTTTTGGCTTAGCTCCAAGTTGACATCTTAAAAAAATCTCCAAACTCTATTTCAACATTTCTTCTTATCTATCAATCTATAGATGATGGGATGAAATGAACTTGAAATCTATCTTTAATTTCTTCCACAATGTATGCTATAAATACCCAAAAAACTTGGTATCTCAATCAGAAATGATACCCTTTGGCAGACCATGTAGTCTCACCACTTCTCTGAAAAATAATTATGTCACATGAACTACATCATTTTCCTTCTTGCTAGGAATAAAATGTGCCATTTTTAAAAATCTATCAACCACCACAAATATCAAATCATTCCCTCATTGCGTCCTTGGTAAACCAAGAATGAAATCCATGCTAACATCTTCCCATGGCTTCTTAGGCACATGTAATGGCTAATATAACCCTATATTCTGCTTCACTCCTTTTTCAATCTAGCATAATCTACAACTATGCACAAAATTCTTCACATATTTCTGTAATTGTGGCCAATAATAATTCTTAGCAACCAAACCAATGGTCTTATCTCCACCAAAGTCTCTATCCAATCCTCTACTATGCTTCTCCTTGATGAGATACTCTCTCATGGAACTTCTGTGAATGTGCAACTAACTTCCCTTAAACAACATACCATCTTGGATTATGAAATCCAACCACTTTGTCCTATCAAGTGTAATAGGTTTTGTACAAGCTTTTCAAGCCTCACCAAAATTATGATCCTTTGAATACAAATTCTTGAGTTCCTTAAACCCAACCACCTCAATTTGCATTTGTGTTAGCAAAACTTGTCTTCTATTAAGGGAATTTGCAACTCTATTAGACTTCCAACCCTTGTGTTTGAAAAAAAAATGTATAACTTTGCAAAAAGGCAACCCATTTCAAATGTTTTTTATTCAATTTTCCTTGACTATTCAAATATTGCAAATCTTAATGATTAGTATACAAAACAAAATCCTTAGGAAGAAGACAGTGTCTCTACTTCACCAATTCCTAACCTATAGCATAAAATTATTGATCATAAACATAATAATTTCTTATGGCATCATTCAATTTCTCATTGAAATAAACAATAGGTCTACTTTCTTGACTAAAAACAACTCCAATTGTAGTACCACTATCATCACAATTTACTTGAAACACCTTATTAAAACATGGAAGTGCTAAAATAGGTTTCTCTATAACTTCATGTTTTGATTAAAACTCTTGTCTACCCCTACAGTCCACTTAAATTCTTTCCTATCTCCTCTCATTATTTGAGTCAAAGGTCCACAAATACTACTAAAACCGATGATAAAATTTCATAAAAATTAGTCAATCTGTGAAAAGATCTTACCTTTGTTGCACTCCTTGGAGTAGGCCATTTGAGGATAACCTTGACTTTCTTAGGGTTCATTTTTAGACCTTCTGCTAATACTACAAATCCTATGTACACCAACCCCTTCTTTGCAAAACTACACTTATTCAAGTTTATCAACAACTTTTCCTCCGTCAACTTATCAAACACCTTATGAATGTGCATTGAGTGCTCTTCCAATTTCTTACTAAAGATCACAATATCATCTAGGTAAATAATGACAAACTTACCCAAAAAATCCTTCAGTACCTCATTCATGAGCCTCATGAAAGTGCTCGGTGCATTTGTTAGCCCAAAAGACATGACTAACCAATTGTACAATCCTTCCCTTGTCTTGAAAGCAGTCTTCGACTACTCTCCTTCTCTAATGTGAATCTGATGTTACCCACTCTTTAGATATATCTTTGAGAAATACACAAATCCATTCAAAAAGTCCATAATATCATCCATCCATGATATTGGAAAACTATATTTGATTGTGATCTTCTTGATAGGTCAATAATATGGACACATCCTCCATTATCAATTCTTCTTAGGTGTAAATATTTCTGGTACAACACATAGACTTTGACTCTCTCAAATCAATCCATTCTATAATAATTCATGAACTTGTCTATTCAGCTCTTCACTTTTTGTTGGTGTCATTATGTGCGCTACCTTGTTTGGGAAACTAGCTCCTAGAATCAAGTCCATTTGGTGACTAATATTCCTCACTGGGGGTAATCCATCAAGTACATTATCTGACACAATATCTAGATACTCCAACAAATCTATCACTTCTTCAAGTAGCTCCTCTACTTCACCATTACCATCTTTTGGAATTATAGAAAAAACATATGCTCACACATCATATCATTGAGAAACTCCTTTCCATCAACAAAACATATTCTCACAACATTGCATTTTTATTTTCTCCTTCAATGGCTTCAGTTTATGTTTTACTCCATCCTTTGTCATAGTGTAGGTATTTGCACACCTATCATGTACACCATGCCTCTCAAACTACCATGACCTACTCAACAACATATGTCATATGTCCATAGGTATGATAACACATAACACCTTGTCCTGGTAGCTTCCAATCATGAACTTACTAGACACTGCTCATTGACCATTACGTTGTGGTCATCTTGCACCCAAGCAATACGATATGGATGCAGCTGTTTCTACCTCTTCAATATTAAATTTTTGACCATCTTTTGTGATACTAGCTTTTTAGTTCTTCCAACATCAATGAGAACATAACATCACTTATCTTCACATTTTCACCTTGTGCGAAATAAACTCCTCCTTTGATCAAGTTCATTATCACCTCACAACAAGAATCTTATGTTAACTAGAATTTCTCCTCTTTTAGTATCTTTAGAATGTGATGATTTTGCATCTTCATCAACATGCGCAGCTCTGAGCTGGCCTTAAATCCTTCTATCACTCCTTCTATGGCACTATGAATAGTCAAACCCTCTATGCCCTACTTATCGACAATAAAAACATTTTCCATGGAAAACTCCTCTTTGAAATCCTTGTCCTCTTCCTCTTTGATCTCTATTATTCAAATTATGGAAATTATTATAATTTTTTCCCCTTTGGTTCTAGCTACTACTACTAGCCTTTTCCTTGTTCTTCCGGTCATCATTTTGGCCTCCATAGGACCATTTGTCAAATCTTCCACCGCAACCTCTTTTGCTATTTTTGTTATCAAACTTCTTGTTCAAATTTTCTTCAACTCTTAGGGAAAATTGGTATGCCTCTTCAATAATATTCATTTAGACCAAACTCAATTCCTCCTAAATTTTTTCCCTTAACCCATTCAAATAATGAGCAATCTTCTCCTTGTCAAATTTTTTGTGGCCTATTCTAATGAGAACTTGGTAGAACTCTTTGGTATATTCTTGAACATATCTTTCCACTTGCTTTGACTCTTGCATTTTCTTTAATAGATCAAGCTCATAATCTATGGAAATGATTTGTCACTCCAATTTAGCTATCATTTTATCCATCTTGTGGATTTGTCCTTCCCTTTTCTATTTCTCTCTAATTGAATCTCCTTCCACCAAATCTTCATGCAACCCTTTAGTTTGGCGTTTGCAAATTTGGCCCTATCTGAATCTTCAATATCTTCATATTCAAAGTATTCCTCCAATTCATTGATCCAATCGATCAATTCCTCTAGGTTAGGATTTCCAAAAAATGTGGGAACCTCAAACTCAGGTCTTTTCCCAATCTTGGAAATTGCCCTAAAAAGTCTCTCTTCTTTTGGGCTCAAAACTGCCTCTTCTTCAACATTTTATTCTTCTTCTTCATCCTCACTTTCATCTTATATGATAAGATTTATTCCTCTATGCATTTTTTCTTCCAATGCTTGCATGTCTTTGGAGGGCTCTAAACCCTAAATTGTAACACCCATGACTCTTCCACCATGCTCTCTTCGTAGAGGCTTTTTTGTGCTTCGTCTGAAATCCTAGTGCAAAGTGCCTCACAATTGGCAATCTGTCCACATACTCAACCCAAACCATGGTCCTGGTGTAAATTGCCTCCCAACCAACAATGTATTTACACACTTAGGAAGTCCCACTTTGATACCACTCCCCTTAATACAGCAACAAACAACAAAAGAAGAGAAAAAGACAATTTGAGAGAACAAAATATGAGCTTCTTATTATCGCTGCAAATGTGGAATTATAGAATTACAATATGCAAACCCACATGGGCATCTTCCTTATAATAGTCTGCAAGACAAAGCTACAATTATGATAAAAAATTACCCTAGATAACCTATGAGCCTTCCTTATATAGACACTTCTAACCGCTCAGGAAGGTTCTAGAGACTAATCCCTAACACTTGAGGCCAACCAACCTCATATTATATTATTCCATTACACTTTATTACATATGATTGACTCAAGACAATTTACAAATTATATATTCAGATGGGTCCACTTCTACAAACCATAAATAACAAATCATTGACCTGATGGGCTATTATAACCCCATTTGAGAATTCTCGGCTAGTAATCTACAAAATTGTTCATGTAAGCATTCATTAGTGAAGGTTTTTCCTCTTTTCAGAGCCATTTAGGCCTTCATCGTTGGACCTAAAGTTTGGATAGCCAAAATTCATACAAAAAATCTACAATAATTTCAGCAACATGTATGATATGATAATAAAACTCATTTGGAAGGCTGATATGTTAAAGATCAACCTCCACATATAAGATTAGAACAATTGGAGCCCATAATACTAACTTACTAAATTTAGCAAGCTCCCACAAATAGAAACTTTGTACAAAAATAACCCTTATCAAAAATACAAAAACTGGAAAATTATAAATAGGTATAGTTTTGGGTGGTGCAAGATTTCCCTTAGACCTAAGATGCTCCTACATCAAGAAAAAACACGAGAGAAAGAAAGAAGAAAATATCAAGAATAAGAAAAGGAACCCAAAAGAATGAAATTACCCACCAAGAATAAAATAATCAACGGCCCTAGAACAAACCAAAAAATCAAAGAGAAGAAACTATAATACTAAGGAATAGAATTAAAAGAAAAAGACAAGAATGAGACAACAAGAGAAGCAAGGAGAGGATAAAAGAATAGGAAATGATAAGACACACTAAATGCAAGGGAAAGACCCAAACCCGAAGAGAAAAAAAAAATCCACCACATAAATGGAGAAAAATAAAAACAAGACTTTAACTAAGCTAAGAACACAGAAGCCACATCATTAAGATAGTACCCTAGTATTTATTTTATATATATATATATATATATATATATATATAGACAAACACACACACACACACAAATTTACATATATTTGCATATGTAGGCATATATATATGCATATGCTTAGGAAAATATATGCATACATTTAAATAATTGGTTTATTTTATTGTGCTTGGAAGTGTGGTTTTTAAATTATTTGGTTTGTTTTTATTTTCTTTCCCTTTGCTTTCACTTATTATTCTTCTCCTCTATATAGGAAGTTATATCTTTGGTTAGATAGTTTCTAGTTTGTATGTGTGTGCATGCACGTGAGCGTGCACGTGCGCTTGCGTGTGGGTGTGTGTGTGCGCACGTGCATCTGTGTCTGTGTGTGTGCGTATGCGTGTGCATGTGCATGTGAGAGAGAGACTATGAGTGTGAGTGTGTGTCTATCTTTTTGTAATTGTTCTTTCCTTTCCAATTTTGTGTGTGTGTGTGTGTGTGTGTGTCTTGGTGTTGTTGTTCTCTCTCTCTCTCTCTCTCTCTCTCTCTCTCTCTCTCTCTCTCTCTCTCTCTCTCTCTCTCTCTGTGTGTGTGTGTGTGTGTGTGTGTGTGTGTGTGTGTGTGTGTGTGTATCTTGTTGTCATTGTTATTTCCTTTCCAATTTTTAGTTCCTTTTGGTTTTGGTTAGATAGTTTCTAGTTTGTCTAATTTTTTTAACTCTTGGTAGTTATGTCTTCCTTGGTCTCTATATCTTCCTGCTCTTTGTCCTTTCTCCCTTTTTACCATTGCCTCGGTCTTCAATCTATATTTTTCATGCCTCTTTTTTCTCCTACACCTTGATTATGGATCGTGTAGTATGATCTGAAACATTGGTGATAAAATTATCTACACAATCTAACCCAGAAAGAATATTTGTAGCAATATGGATTGTGGAAATCTAATAGACTTAACACATATGATATTAAGTGTATTCCCCATAAGCAGAAGAGATCACCATGCATTTTAGAAGGACATGGTTGCCCCATCATGAGTTCCAACATGCATATAAATAAAGTGTAGTGTTGGAAATAGAAAAACAAATTGTTAGAACAAAATGCATGTAAGAATTATGAGATCAAATCAACTATGAAACAACAAATGTGGAGCTCTTACTTCCATTAATGGTAAGCAAAACCCTCCTTATTAGTTGAGGAGTCAAAAAGATGGAAATCAAGTGTATGAAAGTTCAGAATCTCCTACATGTCCTTACTATATAAAATTTCATACATACAAGCTAAAATGATAAAAATCCATTACAATGCGATATAGCAAGAAAAACATATTCATGCATTTTAATAAGCAATGTTGTCAAGAATACCAGCCCTGATCATGAAAAGTGAAGAGATCTTATATGCATGAGAACAGTATGTACACATCACATGAGTGAGTAGAACAAAGAAACCAATTACATATGAGAAAATAATGAATCGACCATACAAGCTGCAACCAACCAATAGAGATGGAAAAACCAATAAAGAGGTGATGCTCTAGGTGCATCAGTAGCATGACATTAAGGATTTTTAAGACAAGAAAATGAATGAATGTCATAGCAACACTATTAAAATGGATCAGCCCATTGCATGCAACGTTGGAGTTGGCTACATCAAAATAATAGGGCTGAAACTAAAAAGCACAAAGATCCAACATAGCAAGGTTGCAGATGATCAAATAGTAATGACATCATTAGTTAAACGCATGCTATAAGTTTTAAATAGATGCAAAGACTATCAAATATACAAATCAAAGTAGTCAAAATCACTCATATAATCAAATATATGGTGATGCAACTCATAGTCATGGCACAAACTTTTCTCTCCAATTAGAAAGAGCATCAGGTGTGTATTCATCACAAACATTAAGAAAATACATGAAATAGAACATAAAAGCAATGTATAGCCCATGAGTTGCATCTAAATATGTTAAATATCATATAAACTATTGCTTTAAATGCATCAAGAGTAGTGTTTTGCATCTTGAGATGGTAATATCAAATAAAATGATGCCCCAATTTATGAAATAAACCCCTTTTCATTCCATTCAAGAAATTAAATGCACATACAACAAACCCTCTATAGATCTAGTGAAGGAATTGAAATGAGCTGATCCAATACATAAAGGAAAACATGGAAGAAAATATGAAGCAAGAATGAGATCCAAATTCACATGCAGCCTTGTTTTCCATTAAATACAATGAAGACATAAATCAATACATAAAATGCAAAAATCCCTCACATTGTCTAAGTAAGAATGATAGAATGAGAAAAAAATGAGGCAAATCTTACCTTATACCTCATTGATCGGTTGTTTCCAAATCCAAGCTGCATAAAGTTGATTCAAGCTCCCTAAAAGTGGAAACTTTCCTAAGGCTCTTTGAGTTCCAACATTAGTTCAAGCTAACGTATCCATGTTTTGCCTTTGAATCTTTCTTTTTACCATAACATGGCTCTATCAAATTTTTCCCTAAGATAATGGAATTTTTATTTGAGAAGATTAATGTAGAGGGGGAATGCATTATGTGGGATTTGCTATTGAGAGAATGTAATTTTAGAGGTGCCATTTTATTATAAGGGGGGGATATTAAATATTTTAAAAGTATCTAGGCATGCTAGTTGGGATGCACTTTTGTGGAGATTTTTAATGTAAATGTGGGTTGGTTTTTGACACATCATGAGGGCATTTGTGTTCTATTACAAGGTGGGGGACATTTTGCATATTATTGTAAGGGGGTACGTTAGAGTTCTATAATGCTTACATAAAGAGGGAGGTTTTTGGTTTCATGGAGTTATAATAATTTTTATGTGAATATGTATATGTATAGATCCTTATGGGTTGAATGTGTCTTTGAATGCAAAAATAAAGGGATGGTGAGATAAGATTACACAAAACTCATGGGGATTTGAAAAAGAAAAATTATATGCTTTCCTTATTTGTTGACAACTAAAAATTGATTGTGAGGAGGTTGAAAAAATTCAATTATGACCAACATGATCATTGGGGCCAAGATCTCATGTGTAGATTTCCAAATTTCAATGGATGTTAGTTACCTATTTCGTTCCCAAATTTGATGGAGGTCGTGGATGTTTCCAATTTGTGAGAACGGTGTAGATTTGGGGTTGGAGTCTCTTTATATATTTCTCCTTTCCATTGTTCTAGTTAGTTCTTTCATTCTACCTCCTTGGAGTTGGCTTTTTTCTCCTTGAAGATTTATTACTACTTGTAGCTTAAGTCCTACTTTGTGATGCATTTTTGAGCATTTTCTCCTTCTAAATTTTATATAAGAATGATCCTCTTTGGCCCTATTTCAACTTTTCATTATGTTCTAAGTGTTTTCAAGTATAAGTTATTGTGATTATTTAGGATCCTTGGCTTAAGTTTTTGTAAGAATTTTCCTTAGGGAAAAATCACCCAAAATCAAGAAGCTCAAGAATTAGCACAAAATAGACCAATAGAGTATGATCAAAATAATAATATGAAATTCAATTGATGTACAAGTACACTAGAAGTGCTTGAATATAAAGGCCTCTAGAATGACTAGGAGTTAGCAATACGATAAGCCTCACAACTAAGCATATGTCCACCAAGAGTGGATTATCTTCCATTGAGCACAAGAGTTAGTGTGATGGTGAGAGGATAGGCCTACATAGGTGTCTCACATAAAATTATGTTGTAGACACCATGTGCTTAATTAGAGTGTGAACAACTATGTTGTCTACATGACAACTCAATTAATTATGCAAACTCCAGTGTTTTAGACACCATGTGCTAAATTAGAGTTGCTTAATCCTATGTTGTCAACATGACAACTCATATGAGTACGCAAACTCCTAGGCATCTAACCTAATAAATAATAAAATAATGCATTTATCCTAAGTAAACTTAAGTGAAGTGTAAATAATAATTATTTACACTAACACCCTTCCTTAAGTGCAACTTAGGGAAATGCACTTAAGCTCACAAAAGATATGATGAAATGAATAATGGGTCCTAGCTACTAGGCCATGTTAGGTACCCAAGTACAAATGAATTTTGTACATACAATGCAATGCTTTACATACAATGAAATGCAAGAAAATGCAGTCTCTTTAAAAATAGAGAAAGAGGGAAAACCTCATGGGAAAAACCCTCCTCCAAAAAGAGAGATATGTACAATATAGAAGAGAAGAGTCATGTGACCCCCTAGTGTAAAATCCCTCACCCCCAAGAGATCTTGCAAATGAAGATACTTGACCTCCGCGAAGGGCTTGGTGATGATGTCAACAATCTGCTACTTTGTAGAAAAATATTGCAATGCAATGACCTACTCATGAATTAACTCTCTGATGTAGTGCATATGAACCTCAATGTGTTTGGTGTGCTGATGTTGCATTGGATGTTTTGAGATTTCAATAGCACTCTGATTATCATAACGGATGATTGTGGGTCAGGGTAGATCAAAACCAAACTCCTTCAGAATTTGCTACAACCAAATAGCTTCTATTGTCACATTCATAGCTCCTCTATACTTTGCCTCAGTCGATGAAAGAGCAATGGTGTTCTAATTTTTACTCTACCAAAAAATGGGGCCAAAACCAAGATGAAACATATATCTTGATGTAGACTTGTGAGAATCAAGATTCGTTGCATAGTCTAAGTCTATATAACCCACTAATTGTAGTCCAGTACTAGTTACATAGTGTATCCCATATGTATGTGTACCCTGGATGTAATGCAAGATTTGTTTGGTTGCCTTCCAATGAAGTTCATGTTTCTCTTTCATGAAGCGAGAAAATATGCCAACTTCAAATGAGATGTCAAGGTATGTATGTGTCAAGTAGATGAGGCTTCCAACTAACTCTCTATACAAAGTCACATCAACAAGTCGAGTGGAACACTTTGCTTCTAACTTAACACCTGAAAGAAAGGGAGTAGGTGCAGCCTTGCAGTCACTCATGTGAAATCAATCAAGTAGATCAAGAGCATACTTAGGTTGTGATAATGTGATCTCTGATGAAGACTGATGTATCTCGATACCAAGGAAATAGTGTAGTAGATCCAAGTCTGTCATCGAAAACTTGTCCTGCAAAGTAGCCTTGACACTATGAATAATGGATGTGGTGCTCCCTATAATGATCAAGTCATCAACATAAAGCATAAGTAGAAAATGAGAATCATCCCTCTGAAGAATGTAGACATTTAGATCAGAATGACATCTGGTGAACCCTTTAGAGAGAGGGAAAGAATCCATCTTGGTATACCAAGCTCTTGGAGCTCGTTTAAGTCCATAGAAAGACTTCTTCAATTTGTAAACCAAGGTAGCATCTTGTATGAATCCCTATGGCTGCTCTATATACATCTCCTCATGAAGACCACCATTCAAAAATGTGATTTTCACATCCATTTGATGAATAACCCATCTCTAAGTTGTTGTTATAGCTAGTGTCAAATGAATGGAATTCATTTTTGCAACTAAAGCAAAGGTCTTAGTGTAATCAATGTTAGGTAACTAAGAGAAACCTTTTGCAACAAGTTGAGCCTTATGTTTATCAACACTTCCATCCACTGCAAACTTGATTTTATCGATCCACTTACACTGAACCAATTTTCTTCCCTTATGAAGAGAGACTAAGTCCCTTATATCATTTCTCATAAGAGAGTTATATTCTTCCTCCATTGCTCTATCCCATTCTAGAATACCTAATGCTTCTTCAAATTATTGTGGATTAGAAGCAACTGCAATACAAGCATGTGGGAGTGAGTTGTGTTGTGATCTTGTTCTCCTAGTATCTGAAGGATTCCCTGCCAATGGTCTTGCCACATCCAATGTCTGCTTAGCCCATCTAGGTATAGGGATAGAAGATGTAGAAGGAATATCCTCAACCTCTACTGGTTGATACCTCTATTTGGATTGGGGATGAGCATCTTCCAAGTCACTATCATCACTACCACTCTATTCAATGAAGGAGGAAGAAGGAGGAGTTGAAGAAGTAAAGCTTGGACAACTTTCTTCAAAATGCACACTCCTTTCATAGAATATGTCATGTGTCTCTAGATCCATCAACTTGTAGGCTTTATTTGAGTCCACATATCCAACAAAGATGTAAGGTTTTCTTTGAGCTTCCAATTCGTTACATTTCTGTGAAGGTATTTGTGCCCATGCTGGACAACCAAAGACTCTAAAGTGCTTAACAAAAGGTTTCCTATTAGTCCAAGCTTCAAAAGGAGTTACACCATCCAAAGCTTTATGAGAACTTCTATTTTGGATATAGTTAGCACAATTCATTGCTTTAGCCCAAAAGACTTGATCAAGAGACTTGTTTAGTAGCATGCAAGTGGTCATCTCCTTGAGGGTTTAGTTTTTTCTTTTAGGAACACCATTCTATTGTGGTGTGTATGGCATTGAATGCTAAAGTTCAATTCTCTATTGAGTACAAAAGTCTATTAGTATTGAGTTCACATACTCCCCCCCATGATCTGTTTGAAGAACTTTAATGCCTTTTTCTGACTACTTTTCTACTTGAGCCTTGAAGCTGAGAATTTTTTCAAACACTTCACTCTTGTGAGCCATAAAGAAGACCCAAGTAAAGCAAGAGAATTCATCCATGAAGGTGAGTGCATAGTGAGACTTTCCAAATGATGGCACTGGAAATGGGTCGGCCACATCACTATGAACCAATTCAAGAACACATTGTGCTCCCCAAGACTTCCCCTTGTCATACATTTCTTTTGGATGTTTTCCAAGTGAGAAACCTAAACAAACACCTTCTAAAAATTGGACTTGAGGTAGACTAAACCATTTTCTTGTTGCTAAGTTGCTGAAGATATTTGTAGTTGAGATGTCCAAATCTCTCATGCCACAGTTTTCTTTATGTATTTGAATGTAATAACAAGGCTTGTGCATTTTATTTTGGCACAAAGGAAGAGAAAATGTAAAGCCTTGAATCATGATTGGCTTCACCTATTACAATCATAGAGTCATCCTTGATGATTTTCACTACCACTAAGTCTGGAAGAAATTCAACCTTACTTCCACCTCCATAGTGAGTCATTTGGTAAATTGAAATAAGGTTGGAGGTAAGATTAGGAAAATATAGAACATCCTTGAACGCTCCATTATCCATCTCAACTTCACCTTAACCTTCAACTTCCACTTTAGTATCATCCCCTACAAAGATGTGTGGTACCTTTGAATGTGTCATGGAAGAAAAATCTCTCTTTGACACACTCATATGATGTGTGGCACCTAAGTCAATGATCCATTCTCCCTGACTAATAGTGTTTGTGAGTAAAGCATGCCCTTTGCCCTTAGAATCTAAAGATGAAGATCCTTTCTCTTTATAAGCATTAGGTGGTGGAACATTGTGTTTCTTCATGATGTTCTTCAACTCATCAATCTGCTTGTGATAACATTGATGTTCATTATGACCCATCTTCTTACAATAGGCACATTTATTCTTTTCCTAATTAGTGTCCCCCTTTTTGTTGGTATTACTGGAAGACTTGCCTTGTTGTTGATTTGATGTTGCTATTGTCTTTTCTATGTCCCCTTGTTTGTTGTCTTTCCACTTATTCTTTTTATTCTTTCATTTGTTTGAACTTTGATCAGCTAAATTTTGAGAACCCTCATTATTAGCCACCAATGCCTTAGAATTTGAATATTTGAGAATCCCCATTATTGTCAAATTAGTTTGTTCTTCCTCTAGTAGCTGAGCATAATCATCAAAAGTGATTTTCTTATAGGAAGCTCCTAAGGTAGTCTTTGTGGTGTTGAAAGAAGAGACAAATGTGGAGTACTCTGATGGCAGCTTATTATGAATGAGATAAATCAACCTATCATCTTTAATAAGACTACCAAAATCATCAAGTTTTTTTCTCAACTCATTCACATTAATGATAAAATCATATATAGAATCAAATCTCTTAGGATCCAGGGAGACAAGCTCATCTTCAATCTTGTAGACATCCTCCTCAGTCACTTTACCATATAGGTTTTTGAGAGCATCCCAAGTTTCCTTGGATGTATTAAACCTAAGAATACTTAGGGCTTTCCTATCTATCTGATTCTAAGCATTGATATCACTTTTAGATACTTGAACACCTGTTGGTTTACGAAAGGAACTATCTACATATTAAGAAACTTCATCATGCATCAATTCAAACCATTTTTTAATAGACCATGTGGCATAGTTATGTGGTGTTAATTTTGGAATCTTAAGATTTCCCATAATGTAAGAAATAAAAGATAACAACAAGAAAAGAGGAACACAACACCAAGAGACACCCCCCTTGTTCACTCAATCAAGAAACCCTCCCCCCCCCCCCCCCCCCCCCCCCCCCCCCCCCCCACCAAATGAAAGATTTTGGCACTTTATACTTGGTGCATTTACAATAGCCACTTGCCAATTTAGGCCTTAGTGGACCTTTGATTTTTCTATTTACAACCTCCTCTTGGAGTTCAAATCTGGAATTTTACAATGTAACTCAGATGTATAACAAGTTTGAAGCAATACAATGCAAAGAAAGGACCTATTTATGAAAGTGGTATTTTTGTCCACACAAGCCTATAATTTGATTGTAGATCTAGAAAGTAGATGAAAAAATATGCACTTTCAAAAAAAATAGAACTTGAATTAGAGTCCAGATGAGCCCATACGGAGCATTTGAAGTTGCAAAATGCAGGATTGGATAGGTACAGTCACCAAAAACAAAAATTTTTGACAAATTCATCCACCAAAACCAAAAAAATAATAGGACCACTAAAAAATATAGGAAATTCTAGCCAAAATATTAAAAAATTGCCCCTGATTTGGAGTTTAGATGACTGAGATATGGCCTCCTGAAGTCGGACTGTCAAATAAAAATTAAATTTGGAGATGGGTCTAATCAGCAAATTGTGAGGTTAAATTTGACATTAAAATAGTTGTCATAGTAGTGCAATCTATCCTTTTGATAATGGTCAAATGACCATCAAATTTAATATTGTGGTTGGATGACATCGGTGAAAAATAGGTTGCCTTGATGATGTGGCAGTATAGAAAATTATGGTATTGATGAAATCATCAACTGATAGTGTAGGTATAGTCTGATGTGGCATAGTAGAATTTTTGATGTGTTTGCTAACAAGGCTGATGAGTTTTCACCGTGGATGTGGCAAATTAGGTGGCCTACTGAGTTGGCAAGGTTCAATCATTCAGACCTCTGCGGATGTGACAGCCATGTTGTGTTGGTTGCACCAGAAGCTAATGTGTGGAGGATGCTAGAGAGGGTCTATTGATGATGATTTTATGTGCATTGGCAGGAGGTATTAAGAAGCTAGTGGATGTTTGATGGGGGCCAGAAGTTGGTAGTAGTTGACGGAAGGTTTTAACAGCTGGCGAAATGAAAACTAGTAGGTGTGATGTGTGGGACTTTTAGTCCCATGTGCATGCCAAAATAAAGCTTTGCTTTATTTAAAAACAAAAAAATGCCCTTGTTCAAACAAATGAAGCCATTAGTTTTGAGGACCTCACCAGGTATTGTGAGACCGTTGCTTACTAATGTAAACCGTTAGTGATGTAGTTGATGTTGTTGGACTATGAATGAATTTTATGCCACCAGTTTAAATGGAATATGCTAGAATATTTGATGACTGTGGCAACTAGGATTTGACCACCCAATTCTTGCAAAATAAATTTTCTCTATAGGCCTGATAGGCCTAAAAAAAAATCAAAAAAATATTCCAAAAAATTGCAAAAAATTCTTGACATAAATTGAAAAAAATTCCTAACAGAAATTGCAAAGGAAATAAATACAGATCTAAAAAATAAATTCACAAATCTAATAGATCATACCTAATTCTACAAATCAGGCCTTCAAGTACCAGTTTGCAAAAAAAATTTGCCTCAATTTTGATGATTGATGAATATAGGCAAATTTATAGTCAAAATTCATCAAATCAATGTTCTAGATGCAATGGTGAGGTCCACTTTGGCTCTAGATGTTCACAATGACTGCAAATTCACTGGATCTAAATCGGTGGCCCTCTGAGAGGTGAAGCAAGAATGGTCTCCAATGGCTATGAAACGATGCTCCTATGGCTTTGATACCATGTAAGAATTTTCCTTAGGGAAAATCACCCAAAATCAAGAAGCTCAAGAACTAGCACAAAATATACCAATAGAGTATGATCAGAATAACAATATGAAATTTAATTGATATACAAGTACACTAGGAGTTCCTGAATATAAAGGTCTCTAGAATGACTAGGAGTTAGCAATATGATAAGCCTCACAACTAAGCACATGTCCACCAAGAGTGGATTATCCTCCATTGAGCATAGGAGTTAGTGTGATGATGAGAGGATAAGCCCACATAGGTGTGTCATGTAAAATTATGTTATAGACACCATGTGCTTAATTAGAGTGCAAATAATTGTGTTGTCTACATGACAACTCAATTAATTATGCAAACTCCAGTGTTGTAGACACCATGTGCTAAATTAGAGTTGCTTACTCTTATGTTGTCAACATGACAACTCATATGAGTATGCAAACTCCTAGGCATCTAACATAATAAATAATAAATAATGCATTTATCCTAAGTAAAGTGTAAATAATAATTATTTACACTAATAGTTTTAATGTTTATGAGGCCTGTGAGAGGTGGTTTCATGAAATAAGTTAAGTGTGATTTGTGTGTAACCAAGTTTAAAAGTTGAGAACTAGTTTCCTTTTTTTAAGCATCTGCACCTTGTTACATTATATGAATCTAAAGCTACCAAGAATATTTTGTGATCAATTTTTTATGTTCAAATCCAATTGTGGGTTTTCCCTCCAAAGTTACACCATATTCATAATTCTAGTGATTCACCTTTGTTTCAAGTTATGTTTATGTTATTTATTACGCCCTTCCCTGTTTCCTACAAATTTTAAGTCCAATTTCAATAGGTTATTCAAGGGAATCTATCCCTTTATACTGGAGGTCAATCCTTAACATGGCATACCCACAGGCCAAGGATCATCCCATATTTCACTAGATTGCTAAAATTTCATTTCATCTCAAGGTTGCAATCTAGTTGACAATAGAACAATAAAATATCACACATAGATGCATACATTAATGACACATATATTTTTATGTGGAAACCCCCAGTGTGAGGGTGAAAACCATGGTGGGAGTAATATACCCACTAACCTTTCCTTATAAGTAAAAGGTTGACCTATTAAAGGCTTACATCTATTCCTTCTAAGAACTCATCCTATTAGAAATGAAAATAATCTATTAGGAGTACAATAGCCTATTAAGGATACATCATTAGAGGATTTTGATCCCTTTCTAATAGATACATTATTACAATATTTCAAAGACTTATACATGTCTTCCCTATTAGAGGCTTACAACAGTTGTTATGGTAAGAAAGGAAAATAAAGATTAGATCTAAAGATGTGGCATAACTTGCCTTATAGATCCACTATGATGCTTCATGAAGATACTCTGACCTCCTTCTTCTTTTCTAGCTTAACTCAACAAACACACTTTGTTCATTTCCTTCTTTATGTACTGGATCACTAGTCTATTGTTACTCATTTTTCTCTTTATTCTTGTCTATCTTCTGTAGATCTTTGATCAGGACAAAAATAAATAAATTCTAAGTGACCTTAAATCTTCTCGCCCAATCCATTGGTCAAAACCCTAAAATTATCCTTCTCAAAAACAAGAAATTGAAATTGAAATGTTTACAAGGCTTAGTCAAAAAACACCCATGACTACCTATGCGTAGGTTCCTATCCATTTAGGTTTGTATTTCCAACTATAAGTCTACATATAGACTCAAGTCCTTGCTTCCTTTTTTCGCTTCCTTTTGTCACTTCCACCACTTTTCTCTACATAAATTTCATATTCTATCAAACCTTCACCTTATTTTGTCACATCAAGGGTGACTGATCTATGACCATAAAAATTCCATGCCTATCTTCCTATCAGAGGAAAAATGATGTCTTTTCTTCTACCAAGAATGATATGTCAATCTACTAGAGGTTGCATTCTCTTGCAACACTTTAGTCTTCTTGTTAACCAGTTGCCAATCAATGACAACATTTCAATGCTTACTCAATGATCGAGTCCACTTCTCACCATTTTTTTGGTCAATCATGCTAGTGACTAGTTTAGTCATACAATCTCCTCCTTTGGCATTGATAGAAAAACCTGTATACTTTTGAATAAATCCACATGTTAACAAGACTTACATCTCTTTATAGGTCAAGCTTGCCAATCTCATCTCTTCTAAGTCACTTATGCCCATCAATGACCTTAGACTTTGTCCTCCAAGTCATCTTGAGTATATTCTTTCTATTATCTTGTTCTCCTTAATATCTGTAGGTATCAACCCTTTTGATCCTTATTATTTCCTACTTGTTGTTTCACCCTTTATTCAATCTTGTCACCTATGAGGCCTCACCCCATTTTCCCTAGCATAGATGAAATATTTTCATTATGATACTTCTAATTCAATATTTTGATACACTTTTGAGACTATAGGGTTATGCCATTTTAATATCTATATTTTGATGATCTACACTTACGTAAGTACATTGTGACCTAATTAATATATATTATGATTTCATTCATGTAATTGTGTTGATAGAAATTGAATTGTAGAAATGCTTGAAATGTCAAATGATAATGTTTTAGTGGAAGTTAGAGTTAAAGGATAGATTGTGATATGCACTAGGACCTAATTCACATTCCTAGGGAATCAATAGTTGTGGATTCATTATTTCATCACTATGCTAGAAAATAGATTATGAAGTTATTTAGAATATTAATTTGATCATGTTAAGTAAAGCTTAATGTTGATAATCAGAATTTGATATTAAATGGTTTGAATGTTTTATGTGAGAATGATTAGGAAAAAGTAAGTTAACAGGAAATGATGAAGTATGAAACCCTAATGTTGAATGTGATAATGATTTATTGCACATATTTACATATTGCTTACATGATTTTATTGTACTACTAATGCTTGAGTTTAGTGTGCAGGAATTCAACCATGGGATTTAATGGGGAACCAAGGCTCAAGCCCATGTGAACATGACATGGCCAAGGTTGAATCGGTGGAAAAGATTCAAACTTTGTTGTAATGTGTTTTTTTCCATTAACATGAATTGTATGTGTGTGTAATAATTTAATTCATATATCGTTAGAGACATGTCACTATAATGTAATGTGTTGTTTTTATTTGTCACTTGACACTTGTGTTGTCCATGTGTTTATGACTTATGATTTAGGCTTTTGGATAAAAAAGTCACCTAACCTAAACCTAAACCAATGCAATACCCAAGTTAACCCCTTATGGTAGAGTGGTAGGAGAAGTCTTCATCAAGGGAAATTCGAATTCCAACTTCCTAGTAACTTTTAAGGATCAAAAAGTGGTCCTAGGAGGTTATTTTGGTGAAAAATAAGTGCCCTCATGATATTAATATGGTTTGGGGGTCTAAATTTAACCTTTAGTAGGCCTAGATGACCTTGGGAACCCTCCCAAAAAGTCACTTTCTTAGAATTTTGATATTTAAGAGTTCACATGTTTCTTCCTTTTGGTCAAGATTACAATTTTAGAAAGGGGCAAGGATGTAAGAAAAGAGAGGCTTCTTGTTTGGGCCATTTTTAGCTAAGTGAGAAGTTGGAGGCTTTTTAGAGGGCTTGGGGGAAATTAGTGGGTTGTCTACCCACTCTCTAATTTTAGAGACTCTTAGCGTTTGGAATCTTGGAGGGAGCTCTTCTACAACCTTTCATTTCCATTTTTGTAAAAGAATTAAAGGTTGGTGTTTCTTTCCATGTAGTTATGTTCTTCCATTTTGAATTTGAATCGTGGTATTGCATTCATGAGCATGAAGGAAGTGAGAATTCCATTGTAAGAAAAAGTTTGGTATCATCTTGTATCACCTTGTGTTGTGTTGTGATGAGCATGAAGTTTGTATTCTCATTTTTTTCTTACTTTGTTTTCTCATAATTTTGTGCATGAGTTTTGTTATGGGTGTCTAGACTTCACTCACCCTTTGGGAAGGGAAGAGAAGTCTTGGGTGAATGGGTTAGTTGGGCTTGACAATGTAGTTGAGAACCTTGGAGTATGGTCTCCATTGTATGCCATAATCATACATATCTTTCTTGGGGGTGATAAGGGAAGTACAGTGGAGATGAGGAAGTTTATGGAGTATGGGCTCCAAGGAAGCTATAGCTGATGGTAGTGTGTTTGGAGGATGGTTATGAAAGCTCTGAAAGGGCAAGGACTTTGCTAATTTTTGAAAGCCCCAAAAGGTCATGAAATTTGTTATTGTAGATATTTTTTGATATGGTAAGTCTCCTATTTGAAAATCACACTTTCACCCTATGTTCATGGTTCCATTGGTGAACTATTGTGAAATATCCTTGGGATGGAATTGTTCAAGTGTTGTAATGTGATGTATATATATTTGCAAGATTGTATGTGATACCCATTTTGAGCCTTGTTCCCCCTAGCTCGGGGGTGGTCTCTTTGGAGGCCTATGGTTGGGAGGAGAGTACCCATGGTTCTTGTTGTTTTCTTTGTGATGCATTTGCAAATCTTGAGCTCATAGGAGAAATGGAAACAAGCTTGGAATGGTCATCTTGTAGATGTTGCTTGAAGGAGAAAACTTGTCTTTGTGTATTGTACATGTATTGGAGAATCTCTCTCCATCTTATTCATGTTGTTGAAATGAAAGATTGCATAGTAGCCAGGAAGGGATATGTCATTTTGTAATGTAGTTGAAAGGATAAAATGCTTATCCATATTATTTTATATTTAATTTTAAAAGTTGAACCCTTCACTTGTGTCCTTTGTATATTGTATTGTAAAAGTGAGGTTATCATCTTATGTACATTATTGAGAAGAAAGAATACAATAAAGGAATGAAGAATTTGGAGAAATCATCATATGTGATTGCATTGTAAAATTCTAGATTATGCATTTAGAAGAGATTATCGTATCATAGTTAGAATTATGGAAAGGATTCATTTCAAGGATAGCCATCCATTTTGATACTTGGGAAATGTGTATATATTATTGTATTTTGTTCATTAAATCAAGATAATGTATTTTCAAAGTATTGTTCAATAGAAAATGTCATATAAAGCTCCATTAATGATATAATAGTTTAACCTATTAGTTCATATTTGATCTTGTTTTAAATGTATCTCATGAGTTGAATTTATCTCTAAAGTGACTTTTAAATAGATTCACTTAATTACATATATACATTGGAAAAAAATATCAATAATGTCAAACTACCACAAAACCTATATACTTAGCAATATAGTTGATTTAAGAGGATGAAGCAAATAGATCGACTCCCACAAGAAAGTAGGCATGTACATGCACATTTTACTCTCTAGATTTTGTATGAGAAGTGGAAAATAATCCATTGTCTAATACAATCCAATATAATATTCAAATAAAATATACTCTAGCATCCCCTCATATAGATAAGTCAAAATAATAATAGTCATAAGATATAATACACTAACATTACCTAGTTGAAAAGAAAATTGGGCTAGTACATAAATATCCTGTCACTCAGAAAAGAATTACATAATACTATGAGCTAGTGCATTGGCCCCATAAAAGGATCGACCCACACATGTGAAAAGGGAAGCAAGACTTTTTTTAAACATATATTTCCCTTCCTCATTCTAACTAACTCCAAAGTTTAAGTACCCATCATCAAAAGAAACATACTAAATATTTGAGCCTACATAGATGGATGCCTACTTAGGCATGAGTACCCAATTTCACATGAATATTATGTGTCATTTTCCTATGTGCATAGAATAGGCCACCACCTCTCCTAAGCCTACAAAGGCTATACACACATAATTCTAGGTGCTCACACCCTACCCTATGCAGAGAGGACCCTCCACCATCATATGTCATGTCTCCACCTTCACTCTTCCCAATCACCTTAGGTCAATCAGGTGAGTAGAATGTGAGGTGGAGACCTTGGAATGTTGATGCCATGCATTTTCGTTAAGCTGTCACCCATAGTGCATGAAAAGTAAGTGGAGGAAGAGAAATTTTTAAGGACATGTGGGTGGGCAAATAGGAAGGGAAGTTGGGGGGGGGGGGGGGGGGGAAGTTTTGTGAGTTAGGAAGATTAGTAATTTAGTAAGTTAGTGGATAGGAGTTAAGATATAGATGATGGGCATGTATCAATGGGTGGTAGTTAGGAATATAGTAAGTTGGTTAGTGGGGAGATTACTAGGATAGCCACGTTTCTTGGGATGGGTCAGCTTTTGTTTAGTTGATATAGATTAGTTATGACATATACTAACATAATTATATGATTTTATTAGTTATATAATTAATAACATATCTAACATATATTTTAGATTAAGGTAAAAATAGGTTTTGGAGGGACCTAAAACCCCTAACAAAAAAACAAAGGATGTTCAAATAAGCACAACCAAGTTTTACAAGGCCCTGAAACCTACAATATGAAAATTACAAAACTAGGTTTTATAGGGACTTGAAACCACAAAAAAAACCAAAAAATGAAACTAGGTTTTACAAGGAACTGGAACCTAGAGTTCAAACAAAAGGAAGAAAAACTAGTTAAGAAACCCAAACAAGAGACCAGTTACCAAAACCAACAACAGTAGCTATTGCAACTCCTTGATCATTTTCACCACCTCCTTGCCTGCCTTCGCAGTGTTTTGGATAATGTCAGCAGTAGAGAACTAGATCCCCCAGTTGCCTCAACCACCTTCTTCCTTGAACTTTTTCTTCTTTTTTTGCTTGGTCCACAAGGAGACATAATTTCCTCATTATTTATCTTACCTAAGCTAGCAACAGCCACACAAATACTTGAAGTGACCTGTTCCATCTTCTTACCACTCTCTCTAATCAAAAGACGAAGCTCATGTTCATATTCCTTTAACTTCTCTAGGATATTTCCAACCTAAACTTCTAGCTGGATGATCTTAGTCCGATCAGTTTCCTAGTCCTGGTACATCTTTCCCATTCTTTTTTTTAGATTCATTAACTCATTTTGCATCCAGGAATTACCTTGGAGAGAGGAGTATGCCTTGAGCTTAGCAGTGTGAAGGAAAGAAAGTGTAACGCCCTTACCAGTTGAGTCATCCTTCCCCTTCCCTATATCTTTGTCTATAAGCATAGCACCCTTACCAATTAGGTCATCCTTCTCCTTCCCCGTGTCTTCCTCCAAATTTTCCTCCCTAACTTTTTGGGGTTGTTGACTCTGATTTTAATCCTCTTCTCCAATATTTTATGAACCTATATTTTTGTCATAACTTTCCTCAACCTCATCCTTTCCAAGGTCACCTTTGCTTCCAAGGTAACCCTCCAGGTTTGAACTAAATTCCCCCATATCTTTATTCTCCTCATTCTCCATATTCATTTCATCATTTTTTTCTGAATTTTCAAACTCAGTAATTTCCTCAACATTTTTCTAAGGTGTGTCCTACTTTAGACTCTTCTTTTTCACACTTACGCCTTCATCTTCCTTACTCTTCCTTGAGTGGGTTTCACTAACAAAAACTCTCTTTTTCTCATAGGGTAGGGAAGATACAATGGTATTACTCTTGCAATAATTTTTAATTAAAAAGATTAGCCCTTCATGTAAAACCGGTCAGGATTCTTTTTTCCTATGGGCTTGAAGGCTTTGAAACAAGAAGTACCTCAAATAAAATGGAAAAGAGATCCTATCCATATACCGAAAATGGTTTAGGGAAAAAAAATGAAATTTATGAACTCTTTTTTCCCTACCATCTAGAATGAAGTGCTCAGAGATGCAAGAGAGGACATCCTGCCAAATAACTTTTATTTGACTCAACTCATAAAAGTCACCATTTTTCTCCAATTTTTTTTCCTCCTCTTTTGTCTTCAAAAATTTCTTGAATGTGGCATTAGAAATATTAGTTTCCTTGCTGAACTTTATGCCCTCCTTAGGAAGCCCTATGACTTCAGCAATGAAATCTTCAATCAAGTGAACTGTAACACCATGCATGGAAACCCTATCTTCGAAACAATTTTTAAAGAAGGCTTCCATGATATGTGGTTTGTAGACATCAAGGAACTCTAGGTAAGTAGTAACATTACCCTTCTCCAAAATCTACCAAACAGAGGCTTTGGCCTTCCATGCTTTACAATTCTTTGGTTCCTATTTTCTCAGTTCCCTGCCCATATCCAAAAATTGCATTTCTCTGTGAAATGCCAAAGTAGAGCAGACTAGGAGACATAAATATTTGAGAAAAGCTAAGGTGATCATTAAAAGAACCAAGGAGCTCATTAAAACACTTATGTGCCAAGCAGAAGTAATAATCACTTTTAGGTACTTCCTAGCGAATATAACACTATCCTCTGTAATCCCACCTCCACTTATCATTAAATTTCCAATCTTAGAAAATTTTACCTTCCATCACATGAGTTCTATCATAATTAAATAGTGCTTTCAAATCCATGCTCCTACTTAGGTCATCATGCTAGCTCATCTTACTTTCCCATTGGACAGCCTGGTTTGCAATCCAATTAGCCACAACATTTCCTTCATAGTAGGAGTGAGAAAAAATGACTTTGTCAAATTTATCCTTTAAGGTTTTAATTTATGTTACCTAGCTTCAATAGACCATGTAATTGGGCTTTTACCATTAAGCATATTTATGATATTCAAGGAGTCTCCTTCCATCTAGAGGTATCGATAACTAGTTTCCACTACCAGCCTCATTGTATAAAGAACTACAATAGCCTCAGATTTATGACTAGTATAGGTACCAATAAGTATGGCAATAGCATCTATAATATTACAAGTGTGATCCCTCAAAGCCACTCCACAGCCTGCTTTGCCAGGATTTCCTTTAGCAGCACCATCAAAGTTCCCTTTGATCCATCCCATAGGAGGAGCCTTCCATTTAGTATTCAGTCTTTGATCTTCTTTCTTCATTTTAGAACCTTTAGTTTGCATTGGATTGTCAATTTGGAAATCTTCATTGCACTTTCTCTAGGAATTGAAGTTTTCCTTTATAGCTCTGACAATGTTTTGGCCAAGCATCCACTTAGGAATTTCTTTGTTTCTAAAGATTTTATTATTTCTTTCTTTCCAGATTCCCAACTAGAGATGGGGAAGATTAATTTTCCATAGGGAACCAACATCACTATACTTAGATGGGCAATTCCAACTCTAAAAATAGTGTTCAATGTTGTTATGATGGACCCAAGCAATATTCTAGAAGTTGAGGATAGTACTCCATACTTTTTGACTATAAGTACAATTTAAGAACAAGTGATCTCTATCTTTGTAACCTTGTTTGCATAGCCTGCACCAATTAACCACATCGATGCCTCTCTTTTGTAGATCGTCTTGAGTAAGAATTTTATTCTAAAGCAATGTCTAGTAAAAGATATTTATTTTTGGAATAAGACCTTTTATCCAAGCTCTAGTCCACAAAGGGTGAACACCTTTCTCCTCAAATTTGAACACAGATGAAACTTTGAAACAACCACTTACATCAACACTCCATATTATTTTATCTTTCTTATGTGGATACAAACAAAAGGCATTCAACATAATCTGGATATTATGAAAATCTTAGTTAATATCGACAAGGCTAAACCAAATATTATTAAACCAGTAATGTCCCACAAGAGTGCCATGCAATTGTTTACATTTATCAATCTCGGTCCTATCCTCAAAATTCTCAATTAGAGGATGGTCCAATATCCAAGCATCTTCCTAAAAGCTGACCTTCTACTCATTTCCAACTTTTCAAGAACATCCTTTACTTAAGATGTTCTTAACTCCCTACACAACCCCCCAAATGGCAGAAGGAGAGAGAACATTAGGATATGAAAGAAATTCAGATAAAGAGGGAGCATCAAAAAGGTATTTATGTTTCCATATAATGCTCCACTCCTTATCATCATGATACACTCTGCATCCCTGCTTAGCAAGAAGAGCTTTATTCATACTTTGCACTAACCTGATTCCAAGACCACCTTCCCTAATAGGCTTACAAATTTGATCCCAAGCTATTAAATTCATTCTCTTCCTTTCCTCAGTGCCAGACTAGAGAAAATTCCTTTGGATTTTGTCAATAGTATCTGCAAATTGAGTTGGAATTCTGAAGAGACTCAAAGCATAAGTAGGGATACTTTGGAGGCAAGCTTTAAGGAGAGTGATTTTGCCAGCTTGTCTCATAAGGTTACCCTTCTAGCCAACAAGTTTTTTATTAAAATTCTTAATGAGATCATCCCAAAAAGAATTTGGAGCTTTAGGCCCCAAAGGGAGACCCAAATAAATACAAGGAAAAGAACCTATTGAGCACCCAAGACTTTCTTTCATATCTAACATATGTTAGTTACTATATATATATTAAGTATTATGATTATATCATGTTATTTGATATATATATATATATATATATATATATATATATATATATATATATATATATATATATATACACACACACACACACACACACACTAGATGTTATTTATTCAACACTTTATGAATTATAATTTCTTTGATATAATATAATAATAAAGTAGAAGGGTTAGGGCATTGTAGAAGTATAGTATATACGTTAGTGCGGATACTGATAATATTAAATTGGCATATAATAAATATTATTTATTGTTAACATTAGAATATTTAATGTGATGGAGTGAATTATTTAGAACAATATCCTAGATGTGAATGTGTGTGTGTGTGTGTGTGTGTGTGTGTGTGTGTGTGTGTGTGTGTGTGTGTGTGTGTGTGTGTGTGTGTGTGTGTGTGTGTGTAAGATTAGTTTGGATTGTAAAGAGAAATGAAAATTGACATCAAAATGATTGGTACTAAGATGGTCATGGATTACCTGATATACATAATGGTTGAATTAGCATCTTCATATAGGGGGCTATAATACTAAAAAATAATCTATTTGAGTAACCATTAAGTAGCATAGTCAACTTTGAAAGTGTGAAGATGTAATGTTCCTATATATACATATAAATATAATTAGATGTTTGATGTAATTGATATTTGGTTTTATTAATTCAAATCATTCTGTAAATGGATTCCTTAGCTTGAATTTGTAATTGTCACATCATCATATAAATCTTTTAACTTATGTAGATATAATTCATCTAGGAGTCATGATCTAGATGTACATGTTGAATATTATGGATACATTCCATCATGCAAATGAAACTATATAGTGTCTAATGGTAAATATGGATAATTACTTATCTATGTACATCCATTTGAATACAATTCAATTTTGAAACTATGTTCAAAGGATCAAACATGATGTCTAAGGCCCAATTGGAATTATTAATGTAACATGATACTCTTAAGTGTATTACACTATACTTAATCATTGTTTAAAGAGATCCTCTTCTATAAGTGAAAGTAGTAGGTATCAACATATACCATACTCTAATGAACATAACCATTACTCTATACCCTGACTAGATGTAGAATGAACGCCTAACTATTCGACAACCTTGTCACAACATGCATATGTCAATTTGTGACTCCTTAAGATTTTATTTCAAAAATAAAAAAGTGTTTTGCCCCATAAAATTTGGGCATGACATCACCTTACACTTGAATTATCTCCCCTTGCAATCATTTGTTACTATTATATCTCCCCCTTTTTATCATCAATGACAAAGGATATAAAGGGTTACCTTTTGATCAAGTATACTTACCCTTTATATATTTTTTATCCTTCAAGTATGGGGCTCTTGGGGCTTATAGCTTCTCAAAGATGTCTCTATATTGTTCTCTTATTGTATTCAATAGAGTCTCCCAAGACTCTTTTAGGTGAATGGGAGCCAATGTTGCACTCTTTAGTTTTTCCAGTTGCCTATTAAGTGTGTCTTCTATCTCTATCAGTGGCTTGGCTACTTGAGCATCCACATCCTTGAGATGTTCACTAATGATCCCAGATTGTAGAAATAGGAAACATTGAAGCTCCAATCAGATTTCTCTCTTCTCCTCTTCTTCACTTAGTTGATGTACCAAGTACATGGTATCCTGGATCTTTTCAATTTTCTTTGAGGTTGATCTAATAAGTGGATCATAAGCCTGTGATGCATCTATTGGAAATATAATATGAGTAACTAAGAGGGGAGGGATGAATAAATTATCACAAAAATAAATCCCATATCCCTTAGATGTCAATACAAATAAAAATTGAACTTTGTTTTAACTTGGTAAACACATAGGAAAAATGTTGTAACTTGATAAATACTAAAATAACTCAAAAAATGCTTAAAAAGAAAATCTTAAGATATTATCTATAATTGATCTTACTTTAACTTAGTTTCAAACACATAAAGAAATAGCATGAGTACAATTGACACCAAGATTTAACATGGAAACCCAATTTGGAAAACACTACCAATTACAACTAGTTATTGATTTTCACTCTTGTGAAGTGACCCTTGTTAGGAGCCAACCCTGTTAAAGGTTACAAAAAACACTATTAGGTGTGACCTTTTTAGAGGATATAGTCACCCTATTAGGAGTGGCCTTATTAGATTTCTTTAGACAATTCAATAGAAATGCCACTTTGTTAGAGGATTTACAAATAGCTATTAAGCCAACTCTATTAAGAGATTTAGATCACTACTACAATGGTTAGAGAGTAACAATGAGATGACCTAATTTCTGATGCAACTAAATTGTTGATTATAGATCTCAATTCTAGCTTGAATACTTGATCCTTCCTTATCGAATGAATCTTTTCATCTCAACAAAGATATTCTTCGTATCCTTCTAATTCACTTCCTCTAAGCATCATCAAATCTTCAATTTTTTTCCACTTATCCCTTTTTTTTAATCCTCAACTTGACCTTATATTTATATCTTACACATTGTCAAGTTGGCTTGAATACAACTTAGGATAATTAATATGCATCTTCTCAGCCAGCTAGAACTGACGAACAATTCAATGAACTCAATATGCCAAAAAAATAAAATCCTTCATTAGCTGACCTTGCTCAGTAGACACTAACTCAAATTGATTTTCCAGTGTTAACCAAGTGAACTCAGTCAACATTGTATATTCACAAAGTTCCATTGCTAACTGAGTGAGCTTAGTTAACACTGGTTCCATCCAATATTTCCTTCATTAACCAAGTGATCTTGGTTAACACTCAACTTCAAAAAACTTTCCTTTGTCACCAAAGTGAACTCAATAGATATTATCTTCTGAACTAGGCAAACTCTGGAATGCTTGGCAGACACAGAGAACTGTCTTCAATGCCTAAGTGAGCTTGGCATACACTGACTAGAAATGATATAATATTTTGTGTAACATCAAAGACAATACAAAATTAATCTATTATTTCTAACAATCTCCCTCTTTGGCATTTATGGCAACATAATATGTCATAATACAATCAAATTTTAGAGCAAGAATAAAATAAGGAGCATACCCTTAGTAATTCCATTTCGATTCTAATCCATGAGAACTCTCTCTATCAATGTGAACTCCCTCTACCTTGCAAAACTTTGCCTCTTTGGTATTAGACCAAGTTCATCCTTGTTGACATCGTCAAACAAAATTTCTTTTGATATGACAGCCAAACTCTCCCTGTTTGACATCTCATGCCAAAGACAATATTTAGTGAATATTAATGTACCTTATGTACTAATTAATTAACAATATGCCCTCATCAATACTATGTCAACTAAATGATATTCAACATGCTCTGGTTGATGTATTACTAAACTTCATTTAGTGAGCTTAAGATAGGGGAATGACCCCTAACTTACCTCTTAGATATAGAAATGCATCCTTAGGTAATGGCTTAGTGAATATATCTACAATTTGTTCCTTGGTATTCACATATTCCAATCTTACCTCTTTATCTTGTACCAATCCTCTCAAAAAATAATCTTCTGTAGCAATGTGTTTTGTTTTGGTTTGCATCACTAGATTCTTTGATATATTAATTGCATTGGTCTTATCATAGTATATAATCATTGGGTCCTTGATCTATATCTTCATACCTACCAATAGTTTTTTGAACCAAACAATATTAGAAAAATTAATTATTGTTGCCACATATTCTTCCTCTACTATGGACTAAGAAATGCAATTATGCTTCGTGCTTGTCCAAAACACTAGTCTTTTATCAAGAAAGAATTCTCCACCACTGGCGCTCTTTCTATCATCAATACTTCCTACCCAATCATCATCTGTGAATAATTTCAAATCCAAATTCCCTCCTTTATGTACCATAAGCCATAGTCTTCAGTACCTTTCAAATATCTCATGATTCTTTTGATTTCCATGATGTGATTTTCTTTGGGATTTGCTAAGAATCTTGCCACCATACCAACTACTAATGCAATATTAAGTATTGTATGCACTACATATTGTAATTTTCCAATCATTGATCTACATCTGGTCTAATCTACCTCCTTGGAATCATCATTTTGGAAAGCTTATGTCCAACAGACATAGGAGTTCCAACTGGTCTTGAATCTTCCATTCTAAACTTCTTTAGTATCTCCTTGATATATTTAGATTGAGTAATGTAGATATCATCTTTCTTTTGCTAGATCTGCAATCCAACAATGAATTTTTATTTCTCCAAACATAGAAATCTCAAATTATTTACTCATTTCTTCTAAAAATTCCTTGTACAAGTCATCATTTCCTATAAATAAAGTTTCATCCACAAATATTTCTACCATCACAATCTTCTTATCTAGACCTTCTTTTGATATACAGATTGCTATTATCATTTGTTCTTTGAAAACCATCTTTATCAAGTAGTTATGAAGTCTTTCATACCAAGATCTGGGAGCTTTCTTGAGACCATACAATGCTTTGTGTAATTTTCAAAACATATCTCTTTTGCTCAGATCTACAAAACCTTTAGGTTGTTCAATGTAGACTTCCTCATCAATAACTCCATTCAAGAATGCAGATTTTACATACATTTGATAAACTTTAAATCCTCTATGAGTTGCATATGCTAGAAAAGTTCTAACACCTTCTAATCTTGCAATAGGAGCAACATTTTTACCATAATCAATACCTTCTTCTTGAGAATAACCTTTACATACTAACCTTTGTTTCTAGAAACTTCTCCATCTTCATTTAGTATATTTCTAAATACTCACTTTGTGCAAATTACATTTTTATCCTTGGGTCTAGGAACAAGAGTTCAAGTTTTGTTCTTCTCAATTTGTTCTATTTCCTCATTCATTGCTTCAATCCAATTTTCATTATCCAAAACATCTTTAACATTTCTAGGTTCAAATTTAGCAAACAAACATGTACCTTTCAATTTGTTTCTTGTCATTGTTTCATCTGACTTGTCTCCAATGATCTAATTAGGTGCATGATGTTTTCTGATATATCTTGCTAACATAAGTACTTTGGATTTGGAGTTTGTTTCACTGACTTCCTCATGATCTTTTGTATTAAGCTCGGGTCCCACTATCTATCACTCAGGTCCTTTAGACTTGGTTTGCTTTGGCAACAACTCGGTAGCTTATGACTATAACTCAGATCCTTTGGGTTGTGGCTTGGGTTGTACTGATTGAAACTTGGTAGCTTTTGGATATTTGGGGGACTCAGGAGGTGAGGCCTCCTAAATTCCAAATAGACTTGGCACTATATTAGGTTCAAAGTAAACAAATCTTCTATCATCCTCAAATTCTTTGTTGCTCTCTTCTTCACTCTTTTCTACAAACTCATCATTTCTCACATGTGCACTTTCTATGATTTTATAAGTAGACAGATTCAAACATTTTTATGCTTTACTTCTGTAGGAGTATCCTAGGAATATGCCTTTATCACATTTGACATCAAATTTACCTTTCCTAGATTCTTTCAAGATATAACATTTGCTACCAAATATTTTTAAGTAACTTACATTATGTTTCTAGCCATACCATAGTTGATTTGAGTCTTTCTTCAACTATACTCTATTTAAGTTATGTATTGTAGTACTAATTTCTTCCTTCCAGTATTTGATTGCAACATTCTTTTCTATCATCAACTTTCTTGCACAATCCATGATGGATCTATCCTTCTTTCAACTATACCATTCTGCTGAGGTGTACCAGGGGTTGATACCTATCTCTTAATTCCTTTTTCAATGTAGAATTCATTGAACTCATTGGAAATGAATTGACCACCGCTGTTTGATCTCAAACATTTCAGCTTCTTTCTAGTTTATTTTTCTACTCTTGCCAGATACCACTTAAATCTTTGAAAAGCTTCAGATTTTCCTTTTAGATACATTACAGTCATCATTCTAGAATAATCATCAACAAGAAGAATGAAAAAATTATCTCCACTATAACTCTATATTCCAATAGGCCCACATAAGTCTATATATACAAGTTATAAGACTTCTTCAAAATGATAGTTCTTACTTTTGAAACTAGTTTTTCCCATCTTACCAATTTGACAATTTTTGCATAGACCCATATTAGGTTTCCTTAAGCTAGGAATACCTTTTACTCTTCTGGTTTTGCTTATTTTGACTAGATTATCAAATTTTACATGACATAATCTTTTGTGCCATAACTAGCTTTTTTCTGTTTGAGCAATAAAACATGAACTTTCACTGAGATCAAGATAGAATAGATTACCTTTTATTTATTTTTTGGATCCAACCAAATGTCCTTTTCCATCCAGTAATTTGGCCTTCCCATTCATGAATCTACCTTGAATCCAATGTTATTCAATTGTTCCACTCTTAGTAGATTATGCTTTAGTCCTTAACCCAATAAGCATTGTCACATCTAAGTTCATTGGTTAATGAGATACAACCTTTTCCCTTTATGCAACAAGGTTCATTGTTTCCAAATCTCACACTACCACCATCATAATGTTCCATGTGTTCAAATTTTGTTTTATCACCAATCATATGATGTGAGCAGCCACTATCAATAATCCATGTATCATTTCTAGTAACATGAGATATAAGTGCCATTTTATCTCCTTCATCATTAGATTCACCTTTTACAACAATATATACCATTTCATCTTCACTGTTATCAGAATTTTTAGCCATAAAACAAGATTTCTTACCTTTGTCCTTGTAGTCTTTGTAGATTTTGAATTCCTTCTTGCCTTTGAACTTATTGCTTTTATTTTCATCTTTGTCTTCTCTATTTGGGAACCTTGCAGCAATATAACCAACTTTTTCACAAGAGAAATAGATTAGAGGAATCTTACCTTTGTACTTTCCTCTACCTTTAGAATATTTCCTTGCAACTAGGGCTTCAAAAACTTCAAGATCACTATCTAAACTTTCTTCCTCTTCAGTTTTTGATTGATTGGCTTTTGATTTCTTACCCTTTTTCTTGAGTGAAAGCTTGGCTTCAAATACAGACTCAGTACCTTTGGAACTAGGGACATAGTTATCATATTTATCTAACTCAAAAGTTATCAATCTTCCAACTAGAGTATCCAAAGTTATTTTGCTATTTGGATAACATCTTATATCTTGAATAGTAAACACTCTAGTTGCATAGATAGGAAGAAGGGTTCTGAGTGCCTTGCCTACAACTATTTTTTCATCAATATCTCCTCTAGATGCTTTGATTGCGCTCACACTTGCTTTAATTTGCTCAACATATTTTACAATTTTTTCATCTTCTCTCATTTTCATCTGATCAAATTGTCCTCTGAGACTTTTAGCTTTAGTTTTTTTTACATTATCAACTCCTCCATGGATGACTTTTAGTTTGATCCACATATCATAAGTTGTAGTGCAACTTTTGACTTCATCAAATTTAGCATAATTAAGAGTAGAAGCATGTTAATCATCATGATGTTATGATTTTTCTTTTTAGTAATTTCTTCAACTGTTAATGTTCCAGTAGGAGCTTTGTATTCACTATCAAGATATTTACAACCTGAATCATTGATAATTTCCAAATGTAACCTCATAAGTCCATGTTGCAAAGTTGACTTGGTTCAACTTGGGAATCTCTCTTCTATAAGATATCCTGATCTTTAGCTTTGGTCCTTAAAACTTTCACTACAAGTACCAAAAGCTCTAATACCAATTGTTGCAAATATAAGAGAAGTAACTGAGAGGGGAGAGGTGAATTAGTTACCACAAAAATAAATCCCAGAACCCTTAGATGTCAATACAAATGAAAACTAAACTTTGTTGTAACTTGGTAAACACATAGGAAAAATGTCGTAACTCAATATATACTGAAATAACTTGAAAAATACTTAACAAGAAAATATTAAGATATTATCTATGATTTATCTTACTTCAACTTAGTTTCAAAAACATAAAGAAATAACATGAACACAATTAACACCAAGATTTAATGTAGAAAGCCAATTTGGGAAAAACCACCAATTGTAACTAGTTACTAATTTTCACTCTTTTGAAGTGAGCCATGTTAGGAGCCATCCCTATTAAAGGTTACAAAACACATTGTTAGGTGTGACCCTATTAGAGGATTTAATCACCCTGTTAGGAGTGGCCTTGTTAGAGGTCTTTAAACAATTCAATAGAAATGTCACCTTGTTAGATGATTTACCAATAGTTGTTAAGCCAACTCTGTTAAGAGATTTAGATCACTGCTATAATGTTTAGAGAGTAACAATGAGATGACCTAATTTTTGATGCAACTAAATTGCTGATTATAGATCTCAATTCTGGATTGAATACTTGATCCTTCCTGATTGAATGGATCTTTGCATCTCAACAAGGATATTCTACTTATCCTTCTAATTCGCTTCCTCTAAGCATCATCAAATCTTCAATTATGTTCCACTTATCTTTTTTTAATCCTCAACTTGACATTATATTTGTATCTTACACATTGTCAAGTTGGCTTGAATACAACTTAGAATTATTAATATTCATCTTCTCAGTTAGCTAGAACCAACTTACAATTCAATTGAACTCAATATGCCAAAATGAGAAAATCCTTCGTTAGCTGACCTTGCTCGGTAGACACTAACTCAAAGCAATTTTCCTATGTTAACCAAGTGAACTTAGTTAACACTACATATTCACAAAGTTCCATTGGTAACCAAGTGAGATTTATTAACATTGTTTTCATCCAACATTTCCTTCATTAACTGAGTGAGCTCTGTTAACACTGAACTTCAGCAAACTTTCCTTTGTCACCTGAGTGAACTCGATAGATAGTGTCTTTTGAACTAGGAAAACTTTGGAATGCTCGACAGACACAAAAAACTATTTTTAATGCTCAAAAGAGATCGGCATACACTGATTGGAAATGATATGACATTTTGTGCAACATCAAAGACAATACACAATTAATCATTTTTTTCCAATAGCTTCATCAAGCTCCTATTGAGCTTTCTCTTTTTGTTCTAGATCACCTATTAATGTGCACAATGTGCTTGACTTTTGGAATACATAGGTTATATCTGTTAGTGCTTCTGATATCTCATCTCTTAATGATGTCAACTCCCCTTTCTTTTATTTAACAAGACTTATTTATTTTTCAAAAAAAATCATTAGAACTTTTTGTTTGAAGACTTGTGTAATCTTTTTTACTTTTTCATAAAGATTATTTACAAATACTTTGATTTGGCTTATCATATCATCTTCTTTATTGTATTGGGCTTCTAGTATTAGTTATTTTAATATTTCTGAGGTGTTTACTAGTGTAGTTTGCCTCTCATTCCTTTTTCTAGATAATTTCATTATCTTGTACTTTTCCATAAGCCTTATATATTTCTTTAGCTATTTTTTGTTTAGCTGATTTATATGCTTACCCATCTCCTATAATCTCTCAAATAGTTCATGCACTTTTATTTCATCCTCTACATTAACATCATATCATTATCTTTCATCACCATATGTGGACGAGTCATTCAATTCTATGGATTCATGTCTCCTTCTGCTCCTCTTTTTGTTTATAGAATCCTCTAAACCTCTCTTGCTTTTGTCTTTACCTTTCTCTAGTTTCCTAAAACTCTCTTGTCTTTTATATGGCGTTCTAGATGGTTTGGTTTCTATAGAAGTCTTTTCTTGTTGAGATGATGACAAATCATCTATCCTCTATTCATGATAAGTTTCCTCTTCCCAGTTCTTCTTCTTGTATTTCCTATCTCATTGTACCTTTGGAATCTCAATTGCAAGCAATTGTTGATCTTGCATTCCATATATGATCTCTTTCTCTTATGTTTCCATTCCTCCTTATTCATCCTTTTATGGTTCATCTATGTTACTGGTCCCACTTTGATCATTTTCCTATTCTACATCATTTGGACATGTGTTCATCATTATGACATCAATAATTTCTAGACTTCCTTCACCTACATGGGTATCATCTTTCTTTTATCCTTATATTTCTTTTAGTTCCTTGGTGGATTGTTCCTATTGAACTTGTCCACTCTCCTTGGGTGTCATGTTTAAATTTTGATTTATCTGAGTCTTATTCTTGACCATTGTAGTAGGCTACTCTGCTATCTTCTTTTTTGAACTCTTTATCTCTATTATTTGTGCTACTTCCTTCTTCTTTGGCTTTTCTTTTGGCATTATTTTGGGTCATGCTTCTTCTTTAATATAGACTCTTCTTGATCATATAATTTATGCCAAAATTTCTTTACATTTGAAAATGCTTCATTCTTCACACATGTAGTTGTCAATGCCACATTTGCAGGCATATCAAAGTCTTTTCTACATGACTCAAATAGTCCAACTCTCTCTTTATCATTCAAGTTCAGTCTAATTTTAGCTAGAGTATCATCTGGCATATTAGTTTCACTCAATTATGATCTTTGACCATATTTCACTAATTATTGTATAAAGTTCACTTGGAACTAGTGCTTTAATCTTTCCCAATGTTCTATTGAATGATCTCAAACTTACCAATACAATAGTTAAAATCTTATTCTTGTTTACTTTGGTAAATTATTAAAATTTATTTTTCGATGTATTATAGTTACCATTATTCTCAATATCATCATTAATATTTTTGAAAGTAAGTTTCTTACCTACTTTGGTTGATTTGAGACTCTTTGTCTTAGTCTCCTCTTTAGATTATTCTTCCTCTAGTGGAGTTGGAGGGTTCTCGTTATTCTTCTTAGAGGTTTTCTTCTTATAATTTTTTACCATTGGAGGTTTAATGATAATAGGAGTCTTCTTTCTAGTGGCCTCTACTTCTAACTCCAATTTCATTGAAGATTTACCTTGAGACTCCATTTATGCTCTCATCTTCTCCCTTTTCTTCTCTTTCTTTCTCAACCTTCTTCATGGTTCGAAATATGCCCTTCTTCTTCTTATTCTTCTCTTGTGCAACTACCTCTTATTTTCCTTTTAGTTTTTTTATGTTCTCCTTGGCTGTCCCAAATCTTTGCTATTCCTGGTCAATAGGCATTGCTAGAATCCAATTGATGTACTCTCTAGTTTATTTTTCTTCAACTTCATAGGGTAATTTGGCCACCCAAGGAGTTTATGGTTTAAGTTCTTGAACTATGAACCTGTCTATTTTGACTAGGAAAATATTTCTTTTCTATAATCCATGAGTAGGTTTAGGGGTATCCTTCTCCTATGCATATCTAACAGAAACTTCTTAAAATACTTGTCAAGTGAGTTAGGGGCACTGCTACCCAACATGTTGTACATTCTTGTTATTTTTAAGATGTAATAATATTTTTGGGCTTCCACTGGAACATCAAAAATTGAAGAAAATCTACTTTGAAATAGAAGAATACACATACTAGTATTGCACCATACTTGAATATGTGTGCACTATTGCCCCTCTCAATTTTTCTCAAGTTTTCCATTATTTGTATATGTAAGCACCCTCTTAGATTAAGTTTGGTGTGCTTAGTTTTAATCGGTTATGCTCCTTACATTGCTCTCTTAGGAATGTTATTTACTTTTATTGATTGGTATAGCCTATGGGAAATCACCTTTACAACAAATTATACCTTCTCATTTGTAGTGTCCTTCAACGAACACATTTTTCCATTATGGTGACATCTAGTTACCTATGCCACTAACTACCTTGTATTTCTTGATTGTCAACTTAGTTCTTATTCTATTAAACTATGTAACCCTATCAATCACCTCCTTTATAATTTTTTAGGGTTTTTCATGCCACATATACTCATCGTGCACCCTTCTCAAAAAAAATTCACCCATTCATCCCTGAAGAAATTTGGGATGTCCACTACATGGGCCAGGGTTGTGTCCTTTAGGTCTTCAAATCTTGTCTTCCACTTATTATTTACATGAGAATCCTCATAATTTAACCTAATTTCCTTGAATCCTAGTTCCATGATATTTTCCTTCAGGTAGGTGCTTACATATTCAACCAATAACACACTATCTAGGAGTGAGGATAGGGCTCTCATCATGTCCCTATCACCTGCACTTTTCAAGATTAGTTCATAAACCAATTGATTGTTCTACTTTCCATCAATTAGTTCAATATCATACAACTTTGAGTATTTTTCTTATGTCATTGTGAGATCAAACACATATATGAAATCATTTATGCTATTCATTGCATTAGACTAGTTCTAGGGTTGCTAGTCACTTATTACTCATATTCACACAAACATTGCTCTTTTGATAGTTAGGTTTTTGTGAATATAAGCTCTTAGGATCTGAAGATTGAAAAAGTGATATTATTTGAATGATGTTTCTATTTATAGATCCAAAAAAATAAATTATTAGATTCTAATGATAACCTCATCTTTTACCTACCTTTGGCCTTGTTTAATAAATGCATTTTGATGTTGTGTCCTGCGGTCAAGTTTTAAGAACAATCGATCCTATCTACACAAGTTAGGCATTTTTCACTAGTGATCATGTTTTGGTGTTTTTGAAGCACTTCTCTTTATGGCCTATTGGTTTGAAATTGGGGATTGATACAAGACTTACTCTACTTGTGTAACCCCTTTAAGATTTTCTATCTTAATTAGATTGGGAAGTCTCGCCATTTTTTGGTGAGCTCATGACTTCTCTAGATTTCACTTAATTATCTTTTAACCTCTTCTTGGTCTACACCTTTGAAAATTCCTTACTAACTTTCTTAATATATATGGCATTATTGTTTCCATTGTTGTCATCTTGTTTTTGTTTGGGTTTTTATTTGATCCAATAGTCCTTGGAAATGTGACTAGTCTTGTGACATATGTAGTGTGTCCTTCTTGTATTTTTCCATGGTCTATTATTTTTCTCATGATCTCTCTTCAATTTTTTGGGGGACACTAGGTGACCATGATCTCCATAGGTGAAGAAAACATGTCTTACATACTTGTTCTCAGTGTGTCTCTCTGTCTTAGAAGATGTTTGATATGATTGAGATTTTTATCTATAGTACTTGTGTAACGCCCCGCCAAGGGATCCAAAGAATTAACCTAGAGTTTCACAAAGTTTGGTAACACTTTTTTTTTTTTTTTTTTTTTTTTTACATGAAAGTAAATACCATACATAATTTATTCATAATAACGGAAGCAATAGCAATGTCCATCTGAAAGTAAACATAACATACATAACATATTACATTCTTTAAAGATCCCCTAACATTGAATTACATCTAAATTAACTAACATACATGAATCCATCTAGTACAACATCCACGTGAAATAATAATGATAAGTCCAATGTTCATACATTACATTTCCAAATGCTCAATCATCCACTATACATGTTACAGGGTATGAAGGCTTAAAAGAATATACATATGTGAAATAAGGTACATCATCCTATTCTAATCCATGATACATCAAAGACAATCACATGATACACATGATACATCATCATAGAACACATATACATCCATCATAAGATCAAACATAATTAACTAAGTGCACGGTTCCTCCCAACCATTAATAGCATCATTAGACCATCGTGGGCCCTAGCCATCCCTTCGTGCGTAACATCCCAAATCATCGAAGAGATCATTGGTATTAACATAGTAGGAATGTCACTCCTAACATATACAACATCATATGTAGAAAGTAATCTAACATGCAAATATAAGCATAAGATAACATCATCTAACATATGCTAATCATCAATGAAAGGATACATAACCACCATCACGAAGGACGCATCAGCCACGATGTCTCAATGAATCTCAAATGATAAGAGTGGAAAATACACTACCACCCGACTGTGTGGTACCTGAGTGGTCCACTCCCACCATGCTGAGGAGATAATCTCAAGTCCCAAACAGGCTATCCATAACACATAGCACAAATCTCTATAGTCCAGGAATCCTAAAAGTATACTAACTCAAAGGTTCCAATCACAAAACTGACATCTACTTCCCAGAGGCACGCAATGACATGTAGGAACCTACTATGCAAGCGAGAAAGTGTCATCGCATTTATCATGTACAAGTTACCCTGGCAGTTAGCTAAACTCCACGGGTCCATACTAATCTCATGCGGCCACTAGTATCCTCTCATACTGACAAGGCATACTATGGAATACAAGGTCGCAACCATGCATCTCACTACTCCCATCCTAGCCTGTACAAGCACTCAAGGCATGGGCGAGAACAAAACACTTATCTTTTTAGGTTCATTCAGTTAGTATTAGGTGTGAATGTTATCACTTATTAATCCAACTTACAATGAGTTACCTTGGTAGCCTCTTAGGGCCCCGATCCCCATTGCAAGCCACTTCCCGTCACTACATGCAGATATCCTACCCTAATGCTCATGGACTCATAAATCTCAAAATTACAAAAGATAATCCATAAAATCATCGAATATGCATAAAAGCATCAAATCTCCATGAGCAAACATCCATAGAAAATCATGAACACAACAGCTCTCTATTGGCAACTGAAGTATCACTGATAATCAAATATCCAATGGTTCTCAATAACCAAAATATATCTCAATCATACTGATCGAAGACTCCAAAAATGGTTGAGGCAAACATGTCACAACATGACATCATCAAGAATAAATTCACATTTCAATCCCATCATGGCGACTAGAAAATAACCAAGGATAACTGATTGATGACCAAAATAATGGTTAGGTCAAGTGTCTCATACACAAGAATCTCAACTATAACAATCAGTAATCACATCCAATACATAGAGCATTCCATCACATAACCATGGTTGGGTTTGTAAAGATCGAGATTAAAACATCATCATGACATCACAATCACAAAACCCCCAAGCCTCTGGTAGACGTCCTATAACTGGTCAACACTAGTCAACCCAAAACCCAAAACAATAGCATAAAGAATACACAATGTAAACACATGTTTTGGTTTTGCTAAGTTTTCAAATTTGAATTCAAATGCAAAAGTCTCAGTTTACGTTTCCAAGTTTAGAGAAAGAATTAGAGGAACATTTTGTACGTTTTTCCATGTATTGTTTTTGGATGGATAAAAGTTTTCCTTTATAAGTCTAAAATCCAATTTCCAATTACAATATTCTGTTGAAATCGTTCCCCGCCAACTTTTAATTAAATTTCATATACTTTATATATTTTATAATTTAAAACTATTAGTTAAATTTTAATACTTAAATTATAAAATTACAAAATTATTCATTATTATAAAAAAAGAATTCTTAAATATTTTATCAAATAATTTTAAATTTATTAATAACATATTTACATATTACATATATATACATATATATATACATACATATATACTATATAAATATTTATTATTATTGAATAACATCGATATTTATTATTATCGCATTTTATAAAATCGAATAACATTGAATTCGATTGAAACGAAATAACATATGAAAACCGATTACGATTTCATTTATATCAAATGTTAAAAGAACTTTTAAACAAGCATATATATGTGACCCGCGGATCATAGGGTACACTGCGGTCACAGGTACACTGCAGACCGCAAGTACTCTGCGGTACCGCAGTCCATTTGGCATTGCCGCCGGCGGGGGTGAAAAAAATCACGTCCCCTCCGCCCATTCACATTTTAAATTATATTTTTTAAAATGTTGCGTTTTATTAAAACGCCTTCCTCGATCGTGATGCGTCATTCGCTCGCTGTGAAATATGTGACATTCGGATTTTTAATGAAATATATATATATGTATATATGCATATGTGTGTATATATATATATATATATGTATATATATATATGTATATATATATATATATGTATATATATATATATATGTATATATATATATATATGTATATATATGTGTGTGTATATATATATACAGAATTTAATCAAATATCACAGTTTATAAACATATATATATATATATATAAATTCAATTATATATATATATATATATAATTGAATTTATATATATATATATATATGCATATATATGTATTCAGATTTAGAAATATAAATATATATATAAATATATACAGAATTAAAAATATCACAATATATGAACATATATACACACATATATATATATATAATTACATATATATATATATATATATATATATATATATATATATATATATATATATATATATGTATAAGCAAATTGACAATTTATGATTGCAATTTCAATTTTTCATAATTCCTCCATAGATCTTTGATCTCCAAAATTTCCAACAATTAATCTAATGGGTTTGGCTATGAATCTCAACCCTAGCCCCGTTTTCTCTTTTTTCTAAATCCATGCATATAAAATTCTCAAATAAATTTAATTGCCCAAATTGAAAATGCATACAATAAAAATATGAAATTCCTCAGAAGACATATGGAAGACACGAAGAAGACAGGAATGCATGTTGTGGAAATAGCATAAGAAAAAAAATCACAAGAATTTACCCAGATTTTGATGCTAATTCACTCTTCCTCAGAAAACCCGTAGAGCAAGCTCCCTTCTTCAGAGTTCTTGAGTCCTCCAATGCTCCAATTGCTCTCCACCTTTTTTTTTTTTTTTCTAATCTTCTGTGAATGCCTGAATATAAAGAGCTCTCAAGAAACCTTTGGAATGCTTCTTGAAACCGCTGAAAGGTGTCACCAACTAAGCATGGGTCTTTTCCAACCTTTTTGATGAGTCATAGAGTTGCAGACACCATGTGCTTAATTGATGCACTAACCCCCGTGTTGTTGACACGTGAGAATTTTTTAAAAATGCGTTAATTCCCATGCAAGCTTATAACTCCAATAATTTCTATTTAAATTTTATAACTTTCATTTTAATTTTTATAACTTTTCTTATTATTATTTTATTTATTACTTTATTATTATTTTATAATTACTATTAATTTTAATTTCTAGTTTTCTTTTATTTAATTCTTTTTCCTCAATTAATTCTCATTTAATTACTTATAATCACAATATCAAAAATCATGATATTTTATTAATTTTCTCAAATAATTAATTTATTAATTAAATCTATTTATTAAGACTTAATTAATAGAAAATTCACCATAGACCTCCAAGATAAAATATGAAAACCCACCATAGAACAAATCATACAAAATCAGTCTAAAGGGTTAAAAATCACGAATTATGTCATCCGACATATTTGGTGGGTACTCAACTCTGATACTTGTCCTAACTCACTAGGACAAATGGTTTAAGGGTTTGGGATTTGGACTTGAGAATTTATCTCCCTTCTCTTATCATGGAGATAGTATAATAGGGTACGCTCATCCTGGCAATTCAGAGAAGTCGATACCCAGTACCTGCAACCTGCAGAAAAACCATGCATGTACGTCCAATATATATATAGTGCTAAGCTAAACAAGCAATGGCAAGAAGTGGTGCATCGTGTAGATCCCAACTAAGCAGGTGACTACGACTCCCTTCCTTAACCACATCAGAAACACCATACAATAAGAAAACACGCACACCATACACATGCAAGTATGGGGTAAGTATCCATAATAAAACACATGAGATAATAAACCATCTAACTAATCATCATTAATAACTGAAAACAATATAATGATCATCATGTATGCATGAAATGTAAAGTCTAAATGATCACATCATATAACCACTGAATCCATAACATAATGTCTGATAGTCTCAAAACAATACCACTAATCCATCAACATAATACTAGTCCATCAAAGTCTGATAATAATAGCAACAATAAGTCTAGAAAAGATGTGAATGAGGGTAGGCACTACACCTTGGAATTATGCTCATACCTATAACAATGGTAATAGTAACCTTCTCATCTTACCTCATTTACAATATGTTTGCACTCATGTGCACTATGTCCACACCACTAATAAACATTGCAGTAGCCTCTATAAGCATGCTGACTACCAAGCACTACTTGCTTGTACCAACATACATTTGAATTGTGTCCTATTTTACCACAAAATAAGGTAGGATTATTTAATGGCATATCTATATTTGGTGTCTTTTTTCTCTTTATGGAGCTTTACTATTTTTCTCTTGAAGACTCTCCTTGCTTAGTTGTGTTGGTTCCTTCAAATCCTATATCAGTTGAGTCTATAGTCTTCCTTTGAGATTTTACTTGCTCCTTTAGCCTCCTAGTGTTGTCATTCAACTTCTTCAACATTATATTTTCTTCTTTGGTGTTCTTTAACTCATCCTTTAGTAGACAAACTTCTTCTTTAGGCTACTTGGATTCTTCATTTAGAACTTCTAATTGTTCAAATTTGTCATGATAGTGTTCTTGTAAGATACTATTTCCTTGTGTGATGTACCAGTCCTCTTCTTCCATTAGGGCTATTTCATCTTCTTTTTCTTTTAGAAAATATTTATATTGTTTATTTTATTCTTGATCTATTCTAAGATCATCATAGGATTGATCTTTTTCAAGGATAAAGATTCCTTTCTCATCCTGTGCTTTCCTCAATCTTACTGTTGTATGCTCTTGTTCCTTTTTTGACATTCTAATATTTTTGGTAAACTTCTACTCTTACTCATTAGTTTTGAGATTTCTTCTTCAAAATCTTTAGAGCCACTTTGTTTTCCAAGTTTCTCTATTAGATCTTGGATTATCCCAACTTATTCATCAGTTTCTTCCTTTTGGGTAAAGATTCTCTCAGCTTGTCCTTAAGATCTTCAATAATGTCCATGACTTCTTCAAGTTGCATCTTGTATTTCATGGCTACCATTTAATATTCCCTCAAGTTGTCAACCTTGTGGATGTTAGAGTCTAATATCTTATACCAATTTTTTGTCCCAATTGGTATTGAGATTTGGGTGGATCAATCCACACAATTCCACTAGTTAAAACAACAACCTTATTAACTATCTATAATACCATTTCTTTAACAAGAAAAACTATTATGAAAGTAGTATAGTAAAACCATAAAATAGCACACAAATATTTTTATGTGGAAATGCCCACTGTGAGGGTGACAACCATGGTGGGAGTAACATACCCACTAGTCTTTCCTTGCAAGTAAAAGGGTTCCCTATTAAATTCATACATTTGTTCCTTCTAAGAACTCATCCTATTAGGAACGAATACAATCTATTAGGATTACAATAGCTTCTCAAAGCTACCTCTTTAGAGGAATTTGATCCCTTTCCTAGAGATACCTTGTTAGAGGGTTTCAAAGACTTATTACAAGTCTTCCTTGTTAGAGGGTTACAATAGTTGCAATGGTAGAAAGAAAACTAAAGATTAGATCTCTGATCAATACAAAAATAAGTAAAAACATTAACAAAATAAATTTTGAGTGACCTCAAATCTCCTCATCCAATCCATGGGTTGAAACCCTAAAATTATCCCACTCAAAGCATGAATTTGAAATTTGAAATGTATAGCAAGCTTAGTCACAAAATACTTGTGACTACCTATGCATAGGTGCCTATCCATGTAGGCCTAACTATCCACCTATGTGTCTACATATAGACTTAAGTCCTTACTTCCTTTTGTCACTTCTAGCACTTCACTTTATGTGCATATCACGTTTCCATTAGACATTCACTTGATTTTGTCACATCGAGGGTGACTCAACTATGACCATCAAACTTCCATGCATTTCTGCATATCATAGGCTAGATCATGTCTTTGCTTATGTCATGACTAGTATGCTAGTCTAATAGTGATTGCATTCTATATCAACACTCTAGTCTTCTTGTTAACTAGTTTCCAATCAATGACAACACTTCAATGCTTACTCAATTCTTTATTCCACTTCTCACCATTTTTTTGATCAATCATGCCAATGATTAGTCTAGTCCAAAAAACTAACACCTATATCTATAACTAAGAAACCAAGGTTTGTATAGAAGAATAATTCTAAGAATCAAATCATTGGTGATATGAACAAATGAGTTGTCATTAGAAGCAGAGAAATATAAGATTATTCTTTTTTTTCTTTAATTTTAGAGGTTTAACGTTGATGTTTATAAGAAGCATGTAATGATTAGAAATGGATTAAAGAAATGAAGGAAGAACTTGATCATATTGATAACAAATGGACTTGGGAACTTGTGGCTAGACTAATAATTAAAAATGTGATTGGTGGAAAGTGGGTGTATTAAAACAAGTTGGATGAGAATGGAAAAGTAATAATAAACAAGGAAATGATAGTTTTCAAAGGTTAGTCATAGATTGAAGGAATTAACTTTGAGGAGACTTATGTTCTTATGGATCAAATGATGGAAATTCAAATATTTTTGGAATTCACAAATTATATAAAGTTTTCAAAGTTTATCGAATGTATGTGATATCAACATTTTTTAATGGAGATATGAACCAAGAGGTTTAAATCAAAGAACTAGAAGGTTTAAGATTGGAAGAAGAATTGTATGGTGTAAATAAGGTACCAAGAGTGTTGTATGGAAGATTAGACAGATACTTCATCAAACAAAAGCTTCACAAAGGATAAAATAATAATAAATTACACTAAAAAATTCATTCAAATTATATATTAATTGAAATTGTGTATGTCGTTGATGTTATCTTTGGAGGCAAGGATGATTTGTGGAAATGTTTTACAAAAAAAATGTAGAAATAATTTTAGATGTGTATGATTGGTGAGATGAATTTATTTCTTGGTTTGAAAATAAATAAGAGCATTAAAGAATTTTTTTTTCTTGGTCCAAGTACATTAAAGAAATATTTTTTTAAAAAAATCTTGCATAATTCCAACCCATTATGTACTCCTATTGTTACCTATTGTGATTTGACTAAGGAAGTTGATTCACCAAAAGAAGATGCAAGAAACTATGGATCAATGATTGGAGGAGTATTGTACTTGACTACTTCTAGACCAAAAATTGTGTGTACAATATGCTTGGCAACTAGATTTCAATAAGAACAAAAAGAATCACATGTTAAGGTGGTGAAAAGGATGTTCATATATCTAAAAGGAATGATATAGTTCTATTTGTGGCATGTAAAATATTTGGATTTAATGTTGAAAACTTATTATGATGTAGATTGGGTAGGATTATTGGAAATAGAAGATGTACCAATGGTGGAGCTTATTTTTTAAGCTAGTGGTTAGTTTCTTGGTCAAGTAAGAAGTGGGATTTTGTAACATAATTAATGGCTAAATAAAAATATATTGCAATGTCATCAAGCTTTTTTTTTGGTCAATAATAATGCAATGTCATCAAGTTTTACTTAGGTATAATGGATGAAACTATTTAGGGGTAAAATGGTATCAATGTTGACTAGATGAGATGAATTCAATAGTTAAATAATGTCACCCTAAGTTATGCAATACAAGAGAAAGAGGGGCTCCCTAACATAACTCTCAATATAACTCAAGTTAGATTAGCAAAGCCCAAATAGGATAAAGGGATAGAAATACTAAACCCAAATTATACTAAGAAAATATGCAAGAAAGCCCTCTTTCATGTAGTGTTCATTAACTTTAAATTTGTAATGTGAATGTAAATTGAACCTATTGATTGAATAAAAATGATGAAATATATCTAGAGGCTATATGTATGAAATCAATCCAATTAAAGTATGAAATCAGATCTATAATATGAGATGAAATACAAGAAAGAAGATTGACCTCAAAATGTGCAATGAAAAGTGCTCTTAGACTCCAAAAACTATAGATCTACAAATGTTATAGAAATTCTCATGGTGGATATGTGATCATAACATAAACCTAGAAAATCCTATATCTAAAGGTAAATTTTGATTTGGGTGACTTCTACTACTAGGTTTACATGATGATGAAAAATGTTTCCATAACACATAAACAATGTCAACCTAGATTTTTCTTGAAGCCCTTGGCTAATTTTTTTGGATCTATATTTGCAATCCTGGTAACCTATTCCTGCACACAAGAATAATTGGTTTTTCTTGTTGGAGGAAGGATTGGCTTTTTCAATCCCTAGATTGAGGAATCAAACTTGAAATTGAAATGATAATAATGATAAAGGAAGTGCTAGAAATTAGTAGAATAAATCTAACAATGAGGAATATAACTTCTTTTATAGATGCAATTGAATTTAGCATGTGATCAAGTATGAAAATGTAATAACCTTTGCTTTAAAAAACTATTAAAGTAAAAACCTCATGAATGTGAATGTTTTTTATATACATTGATGAATAATACAAGAACTTGAATGAATGAATAAAAGATCTCCTCCTTTGAAGCTAAAATCCACTACCACCGTGAAGGAAGAAGCTTGCCACAAGAATAAAATACTAGATCTTGAAGAATTCTTGATGTAGATGCTTGAGAATACTTACTTGAAGTCAAATGTGTTAGAATAAATAAATCACTTAATTATTTAGTCATCTTGACTTGATCATTAAGTTAACTTTACTTCTCTCCTCAGATACAACTTTATGCATTACTGATATTTAATAATTATATTAATTATTAAATGATTTATTTTTAGGCTTTCATATTTTAGGTTATGAGATATACTCTATAAGGATTAACCATTGTATACTTTATTCAATCATTTGTATTCATTTCACCTGATAATACAATTAATCATATGTTTTAGAGCCCAAACTCTTGCCTTGTTATTTTGTTCTTTAAAACCAGAACAAGCTGCAACATGTCAATGCTCTAATACCGTGTAGAGGTTATCAATCCAACTTCACAAAGCCAATATCACCTACATGCAAAGATAACTTGTCATTGGGAAGAATATAATAACAAAGAAAGGATTTACACTCTAAAAATATGAATGATTATACTATTACATTAAAAGAATACAAATGGATGAATAAAATATACAATGATGAATCCTTATATGAGATATTGTAACCTAAAATAGAAAACCCTAAAAAAATCATTTAATAATTAATATAATATTACATGTCACTAATGCAAAAAGTGATATCTTAAGAGAGAAGTAAATTTTACTTAAAGGTAAAGTTTACTTGAAGATTATTTCTTTATGCTAACATCATGTATGTATGTATGCTTGATCATGTGTGCATATGAATGAAAATAAAATTTCAAAGACTTCTTATATACTAGTCTTTGGGATAGAAAAAAAAATCAGACTAACCAAGGAGAAAAATAAAATAATTTAAATATTTGAAAGATTCCAGGCCCTAATCAAAATCCCTCAGATATAGGTCAACTAGGTTGACCTATACCTAAGGGTTTCCCAAGGAAAAGTGACCCCAGGTCTTGGTGATAGTGACGAAAGATTTAGGAAATAATGAAAATACTAGACGATATGACAAAAAAGGTAATAAAATAACACCTAAAAGGTCATGCATAGAAACAAGAGATGAGCTAGAAATTTGAGCAAGACTAGAAGAAGACAAAGCAACTCAAAATCAAACTAAGGAGGGATAAAAAGTCTCAAAATAAAGTGCTTACTTTTTAAGATGATACATAAAGAAACTTGGAAGGATATTATTACTACTTTTTATGAGCCAATTTTGATCATGTGTGATAAAAATAGCGCTATAAGTATGTCCAAGAATCTAGTACAACATTTAAGAACAAAACATATATCTATTAGGTAGCATTTTATCATAGAAAGTGTTTTGGATGGTGAAGTGAAGCTTGAGTATGTGAATACAATATAGAAAATAATTGATATATTCACAAAACTTTGTGTAGTAATACTTTTGAGTATCTAAGGGAAAAGTTGGGAATTCTACCCCTTCCTAGTGTTTTCTAAAGGCAATAGTGTATGCATTGGTTTGGTGATTTGTATGCTTATTATTTTTTGGATATGCACTTAGTGACTTCACCTTAGAGGGGGAAAAGTGAGTTATTAAGGGGGATTATTTGGACCTTTGTTATTATTGTCAAAGGGGGAGAAAGATGAGTTGATAGAGATCAATGAACCTTGATGCTAATATCTTTTGGAGATATTTTATTTATTATTGATAAATGTTTCCATCAATGAAACAGGAAAATATTGTTAGAATTAAATTTTGATGTTATTCATGGTGTTGTCATTGATGTGAACATATCCTATGCATGCTCATGTTTTGGGTTGTATCTGTTGAAGTTGATGAAAGCTCAACCCCACAGCTCCCAAGAATCACTTGCATGCAAACACCTATCATAGAAAGAGAGAAGGAAAAGCTATGGAGGTTGGAATTCCCAAATCCATAGATGAGTCATTCTTGATGAGAAAAAAGAGAAATTTCTATTATCAGAAGTGAATGAATAAAATTACAAAGAGATCAATCCTTATAAAAGGTGATCAAAACCCTAACTGGGTAAAACCTAGGTTGCATGATAATAATTAATAGAATTAATTATTATATGCCTAAATTTTAGCTTAAGTATACTAGAGATAATAAGTGACTTAATAATTAAATCAAAATGATTTAATTAATAAGGCAATATCTTATTACTCTAACAATATTAGTTTGCGTATAGTGATTGTTAATATGTGTTGACAAATCAAGAAAGCATTGTACACTTTTCATTATTTTTTTGGGGTTTAGGGAATCACCTCAAAATTTCTTCTTTTGGTTGACTCATTAAGGTTTTTTGAGTTGACTCGTCAACTATTTCCTAAGGTTGAATCATCAAGGCTTTTTAAGGTTAACTTGTTAAAGTTATCTAGCCCTAATTTTTTAAGTGGAAAAAGCTTGTATAAAATGGCTTAGGATATGGCTTTTAGTATGTGTGATGAGATAGTAGCTTCTTATGATGGTATTGAGTTGTAATGGATTACAAATTTTAATAAGGTTGTAATCTCTGGTAATAAAAATATTGGACTCATTGTTTGGTGGATGCATCCAAGAGAGTAGGTGAACTACATTAATTATTTGTGCCTTGTGTTCTCTTATGTGTGCTTTATTATTTTCTAGTATTGGACATATTTGCATGTAATTATTATGTATGTCTTATTAATCCTAAAAAGTGGTATTAGAGCCTAGTTGTTTTTAGTTATCCTCTATAGGAAGGTCTTACAATTGAGTAGAAGCAATGGCATACGAGGGTAAGATGAAGGTTGTGAATTTTAAAGGGTGGAAATTTAGCTATGGAAAATGAAAATGGAAGAATATCTTTATCAAAAGGATTTATGGTGGCCATTGTAAGAAAATTCTAAGAAATTGACTACTATGATAGATAAGGACTCAAATATTTTGGATCAAAAGGCACTTGGAAGTATTGATTTATGCTTGGCACAATCTGTGGCATTTTGTTAGAATTACTTTAGAATAACTAAGGGGCGGTGGGTGAATCAATTATTCAAGGTCCAGATGTATAAATAAAACTTTTTCACAATTTAGTTAACCCATAAAACATTTATACCCGTGCATGTATCCATTGTGTATTTATTAAAACTTGTATGTTACTCTCAAATCAATTTGCAGAAATGTAAAGCATGAAACACAACACATTCATTAGCACACTTGACACAATGATTTACGTGGAAACCCAATTTGGGAAAAACCACTAGTAACATGCTACTCGTTTTTCACTCTTCTAAAGCGATGCCCTGTGAAAGGCCAACCTTGTTAAAGGTTACAATACACACTATTAAATGTGACCCAATTAAGGGATTTCAATCACCCTATTAAAAGTGAGCCTTGTTAGAGGACTTTAGGCCATTCACTTGGAATGCCAACCTATTAAAGGATTTTCTAATGACTATTAGGTTAACCTTAATCCAAAGGATTTACCCTAGACTGATATAATTGTTAGAGAGTAACAATAGAGCTTTGTTCTGATACAACTTACATTTTCACTTACAGATTATAGATCTTTGTTCAATCCTCAATTCTACTTGGCTTTCATACTTTGCAGCTCTGATAGCTTGTTCACCCTTCAAGCATTTATCTCCTTAAGTCTTCTTGCTTAACATGTCATTATAGACTGTTCTCTTGGGTCACTTGATGAAGCAAAACCCCTAATTCCTTCTCCTCCTTAGGTTTTCACACATGACACCAACCTCTTTTGCTTCATGACTAGAAATTCCTATAAATAGGAAATTATAATATTTTTCCACTCATTATCCATCATTCAAATTAAGGTTTTGGATGGACTAGGTAGGATACAGTGTATCTACCCCATATCTTGTCTTTTCTAGAAACTTCTCCTAGAGTCCATTTGAATTCACCTAAAAATAGTTTACATCAAATTCTATGCTCCCAGATCATCAATCTTATCTTCCTCTTGGTTCACAAGTTTCAAGAAAACAAACTTGTCGGCTTAGATTTGGTGAATCTTCAATCTTTATCATAATACAACAACTCAGCATTATCAACCTTCTTATGCTTGGCACATACTACATTCCTCATAATCAACTATAAAATCACTCAACATCAACTAAAATTTATTGGTGCTTGGCATCAACTAAACTTTACTTTTACTCAGCTCCAATTGACTTTTTTCTTGGCTTGCACTAACTTTGCTCAACACCTACTATCCACTCGGTCAAGCTTGGCAGACAAACTTTGTTTAACTTATTCTTCTAAATTTTCTAAGTGTAGCCAACTATTTTGTAACCTTAAGTAGATCATCAATTCATCATGTCATCATTGTCTTAACTGATTCTTGTACTTCATTTCATAATCATAACTCAACCTTTCCTCTAGGTGCTTTTGTTACATCTTTTTCATTAAATCCTCCTCATCAATCAGCTAAGTGATAGTACTTGAATCTTATAAGCAATTGTCTTACCAAAAAATAGCAGGTTTGACATTAGTGACAAAACAATAATTGCAACACATAATCTTCTTCAACAATCTCCTTCTTAACAATCTCTTTTTTAATGATCTTTTCAATCAGATTTCAACACATTTAATATTACAAAATCTAATATGACATAAGAGTTGATGCAAACCTAGCGAAGCTATATGAAAAGCCCTTTGTTTCAAACAAGGTATTTCTCATGAAGTATTTATATAATATGAAGATAACAGAAGGTGTATTTGTTGTAGATCATTTAAATGAGTTTAATATAGTTACTAGTCAATTATCTTCTATAAATATTAATTTTGGTGAAATAACTAGGGCTCTCTTGATTTTGTGTTCTTTTCTTGAGAGTTGGAATGGCCTTGTAATGGTTGTGAGTAATTCTATTTCTAGAACTAATACCCTAAAATTTGATGATGTGATTGGTGTTATTCTGAGTGAAGAAACTCATACGACAATCTCATGTGGATCTATGCCAGGAAGTTCTTTGAACACACAAATTAGAGGAAAAACAAATGAGAGAGGAAATGATTCTAAAAACTATGAGAAATCAAGAGGAAAATCAAAGGGAAAGAGCTCTCAATTTATAGGACCAAGAGATTGTTCATACTATGGAAAAATGAGTCATAAGAAGAAATATTGTTGGAATCAAAAGAAAAATGAAGGAGACAAAAAAGAAGGGAACAAGAAGGAAAATATGGTAAGTAATAAATTCGAAGAGGATACTTTTCTTCTTTCTTTAGAAAGTGTTGATAATTCATGGGTTTTAGATTCAGGGGCTTATTTAATGCTACTCCCCATAGAGGTTATTTTCTTGATTATGTCCAAGGGGATTTAAGGCTTTTTTATTTGGGGGATAGTGAACCTTATCAAATTGTTGGAAAGGAAAAAATTAAGATTAATTTGTAGAATATGAATCATTGACTACTACAAGAGGTAAGACATGTTTCAAGGATGAGCAAAGAATTTAATTTTGGTAAGGCAGCTAGATGATGAGGGTTGCATAAAAATTGGAAGGCTTCAAAAGGTTCCCTTGCAATAGAAAAAGGTGTGAAAGTAGGTACATTATATCTTTGTACAAGTCATACTATTCCTTCTACTTTAATTGTTTAAGAGAAAAATAAAAGTTCAAGAACAATTGCTATAGTTGAAAATAGATGTTCTAGATTCTAATACAACATTATGACACAACAGAATTGGGAACATGAGTGAGAAAGGTATGAAATTACTTCATTCAATGAAATTTTTACCTGTATACGAGGATTAGTAATGTAAAGAACACTAAATATCAAATCAAAAGTATTCACAAAACTAAATAAACGTAACTTCAAGATAGACTAAGATGAGCTCTCAATTGAGAATATGAGTCATTAATGGGCTCTCTCAATGAGAAGCTCTCTTTTTGAGTAGCTTTGTCAAATTAGATAGGATGTATGCTCGATTCTCCAAAGGATTCAATGGTGTTCTTGATGAATTTTGGCTTAGGTGAATGGATTTGATGTAAAATGGCTTCTCAAAAATGGCATTATGGCTTTACTTCATGATCAAAATAGTATTACTTTTTTACTATGGGTGATTGTGTTAAAATGGCTTGGGAGAGGATTCCTTAAATAGGCAAAGGGCTTGAGGGATCAAGGGCTAGGATGCAAGGATGGGAGAAAGCTTATGGAAGGTTTAGATTGAATGAGAGGAGAGCACATAGATTGTGCTTCCTTACAGCCAATCAGGGAGTGACACATGTCACAGGGTCATTGGTTAGAGCAAGAGGGGTTGAGGGGTCAACAAAGGAGTCTCAAAGCTCATAAAGACCCTCATAATGGCTTGTAAGAGCAATGAATTGGCTTGTAAGAGTCATTTATGGCTTTGTGGGCTTCATAAAGTTTTATGGTTGGGATATTTGTGAGAGAGTTGAGATATTTTGACTTGGATTGGATTAAGAAAGTCTTAAGCTTGACTTAGGAATGTGCAAATGATTAAGGCTTGGATTAGGCTTGGGTTAAGATTAGATTAGGCTTGTTAGAGATGGGCAAGTGGATGGCATTTAATGAGGGTGGGTGAAGGAGGAGATATTTGTTGGCTTTGGCTTGGGTTAGCAAGTCTTAACCCATGTTTAGGGAATGTGACAAGGTTAGGGGGGGATTAGGATTAGGGTCAAAGATAAGGATTGACATCTTCTAAAAGATTCTAGGCTTTGGATGAGGATGAAAACTTTCTAGAAGAGTCTACAACTTCCTAGGATGAGGATAAATAAGGTTTTTAGGAAATAAATAAAGTTTTATTTATTTCAAGGGTTTGGGTTGAGGAGATATTTATTAAAATATTTTTAATAAACATGAGGATTAATATTTAATCTTAATTAAATATTTTGAGTTGGGATTAGGGGTAGGAAATGATGGGATTAGCCTTTAATCAAAATTAAAGAAGGATTAGAAGATTTTGGAAGAGGTTAGTGGTCTTAAAGAAATTGGCCAAGTTTTGGGTAAAAAATAAATAAATTATTTATTTTGATATTTTTGGTCAATTTATTAATTAAATAATTAATAAATAAGGAAATAATGTTTAAATAAGATTTAAACATTTTTGAGAGGGATTCCTTAATTAAATGTTTTTAATTAAGATAAAGAGATTTAATGGCATAAAAATAAATTAATTAATTAATTAATGATGATGTCATTAGGGACTTTTTCATAAAATAAAAATATTTTATTTTCTAAAGGATTTAGGTGTCTACATTACCAAGTCTGAAATTTTTCAATATTGATTTCGATGAAAGTGGTGTCTATGGAAAACAAAAGAGAGTTAGTTTTGTGAAGAGTGGGAAGGAAAAGAAAAATAAGAAATTAAAACTTGTGCATATGGATGTATGGGGACCAAATAGGGTATCTTCCCTTGGTGGATGTTATTATTATGTTGCATTAATTGGTGATGCAACTAGAAAAGTATGGGTTTATTTCCTTAGACAAAAATCTAATGTATTTATAACTTTTAAGAAATGGAAATGTTTGGTTGAAAATGAGAATAGTAAAAGATTGAAATGTCTCAGATTTGATAACGATGATGATTATTGCAATAATGAATTTGAAGATTATTGTTTCACTAATGGTATTCATAGGTAGATAACTATTCCAAGGACTCCACAAGAAAATGGAGTGGTTGAATATAGGAACAAAACAATAATGGAGAATGCAAGGAGTATGAGGTTGCATGTTAGGCTACCTTCAAATGTATGGGTGGAGGTTGTCAATACTGGTGTATATTTGATCAATAGAGGCCCCTCCACTCTTTTGGGTTGTGGTATTCTAGAGGAAACATGTACTAGTAAGAAGGTGAGTTATTATTTTATCAAAACCTTTGATTATGAAGCATTTGCACATATAGATTTTGAAAATAGAATCAAACTATAAGCTAAATCTAAAAATATATATTTGTTAGATATGGTATCGATTAATTTGGTTATAGACTTTGGTATTTTGAAAACCATAAAATTGTAAGAAGCAAGAATGTCATATTCAATGAGAAAGTGTTGTACGAAGATCTTTTGCAACAATATGAGAAGAAAGAAAATGATTATATATTGCTAGATGATACTCAAAGGGATGATGTTCCAGCAGTCCCTCATACTCTATAAAAACTACAACAATAAATACCACACATCCCAATGAATGTTAGAAGGTCAACAAGGCTAAGTAGACCTGTAGAAATATTTTCTACCTCTTTATATTTTATTTTATTAATAGATGTTGATGAGCCTAAATGTTATGATGAAGCTATGCGGGCAGATGCAAAGATTCAATGGGAGTATGCAATGATAGAAGCAATGGACTCCTTGCTAAAAAATCATACTTGGGATTTATGTAAGTTGCTTGTAGGTAAAAGGACTTTATGAAATGAATAGGTTTATAGGATGGAGGTAAGAAAATATTTAAAGCTAGGTTAGTTGTAAAGGGATTTGCACAGAAAAAGGGAATTGATTTTGATGAGATATTTTCTCTAGTTGTTAAAATGACTTCTATTCATATTGTTTTAAATATTGTGGCAACTAAAGTTTTGTATTTGGAGCAATTTGATGTTAAAACAAGTTTTCTTCATGATTATTTGGATAAAGAGATATATAGTTTTTGCAATCCTGATTGTTTCATTCTCCAACCATAGTTTCATGTGATGTATTTGGCTCAACATGATCTTTATCCATTCAACTTTGAATACATTTGGAAATGATAGGGCACGAGTTAACCCTTTCTCAATCATGACCTTGGTTTCATCTCTTAATCTCCCATTGGCATGCAACTTGTCATAGGCATTATCTCAACTCAAAATCATTGATCTCTCTGATCTTGCACATATAACATGATCTAACATTGTGTACCATAATTACTCTAGGTGGAATTGTAGACAACACTCTTGAAGAATCTCTTGTCAATGTAATGTCTAGATATTCTTTGAACTTAAGTGGAGGGTATGTATTATTTTGAATAATATGTGCATTGCTATCTCTCAATGCCTCCTTCTTCTCACTTTCAAATGTAGATGATGTCATTTTTGCAATCTAGGGTTTCAAAATCAAGTAACTTCACAACTCGAATCAAATAACTTTGTACAAATTACCTATTATGTCAACGACATGCATTTAAATCTATTTGCAACTTCACACAAATCACTCTACAAATTGCCTAAATTCTTTGCTCTGTAAATTAAAAAACTTGGTAAGTAAGAATGAACTTTAAAATCCACTAAATAACTTCAAATGATAGAATTGAGTCCCTATTAAATGCTTTGTATAATTATTAGGTATACACTACGGGTATAATAGTTGTCTTGGCTTTCTCAATGAAGCTCGATGCACACACATCCTTCAACTTTTCTTGGTTAGCATTAGGGCTCAATTCATTCTAACATATTAAAATAGCACTTGGTCTATACAAAATTTTCAACTTGGTACAAAAATTGATCTTAGCTCAAACATATACATCTATCCTTATGCATCTTCTTTTCATGTGGATTTGGACTTACATGCATGCAGTGTTAGGAACTAACATATGATATGGCAATTTGAAACATATTTCCATAAATAACTTGTAATTTAGTTTGAGGTGGGGGAATTGCCTAATCCATTGGATTTGGTGATCACAAATTCTCCATTTGCACTATTCCCTTCATCTAACTTCTTTTTTTGTGTTTGATTTATTTCACTCCTTACTTCTTCAACATTGACCTTTGCCTTTCCATTGTTTACATCAATATTTGGTGTTGGTGCTTAGTTCATATGTCCTTTCTTAGATGACCAACCTTCTAAAAATTGAAACATATTGGTCCAAAATTTTCTCCATTTGTCAGATCTTCCTCGAAGATGTATCCTAGCACAATTTTCTACAATGTGTCTATACTTTCCATAATATTGACAATTTATCCAAGTATTGTACTCCCAATTTATGGTATTACCTTGCTTAGGTGTTTTTCCTTGACCTTTAGGTGTCCAATTGTTTTTTTGTCCCCTTAGATCTACAATCTTGTGACTTATGACCATAGTTCTCACAAGTATAATAGTAACCTTCAAATCTAGAAGTAGTTGGTGCCTTATTGACCTTTGATCTACATTCAGTGCTTGATGACCTTATTTGTTGCAACTAAAGAAATAACCATTGAATTTAGGTTTAAGGTTTGACTTACCAATATTTCTCCTACAAATATTTGTTTTATGATCTTTGGCTTTGTATTTGCATTACTTTGTTCTCCTTCTTTTGATGACTCTCCTTGCTCAACACCTGATAGAAACTCAACAAAGCTTTGTCTAGAGGTTCCATGAGGTATCCTTGGTGAATTCATATATTCATTTAGAAATCTCATAGCCTCTTTAGGTTTATTTAGCCTCTCAACAAATTCATTTTTAGCTTTCAACTCATTCACCAATCTATCATTCTCAGATTTCAAAGTTGTAATATCCAATTATTTTCTTCCAATCTCATGATTTGCATTTAGTAATTGATTGAGCATATCAAGCTAATTATGGTTCAGCTATCGTACTTCTTTGATCCTTTCATCAAGTCTTGCAACCAACTATTTCTTATCTTCATCAACCAATGCATTGTCATCTTCAGCCTTTGCTTTATCTTCCTTGGCCTTTTTCTTTTGTTTGGTCACTTTACATAACCTTACTGCATGAATTTCATGTTCTTTTTTAAATGCTTTGACTTCCTCATTCAAGGTATTGTACCTCTCCAACAAATCTTCTATTGCTACATTAGATTCATTGGATCTTTCTTCATCACATAGTTCTTCAAACAGTCTCTTCTTTGTATTGGGTGTCATTTTTTTGTATTTTCACCTCCTTCCTTCTCTTCAAGGATTGCATCAATGTCTCTTTTGTAGCCTTGACTTGTTCATATGAAAGGTGAACATAAATCTTCTAGTTCTCAATCATCTTTCCTAGTTTGTAGGCTTCCATCTTCAAGATCTTTAACTCCCAAATGGTTAGACTCCTGCAAAGAGTACATAGAGTTGATACCAATTGTTGGAAATCTAATACAAAAAGTGTGATACTGAGAGGGCTGAGGGGGTTGAATCAAGATCTATAAAACTTATTTTGTCTCAACATGAAATATATTTGATATTGTTGCCAAATTTTAGTCCTACCCTTGTAAAGTTCAAGTGATTGATATTTAAATGAGTTTGTGTCCAAGTGTGATGTCTAAGTATCCTTTAGGTTACTTACTTCTCATCTTTCTTAGGTACCTCACTTTCCTTGTTTCTCAAGTCTCCCTTACATTACATTTACCTAATTCTTCTATGTGGGTTTCCTATTTTTCTGATGCACATGGGGTCTAGGTGATCTAGGTATGGTTGGGATGTGTTTTGGCATCTTCCTGGTGAGAAGTAAGTTATCCATATTTCAACTATAGACACCTAAATTTGATTACACCATTAGGTAGTTTTATTTAGTCATCTTATAGGAAATTATTAATTAAATATTTATTATTTAATTAATTAATTGTCATCCCCTAGTTTATTTATTTATTTAATTAACTATAGTCCAATTGATGAAATCAAATGATAACCCAAAATCAATTTATTAATTAAATCTCTATTCCTCTATTAAATTAAATAAATGTCAAAATCTATTTGATTTAATTTCTTAAACCCCCTTTTATTGAATAAATCATCCTAAACCCCTAAAACCTATCTTTACCCCTAATCCAACCCATTCATCCATACTAAACTTACTTAGCCACCTAACTAACCCATCCCATCAAAGTTAAACCACTTATGTCTTAACCCCCTTCCTAAGCCAAGTCTAATCCCCCTCCTAATCATGTGCACAACTTTAAGCAAGGTTTAAGACTTGCTAACCCAAGCCAAATTCAATGGTCTCCTTGTCCTCTTTCATCCCTATCCAAGAGCATCTATGGCTTTTACATGCCATTAATGTCTCTTACATCCCTCTTACACACTCTTCCTCCCTCGTTACTTCCCTTGACCCTCCATTTTGACCACCCAATCCTCTTGTGACACTTGTCACAAGGATAGAGCCCTGAAGAAGCACAATCCATATGCTCTCCTCTCATTATATCCTATCCCTTCCTCACCTTTTCTCCCTCCTCACATCCTGACCCTCCATCTCACTACCCCTCAGCCTATAAATTGAGCCCTTACCCTCTCACAATATATCATTTACTAATGAAAACTTATAATGCCCCACTAACCACTATGGTATAGCCATTTTACACCATTTTCATGTTAAAACCCACCTATACATCCATTGTTGAATCCTCCACTCATCTCCATGCTTGATAACAACCCACCATTTGTAGCTTGAGCACAACCAAGCACACATCCACTATCTATCTAGACATATATATGTCATCACAGGTCACACCCAAGGAGCTTACCATTTTTGGTTTTCCATCCTTCATGGTGTCCACCTCATCTTATCATAAGTGTTGCTTCTATTTAGTTTTTTGAATGTTAATTTGTTATTAATGTTCATAGCATATTAGGTTTTTAGCATTAAAGTTAGTAGCATAGAAATGACTCTTCCTTGATTTCCAATAGATGAACCTTTATAACCACTTGGAATAAAGAAGAGCACTATAAATACTTTTTACACATAAATTTTTGAGGTTCTAGGAGGTTATTTTCTATTTTTCCAAGCATGCCCTAGGTGGAACTGTGTACCCGACTAGGTGTTTAATGTTATTGTAGAGCTTGGAAGCTAGAATCAATGGATTGGTCTATGCCAATAAAGAGTATGAAGGTGTAGAGCATTGAGTGGAGGTCCTTTGGTTAGATTTTAGTGGTTAGATGAATCCATATAGTTTCCCATTGTATCCAATTCATCATTGGTTGTTGTCAAATCCTTGAAACCCTTAAAATAGGGGTGTTTTGCTATAGTACTATACGTACAAGTTGGGGATTTGAAACCTACTAAATCTTTAAGGTTTTTGAAAGGGTGTTAGAATAAAATATTGGTTTGGCATCTTGTTAACAATTTTTGGATGTTATTGCTCAAAATCCCTATTAGGATACCTAATTGGGGCTCTAGGGCTACAAGGCCTAATTAGGAGATTTGGTGAGATCAGTAAGAAACCTAAGGACCGAACCATCAAAATGACACTAGAATCTTTAGAATGGACCAAGAAAGAACTCCTGACATGACATCTTGACAAGAGGAATAGCCAAGAAGGTCAGATAGAAGTTTGGACACAAATGGAATAGTTGAAAGGTGTCAAGAGTAGTGTGTTGATTCAAGTTGATTGGTAAGGATCACAAGGAGAAAGGAAATAGAGAAAGGTTTCCCATAGTATAGGGTGAATAGGAAAACCATAAGAGGCTTGTAAAAAAGCCTAGGAGTTTTCTAGTCAGTGATCTAGGACTCTATACTGATCATACCACATCATGAAGTACTTGGTATATACGAGTAAGCAATCTAAGGGATTATTTTGATGCAAAGTTGGTGATCTAGTATTGAGATCAAAAGAGGATTGGTTTCGTCAAGAGGACAAAGGAGTTCATGATTATTCATTTCTATTATTATACAAGGAATAATATAGAGATCATTTGGACAGTGAGTTCGGTGATCTTACCCCTGAAGCTATTTAGATAGTGAGTCCTTCTACCTTCTACAACTCTTAACAGTGCTGGAATATCCTAATAGGGATTCAAAGTCTCATAAAAAGGACTGATATATACTGAATGTATTTCATTAGCTCTTAATAGAGTCCATCCTCTTAAAAGGAACTTTTATATTAGTACATCATTTTGTGGGTACCATCCCCACCAAGGTTTTCCCTCTGATTAAGGGTTTCCCTAATTAACATATCTAGTGTTATTGTTTATGTGTATCCTCTTATGGTTGTTGATTATATTGTTAACATGGTTAAGGATTAATAAGGTTGATAAATGTTTTAATGATTGGATAATTGATTCTACATCCCCCCCCCCAGTTATCTTGGTGGACTTTACTTTCTAACAAGATATGCCTCAAACATAACCCTAAGCTCATGGAACATAGGGTCCACAAAAACCAAGCTCAATGTTTAGTGGTATTGTAAGTTACATCAATGATTTTAAGACACATAAGAGCATGTAAAAGGGTGTCACAAAGTAAGCTAGATTTTTTTTTTGAGACTTTTAACTAGTTTTTGATGTGCAAGAATAACACATAACATCTTTAAAAGGTGGAAGAATTTAAAAATAGATAACTCCATTTTGTAATGGATTATATTGCACTAAGATATTTCCCTTTTCTAGATTGTTTATTCATGATGGATTTGGAAATTGGAATTTGTGTCTTATATCTAGATGCTCACCAAGACATAATTTTGGAAACTATTTATCAATTTTAGTTTTATATTTGGTTACAAGGGATGCTTAAGATGGAGGTTTTGAAATAGTTGTATTTGTAAGGGTTTTACTCATCAAATTTATTTAAATATGCATTTAAGGCCTTGATTAAAGAAGCTAAACTTTGAAATTATATTACAACATTGTTTTGAAGATAATGTGTTTAACATTCATTTGATGTTAATTTTTTCCTTCAAGGGTTGTTTTCCAATGCATACTTTGTGAATTTATTCTCCTATTTTATGTTAGATATTATTGTATGATATTAGTTCTAATTTAGAATTTCTTCTCTTCATGAGAGTTACGTAAGAAGGTTTATTATTTTATATCTAAGTATAATTAAATCATCATTAGCAATCAATTAGCTCAAAACCTAACTCTTGTAAGCCTACTCGAGAATTGTTTTGCTAAAATCCTTAATAATCTAGGTGCAAGTACATTGCACCACTAAATGAAAAGATACATATGATTCTAGAATAGTTTCTATTAGATGCCTAGTTGAATTTTAGAATGTTACATGATTAAATAATTCATTAATTAGAAAGGAGTCATACACCTCTCAAATCCCCCCTTCACCACCATCAAAGATACCTACTAAATTATTTATTTCCACCCTTGAAAATGGGGACAACAAACAATAGTAATCACTTTCATATGGACGAGTTTTAATTAAAATAAGAGGTCTTGGTCATGAGGCAAGAATAGTAAAATGCTTAGCCAAAAATGTGGAGGGGGCAATATTCTCACACAAGTATACCATAGAACCATCTAATATAAGAGCATATTATCTTTTAATTAAAAAAGTGTGATTTAAAATTAAAGATCAATTCAATATTCTCATAGGAACATATTTTTTTTAGGCAAGATCAAACCTTTCTCCAATTAAATGACACATATCTTAAAAGAAGAGCATAAATTTTCTTCATCTCTTGCTAACCAATCATCAACTATGTTAACTTCCTTAAAGCAATATTTGAACTCAATATTATTAAAATGATTTGTCAAACACTTATTGAATTGTGGTCTAAAAATAGGACTTGCTTAAATCAATTGTAAAAATATATTTATCTAAAAAGTCACATTACATCATACTTTTCTAGAATGATACTTATCTTAGAAGAGGAAAATAGATCTATTTTGTCCTTTACTAACTTACTACCAACCATATCAACTTTTGAACTCGATAATATTAAGTATTGTATTCATAAATAATACTTTATAACTTCCAACCTTTAAAAAATTATTTTATAAACCTTGATAATCAATTTAAAATCTCCTTCATCCTTAATATTTTTAAAGATATAAGCTAACAACCAACAAGTGAACTAATAAGAAGAATGAACACCCTTTTCTAAAACCAATCCCTACATCAACTAAGAGATCTTTACAACTAAAGTCCCACCTAATGCAAAAAAAGGTTATGAAGTCTATCGGGTGGTAGTGCCTGCCATCGTTCACATCTTTCTAGACACATTATTGCTATTATTATCGGACTATGTTAGACTAGTTTTATGCTGATAGTTAGTAGCATTGTTTTGAGACTATCAGATATTATGCTATGGATTCGGTTGATGTATGATGAGATTACTTAGACTCTACATTTCATATGTGCATGATGATTATTACATTATTTCTAATTATTGATGATGATTAGTTAGATGGTTTATTATCACATGTGTTTTCTTATGGATACTTACCCCATACTTGCATGTGTATGGTGTACGTGTTTGTTTCTTTTGTATGGCATTTTTGATGTGGTTAAGGGAGTCGTAGTCACCTGCTAGTCAGGATCTACACGATGCACCACTTCCTACCATTGCCTGTTTAGCTTAGCATTATATATTGTATGTACATGCATGGTTTTTATGCAGGTTGCAGGTACCGGGTATCTACTTCCCTGAATTGTCAGGATGAGTGTACCTTATCGCACTATCTCAATGGTAAGAGAGGGGAGATAAATTCTCAAGTCCAAATCCTAAACCCTTAAACCATTTATCCTAAAAGGTAGGACAAGTATCCGAGATGTTTTACCTTTCGAATGTGTCAAATGACATAATTTGTGATTTTTAACCCTTTAGACTGATTTTGTATGGATTGTTCTATGATGGGTTTTCATATTTTATCTTGGAGGTCTATGGTGAATTTTCTATTAATTAAGTCTTAAATAAATAGATTTAATTAATAAATTAATTATTTGGGAAAATTAATATAATATCATGATCTTTTGATATTTTGATTATAATTAATTAAATGAGAATTAATTGAGAAAAAGAATTAAATAAAAGAAATTAAAATTAATAATAATAAAAATAATAATAAAGTAATAAATAAATAATAATAATAAAAGTAATAAAAGAATTAAAATAAAAGTTATAAGTCTACCTAGGAGTAAATGCACCTTTGATTGCACATATGTCAACAACACAGGAGTTAGTGCACAAATTAAGCACATGGTGTCTACAACCTTATGACTCATCTAGAAGGTTGGAAAAGACTCATGCTTAGTTGTCAACACCTTCTGGTTGTTTCTAGAGACATTCTAGGTGCTTCCTGAGAGTTCTTTATATTCAGGCACTCTTGGAAGCTTAGGGAGCGTGTTTGGAGGACCCAAAATGTTGGAGAAGGAAGGAGCTTACTCTGCGGATGCTGAGGAGAAGGGATTTAGCATCAATGTCCAAGTAGACACTTGTGATTTTGGCCTATGTTATTTTCGCTTCTTGCACTTCCTGTCTTCTTCGTTTCTTCTGAATGCTTTTTGGAAGATTTTCATATGTTGGTTATATGCATTTTGTCATTTTATATGAGAAACTTTCATATGCGTAGATCCAATGAAATTATGGAGCTAGGGTTAAAATTTGTAGTCAAACCTATTACAAGAATTAATGGGTAAATTTAGAGAACAAATATTTATAGAAAAATTCTTAAAATTGGAAGCCTTTAAAAAAATTGTGTATATGTTCTCTATAGAAATATACATGCTTATATTTTCAATTATGCATACATGTGTGTGTGTGTGTGTGTGTTATAAAAATGTTGTATTGCTTAATAAAACTCTGTGAATATATATATATATATAGATATATATATATATACACACACACACATATATATATATTGAAAAATTGAATATTAAATCACAGTGGGGAAATATATATTAAAATTTGAAATTGCAGTCAAAATCGTACATATATATATATATACATATATGTTGTATTGCTTAATAAAACTCTGTGAATATATATATATATATATATATATATATATACATATATATATATATATATACATATATATATATATATATACATATATATATATATATATATATATATCTACATATATATATATATACATATATATGTATGTATATACATATATATATATATATGTATGTACATACATATATATATGTATGTACATATATATATGTATGTACATACATATATATATGTATGTACATACATATATATATGTATGTACATACATATATATATATATATATGTATATATGTATATATATATGTATATATATATGTATATATACATACATACATACATATATATATATATATATGTATGTATGTATGTATATATATACATATATATATATATATATATATATATACATATGTATATATATACCTACATACATACATATGTATGTATGTATGTATATATATACATATATATATATGTATGTATATATACATATGTATATATATACATACATACATATATATATATATATATATATATGTATGTATATATATATGTATGTATGTATGTATATATATACATATGTATATATACACACACATATATATATTGAAAAATTGAATATTAAATCACAGTGGGGAAATATATATTAAAATTTGAAATCGCAGTCAAAATCGTACTAAAAAATGTTTTGAAGTTGATATTGCAAACGTTTGTAAATGTTTTTATAAAATAAAATAATAATTACATTGGGGAGGGGCGGGTTTACCCACCCCCTACCCCCATCTCCATTGAAGGTTGCGGCCGGCGGTCGCTCATACTGTTGTCGCAGGCCCTGCGACAGGGTACGGGGCCGCACGGCGCTTTTTATTATTATAATGCCACAGTGATATAAATCACTTCAGAAAACTTTATAAATCGCTTTTCTTTTCTTTTTTTAAAGCCCAGTAATATGATTCGAATTTTATAATTCAATTTTATATGAATAATTGATATGATATATATATATAATATTATATTAATGAAATTTGAATATTCAAGCTAATTAAATTTTAAGTAAATTTACCAATTATTTTAGGGTTCTCGAAATTGTAAATTGGCTTATTGAAAATGTTAAATGATTTAAAAGTATTAATAATAATTTGTCAATTATTATTAAAAGAGGAGAGATATTAATATAGTTTTATATATTTAGAATTTAATAATTAACTTAATTAAATTTAGTTTAATTAAGGTTAACCAATAGAATATATTATAAATCGAAGTTTTTGAAGTATACAATTATTGGTTCAATAATATTGGGTTCATTAGAATTGCTAATTGATTATTGGAATTCAATGGGTGAGTTACTTATTGAAGATCGAAATTAAATGGGGGGTGGGGGGGGGGGTTAAACTTAATTGATCCAACTATTTAAACGGGATATCCACAAGGTAGAAGAAAGTCTTCTCGCTTGATAATAATCATTGAATTATTAGTAATGATATTAATAATTAAGTTATGTAATAGAGTTTTAATTGATATGATTCTTTTAACGAAGTTGTAAAGTATTTACATCAAAGATTGATAAGTCTTATTCTAATGACTTGAATAATGACTTTAGATATTTTAATGGTTATTAGCGATGATTTAATTATTATAATGATTAAATTAAGAGACCTAAATTTCAGTAATATTTAGTTGAGTTTTAATTAAGTATTGTTAGAATGATAAAGAGTCATACCTATGTTTGTTATTAATTGATTTAATTAAGATTAATTAATAAAGCGAATAATTTTAATTAAGGGACAATGAAGATTAGTTTAATTAGTAAATATTTATCCTTCAATTATTCTTAGAATGTAATTTTAAATAATGGAAGGATAATGCTATCAAGGGAACAAACGGGTTGACTTGTAGGTCAAATGATAAATCCTGTACACTTGAAGTATACTTGCAAACAGAAACTGAAACCTTCACACTTAATTCAACTATGTAGTTTTAGCAAACCAAAAAATGTGCTTGCATTGTGTTTTCTCTATGCTTCTTGTTTTGGCTTTGGGTTGACTAGTTGTCGGCCAGTCTTAGGTTGTTACCAGAGGCTTGGGGGTTATGATTGTGATGTTATGATGAAGTTTTTTGATCTCAATTCTTTATAAACCCAACCATGGTAATGTGATGGTATGTTCTATGAGATGTTTGTATTTATTGATTGTTATTGCTCATCAGTCTTCTTGAGTGAAGCTGAGTTATATGTATCTGAGACACTTGACTTAACCATTTTGAGTCATCAATCAATTATACTTGGGTTACTTTCTAGTCATTTGATGGAATTGAAATTGTTATTTGATCTTGATGATGTCATGTGGTGACATGTTTTGACTCAACCATTTTGGAGTCTTTGATCAGTATTATATTGAGATGCTTTTTGGTTTCTTATTAAGAACCAATGATTATTGTGATTATCAAGGAATACCTTCAGTTGCCAATAGAGAACTGTTGTGGTCATGATTATCTATGAATGCTTTTCAGTTGACTCATGGAGATTTGATGTTTATATTATGGATTATCTTTTGGTATTTTGTGATTTATGATTCCATGAGTCTAGGGTAGGTTATCTACTTGTAGTGATGGGAAGTGGCTTGCGATGGGGGCCGGGGCCCTAAGAGGCTGCCAGGGTAACTCATTGTAAGTTGTCTTAATAAGTGAAAACATTCACACCTAATACTGACTTAAATGAACCTAATAAGATAACTGTTTTGTTCTCGCCCATGCCTCGAGTGCTAGTACAGACTAGGATGAGAGTAGAGAGAATGCTTGGTTGCGACCTTACATTCTGTAGTATGCCTCGTCTGTATGAGAGGATACTAGTGGCCACACAGGGATCACTGGGGGGCTAGGGTCTATTTGGAGACTACCAAGGTAACTCTAGCATGATCCGTGCGATGACACTTTCCCACTTGCATAGTAGGCTTCCTACATGTCTTTGTTGTGCCTCTGGGATTAGATGTCAATTTTGTGTTGGAACCTTTGAGTTAGTAGACTTTTAGGATTCCTGGACTTAGAGATTATTTATGCTATGTGATTTTGATAACCTGTTTGGGACTTGAGATTATCTCCTCAGCGCGGTGGGAGTGGACCATTTAGGTACCATGTAGTGGGGTGGTACTGCTTTTTCACACTTACCATATGAGATCCGTTTGAGACACCGTGGCTGATGCATTCTTTGTTGGCGTCTATCTTCATTCTGTTCATGGATTATAATGGTGGACATGTATCCTTATATTGATGATTTGTATATGTTAGATGATGTTATCTTATGCTTTACTTGCATGTTAGATTTCTTTTCTACATATGATGTAGTATGTTTTTAGGAGTGACATTCCTACTATGTTAATACTGATAATCTCTTCGGTGATTTGGAATGTTACGCACTGAGGGATGGCTAGGACCCACAATGGTCTAATGATGCTATTTACGATTGGGAGGAACCGTGCACTTAGTTAATTATGTTTACAATAAATGGTTATCTTTTATGATGATGTATCATGTATGACATGTGATTACCTTTACTTTGTTGCATCGTGGATTAGATTTAGAATGATGATATACTTTATTTCACATATGTATATTCTTTTAAGCCTTTCATACCCTGTGGCATGTACAGTGGATGATTGAGCAATCAAAAATGTAATTTAAGAACATTGGACTTTTCATTATTATTTCATGTGGATGTTGTATTAGATGGATTCATTAATAGTTAATTTAGATGTGATTCAACGTTAAGGGATCCTTAAAGAATGTAACTTGTTATCTATGATATGTTTACTTTCACTTGAATTGTTGCTATTGTTTCTGTTATCATGTGTATGATGTAGATGGTTTTTACTTTCATGATTTTAAAAAAAAAATGTTACCAAACTTAGTGAAACTTTAGGTTAATTCTTTGGAACCCTTGGCGGGGCGTTACAGGGTTCTAGCATTTAAATAATTTGAAAAAAAATTAAACATTAAATCTCAATGCATGGCTTCATATATTTTTTATTTTTTATATCTTATAAACTTGCAGGTTTTTTTTTTTTTAGTAAAAAAATGGAAACATTTGAATGTGGATGTGAAATGAATATTTTTAATTTTTAATATTTTATATATTATAAAATAGTAGGTATTTAGTTTTTGTTTTAATTAAAAATGGAAATACATAAATGTGGAACATAAATGAATATTCTTAAAAGATATTAATTATTTGTTTATTTATGTAAGCACTAATTTTTGGAATTCATTTAAAAAAAATTTCATTTATATATAATTTTAAAATCTTTTAATTTAAAAAAAAATACACAAATAAGATAAATGTGTAAAAGAAAATAATTAAATAAAATTATGATATTCAAAATAATATTTATACAATAAAGAAATTTGGTAATCATGAAACTAAATAAAAATTAATTTTAAAAAATATATATGAAAGAGAAAATTAAGTTTGTGTAGAAGTGATAGATCTCTTATAATAATTAAATCACAATATTACTATTTCACAAAAGATTTATAAAATATATTTTTAAAAATATAGATGTCTTGGATTTGATGTTTAATGCTTTGTAGATGTAGATATGTTATGATAGTATGGTTCTTGCCTCCTAGATTATATTGTTTGGAGGCTTAATTTACATACTCAAATTTGGTTGGCAACCATGGACTAATAAAAAAAATAGATAAACTATATTTTAAATTTTTATAAACTCCAAACTTTAGTATATTAGTTTTTGCACTGATGAAAACAAACATAGATACAATATTTGACAAATAGGTAAACTGTTAAAGCTTGTGTATTGTCAATTGTAAAAGTCCCAACTTTTCTCCTGAAGTCAAGTTCAAGGGGCCCTTGTCTATGGTCTATATTACAAACCCCTATTAAATAGTGTAGAAAATCAAACCTATACTACAATACCAAATACCAAATTCGAGGGCTAGAAAATATGAGTGCATCCAATACCCATATTATTCTTATCACGGTCATTGACATTTGCATACAAGTAAAATTTATAATCCCCCAAAAATTGCTGACCCATTTATTGGGGGATTGGGGGGGTCCCAACATATAACCATGTGATCGTCAATTAAAATCGACACTGTGATTTCATCAAATTTTCCAAATAAATTTATGGTTGTATACTTGGCCATAAAGAAATTAAATTAGTTGGGCAAGATTTTTTAACGACTAGTTGCAATAGTATATTTCAACTCAAATAAACTCTGAGGGTCTACTAAAAGAAAATCCCATTAAATTCTGACATTAATCTCCCAAACCTAGAACTTTTCTCATGCGACCACCTCTAAATAGATTTTAAAATGGAAAAACTAAGCCTTTAAGATTATTAACATTTTTAATGATTCTCACACCTCACTGTTTTGAATACTTGCCTTCGAAATATATGTGAATATTTTGAAAATGCAGTCTTATATTTTTTTGGGCTCAAAATTTTTGAGTTTCTAAAATGATTTAAAGAAATATAATTATATAGAATGTGAGTTTAAGGTTCACATACTTCATTCAAACATATAAATATCCATAAAATCAAAAAAGACAAAGATTTGAATGATGGATTTCTCATAAAAATTTGGGTGGTTATCAGGTTGGAAATTAAAGCATCACTAGAATGGAACAAAAGATTTTATATATATATATATATATATATATATATATATATATATATATATATATATATATATACTGATAAGTGGGTTGTGGAGAAAAGCATAAGAAATTTAATAGTCATGATTTTAAGCAATGCATTTTCCTTTGTTGTCATGACTATAGAATAATATATATTTACTTATTGCAATGGTCTAAATGGTCAACAAGGTAGTTTCCCTTGATGAACAACATGACATATTTTAAGAAGTTTGCAATATATTTAATAAAAAATCAATATTTGGGTCAAAGAATCAAAATATTTTTGTTTATGCATCCACGAATCTCCCCCTTCAAACAACATCTTATATAAATTGGTTTCCATTCAAAAAAAAATGTCAACTATTTTATTCTTAATTTATTATTTGCCTTGTCGATTTGTTTGGATTTAAACAACATCACCAATTTGACTGGAAAATACATGAATATTGTTTTTTTTTTCTCTTTAGCAGATTGGACAACTTGATTTTGGCTTAAATGGTAAGTAGTTGAGTCATTAATATTTTCCAACATTGTGACTATCGATCAATCTAGTTTACCCCTTCACATTTTAGTCAAGTGTATTAGGGCTCAATGGTTTATGAAGTCACTATGTGTTTTTGATGAAGAAAAATGTGTTTTTGTTTTTAGTAATTTTGATATGTAATCAATGGAATAGAATACCATTTTAGGGGGTCTAAAAAGATAACCCATCACATTATAAGGAGTCGAGAAGGACAAGAGACTCAAATGAAATAATATTTAATTATAAAAATAGAATCTCTTTGAGACTGATAATCTAAATTCTTGTCATTTCTATTTTTTCATTTTGTCAAATACCAACTATCCCTACTTTCATTCTATATCCAACAAACATCAAAATGGAATTCAGGTAACTTTCACATTTAGCATACAAATAAAGTAGTAAGCTCCAACATTCAACAATCTAATCTTTCCCGATTTGAAGTTTATTTGGGTAGAAGTATTTCATAGGTAAAAGAACTATAAAAGAGAACCCTAATGTAGGAGAAATAATGGATGGTGAAAAAAATGAATGTTATGGAAGAATATGGTACATATTGTCATTGCAACTATCTTGCTAGCAACATATGAAAAATATGGAAGCAAAGGGAAGGCATGTCAAGCCAGAATAGGTTGTTGGATACAACTGTCCAATTGTGTGTTGTCTTTGATGTTACACAAATTTCATATCAGTTGGTAGTTAGTATCTACTAAGCTCAATTGGTCAACAAAGCAACTTTTAGAGTCTGCCGAGCATTCTTGGAAATTACTCTATGTAGACAATGTCTACCGAGCTCACTTGGGCATCAAAGGAAAATGTCGTAGGAAGTAGTGTTAACTGAGCTCCCATGGTTAATGAAGGAAATTTAGTGTTTACCGAGTTCACTTAGTCTCTAAAGGATTTTTTAGTATTTGCAGTATTAATTGAGCTTGTATTGGTTAACACATGAAATCTTTTCAGGAACAGTGTTTACCGAGCAGCATCAGCCAATGAAGGATTTTGTTAATTTGAGAAATAAAGTTTAATTATTTGAAGTAATGATTGTAGCTAACTGAGGTAATAATTATTGGTAATTGTAACTCATAATTGGGTCGACTTGACAATCTAAAAGGTATATATCAAAGGTCAAGTCGAGAATTCTAAAGTGTAATGAGCGAGCATGCAAGTGTATTGATTGTTTGAACAGGAAAGTGTGACTGAACTTTGAAGGATGGTCAAATATCCTTGAGGAGCAGCAAAGTTTTATTTGATCGGGGAGGATCTTGTGTGAAGTAGAATAGAGATCTATAATCAGTAATTCAGTTGCATCTCATTCAGGTCATTTCATTGTTACTTTCTCACCATTGTAGCAGTGATCAGCCAATGAAGGATTTTGTTAATTTGAGAAATAAAGTTTAATTATTTGAAGTAATGATTGTAGCTGACTGAGGTAATAATTATTGGTAATTGTAACTCATAATTGGGTCGACTTGACAATCTGAAAGGTATATATCAAAGGTCAAGTTGAGAATTCTAAAGTGTAATGAGCGAGTATGCAAGTGTATTGATTGTTTGAACAAGAAAGTGTGAGTGAACTTTGAAGGATGGTCAGATATCCTTGAGGAGCAGCAAATTTTTATTTGATTAGGGAGGATCTTGTGTGAAGTAGAATAGAGATCTATAATCAGAAATTCAGTTGCATCTCATTCAGGTCATTTCATTGTTACTTTCTCACCATTGTAGCAATGATTCCTAAATCTCTTAACAAAGTTGGTGTAACATCCATTTGTAAATCCTTTAACAAGGTGACAGTTCCATTGAATTGTTCTAAAGACCTCTTGCAAGGCCACTCCTAATAGGCTGATTAAATCCTCTAACAAGGTCACACCTAAGAATGTATTTTGTAACCTTTAACTAGGTTGGCTCCTAGCAAGGTTCACTTCAGAAGAGTGAAAATTAGTAGCTAGTTACTTGGTGGTTTTTCCCATATTGGGTTTCCACATTAAATTTGGTGTCTCATGTGTTCATGTTATTTCTTTATGCTTGAATGCTAATCATTATGAATGTTTAGGATCTGTTAAAGTTAACATATACTACATCTACCAAGTTACAACATTTTTTATGTATGTTTATCGAGTGATAGAAGTAACTAGTTTTATCATACATCTAAGGGATATGTGGATTTTTTTTTGTGGTAACTGATTCATTCCCCCGCCCCCCCTCTCAATTACTCCATCTATATTTCCAACATAGGTAAGCTGATGCAGGAGCATCCTAGGTTCTATTGCTATCTTGAATGTCTCTTTTCTTAATTATTGTCAAGTTCCTAGTTGCTTCCAAGATCTTAGTTTTTGTCGAGCTCCTTGTTGCTATTGAGCTCTTAGTCTTTGCCAAGTTTGTAGTTGCTACCAAGTTCATAGTTGGTATCGAGTTTGTGGTTGATGTCAAATTCATAGTGGTTTTTGAGTTCACAGTTTCTACTGAGTTCCTATTAGTGTTGAGCATGTGTATGTGCCAAGCATTTTTGAGTGCCATTGTTCCTTGGTCCTTCTTTGACCAAGTTGTCTATGGCTAGTTCGAGTTTGGGCTGACCTTACATATTTAATTTCATGATTTGTATTTTTTGAGAGTTGACTTGTGGCTTGGTTTGCATTTAATGTAAGGGTTTATTTAGTTGGTGATATGTAATATGCCAACTTATGGTCGTGAAAGTATTCAAAGTGGTCTTGGGTAGAGTCTTAGGTATGATTTGGTAGATAAAGAAGAGTAGAAGCAAAGTGAGAATACAAAGATCATCATTGAAGATTGAAATTTGAATTGTGATGTTGGTCATAACCCAGAAGACCTTATAGTTGGGCATGTATTTGGATGATTTGATGAATCAATAAAGTGTTTTTCTCTTCTATCTCCTTTGGTTGTTGTTCTTTGTGTTGTGTTTCTCTTGTGTTTGCTCTTGCAGATAAGTTTGGTAGTTGGGTGAGCCTTTGGCCCTAGTTATCCAAGTTTCTCCCTATGTTAGAAGGTATAAGAGCTTGAGGTTCTTCCTTGTGGAGATTAGATCAAGTAGAACCTTGAGTTGATTTTTTTGTGGGGTAACAGATCTAAGGATTTGACCTACAACTTGCAGAGGGTTACGATCTTGCAGGAACCTAATTATAAAGATGGTTCAAGGTAGAGGAAATGTTGACAATTTCATATTGGATACATTGAAACAAATTGCACCCAAATTAGATGTTGTGGAGACAAACAATAGGAGAGGAACACATCTTGATGATGTGAGTGATGATAAAGTAGCAACACCAAACCCTAATCTAGAACCTGAAGAAGATCAAGATCAGGCAAGATTATTGAGAGTATTATCTAGGGAAATTCAAAACTTGTTGAGAATTTGTTCCTTATTATAGTAAATTAGATACCAATGTTGTGTTGGATTGGATCTCTAATATGGAGAAGTTCTTTCAATATGAAAACACTCCTGATAGTAGGAAGGTGAAAATTTCAGCTATGAGGTTGAAAGGTCATGCCTCACTATGGTGGGAGCATTTGCAAACTGATAGACAAAGGAGAGGAAAGGAGAAGATTAGGAATTGGGTGAAAATGGTGAAAAAAATGAAGAACAAGTTCCTTCTTGCTGATTACCAGGTTATCTTGTTAAGAAAGATGCAAAATTTGAGACAAAGGGACATGACTGTGAAGGAGTATACTGAGGAATTATATAGATTGGACATTAGATATGGACATGTGGATGATGATGTTGAGAAAATTGAAAGGTACATAAATGGATTGAGATCTGGGATTCAAGATGAGATATTTTTTGTGAAATTGGAAAGCGTTGAGGAAGCATATCAATATGCTTGAAAGCTAAGGAGATCTTGATAAAGAAGCATGAATCAGAGACATATGAAGTGGGTTGAGTACTTTTAGAGTTTCACATTTGTGATTAAGCATAAGAGTGGAGTCACTAACCGAGTTGTCGATGCATTAAGCAGACGACATTATTTGTTGACCAAGATGAAGGTTGAAGTTCTTGGTTTTGATGAGATGAAGGATTTATATGATACTAATCCTAATTTTTTGAGGCATTAAGAGAGTGTAGAGCACCAAACCTATCAAATCACATGAGTAAGTATGATGAGTATTTCATTCAAGAAGGTATGTTGTTCGAAGGAATTCAGTTTTATATACCAAGAAGTGATAGGAGAATTAATCTAATTAAGGAAAAGCATTAATGGTGGATTGGTTGGACATTTTGGAAGTGATAAGACACTGAATTTGTTGAAGCATAAGTATTATTGGCCACAAATGTATAAAGATTTTCATAAATTTGTAAAGAGTTGTGGAGTTTGTTAAGTTAAAAAAGGAGTAAGTCAGAATACTAGTTTGTATACACCTATGTTTGTTCTTGAGAAACCCTGGAGTGACATCAGTATGGATTTTGTTCTTGGATTACCTATGATAGCAAAGGGGTATGATTCTACATTTGTTGTGGTGGATAGATTTTCTAAGATGGCTCATTTCATACCATGTAAGAAGACATTAGATGTCGAGCATGTTGTTAAGATTTTTTTCAAAGAGATTGTTAGGTTGCATGGATTACTGAGAAGTATTATTTATGATAGAGATAGTAATTTTGTTGGTTACTTTTGGAAGACTTTGTGGAAGAAGATGGGTACTAAGTTGAAAGTTTAGTTCCACATTCCATCCATAGACAGATGGACAAATAGAGGTTGTGAATAGAATCTTGGGTAATTTGTTGAGATGTTTAGTTGGGGATAAACCACATTATTGCAAGTTGGTTTTGACACAAGTTGAGTTTGCATATAATAATTATGTGAATAGAAATATAGGGAAAACACCTTTTGAGATTGTTATTAGAATGTAGCCTAGAGGGATATCGAAATCAAGGGATGTTTCTAGTGAAGAAAATAGAAGTGTTGCAGAGGTAGAATTTGCTAATTCTATGGATACTTTACATAAGGAAGTGAAGTTGAGGTTGGAACAAAGTAATCAAAAATATAAGGAGAACGTTCATAAGTCTAGAAGAGACCATGTTGTTGAGGTTGTTGATGAGGTGATGGTTCATTTGAAGAGGTTGAATAGATATTGAATTAGAGAGTTGGTAAAAGCACAAGAGGAAAGGATTAATATGAGTATTTGGTGAAGTGCAAGAACAGACTAGTTGAAGATGCTACATGGATTTCTCAATTTGCATTGGATTCAGCTTAGGTTGTGACACTTGCATGATTCAGGAGAATCATTTCTTTCAACCTCAGTTATTTGATGCAAGAGCATCCTAGCTTGCATGTTTCTTTTCTTAGTTGTTGTTGAGTTCCTTGTTGTTTTCAAGCTCTTAGTTGTTTCTAAGTTCCTTGTTGCTATCAAGCTCTTAGTCTTTGTCGAGTTCATGGTTGTTGCTAAGTCTACAATTGATGTTGATTTTGTGGTTGATGTCAAGTTCATAATGGTTGTCAAGTTTGTAGTTTTTGTCATGTGCCTATTAGTGTTGAGCACGTATATGTGCTAAGTGTTGTCGAATGCTAGTTTTGCCTTGATCCTTCTATGACTGAGTTGTCTATGTCTGGTTCCAGTTTGGGCCGACCTTGCATATTTAATTTTATGATTTTTATTTGTTGGGAGCCAACTTGTGGCTTGGTTTTCATTTAATGTAAGGGTTTACTTAGTTGGTAATTTGTAACAGACCGACTTTTGGTCGTGCAAGTATTTAAAGGGGTCTTGGGTAGAAACTTAGGTAATGATTTGGTAGATAAAGAAGAGTAGAAGTAGATTGAGAATATGAAGATCATCATTGAAGATTGAAGTTTGAATTGTAATTTTGGTCATAACCCAGAAGGCCTTACAACTGGGCATGTATTTGGATAATTGATGAATCAATAAAGCATTTTGCTCTTCTGTCTCCTTTGGTTGATATTCTCTGCATTGTGTTTCTATTGTGTTTGCTCTTACAAATGACTTTGGTAGCTGGGTGAACCTTTGGCCCTAGTTATCCAAGTTTCTCCCTATGTCATAAGATTATGTATACAACATTTTTTAAGGCTAAGCTAAACCCTTTGATTTAAAACATAAAATAAATCATTTAATAAATAATGTTACAATTCAATTTCATCATAAAGAAGTTCAAGAAGTGGCTGACCATGAAAATTGAATTATTGCATTTACATCTTCCACAGAGTGACCACAAAAGTATGTAAATTTGTTGCTTGCAGTGAGAAGTTTATCTAGGCATTAGCATGTAATAGAAATCAGTGTGCTCAACAAAAGTTGGATATCAGTTTTTACTCTCTTTTGTATTGTTGAAGTGTTAAGGCCTTACCACGTCCATTCTCTACATGTTTTAAAATCATGACACTCAACGATATTATATTACACTTGGTCATTGAGTGGAACAACTACAAAGCCTCTTGGATTGAATCACTATTTGTATAGCATGGAAACAAAAACATTCTATGTATTAACATTCATTTTAGATATTATTTTAATGAGTCTCCAAACCTAATCAATGAATCCACTCTGTGCATACCCAGAAATTATATTGTTGCATGAAAAAAATCTTGTTAATTTTATTGCATCTTTAATTAATCTATTCTACACACATCCTTCAAGGATTGATTAGAATAAAAATAGAGTTTTTTGAATGCATGTGAAGAAAATGATCCATTTCCTGATAGATACCCTCTAAAAATGTTACCAAGTAGCACCACATGTAGAAAACGTGTCTAAAAGAGAACACTCATAAAAGATTGTAATAATTTAGATTTTTGGAAATTTAAAATAGAAAAGACTACCAGAAAAAACCAAAATGACCAATGACAAAATAGAAACAAATTTAAGAAAATCAAATTTAATAAGAATTTTTCTAAAGAGCATAAATTAAAATAGTTGCACATTGTTATCTAGGCATTAACTATTAGAAACAAGAAACATGAAAACTATAGTCTCCCCTTATTTGTGATATTATCAAAATTCATCTTAAGACTCAAATTTTGAAGCAAACCATCGTAACTTGGTTTGATATGTTTTTCTATCAAACATTCACTATTTTCATCATATGTCCATAATAATTCTAGAGCATTTGTAGGGAAAAAAATTCAATTCAACATGAATATTGGCACCCAACTCTAAAATTAGCTTACTGAAGGAGAAGACGCTTTAGCTATTGAGTTGGAGGAGATAAGACTATAAATAATGCATGGGAAGGGAGAATATTGTCTACCAACTAGTCTTCTATATGCGATGATCGGTATTGAGTTGGTATCCACTTTTGTTTCTAATCATATGTGATTATGGAATTCACATATTACTAGTGCTTGCACCATACGGGGGTGCAATGAGAACTGAAATGTGAATGAAGAGGATACTTTTTAAAAAAATATTACTAAAGTTGTCAAGACATATATAGGAAAAAAATGGGCTACCCATGGATTACAAGAGGTCCTTATCCTTAGTCAAATTGAGCATTCCCTTCCATAACGGGTAATCCCAATTTCATAAAAGAAAAATATAGTGTAACAAATCCCAAAATATTCTTTTGGTATTCGAGACAAGTGTGATTCACCAAGGCTACTAAGCTTCCATTCCTTTAACATGGCACCTTCCATTGCAATCACTTATCTCCCTTGCTGACTTTCTAACTTTATTATGTTCATGCATTCACCCCTCCTCCAATGAAATCTAGTGTTGAGTAAATAGAATTAAGAGTAGCCAAAATTGTTCTTGCTCCACTTCCAAAAGAAGAGGAAGAGCAAAGGATTGAAGTGTTCATGAGAAATAATGATGAATAAAGGAAGAAGCGGGTAAAACCAACAAGACACAAATATGTATGTTGGAGATGTAGGGAGAGAGGCCATTTCAGTGAGTATTGCCCCACCATTTTCCAATTCACTTGGGGCAGACTGTTCAACACGTGATCCTGTTCACTTCAACTTCTCTCCTTTTCTTAAAATATCAAAATGTTAGTGTTGAAGTTGATGAAATATCAACCCCATAGCTCCCAAGAATCACCTGCATGCAAACACCTATCATGGAAAGAGAGAAGCAAAAGCTATGGAGGCTGGAATTCCCATATCCATATATGAGACATTCTTGATGAGCAAAAAGAGAAATTTATATTATCAAAAGTGAATAAATGTTATAATTACAAAGAGAGGTCATCCTTATAAAAAAGATCAAAACCCTTATAGGTAACTAACCTAGATTGCATTATAATAATTAAAAAAGAATTAATTATTATATGAACAAAGTTTAGCTTAAGTAAACTAGAGATAATAAGTAACTTAATAATTAAATCAGTAAGATTTAATTAATAAGATTTGTTTTACTACTCTAACAACCCTACGCCCCCCCCCTAAGATAAACTTAGGAAGTAGCTAAAAAACTAAAAACTGCTACTAAAAGTAAATTTGGGTCCAATAACAAAGGCCTAATGAGATACCCAAGCACAACCAAATATCTGCAAAGAGGAGAAATAGAGAAAACCACATGGGAAAAACCCTACTCCAAAAAGAGATAGAAATAATGTTAAAAAGAACTAGTGAATGACTAAAGAAGCCTCTAAGCTAGGGAATGTCTCAGAAGGTAGGAACAAAATATGATCATGAAGAACACCACTAAAGCATGAAGCTACAAACACTACCAAACTATTTATTTGAAGAAATTCTATTGTATAGAACATGACTAGGTAGAGTAGACTAATTCTGAAGAGATGACCAATTGAAGATGGAAGGTATATTTGTAGCCTCCAAATATAGCAATGAAAGAATGACTATATGGTAAATGATCCATCTCAATGACATGCATAGGTATCTAGCCACTATAATCACTTAGTACATAGGATCAAATACTGAATACATAGCTCACTCCATCGAACCAAGAAAGAAATAGAACCAACATAACCCCCTATAGTGCCGAGAGGTAAGACATGAACACTCAAACTGAATGCAATATCTCCTACAGAAAGAAGAACCAAGAACATCAATAGTGCAAAAGAAGTACAAACACCTATAATGGCATGTGTCATCGATACATCATGAGGCTAATGTCATGGAAGGAAAACTCACTTGACAAAGAAAGATAGTGAATATGGCCAACACGAAACACCCCAAGGCACTTTATAATGTAGTGTGAGTACAACAAAACACAAAGATGTGTAAGACCCTGAAATGCAATAGAGTGGCACTTTATCTTAGTGCGTTTACAAAAAAACACTACAAAAGGATGTCAACAAAGATCAAAAGAGACATAAGGTTGATACAAGAGATAATACAACCCATGAAAAATCATTTGAAGAAAAAAAATTGATCTATGTACCTGAAACAACCAAGATATCCACAATAAAGAAAAAAATAAAAAAATTGAATGGGATGTGCGTGCAATAGAATATAGAAAATATAATGTCTCAAGATATGTCTCTTGGAGTGCAAAATAGAACCTCTAAATTTGACTGCATAAAATAGAAACCAAATAGCATCAAAAGTCCAAATAAATTGCACCATCACAACGAGCTCAAAATCTTCTTTTCGATGATATCTTGTTTGCAAAAAATTGAGTCTATATGAGCAAGTTACAAACAAAAGACCACAAGTCAAAAGAGAGTTGGAAGGGAAAAATAAAAAATCACTACCTCGAGATCCATGCCAAAATGACTCAAGAAGCATGCCCACTAGCACCAAAAATTACCTTAGGAAGCGTACTAGTTTCACACCAAACTATCTCAACAAGTGTGTAGATTTTGTACCAAAATTACCTAGAGAAGCATGTTGGTTCCATACCAAAATTGCATCAGGAACTATGTCAGTTATGTACTAGAAATAGTCTTTATTTTCATGCCAAAAATCTCATTTTTTGTGCCAAAAAATCTTTATTTTTGTGCTAGAAAACCTCAATTTTTATGCCAAAAAATTAGAAAATTACTACCTTGAGAAACATGCCCAATTTGAGAGCAATAGTTATTGCCTCAGATTCTAGCTATGTCCAAATTGCATAAATTTTATATTAAAATAGGAGTTTTAAAACACTCTAAGCTCAACGATGAGGTCTGATTGAGGTCAAAGTGAACTGAAAAGGTGACCCCCCAAATCCAATACAAAAAAGTTTTAAAAATAGACCATCTAAAAGAAAAAATATAGATCTAAAAGCCAGGCCAAATCTCTCATAAATAGAATAGGGGCATGAAGATTTGGTGTTCTAATACCATGTTGAAGTTGATGAAAGATCAACCCTATAGCTCCCAAGAATCACCTGCATGCAAACACCTGTCACAAAAAGAGAGAAATAAAAGCTATTGAGGTTGGAATTCTCAGATCCACAGATGAGACATTCCTTATGAGTAAAAAGAGAAATTTCTATTATCAAAAGTGAATTAATGTTATAATTACAAAGATAGATCACCTTATAAAGGAGATCAAACCCCTAATGGGTAACTAACCTAGGTTGCATGATAATAATTAATAAAATAATTAATTATTATATGCCCAAAGTTTAGCCTAAGTAAACTAGAGATAATAAGTGACTTAATAATTAAATCAATATGATTTAATTAATAAGAAAAAAAATTATTACTCTAATAATTAGTCATGATGGCTCTAGCAAAAAAATTATGAAAAATGTCTTTGGAGTTTACTGATTATCAATCAATAGCTTTGATGGGTTGTAATAGAAAAACCTCAATCGAAAAATTTGTAGTGTAATTTCGTTTGGATAGAGTTGTCAATGTATCATATTTTGTTTTATGCAAAACAAATTTATCAGTCATGGTCATGGAATTTTGTGGAATTCTACTTTCCTTTCAATATCATTTTTTTTTACATTTATAAAATTTATATTTGTGCTTCATATTTAAAATTCAGCAAATGAAATTTTTTGAGTCATATGATCCATAATTTTAAAGATCAGCAGTGGTTTTCTCTTTGTTTTCGATGCTAAGTTTTTTTTGGAGACTTTCATCATTAAATCTAATGTTCTTCCTTCTTTTGAAGGCTATGAAGAAAGGAAACCATTATGAACATAGATTCTTTCATTATGTCCTTCTAAATATTTCTTTGAGTTGAAACTCCATTTAATGTTCATACATGGTAATTTCTCATCAACATACTAAACCAAACACAAAAAAAATCTCACAAAAATAAATTTAGGGCCAAAGTTAGTGCAACCATGGCATCTACTAAATTGCTTGCACTAATTGCATTAGTTCTCTACAACTATATGATTTATTGTTCAATGCAAGACAATTCCTTAAGAGTTATTGCATCTTAAGCTTAGAATTGAGTTACAAAGATTGCATCATACAACATAATAATATAATATTTTGAATAAAAGAAATTATCTCCCCACGTATCTGATCTATAATTGTGAAGCTTTTTTTATCTAACCAAAATTGGGGGTTGGCCGAAACATGTTTCTTGACTAATTTTGCCAGTTGTGTAAGATGATTCCGGCCATGGGTTGCCCTAATGTAAAACCCTATCAGCTAATTAGAGTTTATGAGCCCATATACCATATTTTTGTGTATGAGGATGTCAACAATGATGGTCACAATTTTGGCATTTTTTTTAGAGAAAAAGGTTTAATTTAATTTAATTTATTAAATTACCTTTTCTCCCTTCTTAAGATTTCACTTTATGCACTTATGCATTCACATTTAATAATTAATTTGTAATTATTAAATGACATCTACCTTTTAGGTTACCCTTTTTTCAAGTTTTGATCTCCTTCTGTAAGGATAAATCTTTTGTAGTTATCTCTAATCTTTTTTATTTCTAAGAATACAATTTGCATATTTTCAGAGCAAACCCTTGCCTCTTCTTGTCTTTTTCTTTTTTGTGATAGGTTTTTACATGCAAGTATTCTTCAGGCTTTGTAGATTTATATTGCTCAAATCCTTCATGGTATCAAAGCCAGATCTATTGTAGCTTGTTTGGTATTTGGAGAAAAAGGAGAATGAGGCTTTGACAAAACAAATATAACATTTTTGGGGCATTTTCTTTGATTTTTGGAGGTGTGATGGCGATGATTCAGAAAAAAATAATTGCAGAGGTGATTTTCAAACAATGATATCTCACTCATACCGACTCCTCTTTCCAAGTAATTTTTTTTGTTTTCTGGTAGAATTTCGTGATCTATACATTGTTGTAATCTACTTTCCTGAATTTTTCTTAAAATTAAAAAACCTAATTTTTTCAACTTCAAAGGCTCCATTCAAGCTCATATGATCACATATTCAAGTGCTATTTTTTTTAAGTGTATAATTTTTTGTCTACTTTCCAGATCTAGTATCAATTTGGAGTAATATTGAGTGGGTGTATTACTTTAAACATTTGGTCATTTTTTTGCCTGTAAAAAACAATCCAACACCTTATAAAATAATGACTGAGACCTCTTCTTGTCTAGAACTTTTGACTCCTCATAACTATCACAGATGGAAAACCTTGATGACATGGCTTCTCTAGTCAAAAAGGGTTGTGGTCTTGTTTAGATGTTGTGCAACCAGTTTTACAGAGGCCTTTTGAGGTATTGCAACATAGGAAAAAGATGGATGAGGCGATGGGGTTGTTTGGTTTACAGGTATCCAACAGCCTACAGTTTCATCTTGATGGGTGAAATACCCCTCTAGCTGTGTGCACCAAGCTTGAAGACTTTTTTGGTACAGTGAATGAGTTCAGGGCACTTTTGATTGAAGTAGAGCTTACCTCTCTTGTACTTGACTCTTTTCCTTCCATTGAGGACTTCTTGATGAAGTTCAATCAATAGAGATATTTATTGCATGGTTGTGGGAAGACCAAGACTGACACTGGGTACATTTATCTTATTCTTTCTAAGCTTTATGGAAACTTTAATATTTTTGCTTCTACCAAATTCTTTGGGTAATAGATTTACCATTGCATCCTTTGATTTTTTTTGTGATCGTTTGACTCAAGAGAAAGCTAAGCTCTCTCAATTGGATTCTCTCACAAGCTTGCAGACTTATGCATTTGTAGCTCGACCATCTTTAGGGGCAAAGGAGAAGACACAAAAATTTCATTCTACAAAGTCTCAGATTGATTCTAGCACTCACAGTTCATCAGGGCGACCTCCTTCTAAGGAGGGAAATTCAAAGCCACAAAGACCAAAGTGTGCTTATTGTAATAAGCCTAATCATGATGAATGACATTGCTACAAGAAAAAGTTAGATGTCTATGCCAATTAGGTTTCAGATTTGACAGCTCTCCTTCAGAAGAGCAACATTGATATTCCTTCTACTTCTCATGGATCTTTTTCATCATCATCATTTTAGTCAGATGGTAAAGATATAGGAAAGGGTCATGCACTATGTGCAACTAATATTCCACATTCTTATAGATGGTTACTAGATTTAGGTGCTTCACACCATATGGCATATTCTCAAGATTTGTTCTCTTCTTTTGAGGCTTCTCCTACTCCTCATATTTTGATGGGGAACATTATTTTTATGACTATATGTGGGAAAGGTTCTATTAACATTGATGATGGTACATTTCATGATGTACTTTGTGTTTCATCTTTGTCCTCTAACCTTCTCTCTATTTATCAGATTACACATAGTGAGATAGGGAAGACAATTGAGTTTAGAAAAGATTTAGTGCACATCAGAGATAGTGAGACATGCAATATTATTGCTACAAGGACTAATGATCATGCTTCTCACCTATATTCTTTCTCAAATTTTGGTCCAGGATCTCCACTATCAAAGACTCGCTCTCTTTGTTTTCACAAGATTCTATTGAGGTGACGTCAGGTCACTTGAACTTATGTGTTGTTCCTGAGACCAGTTTTGTGACTTCTACACCTCCACCTCTTGTTTAGATTCCATCTCTCGCACAAGATTATTCTTCAGCATTACCAACTATTGCAGCTCCAATCATCAATCCACGTATTGTAGTTGTTGAGGATATATTAGAGGACACACATCTTCTCTAAAATGACAAATTCAATACACCTATTATCCCACCTCCATTGGAGATTCCAGTTCTAGATTCTCATGCCTTCTCCTTTGAGCATCAACTAGGTCTTCCAGCTACACCTTATATACATGAGTTTTATCATCCTTGTCCACTACCTTTGTTTCCTTCAAATTGAAGCCACATTGGTATGTTCATCAACACATGAGTTCTACCATTTTGGCGGGGGGGGGGTCTATGGAGTCTCAAACTTCTATCATGGAGGCTTTCATTGTACTTATGGTCTTGAGAGATTCTCTTCAAATGTTTCATTTGCACATCCTTTTCTATCTCTTTTTAGAGTAGAGTTTTTCCCACTAGGTTTTTGCTATTTCTTTGTTTCATACAGATTTGGTTGTGATTGGGTACCTCATTAGGCCTTGTTGCCAGGACCCAAGTTTGCTTTCTGCATTGCATTGTAGTTTCCTTGCTCTTTCTGCATTGTTTCTCATCTTAAGGGGGGATTTAAGAGAAAAAGGTTATTTTCATTTCATTAATTAAATTACATTTTCTCCCTTCTTAAGATTTCACTTCATGCACTTATGCATTCACATTTAATATTTAATTAGTAATCATTAAATGGCACTTACCTTTTAGGTTACCCTTTTTTGGGTTTTGATCTCCTTCTATAAGGATAAATCTTTTGTAATTATCTCTCATTTTTTTCATTTTTGAGAATACAATTTGTATATTTTCAGAGAAAACCCTTGCCTCTTCTTGTCTTATTCTTCTCTATGATAGGTTTTTACATGTAGGTATTCTTTAGGCTTTGTGGATTTGTTTTGCTCAAATCCTACAATTTGATTTTCATTTTGGTTTAGGCATCGTCTCTCACAATTTTATTATAAATTTTAGATGTTTTTCTTAAAAGGAGGAGGATTTTTATCGATTTTTTTTTAGCTTTTTTGGTTGGTGATTGGTTCATTTGTGTACCACTATAAGGACATTTCATTAGAACCACTACTAGAAAATTGCATTTTGAGTGACTATTGGTGCAAGAACATAATGGGTATACAATGACACTATTGAAATTCTACTTTTTGACCACTTTACCTCAACAATCTATATATAGAGAGATATGTGACTACTCAAAAGATGAAACCTTAGTTTTAAACTCTCAACTCATCTATCGAGATACATCAAAAAAATGGAAGAAATTCAACTTACAATTTAAGAATTATACATACACTAAGTTAGCTTAGGCAACTACTAGATCATCTCCCGTAAATGATGAACTCATGAATTTTGTGGAAACTAGAAAAACTAACGTGTGAACAATTGCTAAATTTTATATTTACTTATAGTAGTTCAGTCTCTATGAGAGGCAAGTACATTCCCATGTACAAAAAGCAAAATATTGAGAATCTTTGGTTGGTAGGTAAATTATCGTAAGTCTTCATTGGACAAAAACTAAGATTTCTAAGCCTTTTTTTCTTCTTTCTTTCACTTAATGATAGAGCCCTTGAGCAATATTCAATAAAGGAAAATGACATGAATAAAAATGCTAAACTCTAGTAGAGCCAACTATGAACTTTATGAGAGCTTAACAAATCAAAAAATAGTACGTACATTAACTTCAAGAAGTTTTATAATTTGACATTGGTTTAGGATTATCTATCATAGTTCCTAAGTTATAACATCATGATTAGGTCTACAAATCAATTTGCTCATCCGCTTAGCATCAAAAGTTAGAAAATGCATTAGGAATCACATTTGTAAACTAATCAAACATATTCATCATAAGCTCAAATTTGGAACATAACATGACTCTAACCCTTAGAATACATTGGTGAAATAAATTTATCATTTTGGTCACCATGGTCAAAGTTATAGTTAGTCAAATTGGGCTACTAGTTAAGTATCATAAAAGGCAACTGGGTAGTTTTAAGTATTTGCACATGGAATTGGCTTGGGAAACTTATCAAACATATTCATCATGATCTCAAATTGCAAACATAAGATGTCATTTATGACTAAAATGCAATGGTATGACCATTTCTTCAAAATATTTGACATATCATGAAATATTTATTGGCAAACAAGGCTTCCCAAATTTATATGCAAAGTGCAAAATCATGACAAAGATAAACACCCAACTTCGAGAAACTTAAAACCATATCAAAACTTATTGAAATGACTTGAAATTTGAAACATAGGTTCTTTGATATGCATACTAAACACTCCCCAAGTGGAAAGTTATGAATCTTTACAAGGTACAATAAATTCAAATGCAAAGTAGCCCTCTCAACTCTATTTGACACTTTGGCAAAAATGCAGATTTCTCAAATGCTCAGAACAACACCTCACCAAATGACTCAAAACTTCAAACTAATGACCTGAAGTATGTGAATATATCAAATGAAAGGTAGTGAGTACCAAAAACAAATCATTTGACTCAAAATGACATTTAGGTACATATGCACACACAAAAAAAATTATAGGAGCTAATTTTAGCAAAAAAATTCAAAATGGTACTCAAAAGCCTCTTGCAATTTTGAGTCCCAACACAATGGATTTTTTTATAGCAAAATCATTAAAGGAATGAGGTCCATGGCCACTGCATTCTCATATATTTCACTTTCACTAGGTTATTTTTTTAGCATTTTTTTAGTTAATATTATGAACGCTACAACTTGAAATATTACATAAAGAAAATGATGGCTTCATGAGAACAATCTGAACTACAACCATCTTAATCTGCATTATTTTTTTCTTAAGGGTCCAACTTAAGTAGAATTTTTCTTTTATTTATCAAGAGTCTAACAATCTAAACCACAATCATCTTACTCAAGCCATTCTTGTGTGGCTCAAGAGCTCAAACATCATCGGGATGAGATCAAAAAACACTGATTAGAAAGCCCTAATGCCCAATGGTGAAACCATTGTCATCAAGAAGCTCTAGAATAACCCTAAAGAAGCCAATGGACATCGAATGGGAATTCTTATAGTGGTTGATGTGCTCAATAATGTTAGGCACAAGAACATTGTGCATCTTCTTGGTTGTTGTTCTAATAATGAGACTTCTCTTTTGCTCTATGAATACATGCCCAATAGGAGACCTACAGATCTTCTCTATGGCAAAAAAATCTAATTTCATTTCCAATTTGAGGAACCAAATGCATAAAAATATATCTTCCCACTCATCTTCTATGTGAACCAAAAAAATCAACTAAAATCCCAAAAATCATTTCCAAGATTTGCAAATTCTTGATTTGGCTAATTCAAGATTTGTAGATATCTCAATTTCTACAATTCCACAAACCAAACAAACCCTAAGGGCCCATTTGGATGTGGGAATAGGAATAGGGGAATAGGAATAGCTATTCTAAAATACTTATTTTGGACTAGAAAATGGGGGTACATATTCCTATTCTCTGTTTGGTTCAGCAAGAATTTGATGGGGAATTTGCAGACCCAAAAATTTATGTTTTCTAATTTCAATAAAACTAGAATAGGAATACGTATTCCAATTCCACCTATTTGGGTGGAATTGCAAAACCACATTTTTGGGCCAAAATTGGAATATGTATTCCTATTTTATTTTGTATTCTAATTTCAATTTGGTGCATCCAAATGAAGAATTCAAAATTTTAAGAATTTACATATGCCTATTCCGCTTGTATTCCCGTTGCCAAACAGGCCCTAAGGGTTAATTTTTTTGCAAGATTGAATGTTTTGTTTGTATTGTGTATTGAATGGATTTCTCAAAGTAGTCTAAAATCCTTAATTATAATTTCATCATATTTTGCAAGTTAGTTTAAGATGTCAAGTTGAATTTTGAACTTTGTGGGCTACAGAAGAGCATCGTATCTTATATGTCACCTCTTGAAGATTTTTTTTTTAATGTACCTTCATCTTCTAAATAAAAATGGATTGCATGGATCTTGATTTTTTTTCCAAATTTTTTGTGTTGTATGCACAATATGCACAATAGATTATTGGATTGAATTGTCTCATTTTTCTCCAATCTTTGAAGTTTAGTTTACTATATGATGGGAGATATAGGGGTTGTTTTCAAAACTAGTTTGGGGTATATGTCTCTATTTGTAGCCCCCTTTTCCTAGAGGAGAATGTAGATTGATTTATGTGTCATCCAAGTTAACTGGATGGCTTTTAGTGTCTTCTAACTTGAACAATTTGGTATTTAAACATGTTTCAAAAAAACATGTAGTTTTGGAAGCATCTTGTGCAAGGTTATTTATTACTATGCTTTGGCAACATGGAATGAGTTATATTTTTGCAATTTCTACAATCAATTCTAAAATAAGATTGTTATAAATGGCTTTGGAAGATAAATCCATAAGAGATCTAAAAACCTGGGTTGGATTAATTTTGCTTGCTCTTGAGTCTTCTATACTATTAATTTGAGATTTTTTTCAATTATGTAATATTTTATTATAGGAGTTTTTTCTTGTACATTTGAGTTTTTAAAATTCAAACTATTATACTTTTCATCAAAATAAAAGAAAAAAATGTGAAAGTTAACCCACTATAGATCAAGTCTTGATGAGTGTAAGGATCTAACATAAAAAAGTGAGAAAGCCAAGATTGTGCCCCAAACAAATTTCGCAGAATGGATACCCCTTAGTCATTGGCTCTTAGTTGAAGAGTATTATATGTTGGCTCATGCTCTTATATCAAGTAGCTAAAAATATTTCATGGAGGACCTCCATAAAAAAAATTGTGGAAATATATTCTTGTGATCAAAACCTCATTATTATTAAGTATTCCTTTGATCAAAACCTCATTATTATTATGTCCACTTTCCTTCCCCATATTCAACATTTTCTTCCTAGTACAAAACATACCACTCCTATTGAATTACTATACCTACAAAACACACAAGTGCTAGTTAATTTTAACTTTTTAACTAAATAATAATTACTATGAAGGCATTTACTGTATGAGATGGAAGGGCTAAATTTATAGATCTACGATCAGTAGCATCATAGGAGTGTGGATGACCATCGAAAGCTTGGGTGTCATCCGATCGTAAAGTCCATGTATTTTTATTTCCTCATTCGAACACTGCCTTTCTTTTTGTACTTATTTATTTATTGCACGTGTCAACATGTGCAAAGAGTCTAAAAGAAGTAAACATGTAGATTATGTGATTAGAAACACACGTTTGAATAATGAGTAAGTGTGTAAAATAAATGGAGAAGAGCACAATGAAAAATCATGGAAGATAGTGCTCCACCAAGCCATTATTTTATTTAACATATTTGTTCTTCCTCAACATGATAACTTCGACTCCCATATTGTTGCACCTTATTTCATGAATCTTGACAAAATGAGTGGCATGAAAAGACACAAGAATAAATCTCTTTTTTACTTAGTTTCAGATACGTCGAGCTCAAGAAATTCAATATGGAAACCACATCGTATGATGCTCTGCATATACAACATCCATTCTTGCAATATACAGTCTATGAATCTCACTCAAAAAATCTTGCATGAGAAGATTATCCACATGAAACACTATTTCATGTTATTTCTCTCAATTTTTCTACTTCTCTCCTCATTTCTTTCCCATGTTCTCTATCAAAAAAAACCTTACAACATTCTTCACTCTTTCCTAATCCAGAATCCGATTTGAGTGCCCACATACTTGGACTCCAATACCCAATTTTATAACCAATTTAGAATTAATATGCTAATTTGCAGTAATAGGCTACATATTAATGTGATGCCCAAATTAGTGATACTTTTGCCTTTAAATCTCAGAAGATGTGGAGGAGTGGAAGAAGAAGAGATGTTTCCTTAAACATCTCACCCGCTACTTCATTCCTTTTATCTTGTTTCCAATAAAAACTAAAGAATCCCATCTATTTTTTGTGCCATAACTCATCAATTCTTCATATTTTTTAAAATAAAACACTTGTCTACTCAAAATATATGTTGCAAGAAACACTCATTAATGTCTAATTGTAAGAATTTGGCTTAGGGCAGAATTCACACAAGAGCAAGGAACTCAAACACAAGCACAGCAGTAGACCAAAGAGAGAGTATGATCAGAATGATGATATATTCATTCAATATGCCATATTAAAGTACACTAGGAGTGCCTGTATATAGATGCCTCTAGAGAGCTTCTAGAATGCATAGAAGTCAACATCATGATAAGTCATACAACCAGGCACATGTCCACCAGATATGGGTTATCCTCCATTAAGCACAGAAGTAAGTGTGATGATGTGAGGATAAGTCTACAATGGTGTATCACATAAATCAGTGGTGTAGACAACATGTGCTAAAAAAGGAGTGTGAATAACTATGTTGTCTACATGATAACTCATTGAATGATGCAAACTATAGTGTTGTAGACACCATGTGCTGAAATAGAGCTATGTACTTTTGTGTTGTCAACATGACAACTCAAAAAGTGTGCAAACTCCTAAGTGTCTCACAAAATTAAATAATAAAATAATGCATTAACCTAAGTAAACTTAAGTAAAGTGTAAATAGTAAATACTTATTTATACCAACACCCCCCCTTAAGTGCAACTTAGGGAATGCCCTTAAGCTTACGAAATCTAGGATGAAATGCATGATGGGTCTTGACTACTAGGCCATATTAGGTACCCATGTACATAATGAAATGCAATCTCTTATAAAGCGGAGAAAGAGGGAAAACCTCATGGGAAAAACCCTCCCCCAAAAAGAGAGATGAAAAACACATGATGTATAGATGGATGGAGTAATCAAGACCCCCCCCATTACGACATACATCTAGTATATACATAAGAGAAAAATGAGAAGAGGAAGAGAGATAGGATAGGCTCCCCCCCCCCACTAAAGAAGAATGTCTGCTAGTGACTGCTCTGATGAAGAAGCTAATCCAAGACTATAGAATGGTGTTCCTCCCCTTAGGAAGAAACAAGACCAAGGGTACAAATAAGATGCTTCCGCTGTGTGTGGAAAGAATCCCATTGATAAGTGATGTCTCTAAAACCTGCTCAACTGCTTGAAGAACTTGTCTCAAAGAACTGTCTGCCTGCTCAACTGATGAAGAACCCTTTTGCAACTACTGATCATAAGTATCCATAATCACTTCAACCTGAGAAGATCGATCATGTAGAGAATGAACAAGAGGGTTAGATGGAGCCCTCGTGACAACTGAAGGCGTTGTTGCATCAAGAAAAAGAGGTAAATCATCAATATTGTCCCCCAAATCTATCACTAAAGTTGGACCTAGAAGACTGGATGCACCCTGTTGTGTTGGACCTATCATTGTAGTGATATATACTTGTGGACTAAACTGATAAAGTGACCTCTCACTGTAAATGTCGATAGAACCTCATGTGTCTAAATCTATTGAAGCACTATCATTAGTGTCACTATTAGATTCCACTTGATATAATGTGTGGAGAGAATTAGAGGACAAGCTTGGTGAATGTTCCTCAAAGTGTACATCCTTCTCCACAAAGATCTTATGTGTCTTTGGATCCAATAGTCTATATGCCTTCACACCATCTTCATAACCAATGAAAGTACAAGATTGAGGTGATTATGCCTTGCATCCCTTGGAAGATATCTTTTCCCATGCAGGACAACCTAAGACTCTGAAGTGTGTCATAATAGGTTTTCTGTTGCACCATGCCTCAAAAGGAGTCGCACCATCTAAGGTTGGATGAGGAGATCTATTAAGAATGTGAGTGGCACTACTAATTACTTCGACTTCTAATGATGGATCTAGAGACTTGGCTTGTATCATGCAACTTTCCATAGACTTAAGAGTTTGGATCCTCAATGTTGCAGCATCTGTCTTATGTAGACTAAATGTTGGTGGAGTCTGAAGATAAATTCCCTCAAGCTTGCAAAAGTCTTTTAGTCTTCTATTCACATGCATGCTTCCATTGTCCATTCTTAGAACTTCGATGGCTTTCCTGGATTTCTGTTCAACATGAGTCTTGAAGGCTAGAAACTTGTCCAACACTTCATTCTTATTATGAAGAAATTAGACCCAAGTGTATCTTGAAAAGTCATCAATGAAAGTTAGTATGTAGCGACCCTGGCTTACTACAAAAGGACCTACTAATACCATGTGAACCATCTGTAGAACACCTAGTGCTCTTGAAGACTTCCCTTTCTAAAACTTCCCCTCTGGATGCATATCCACTGAATCTATTGAACATTCATTGTGGGAAAAGTTGATTTGAGGTAGACCTTTGACCATTCTATTTGTGCAAAGTTGCTAAAGATAGTGGAAGGAAAGATGTCCAAACCAGTTATGCCATAATTGCATGTTTGAATTTGATTGAGATAACAAGGCCTTTGAAGGATACTTGGGTACAAAATGGGAGAAAGAGTACAACCTTTTGTTATGATTCACTTTTCCCACTGCAACCAATGAGTCATCTTTAAGACTATGCACCTGTATAGAGTCAGGAACGAACTCAACTCTATGTCCATCTTCGAGGTGAGTGATTTGGTAGATTGATAGGAGATTTGAACTTAGGTTTGGGGGATAGCGAACATCTTGAAACTCTCCATTTTCCATTTCCATGTTTCCTTTCCCTTCAACTTCCATTTTGGTATCATCTCCTATGAAGATGTGTGGTACCTTTGACTGCTTCATTGAAGAAAAATCCTCCTTTGAAGAACCCATGTGATATGAGGCACCTAAGTCAAGGATACATTCCTTTGAAGAATTTGTATTTTCCATGAGTGCTTTCCCTTTGCCCTTTGAATCTAAAGTAGACCCTTTATCCTTATAAGCATTAGGCAGTGGAACATTATGTTTCTTCATGATGTTGGTTAACTCATCAATCTTCTTGAGATAACACTCATGTTCTTCATGACCCATTTTCTTGCAATAGGCACACTTTTTCTTCTCCTTATTGTTGTTGTCCCCTTCTTGTTTGAATTTGAGGAAGACTTGCCTTGTTGATTGGATTGTGGTGTTGTCTTTTTTGCATCCTCTATTTTTTTCTTCCACTTCTTATTCTTACCCTTTCCTTTATTTGAAGATTGTCTAGCTGAATTTAGAGAACCCTCATTGTTGGCCACCAATCCTTTAGACTTAAGTGATTTGAGAATCCCCATTGATTTCAACTTCTTTTCTTCTATATCCAAAAGATTAACATATTCATCAAAGGAAACTTTCTTATAAGTAGACCCTAATGTAGTCTTTGAGGTATTAGAAGAAGAAATAAATGTGGAATACTCTGATGGCAGCTTGTTATGTATGAGATAGATCAATCTTTCATCTTTGATAGAACTCCCACAATTAGTAAGCTTTGTCCTTAAGCTCATTCACCTTAATGATGAAATCCTATATTGAATCAAATGACTTAGGATCTAAGGAGACAAGCTCATCTTCAATTTTGAAAACATCCTCTTCAGACACTTTACCATATAGGTTTTCGAGGGTATCCCAAGCTTCCTTGGATGTAGAACACTTCTTAATTTGATACATGATCTTGTCATCAACCCCCAAACATATATCACCTAGGGCTTTCCTATCCATTGCTACCCAAGCTGAAATATCACTTGTTGATACATTATCACCTATTGGTTTAGGAAGAGTACCATCTACATATTGAGAAACACCATTGTGCATTAAATGATACCACATTTTGATGGACCATGTAGCATAGTTATGTGAAGTTAATTTTGGAAACTTAAAATTTCTCATAATGTAGAAAATGAAAAAAAATTGTAGAAAAGAGAGAACACAACACCAAGAACACCCCCTGTTTTCACTAAATCAAGAAACCCCCCCAAAAGAGATGCTTTTGGTACTTTATAAGTAGTGCGATTACAATGGTCACTTGCCAATTTTGGCCTTCGTGGACTTCTAATTTTGTGTGTTACAACCTCTTGAAAGATTACTAGTCTGAAACTTTACAATGTGCTACAATTTTGAAGCAATACAAAGCAAAGAAAGACCCTATTTCTAAAAGTGACACTTTTGTCCACACAACCCTATAATGTGTCTACAAATCTAGAAAGTAAACAAAAAATAACACACTTTCAAGAAAAATAGAACCTATTTTTGAGTCTAGATGTGCCTGTATGGAGCATTTGAGGTTGCAAAATGCAGGATTATGCAAGTATAGTTGCCAAAAAATACAATTTCTGACAAATTCATGGACCAAAACTAGAAAAGAGCTGCACCACTAAAAAGTTTAGAAAATTATATCCAATTTCAAAAAAATCACACTTGATTTAGAGTTCGAATGACTAAGATATGGCCTCCCAAAGTCGGACTACAAAATCAAAAATCAATTTGGAGATGGGTTGCATTAGCAAAAGACGGGGTTAAATTTGACAGTCATATAGTTGTCACAATAGTTCAAATTGGCCCTAGAATGATGGTCAGATGATCGTCAAATTTAGGCTCATGAACCTGATGGCATTAGCAAAAATGGGTTCCATTGATGACATCAGCAGTACAGATGATGATGTTAGCAACTGACATGGCGACACAGATCCATACAGATTGTACAAAAAATCCACGTGTCCTGCCTACATGGTGTATGGTCTGGTGATAGGGCATGTTGACGTGTTCTGTTGTATGATCACTGACTAGATTCAACCTGCTTGCTTGGTAAGATGATTTGACTATGATGTGGGTGGGAAAATTGCAGGTGACATCATACTATTGATTAGGACTCTGCGTGGATCTAATGTGGCACTGAGTCATGGGTGGGCTAGGCGATCACCATGTGTCAGGCATTGTACATCATGGCTGGACGCGTGTAGAAATTAAATTTTGTTGTGTGGTGGCATACATGGATGGCAAATTCGTAGAGCTAGAAAACTAGTTGCTGGAGTATCTGTGAGCCAATGATGGAATATCCATAATATAAATCAGGTCAAAAGTGGGTTGTTTGGCACTAAATTTTAGGTTGTCAGGAACTGAGAATGCCCTATCGGATTCACATGCGAGGCCAAAACCTTTTTTACATCAGCGAGATTTATAACGTCGTCACCAGTGATACACAACAACTGAAATCAGTTCCATGGGGTGCTGAGAAATAGAGTATTTTCATCAGAAGATCAAGGAAATTGTCCCACATTCAACATGGGTAGAGTTTTGCTTTGGTTTATAGAGAAACCCATGGGAGTATTAAACAACAAAGGAAGCCCATCAGATTTGGGAGAAATGTAGCTGGTCAATCCACTTGTCGGTGTTTGGAAGGATGCTACTGAATTTGTGCAAGAATAAACAAAGAAGCCAAGCCTGTCATTTAATAGAATAATATCCTACAATTAATAAAAATATTCCTCCCAAATTTGTAGGGCCAGGATCTGACAGCTCGGTTTTGCAAAAAAAAATTCTCTAATTGAGGAAAAAAATCCAAATACCCAATTCAAAAAAAGATTGCAAAGATGAAATAATTAAATTTAGATCTAAAAAAAAAAAATTAGATCAATTAAATGACCATACCCAGTTTGCAAATCGATGCCTTTGAGTGCCAATTTGTAAAAAAAAATTTGCCTCATGATCAACTTTAACCTAGCATAGGCAAATTTATAGTCAATCTTCACCGAATCAACATTCCGAATGCAATGGCAAGGTCATATATGGCTCCAAATGCTCCAAATTTTTGCAAATTCTCTAGATTTGGGTCAAGATGTTGAAGCATGAACGGTCTCAAATGGCTATGTGTAGAGAATCTCCCCAAGCTTTAATACCATGTAAGAATTTGGCTTAGGGCAGAATTTACCCAAGAGTAAGGAACTCAAACACAAGCACAACAATAGACCAAAGAGAGAGTATGATTAGAATGACAATATTCTCGTTCAATATGCCATATTAAAGTACACTAGGAGTGCCTATATATAAAGGCCTTTGGAGAGCTTCTAGAATGCATAGAAGTCGACATCATGATAAGTCATACAACTAGGCACATGTCCACCAGATATGTGTTATCCTCCATTAAGCACAGAAGTAAGTGCGATGATGTGAGGATAAGCCTACAATGGTGTATCACGTAAATTAGTGGTATAGACAACATGTGCTAAAAAGGAAGTGTGAATAACTGTGTTATCTACATGAAAACTCAGTGAATGATGCAAACTCTAGTGTTGTAGACATCATGTGCTGAAATAGAGTTGCATACTTATGTGTTGTCAACATGACAACTCAAAAAGGTGTGCAAACTCCTAAGTGTCTCACAAAATAAAATAATAAAATAATGCATTAACCTAAGTAAACTTAAGTAAAGTGTAAATAGTAAATACTTATTTACACCAACACTAATCCAAACATGGACTAAATCTACCTATATTGAAAAGGGGTAACAGAACCAGGGGATTGACATGAAGCAAAGTTAACTTATAGGAGTGTTGAGAATTCGTATGATTAGGCAAGAGATGTTTACAAGCTGATTCATAGGCTCCCACACATCTTTTCTCTCATCAATCATAACTACATTTTTCATTAGTTTATCTTCATATTCTACTCATTAAATCAAATTTGTTTAGGATTCCCATTGATTGTTTGAGTGTGTAATGTTTTTGAAACATTCAAGTATCATTGCAAACATCCTCATCTCAATGTAGATGAATATGCCAATCAAAAATACACCAATGAACATGTAAAAGGGGAACTTCATATAATTCCTAAGGATAAGAATATTTTTATGAGCATAGTTTGGTTTTCAATTCATTTGAAGAATCAATGGGACTTGACGGTATTCTGAATAGCTCTCAAGAATCATCTGCATGCAAACACCTATCACAAAAAGAGAGAAGCAAAAGCTACGGAGGATGGAATTCCCAAATCCACAAATGAGACATTCCTTATGAGCAAAAAGAGAAATTGCTATTATCAACAGTGATTTAATGTTATAATTAAAAAGAGAGATTGCCTTATAAAGGAGATCAAAAACCTAATAGGTAACTAATCTAGGTTACATGATAATAATTAATAAAAGAATTAACTATTATATGCCCAAAGTTTAGCTTAAGTAAACTAGAGATAAAAAGTGACTTAATAATTAAATCAATATGATTTAATTAATAAGAAAAAAGATTATTATTCTAATAATTTGTCATGATAGCTCTAGCAAAAAATTTATGAAAAATGTCTTTGGAGTTTACTAGTTATCAATCAATAGCTTTGATTAGTTCTAATAGAAAAACCCCAATGGAAAAATTTGTAGTGTAATTTCGTTTGGAGAGAGTTATCAATGTATCATATTTTGTTTTATGCAAAAAAAATTTATCTATCATGGTCATGGAGTTTTGTGAAATTCTACTTTCCTTTCAATTGTAAGAATTTGGTATAGCTCTGATATCATGTAAGAATTTTTCTTAGGGAAAAATAACCCAAGACCAAGAAACACAATAACTAGCACAAAATAGACCAATAGAGTATGATTAGAATAAAAATATGATATTCAATTCATTGTAATTGATTGATGTACAATTATACTAGAAGTGCCTATATTTAAAGGTCTCTAGAATGCTTCTAGAATGTACAGGACTTAGCAATATGATAAGCCTCACAACTAAGCACATGTCCACCAGGAATGGGTTATCCTCCATTAAGCATAAGAGTTAGTGTGATGATGAGAGGATAAGCCTACAAAGGTGTGTCACATAAAATTATATTGTAGACACCATATGCTTAATTAAGAATGCAAACAATTGTATTGTCAACATGACAACTCAGTTGATTATGCAAACTCCAGTGGTGTAGACACCATATGCTAAATTAGAGTTGCTTACTCTTGTGTTGTCAACATGAAAAATATATGAGTATGCAAACTCCTAAGTGTCTAACCTAAGAAATAATAAAATAATGCATTTATCCTAAGTAAACTTAAGTAAGGTGTAAATAATAATTATTTACACTAATACCCCCCTTAAGTGCAACTTAGGGGATTGCACTTAAGCTCACAAAAGCTATGATTAAAATGCATAATGGGTCCCAACTACTAGGCCATGTTAGGTACCCAAGTACAAATGCAATGTTGAAATGCAATGAAATCTCTCTACAAATGAAGAAAGAGGGAAAACCTCATGGGAAAAACCCTCCTCCAAAAAGAGAGAAAAGTACAAAAAAGAAAGATGCATGTATGGATGGAGTAATCAAGACCCCCCCATTATGACATAAATCATGCATATACAATAAAGAATCCCTCAATGAAATCCCCCCTTTGTGAAGGATCTCCAAATGATAATTGTCTGAAGACAAGAAAATCCAATGCTGACAAACAATGCTTCTCCCTTGAGGAAGAAGTTACACCAAGTATAGGTGCAAGTATGCTCCCCACTGTGGATAGGAATATGGAAGAGGGATCTAGATGTGGTATGTAGTGGATGTTGCCTCTAAAGTCTCCTCATATATTGGCAAGTCCTTGATGAATGTAGATGCCAGGAACCAATCTGATGAATGCCCAAAAGAAGGTGGAAAACAAGGAAGCTTGTCCATAAATGAAACTGAATCAAACTCTGTAGATGATGAAGCATTTGGATAGGAAAATGTAGGAAGAGAAGCAATGTTTCCTCCCCTCAATCATGAATTTACACCCATGAAAGAGGCTCCTTGATGACTGAAGAAGTTGCACCATGATAGTTGAATGATGGTCCTCCCTATGGGAAGAAATGGTGCCATAGGTGTTGTAGAGAACACTCCCCAACTGGTAGGAAGAATCCTCAAAAAATATGATGTCTGAGGAAACTAGAATACAATCTCCATAGACGGATATGTCTCCTCATAAGTGAAAGAGTCCTCTACCAACTACTATAAAGAAGCCACAATCAAGTCAGTCTCGAAAGAAAGCTCAAGTGGTTGAGGGTCAAAGTGTACCTTCACAATGAGTGAAGTAGTCTCCTAAACAAAGAGAAGATTGATGTCATTGATGATGTCTCCCACATCTTCAATGTGAGACTCCACAAACAACCCTATAATGTCTGGAAGGAAGTCATCCCATGAAGTTGAAGTAGGAAGACATGGTAAATCCTAGCATTGAATTAGGAGCATATGTGGCTGGAACTGGATCAATAGAATCAATAGGAGTATCATAATGTGTGATCTTATGTAGAGTTGGAGGTACCATAACTGAATTGACTAAAGAGATAATGTCTTGTGGAAAGGGAGGAATATTTGGATCTCCATATGCTTCCCAAAGACCTAGCCAAATATCATAAGGATAATTGTACTTGTCAATGACTTTAAAGAAAGAATGAGTGACATTCAAATAAATGATGTCCAAAAGTCTTGAAACAGGTGGTTGTTGAAAGGAAGAGATCACTTTGTTGAAACATAAATAAGGAAATACCTATGCTCTCTTATTAGATGATCAATGATTAAGGTACTCCATTGTTGATAGTTCCTCTTTGTCAACTCCGATTTAATACCACCCCAACATATGAAACAAACCTCCATGAGATCAATGAATGTTTTGCACCCACCCAAAATGCAAAAATAATCAATCAACCCCCCATAATGCATGATTTGGCACTTTATAAGTAGTGTGATTACAATGGCCCACTTTGTCAATTTTGACCTTAGTGGACTTTTGATTTACTATTGACAACCTCCTTTTATAGTTCAAATCTTGAACTTTACAATGTAGCTCAGAAATACAATAATTTAAAGCAATACAATGCAACGAAAGGGCCTATTTCTAAAAGTGATATTTTTGTCCACACAAGCCTATAATCTAATTGCATATCTAGAAAGTAGACGAAAAATTATTCACTTTAAAAAAAATAGAACCTATTTATGTGTCCAGATGATCCCGTACTAAGCATTTGAAGTTGCAAAAATCAGGATTTGCAATTTGCAAAAAAAAATCAGGAATAGAGATCTTAAACATCTTTCTCCAATGTGTAGATCATAAAATTCTACCCCAAAACAACAAAAAAATTCTCGAAAGGATTCCATATGAGGGAGATATCGTTGTTTTAAAATCACCTCTGTAATTATTTTTCCTAAATCATCATTGTCGCACCTCCAAAAATCAATTAACTCTAGATTTCACCTTAGATGTCTAATTTTGCTGAAACAAAAGTTGATTTGGGAGTTTTTTGACCTTTTGAATATGATGCCAATATCTAATTAGCACCAAAAAGCTCCAATCTTCACCTGCAAAAAATCTCTCCTATTGGCCTGATGGCCAAAAATTTTCTGGACAAAATACACAAATCCAAAAAATAATGTAGAGAAATTGCAAAGACTGAAATAATAAAATATGAAGATCTAAATATTAAATTCAAAGATCTAAAATGACCATAGTAAATTTGCAAATTGGGCCTTCAGGTGCCGGTTTGCAAAAAAATATTGCCTCAATTTTGACTATGGCCCAACATAGGAAAATTTATAGTCAATTTTCACTGAATTGATGCTTTGGATGCAATGGTCAAGTCCACTTTGGCTCTAGATGCTCTCAATAGCTACAAATACTCTAGATCTTAATCGAGGTGTACTCAGAGAGGTGAAGCAAGAACGATCTCCAATGGCTATGAAATGATGCTTCTATGGCTCTGATACCATGTAAGAATTTTCCTTAAGGCAAAATCACCCAAGACCAAGAAGCACAATAACTAGCATGAAATAGACCAATAGAGTATGATCAGAATAATAATATGATATTCAATTCATTGTAATTGATTGATGTACAAGTACACTAGAAGTGCCTATATTTAAAGGCCTTTAGAATGTTTAGGAGTTAGCAATATGATAAGCCTCACAACTAAGAAAATGTCCACTAGGAATGGATTATCCTCCATTAAGCACAAGAGTTAGTGCAATGATGAGAGGATAAGCCTACAAAGGTGTCTCACATAAAATTATGTTGTAAACACCATGTGTTTAATTAAGAGTGCAAACAACTATGTTGTCAATATGACAACTTAGTTGATTAATTATGCAAACTACAATGGTGTAGACACCATGTGCTAAATCAGAGTTGCTTACTTCTGTGTTGTCAACATGACAACACATATGAGTATGCAAACTCCTAAGTGTCTAACCTAAGAAATAATACAATAATGCATTTATCCTAAGTAAACTTAAGTAAAGTGTAAATAATAATTATTTACACTAACATCAATATCATTTTATTTTTTAGATTTATAAAACTTCTATTTGTGCTTCATATTTAAAAGTTAGTAAATGAAAAATTTTGAGCCATATGGTCCATAATTTTAACAATCATTATATTCTTGACTTTCATGGGTGAGCTTGAATTTTTCAAAACCAAACAGTTTTCTCTATGTTTTTTATGCTAAGTTTTTTTATATATTTTGTTGAGTCAAAACTCCATTTAATGTTCATACATGGTAATTTCCCATCAACATACTGAACCAAACACAAAATATTTCTCACAAAAATAAATTTAGGGCCAAAATTAGTGCAACCATGACATCTGCCAAATTGCCTGTTTTAATTGCGTTGGTTCTCTACAGCTATATGATTTATTGTTCAACACAAGACAATTCCTTGAGATTTATTACATCTTAAGTTTATAATTGGGTTAGAATGATTGCATCATAGGGCACGTTCTTCTAGCTCACCATTGATGGAGTTGTTCGTGAAGGAGTTGTTTAAGCTTCCATTCATGTTTCTTTAGTGTGGAGTTGCATTACCCACCTCAAAGATTAAAAAATTATAACAACATAATAATATAATATTCTAAATAAAACAAATTATCTCCCATGCATCTAATTTGTAGTTGTGGAACTTTTTTGAGCTAACCAAATTGAGGGTTGGTTGGAACATGTTTCCCAACTAATTTTTTCGATTGCGTAAGACAATTATAGCCATGGGTTGCCCCAGTGTAAAAGCCTATCAGCTAATTAGAGTTTACGAACCCATATTCCATCTTTTTGTGTATGAGGATGTCAACAATAATGGCTACAATTTTGGCATTTTGATTTTCATTTTAGTTTGGGAATCGTCTTTCAAAATTTTATTATAAATTTTAGATGTTTTTCTTAAAAGGAGGAGGATTTTTATTGATCAACTTTTAGCTTTTTCGATTGGTGATTGGTTCATTTATGTACCACTATTGGGAAATTTCATTAGAATCACTTCTAGAAAATTGCATTTTTGAGTGACTATTGGTGCAAGAACATAATGGGGATACAATGACACTATTGAAATTCTACTTTTTGACTACTTTACCTCAACAATCTCTATATAGAGAGATATGTGAATACTCAAAAGATCAAACCTTATCTTTAAACTATCAACTCACCTATTGAGATACATCGAAAAATTTGAAGAAATCCGACTTATAATTTAAGAATTCTACATACATGAAGTTAGCTTAGGCAACTACTAGATCATCTCTCATAAATGATGAACTCAGGAATTTTGTCGAAACTAGAAAAAATAAAGTGTGAACAATTGTTAAATATTATGTTTACTTATAGTAGTTCAGTCTCTATGAGAGGCAAGTACGTTCCCATGTCAACAAAGCAAAAATAGTGAGAATCGTTGGTTAGCAGGTAAATTATCGTAAGTCTTCATTGGACAAAAACTAAAATTTCTTAGCCTTAGAATAATCAATCTTTTTTTCTTCTTTCTTTCGCTTAATGACAGAGCCCTTGAGCAATATTCAATAAAGGAAAATGACATGAACAAAAATGCTAAACTCTAGTAGAGACAACTATGAACTTTATCTAAGCTTAACAAATCAAAAAATAGTATTTACATTAACTTTAAGAAGTTTCATAATTTGAAGCGGTGTTATGCACTTTTATAAAAGTAGTTCACATAAGTCTTCATTGGACAACAACTAAAACTTCTAAGCCTTAGAATAATATTTATTTTCTTCTTTGTTTTGCTTAACAATGGAGCCCTTGAGCAATGTTTAATAAAGGAAAATGGCATGCATAAAAATGGCAACTTCTAGTAAAGCCAACTATGAACTTTATGAGAGCTTAACAAATCAAAAACTAGTATGTACATTAACTTCAAGAAGTTTTATAATTTGACATTAGTTCAGGATTATCTATCACAGATCCCAAGTTATAACATCGTGAATAGGTCTACCAATAAATTTGCTCATATGCTTAGCATCAAAAGTCAGAAAATGCATTAGGAATCACATTTGTAAACTGATCAAACAGATTCATCATAAGCTCAAATCTGGAACATAACATGACTCTAACCATTAGAATACATTGGTGAAATAAATTTCTCATTTTTGTCAACATGGTCAAATTTATAGTCAGTCAAATTGGGCTACTGTTTAATTGTCATAAAAGGCAACTAGGAAGTTTTAAGTATTTGCAAATGGAATTGGCTTGGGAAACTTATCAAACATATTCATCATGACCTCAAATTGCAAACATAAGATGTCATTTATGACTACAATGCAATGGTATGACCATTTCTTCAAAATACTTGACATATCATGAAATATTTACTGTCAAACAAGGCTTCCTGGATTTATATGCAAAGTGCAAAATCATGACAAAGATAAACACCCAACTTCGCGAAACTTAAAACCATATCAAAACTTATTGAAATGACTTGAAATTTGAAACATAGGTTCTTTGATATGCATACTAAACACTCTCCAAGTGGAAAGTTATGAAGCTTTACAAGGTAGAAGAAATTCAAATGTAAAGTAGCCCTCTCAACTTTGTTTGACACTTCGGCAAAAATACAGATTTCTCAAATGCTCAAAACAACACTTCACCAAATAACTCAAAACTTCAAACTAATGACCTGAAGCGTCATGTGAATATATCAAATGAAAAGCAATGAACACCTAAAACACATCATTTGACTCAAATTGGAATTTAGGTACATATGCACAAAAAACATTTATAGGAGCTAATTTTAGCAAAAATTTTCAAAATGGTACTCAAAAGCCTCTTGCAATTTTGAGTCCCAACACAATGAAGTTTTTTACAGTAAATCTATTGAAGGAATGAGGCCCATGACCATACACCATCATATATTTCTCTTTCACTGCCTTTTTTTTAGTAGTGTTTTAGTTAATATTATGAATTCTACAACTTGAAATATTACAGAAAGAAAACAATGGCTTCATGAGAACAATTTGAACTACAACTATCTTAATTTGTGTTATTTTATTTTCTTAAGGTTCCAACTTTAGTAGAATTTTTCTTCTTCTTTTTTCTCAAGAGTCTGACAATCTAAACCACAACCATCTTACTCAAGTCATTCTTGAGTGGCTCAAGAGCTCAAACATTATTGGAATGGGATCAATGAACACCATTTAGAAAGCTCTAATGTCCAATGGTGAAACCATTATCGTCAAGAAGTTTTGAACTAACCCTAAAGAAGCCCACCGATATCAAAGGCACATTCTTACAGAGGTTGATGTGCTCAATAATGTTAGGCATAAGAACATTGTGTGTCTTCTTGGTTGTTGTTCCAATAATGAGACTTCTCTTTTGCTCTATGAGTACATGCCCAATAGGAGCCATACAGATCTTCTCCATGGCAGAAAAATCTAATTTCATTTCCAATTTGAGGAACCAAATGCATAAAAATATATCTTTACACTCATCTTCTATGTGAAGCAAATGGTTCAACTAAAATCCCAAAAATCATTTTCAAGATTTACAAATTCTTGATTTGGCTAATACGAGATTTATAGATGTCTCAATTTCTATAATTCCACAAACCAAAAAAACTCAAAGGGTTAATTTCTGTGCAAGATTGAATTTTATATTTGTATTGTGTATTGAATGGATTTCTCAAAGTAGCCTAACATCCTTAATTATAATTTTATCATATTTTGCAAGTTAGTTTGAGATGTTAAGTTGAGTTATGCATGGTGTGGGCTAAAGAAGAGCATTGTATCTTATATGTGTTGGATAATGTTGTCCTTGATGTCACACAAATGTCATATCAGTCATTAGTCTCAAGCTCATCGAGCTCAGACAGTCTGCAATGCAATTTACAGTGTCAATTGAGCTCACTCGATCATCGAAAGAAATGTGGAAGATAGTGTTAACCGAGCTAACTCGGTCAATGAAGAAAATGTGAAAAGCCAGTGTTAACCGAGATTCACTCGGTCTCCAAAGGTTAGTTTCCATCGAGCTCACCCGGTCATCAAATGAATTATGGAAAAGTCAGTGTTAACCGAGCTTCACTCGGTCTCCAAAGGTTAGTTTCCACCGAGCTCACTCGGTTATCTCAGGAAACTCAGTAATTATCGAGTTCTCCCAACGATTGATGGTTTGTCATGGAGTTTTCTGTATCAACCGAACTCATTCGGTTAACACAAGAATTATTTTTTGAACAAAGTTCACCGTCCAGGGTCGGCCTGTATAGGGATTTGCTAATTAATTACTTTTAGCCTATTGTTGTAATTGTTTGTTTTAGTCAGTGATTTGAGCCGACTAAGATAATCTGAAAGGTATATATGGTCATTCAAGTTATGAATTAAAGTGTGTGATTATAAAAAAAAAGTTATGAATGTGAATTATAGTATGAAGAGCCGAATGTTGAGAAAAGTCTGATGAAGGATCAGATGTGTTAAAGGAGCTGCAAAGTTGTATTTGATCAGTAAGGATCCAGTCAAGCATAACAGAGATCTGCAATCAGCAAAGATAAGTTGCACATTATATCAAGTCATTTCATTATTTATTTCTAACCATTGTAACAGTGTATTCAAAATCTCTTAACAGAGTTGGTTTAACAGCCATTCAATAAATCCTCTAACAAGGTGACAGTTCAGTTGAATTGTTCTAAATACCTCTAGCAAGGCCACTCCTAATAGGGTGATTAAATCCTTTAATAGGGTCACACCTAACAGTGTGTTTTTGTAACCTTTAATAGGGTTGGCTCCTAACAGGGCTCACTTTAGAAGAGTGAAAAAGTTACATTGGTGGTTTTCCCCATATTGGGTTTCCACGTTAAATCTGGTGTCTCTTGTGTTCTTAATTGCTAAATTACTTTGTGCATGATATCATATCAATTCTTAATATTTATCATTAGCTGCATTATCAATTTTCAACATTTTATTAATCAGATCAAGGGTATATTCAGACATCTTAGGGAGTGTGGAAAGTTTTTGTAGTAACTGATTCACCCCCTCCCCCTCTCAGTTACTCTATTCTCATTTCCAACAATTGGTATCAGAGCTTTTGGTGCTTGCAAGAAAAGATTTCAAGGATCTAAGCCAAAGATCAAGATGTCTTACAAAAGAGAAATTCCAAAACTCAACAGAGATAACTTCTCCGCATGGCAAGGATTGATGAGACTTCATTTGGCTACTGTTGGTGATACTGGACTAAAATACCTTGAAGAAAAATATGAAGAACCTCCTGGCACACTGTCTATCAATGACATTGCTAAAAAGAAGACTCACAACAATATGATGATAGACATAGCATCCGCTCTCAGTTATGAAGAATTTGATGACATTAAGGACTGCACAACTGCCTTTGAGATGTGGAACAAGCTAAAAGAGATCTATGGAGGAGATGATAATGTAAGAAGAGAAAAAGCAGAAAGTCTAAGAGGACAATTTGATCAAATGAGGATGAAAGAGGATGAAAACATTGCAAAGTATGTTGAAAGAGTTAAAGCATGTGTGAGTGCAATCAGAGCATCTAGAGGTGATATCAAAGGAGAAACAGTTATAAGCAAAGTTCTCAGAACCTTGCTTCCTGTTTATGCAATCAGAGTTTCTGCAATTCAGGAAAGAAGGTGTGAAGCAAATCATCAGATAAATCTTGAGGCCATAGTTGGAAGACTAACTGCATTTGAACTAGATAACTTTGATAACTATGTTCCAGCCTCCAAAAACATTGGATCGGCATTTCAAGCCAAGCTCTCACTCAAAGGGAAAAACAAAAAGGAGAAGGAATCTCAGTCAGAAAGTGAAGATGAATCAATATAAAGTTCAGACAATGATCTTGAAGTGATTGAAGCTCTACTAGCAAGAAAATACTCTAGAGGCAGAGGAAAATACAAAGGTAAAGTTCCTCTAATATGTTTTTTCTTGTGAAGAAATTGGTCATATTGTAGCAAGGTGTCCAAACAAGCAAAACCATGATGAAAAGAAATGGAATGACAAGAAAGACTTCAAAACATCCAAGAACAAAGGTAAGAAATCATGCTTCATGGCTGAAAATTCTAAAGATTCTGATAATAGTGAGGATGAAATTGTTTATATTGATGTTAAAGATGATTCTGATAGTGATGAGGAAGATAAAATGGCACTTGTTTCTCATATAAGTAAGAATGATACATGGATTATAGACAGTGGTTGCTCACATCATATGACTGGTGATAAAACTAAGTTTTATTAGTTTGAAGACTATGATGGTGGCAGTGTAAGGTTTGGTAATAATGAACCTTGTTTCATAAAAGGAAGAGGAAGAATCTATCTAACCAAAGAACTTGTATGTAATAATGCCTATTGGGTTGAAGGTCTTAAACATAATTTGCTAAGTGTGGCACAATTACTCAATACTGGATTCAAGGTGGAATTCATGCATGGAAAGGCAAGACTGTCGAATGAAAAAGGAAAGCTGATAGGATCTGGCACCCAAACTAAAGGTAACTTGTTCTATCTAGAACTTGGTGAATTCTCATGTTTTATTGCTCAAATTGAAGAAAGTTGGTTATGGCATAAAAGGTTGTGTCATGTCAATTTTGATAACCTGGTAAAAATAAGCAAATTCAAGAAAGTAAGAGGCATTCCTAACATTAAGAAACCTGAGGTTGGACTATGCAAGAATTGTCAGATTGGTAAAATGGGAAAGACTAGTTTTAAGAGTAAGAACTATCAGTCTGAAGATATATTGGATATTGTGCATACTGATTTATGTGGACCCATTGGAATAGAAAGCTATACTGGAGAAAAGTTTTTCATTCTTTTTGTTGATGACTACTCAAGAATGATGACTATCATGTATCTAAGGAATAAATCAGAAGCATTTGAGAAATTCAAATGGTATTTAGCAAGAGTAGAAAAAGAAACAGGAAAAAGACTAAAATGCTTAAGGTCAGATAGAGGTGGTGAATTCATCTCACATGAATTCAACAACTTCTGCATTGAAAAAGGTATTAAAAGATAGGTCTCAGCACCAGGAACTCCTGAACAAAATGGAATAGCTGAAAGAAGAAACAGATCCATCATGGATTGTGCAAGAACCCTGATGATAGAAAAGAAGGTTGCTATCAAATACTAGAAGGAAGCCATCAGCATTGTAGTTCATACCTTAAACCAAGTACAGTTGAAGAAGGACTCATTCAAAACTCCCTATGAATTATGGTATGGCTACAAACCCAATGTGAGTTATCTAAAAGTATTTGGAAGCAAATGTTATATTTTGAAAGAATCTAGAAAAGGAAAATTTGATGTAAAAGGTGATGAAGGAATACTTTTAGGATATTCTTGCAAAAGCAAAGCATATAGATGTTTAAATCTATCCACTCACAAAGTTATAGAAAGTGCACATGTGAAAGTTGATGAGTTTGCAGACAAATTTGAAAAAGAAAACAAAAAGGTACCTGAAGATTATAGAAGATTTGTTTACATTGAACCAGATAATATACCAAGCATACCGTTCACTCAAGAATCCTCAACTCCCAAGTCATCAGTAACTGAGTTGCAAAAAGTTCAAACCGAGCCACAGCAACATTCAGACACTACCGAGCAAGTATCTACCGAGTCTGAAGCACTTGAGCCAATTCTTACCGAACTAGAACAGCCTGAACATGAAATTGAAGCACAAGGAGATGGCAATGAAACTCATTCAAGAGGCAAAGAACCTATATTAGCTAAATATGTCAAAAGACATCATGCACCAGATCAGATCATTGGAGACAAGTCTGAAGGAACTTTGACAAGAAGCAAACTGAAAAATACTTGTTTACTTGCTGATTTTGAACCTAGAACCATTAAAGATGCATTGACAAATGATAGTTGGATTGAGGCAATGAACGAGGAAATAGAAAAGATAGAGAAGAACAAGACATGGACTCTAGTACCCAGGCCTAAAAATAAGAATGTAATTGGAACCAAGTGGGTATTCAGAAACAAGTTGACTGAAGATGGTAAAGTATCTAGAAATAAAGCCAAATTGGTATGCAAAGGATACTCTCAAGAAGAAGGCATAGACTATGGAGAAACCTTTGCTCTTGTTGCAAGATTGGAAGGAGTCGGAACCTTATTTGCATATGCTACTCACAAAGGATTTAGAGTTTATCAGATGGATGTCAAGTCAGCATTCCTCAATGGAATGTTGGATGAAGAGGTTTACATTGAACAACCTGAAGGCTTTGTTGATCCAGATAAAAAGGACATGGTCTGCAAATTACACAAGGCACTTTATGGTCTAAAACAAGCCCCTAGAGCATGGTATGAAAGATTGCATAACTATCTTATTCAGATTGGTTTTCAAAGAACTAATGATAATAGTAGCTTGTATATAAAGGAAGGACCAGATAATAAGATTGTCTTGGTAGAAATATTTGTAGATGATACTGTTTTCATAGGGCATGATGATCTTTGCAAAGAATTTTCAGAACAAATGAACAAGGAATTTGAAATGTCTATGTTTGGTGAAATAAAATTCTTTATTGGTCTTCAAATTCAACAAAATAAGAATGGCATCTACATCACTCAATCAAAATACATCAAGGAGATATTGAAAAAGTTTGGTATGGAGGACTGTAAACCTGTTGGAACTCCTATGTGTACAGGATTGAAACTTACCAAAGATGATGAATCCAAAGAGGTAGATCAAACATTGTACAGATCTATGATTGGAAAATTACAATACGTAGTTCATACCAGGCCAGATATTGACCTTGCAGTTGGTATTGTTGCAAGATTTTCAGCAAAACCAAGAGAAACTCATCTGATGGCAATCAAAAGAATAATGAGATATTTGAAAGGAACTAAAGATTATGGCTTATGGTACAAATTTGGAGGTAATTTGGATTTGAAAGTGTTTAATGATGCTTATTGGGCAGGAAACCTTGATGACAGAAAAAGCACAAGTGGAGGAGCATTCTTTCTTGGAAAAAGATTAGTTTCCTGGACAAGCAAAAAGCAGAATTGTACATCCCAATCTACAGCAGAGGCAGAGTATGTTGCTGCAGTAGTAAACTGTTCAAATATTGTTTGGTTTAAGCAGTTATTGCAAGGAATGAAGATGGAAATCAAAGAACCAATTGTCATGTTTTGTGACAATACTAGTACAATCAACATATCTAAGAATCTAGTGATGCATTCAAAGACCAAGCATATTGCAATAAAATATCATTTTGTCAGAGAATTGGTGCAAGACAAGGAGATCAGATTGGAATATGTCCATACAAAAGAACAAATTGCTAACATATTCACAAAGCCTTTACCTAAGGATGCATTTTTGTATCTCAGAGGTAAGTTAGGGGTCATTCCTCTATCTGAAGTTCACTAAAAATAAGTTCTAGTGATGCATCAACGCATACAGGATTGAAGATCTATCTGTTGATGTAGTTTAATCAGAAATCATTGCATATGAATAAGTACTAAAGGTACATTATAATTCACTTAACTTTTGTTGTCTTTGGCATGTGTTGTCAAAGAGGGAGAGATTTTACTGTCATATCCTTCTGAAACTTCTGAAATTTGTGAAGATTTGAAAAGTTTGCCATGAAGTCCCTTAACAGAGGGAGACTATTGAAAGAGGGAGAAGTCTATTATCTTGTTGAACTTGTTTTCAAAATTTCATTTCTATTATGACATGTTGTATTGCCATCAATGCCAAAGAGGGAGATTGTTGGATAATATTGTCCTTGATGTCACACAAATGTCATATCAGTCATTAGTCTCAAGTTCACTGAGCTCAGACAGTCTGCAATGCAATTTATAGTGTCAATCGAGCTCACTCAGTCATCAAAGGAAATGTGAAAGACAGTGTTAATCGAGCTAACTCGGTCAACGAAGGAAATGTGAAAAGCCAGTGTTAACTGAGATTCACTCAGTCTCCAAACGTTAGTTTCCACCGAGCTCACCCAGTCATCAAATGAATTATGGAAAAGTCAGTGTTAACCGAGCTTCACTCGGTCTCCAAAGGTTAGTTTCCACCGAACTCACTCGGTTATCTCAGGAAACTCAGTAATTACCGAGTTCTCTTGGCGATTGATAGTTTGTCACGAAGTTCGCTATATCAATCGAGCTCAGTCAGTTAACACAGGAATTATTTTCTGAACAAAGTTCACCATGCAGGGTCGGCCTGTATAGGGATTTGCTAATTAATTACTTTTAGCCGACTGTTGTAATTGTTTGTTTTAGTCAGTGATTTGAGCCAACTAAGATAATCTAAAAGGTATATATGGTCATTCAAGTTATGAATTAAAGTGTGTGATTATGAAAAAAAGTTATGAATGCAAATTATAGTATGAAGAGGCGAATGTTGAGAAAAGTCTAATAAAGGATCAGATGTGTTAAAGGAGCTACAAAGTTGTATTTGATCAGTAAGGATCCAGTCAAGCATAATAGAGATCTGCAATCAGCAAAGATAAGTTGCACATTATGTCAGGTCATTTCATTGTTGCTTTCTAACCATTGTAACAGTGTATTCAAAATCTCTTAACAAAGTTGGTTTAACAGCCATTCAATAAATCCTCTAACAAGGTGACAGTTCAGTTGAATTGTTCTAAAGACCTCTAGCAAGGCCACTCCTAACAGGGTGATTAAATCCTTTAACAGGGCCACACCTAACAGTGTGTTTTTGTAACCTTTAACAGGGTTGGCTCTTAACAGGGCTCACTTTAGAAGAGTGAAAAAGTTACATTGGTGGTTTTTCCCATATTGGGTTTCCAGGTTAAATCTAGTGTCTCTTGTGTTCTTAATTGCTAAATTACTTTGTGCATGATATCATATCAGTTCTTAATATTTATCATTGGCTGCATTATCAAGTTTCAACATTTTATTAATCAGATCAAGGGTATATTCAGACATCTTAGGGACTGTGGAAAGTTTTTGTAGTAACTAATTCACCCCCTCCCCCTCTCAGTTACTCTATTCTCATTTCCAACAATATGTCACCTCTTGAAGTTTTTTTCTTTATTTACATTCATCTTCTAAAGAAAAATGGATTGCATGGATCTTGTTTTTTTCAAATTTATTGTGTTGTATGCACAATAGATTATTGGATTGAATTGTATCATTTTTCACCAATCTTTGAAGTCTACTTTACTACATGACAAGAGACACAAAGTTCATTTTCATAACTAGTTTGGGGTACATGTCTTTATTTGTAGCCCCCTTTTCCCAAAGGAGAGTGTAGATTGATTTATGTGTCATCAAAGTTAACTAGATGGCTTTTAGTCTCTTCTAACTTGAACGATTTGCAATTTAAACATGTTTTAAAAAAAAACATGTAGTTTTGGAAGCATCTCTTGCAAGGTTATTTATTACTATGCTTTGGAAACATGCAATGAGTTATATTTTTGCATCTATAATCAATTCTAAAATAAGATATTTATAAATGGCTTTGGAAGAAAAATTTGGAAGAGATCTAAAAAAAATTTTGCTTGCTCTTGAGTCTTCTATACTATTAATTTGAGATTTTTTTTTTTAAATTATGTAATATTTTATTATAGAAGTTTTATTCTTGTACATTTGAGTTTTTAAAATTCAAACTATTATATTTTTTGTCAGAATAAAAGCAAAATATGTGAAAGTTAGCCCACTATGGATCAAGTCTTAATGAGTGTAAGGATCTAACATAAAAAGGGGATAAAACCGAGATTGTGAACCAAACAAATTTGGCAGAATGGATACCCCTTAGTCCTTCACTCTTAGTTGAAGAGTATTATCTATTGGCTCATGCTCCTATATCAAGTAGCTAAAAAGATTTCATGGAGGACCTCCATAAAAAAGTTGTGGAAATGTATTCTTGTGATCAAAACCTCATTATTATTATGTCCACTTGCCTTCCCCATCTTCAACATTTTCTTCGTAGTACAAAACATACCACTCCTATCAACCTACTATACGCACAAAAACACACGCAACCACTAGTTAATTTTAAATTTTCAACTAAATTTTATATTGAAAAGGGGTAACAGAAACAAGGGATTGACTTGAAGCAAAGTCAACTTATAGGAGTGTTGAGAAATTGTATGATCAGGCAAGAGATGTTTGCAAGCCCATTCACAAGCTCCCACCACTTTATGCTCTCCTTAACCACAACTACATTACTCATTAGTTTATCTTCAGATTATACTCATTATGTCAAAGTCATTTAGGATTCCCACTAATTGTTATGATTGTTTGAGTGCATAATATTTTTGAAAGATTCAGGTATCATTGCAAACAACCTCATCTCAGTACAAATGGATACGCCAATCAAACATATGACAATGAACATGTCAAAGCGAAACTTGATATAATTCCAGAGGATAAGACTAGCAATAAGACTTTTTGCAATAGGTACTGTAATCACCCAAAATTGGCCCTGCAAAATCAAATTGCTAAATTCATCAATTTTTATGATCAAATCAAGAAAAATTGAACAATCACTAAATCAAATTCTAGCTCATACTCATTAATCTCTCATTTCTACCTAAGATGGTTATACATTTGAATTTATTTAAATGTTAAACATTCTAATTTAATTTAAATTTGAATCCCTTTGAGAAAAATACATGAATATCCATTTTCAATCAAATCAAAATGAGTCATATTTCCAATCAAATTAAAAATACAAAGTGGAATAAGGGATCTTAATTTGATAATATTTTATCTATAGTGGAATGAAGTGGCCTAATTTAATAATTCACTCCATTTTAGTGGAATGAAGGATCTTATTTTTAAATTCATTTCACTCCTTTAACACTATATTAATTAATTTAATATCTCCTTTGACATTATGATTAATTATTAATTAATTAATTGTATTTTGACATATTCTTCTACTTATTTAATTAATTTTTACTTAATTAAATAAATTCACTTCCCTAATGTATTTTGAATTTAATTCAAATACTCCTCTCTAATGTGTTAAATTCATTTAATGCATAGTGACATCATATGTTCCCTTTTAAATAAATTCAATTTATTTAAACCCTCCACATGCTTAAGTTTCTTAAACCTAATTAAGATTAATCTAAATTAATCTTAACCCTAACCTTTCCTCCACCAAGTTTAATAAATGATTTCTGAAAATAATTTATTCCCCCTTTATCCATCTAGCTCTCAAAATAAATTTTTAATTCATTTATCCTCCATGTCTCCCACTCATCTCATTCTTTAATCCCCCACTCCTCCATCTCTCCCACTCACCTCATTCTTTATTCCTCCACTATGACATGTATTCCACTCTCCTCATTTCTTTATTCCTCCACTATGACATGTCCCCTATTACCTTTAATTTTAAATTCCTCCACTATGAATTGTCTTCCACTCACCTCATTCTTTATTCCTCCACTATGACATGTCTTCCACTCTCCTCGTTTCTTTATTCCTCCACTATGACATGTCCCCCATTACCTTCAATTTTAAATTCCTCCACTATGAATTGTCTTCCACTCACCTCATTCTTAATTCCTCCACTATGACATGTCTTCCACTCTCCTCATTTCTTTATTCCTCCACTGTGACTTGTCCCCCATTACCTTCAATTTTAAATTTCTCCACTATGAATTGTCTTCCACTCTCCTCATTTCTTTATTCCTCCACTATGAATTGTATCTTCCATTAGAATATTATCCACTTATTCTAGATTCATCTCAACCCTTGATTGGGATATTCTTGTCTTTTGATCTCTACCGTCCATTTTTCTTTAAAAGGGAGAGAGCTTTCCCCCTCAGAGGATCCACACTCATGTGTATTGTTGTGTTGTAGGTTTTCTATTGGGATTCTTGAAGAGCTTTTTGTGGAGAACTTCTATTTCTTGTCTACATTTCTTTCATCCATGGCATTTTTTCATATGGCATTCTAGTCTAGTTGCATGTTAATATAGTTCTTTTGCAATAGCTTAGCTCACATAGTCTAATTAGTATACATTTTCATTTGCTTAGCTTGGTTGCATTGTGCATTTCATCTTAGTTTATCTCTCATTTTTGCATTGCATACACAAGAGTTCTTTGACACTAGCATTCTTGCTCTTGCTCAAAGAATCTCTAATCTCATGGTTTACTAGCAAGGGTTGTGTTTCTAAGGCTCGGCTAAGAGATTCTTTTGTGCTCATTTGTATGCCTCTTGCACTCCATGACTAGGGAGCTCTAAGTTGACATCTCAAGCTTTCCAATCTATATAAAACCTTGGATAGAAGGGTTTAGATAAGTGCACTTTTCTTAGTGTACATTTTTGGCACCCACCGTGGGCTCGTAAAAGCCTCCTTGAATATTTGGATATATTTTATTTTATTCTAACATTTTTATTGCAGAATTAGGCTGAATTTTTTATTGTAGGTTGCAGATAATGTCTAGGCCTCACCAAAAAAAATTCAAAATTTTCAGAGCAGTGATTTTTTTTAATAATTTTCATTAAAAATAATAATTTTGGCCATAAATAGTTGAATTTTAATATGAATTTGTTTTTACATGTTGTGGATGTTGAATCCAACTCATAATTAAAATTTTAGATTTGTATGGTCATAAGTTAATTTTCTAATAATTTTTTTAATGATTTTTCATAAAATAAAACTTACAACCCAAATCATGGAAGTCTAATTTGAATATTTTATTGCAGGTTTGGGATGTTGCCAAGAGGATTTCATACAAAATTTGGATTTCTACATGTGGTCTACAAAATGCATGTCAAAGACTTTAAAAAGAAAAAGAAAAACATGTCAAAGACCATTAAAAATGTGCCTACCCTTTGCTAGCTTCAAACAAGGTAAGCCTAAACTTTTGTTTTTGCTTAAATTGTGGCATTTATTTTCAAAATCTAACCTAAGTTAAGAGGGTTAATTCAATTTCATGTGCGAGACTCTACTAGTCATTTTCATTTCTAAGGCACATTAAACTTGTGGTTGAGGTTCTTTGGTGATGGGAGAGTATGCTCTTCACCTTTATGGTGAATCAAAAATCTTGATCCACCTTTGAATTTTCAAAAGAAAGGGGATAATTGAATCTTCTTGGTGTGTTTGGGGGAAGAAATCAAGTTAGGAGAGTATGCTCTTCACCCTTGAGGTGAATTAGAAATCTTGACCTTTAAGAGTGGATCCATTTTGTAGTAGTTAGGATCCTTTAGAGGGCCTACTCTTAGACAACCTAAGAGGAATGACTCAAGTGGGGACAAGCAAATTACCCATCTCTTCCAACCCATTATAAACTCAAGACTATCAAGAACACAAAACCTTGGTAGACATAGTGTTTGTCTTAGCTTAGTGTGATCGCTTATGGGATTTTGACCATAGGGAGATCACTAGGCAAGAACGCTTAAGATGCTCTTGTGACCACGAGGTCTATTACCTACTACAAGGTGGGGTGTCCCTTAATTGGGTGCAAGAGTAACACTATGAATAGAAGCCCTATCTAAAAACCCTAGGTTAGTACATACCCTAGTTTGTTGCTTAACTTATTGGTGCAAGGATCAATCCTAGTGGACTACCCAGATCACCCCAAGATTTTACACTCACCATCTATGTTCCCTTAGTTGTGCTTATGAAACTTCCATGAAAAAGCCAATATCTCTTGTGGGCAACCACTTGGTGTGAGGCAAAGGAGCATCAAGCGTGGGCCAAGTTGTTGAGTAATGAACCGTGACTTTTAGGTAGATATTGCTTGATGTGTTCTCGAATGTGTTAGACCTGTGGAAATGTTTTGAATATACACATGATGATAGTTATAGGGCTTTCTTTTAAGACTTCACATATGCTTGTATCATGTAAGGTTTCCTTGTACCTTGCTTGATTATTTGAAGACTACTTCATGTGTCGCTATCTTGCTTAGAAAGAAATTGCTTTTGAACATCAAACTTGCTATGCTATCAACTATTGTCAAACTTTGTCAACCAAGTCTTAACATTTTTCTTGTGTTGCTTGCTAAGGGGAGTCTCAACATTTGATTTTTTATTGCCTATGTCTCTAGTGCTTGAACTTTCTTAAATGGCACTTTGGTCTTAGTGGTCTTGGTCTTTCTATCTTCATAGTCTATACCTGCTTGCTAGTTATCTTTTTGTTGAAATGGTTACCTTGATTTCTTGACTACACTCTTATGTTGGGAAAGTTGTTCACTTGTCACCCCACTTGCTCTATCTACTTGGCTATTTGGCTTCTTGCCTAGATCTTAAATTGAGTCACTAGTGTTGTAAGTTTCTTGAACACTTTTTTGACAAGTCACTTTACTCTATCTTTACTATTTTGGAAAATGAACACTCTGCTTCTCTAGTTTGGACATCCAGTTATCTTGTGTCACCTTCTTAGCTTCCTCTAGTCTCCTTCAAGCTTGATTATCTATCTACCACTATGGCATTCAAACCTTGTGCTACCAAACCTCAACCAAAGCTAGATGATCATGATATCCTCCATGCCACTAAAGAGTTTCAAGATATATACACTCAATACAAAGAACCAGAAGAGAAAAATGATCTTTCTTACCTTCATCTCTCTAAGCGCATGATAGAAATGAAGTCTAAACTTGAGAAAAGATTAGAGGAGAAGATTTCATTCATAAATGAATCTCCCTTAAGACCTTTACATATACATTGTTCATCTTCTTCGAGGTCTACATATTCTACTTGAAGACATCAAATGCCTTCGTCTTCTAGATCTAAAAACCTCCTTAGAGAGAAAGAAAGTGATACCTCTTTTGAACCTATTCCAAGCTATCATGATGGACCTATCTTTGACCAAGAAAATGATGAAGACATGGATGTATACCATTCACTTGAGAAACAACAAAAGGACTTGACATAATTTTTATAGAACTTTACTCCCTTGGAAGATTCTTATTATAACATTTTGCAAATACTCCTTGCTAATGAGCTCCTCATGCTGCCTAAGTCTAGCTCATATGGAAACCCATTCTTGGATAGCTATTGTGCTTATCATCAAAATAATAAGCATAAGCATAGTACTTTAGATTATATTGAGTTGAAACATAGAGTCCAAGATCTCATTGATGATGAGATTTTTTGATATTTCCAATGACTCATGTTATGAGGGTACTTCTCTTGAGCAAGATGATATTGATGAACCTACGTCTAGTAGTGGTTTCATTGATACCTCTGCTTCTTCCAACATTCATGTGTCCCCTAAAGCTTCCAAGCTTCCCAACATGCTTCCATCAAACAAAGAACCTAATGCTTTCCACACTAGCTATTCATATCCTCAAGGGTTACTTCTAAAAGAGAACCAAGATAATCTACACTTGGCTACAAACCTTTTCCATGCTACTGAAGCTAAAAATGCTCAACCTTCATGTGACTCTTTCTTCTCCCACTTCCACTAATTCTCTACTCTCTCCACATTCCCCCTTGTCCTTAGAAGTGGCTCCATGTCAAGAGGACTCTCCAAAGGATAAAGATAAAGATCAACCACTTGCTCATATCCTTCAAAATGTCATCCTTCCACCTCCTAAGTATGACGATGGCACTATATTTGAGCTTATTGAAAATTATGAGAAACCTTCCATGCCTATACTATCTAAAGGAACTTGTCAACATCAAAGTATTCTCTCTTGCTCCACTTCTCAAAATCCACTTCAAACATATGCTCCAACTTTAAATGCTCCTACTAAAGATGTTCCTCCTATCAAAGTTGCGTGTAAGTCTATTGATGGCCTTGGCTATGTTGCTCCATCTAAAGATGTTGATACCCCTTATCACTATCCATTTGTATCTTCTAAATATATCCTTGGTCCTTATCCATCTAAGCTAAAGCCTTCAAAACTCCCTTCCATAATGGGGCCTTATGTTCCTCCATCTCCTATCTCTCCCATCACACCTCAAGATCAACAAAGACACTCATCCTTGATGACTTTTCACCCATCTATCCATCTAAACCAATCATATCACCCTTCTTCTTCCACAAGTCCCAAGTCTTTTGGAAGTAACTTGAATGTTCAATACAAGAAAAAGAAGAAATACAAGAATCCATCTAAAGAAGATCACCATGTCTCATCTAATCAACATAGAGGCATAAAGTCAAAAGATATATCTAAGAAGAAAGCTATAAAACAAGTATGCATTCCAAAATCCATCATTGAAGATATTCTCTCTAAATCATCAAAAAGAAATGAAAAGCCTACGGCTATATGGATTCCACAGTCTCTCTTGAAGGAGTCTAATGTTGAGAAACAAGTGAAGTTGACACTCAAGCTTTCAAATACTTCCACTTCATCTTCTTCCAAAAGCATTCTTCCATTCCATGTACCTAAACCACAACCTCTTCTATCCATTCACCATATACCTTCATGTATTCCTTCATTTACATTTCCTCCATCCTCTTGCCACCCTTCAAGGTGTGTGTTGACGTTGATCTTGCCTTCCTTTCTGTCAACCCTTTCACAATCCTTCCATTCACTATCCTTCTACCTTCTATCCTTTTTCCTTATTTTCTTATTCCTACTATCTTCCAACCTCACTTGCTTTGCATAAAACCTTATCCTCCATTTTTCTCTTCCATCTTCATTTCCTTATCAACATCTTTGAGCATATCATTTTGAATCCTTGGCATATCATGGTTTATCCTTTCAAGGAGCATTATCTAAAAAACTTGCGTTCTTTCTAAAAAATTAAAAAAAGTAAGAAGATTAAAAAAAAAAAATTTAAAAGAAAAGAAAATGTGCCTTGGTGAAAACCACTTCTTGTGGCACCTTGGTAGCAAAAGTAAAGAGAAATAAAATTCATCCTATGGTGAAAACTACTTCTTGTGGCACCTTGGATAAGTACCATGATGAAAACCTGACAAATAGGCATCATGTGTAATTCTTCCATAATCCATACATTCCCTCTTCTCTCTTTGATATTAACATTGTTGAGCTATCCAAGCGCATTGGCTATCTTATCTATCACTCACCCTATATTTCTTGTTTGCTCATATGCTTCATATCTAGCATTATTTCTATTGCTATCTTATCACTATCATATCCCTTTGATCTTAATCACAACATTCTCTTGGCATGTTCACTCTTTGGACTGCTTGCTTTCATGACGTCTCGTCATTATGCTCTTGCTATTAGCTTCTATGCCTCTACGCTATCTCACTTATCGGCTTATGCTCCTGTTATCTCTTGCTCCTTTCTTCCACTACTTATCCAAAATCTGCTTCATATGGCTATCTTTACCTAGCTTGGGTACTCTTGAGGATCGCTTTCACTCACTTCATACTCCTTACCTCTCCATCTTTGCTTATCCATCATCTTTCTATGACATCATATCCTACGCCTTGCTAGACATTGGGTCAAATTGATGTGATCTTGCTTGAGAGCTAGTAACCTTTTAGTCATTCTTAAAAAATCCCCAAAAAAATCATATATGATGCTGAAAAAAATCCAAAAAAATAGAAACTCCTGGATTTTGTATAGTCTCTTGCTTTCTGTATTTTTTTTTCTTTTGTTTGCTACTTTCGCTTATGTATACGCTCTCACACTATTCAAAAGACAACCTACCAAATCTAAAGGGTCATATTTTTATGCTTTTCAAGAGTCTCTTGTGTGTCAGTCACCAGTTGTTCCAACTGTGTCTGTCTACTATCACCATCTTACTAAAGAGATGCTCTTACTCAAGGATCTCTTATGCGTCAGTCACCAATTGTTCTAACTATGTCTACCTGTTGTCACACTACTACTGATGAGATTTCTAATGCTTTAAGTGTTGTAAATCCTTGAACACTTTGCATCAATCCAATCAATACTATTTGAGCTATACTAAGCTTTAAATTCAAAAAAAAAAATGCCTCATAAATATCAAAAAAATAAAAAAAATCATAACAGTTTCAAAAATACTCAGAAAACATTCATAAAACTCATAAAATTTCAAAAACATCCATATATTCCATAAAAATTAAAACATTGTTTTATTTTCTACCAAGTCAAGTATTCATGGATATTTTCTTTCCAATGATCTGATATTTTCATATTTGTTTGGTGTCCATTTATAAGTGCCTCCTCCAGATTGGAAGGCCATGTATACCTTGACTAGGTTCATATGAAATCATTAGTGAGGTCCCAAGTTAATATTCTTGAAATACTTCACTACAAAAAACCCATATTTTCAACACATCATATGCTATACAACAAATCTTTTGAGAACAAAACAAACAGTGCTTACAAACCATACAAACAATGACACAAGAACATCTATTTCCACAACTCCACACAACAAGAAAAAAAAATAGTGAATGCTCATTGAGCTCCTCCTCGTGGAGGTTGGACATTTGGATTTCCAACTAGGGGCACACCTATTTGCGCAGTTCTAGATGATGAAGCTCCTGGTGTTAGTCTTACACCTTCCCAAATTGTATCCATAGGGATTAGGATATGGCTACGTCTCAAGAAAGTATTCATTTGTGTCATAAATGTTCTATCTAAGAAGGATATTCCTCTCTTGTACTCTGGAGGGAATGTCTGATGATACAATCCCATGTAGTATACCACCTCTCGTGCAAGCTTCTCTGATTGCTCTCAAACTTCATTCATATCTGACTGCAGTCTCACTACCTCGGGTAGCATTGTTACCTATTGAGTGATGTCTCATTCTGCCTTATATGTATTTGCAATCATTTTCTAAGACCCCCTCTCATGATTCACTTCATGCATTTGATTCATGAAGTGGGTGATCCTTGCATTGGCAACATTTAATTGATCTTGTGATCGATATGCTATGGCATTAGTCTTTGCCATAGTTTCTCTGAATGCTTCCACTTGAGCTTTTAACAAAACCATCTCATTGCAAAAAATTTCCACCGATGCCCGCTCTACTGCTAGAGATGCCTCTGTAATCTTTGCTCATGCTCATTCTACTCGCGCTCATTCTACTGCCAACATTGCTTCTGCCTGTTTCACTTCCTCGCATGCTCCATCTTCTCGAGCTCTCTCAATCAAACCTTTGAAAGAACTTTGTATCTTTTTCTACATTACTAGCCTACTTCATCTTAGCCTCCAACGCTTTCTTTAGCTCCACTTCCATTGCCACGCCTGCATCCTAAACTGGTTGTAATACAATACCAGGTTGCACTTCTCTGAAAGGACGAAATGAAGACATAACATAACTACTTGCCTTCTTTGTATATAAGTTGATCATTCCCCCAAGTATATTCTTTCCACACCAATATGGTGATGCCACTAGCTTCACCACAGATCCTTTCTCTATAACTGGGGTAGTCCTTTCCATAGGTGTTTGATCTTCTGGTTGGCTATCTGTAAAGAAGAGATGAACATTTTTATCTTCTAGTTGTGTCTGCCCACCTAGATATCTAGTCTCCTCCGCTATCTCATCTTGCCTTGCAATTAGCATCACACTTTAAGATAACATCTACGGTAGGGTAGGATCCTCCTCATTTTCTTTTGTTGGATCCTAGGGTAGTTCATCTTGACTTACCTCTATGGCTTCCTGTTCACACCAACACACATTTTGATGAGAGGGTGCTCCACTCACTTCTTGGCGACTATGTTATGCTCTTCCCTTCTGCCTCCTTAGCCACTTTCCATCCACCAGGCTTTCACTATTATCCTTGATCCATCCTCTAGTTCCCACCTCTACTGACTCAGGTTTTTGTTGTGCATGGTCTTTTGAGTCTGCCATTGCTATTTTCAAATAGACAATTATTTGCTCAAGCTTCTCTTGCATCTGTTAATCACTCAAATACACTATGAGATCAATGGGTATTACTCACCTATTTATGGCACAAAACTCTCAATACCTTTTGTTACACGCTATCAACTCATTGGGAGTAGGTGAATTTGTCCATTGAATTGTCAATATTAAATTGGATAGTGGTGGATAGGTGCCTCACACATCCTTGGATGCTACATGTTTCACTTGATTCGTTCATTGGATACTGCACTTTTCAAGATATGACATGATACTTGGATTTCCACTATCGTTCAATGGTCTGAACCAACTCCCACTTTCACTTTATTAAACAGGATATAAACAAACTGCACTATCACACACTATTGCACACTAAACAAAGACTATGTGATGTTTTCTTTTCTTCAGTCACACATTTCTTGCAACTCGATGATGTTTCAAACTGGAGGAGCAAAGATTGGGGGCCATTCTATTTACTTTGTTTTCTACTTGGTGGTTTAGTTCCAATGATCTGAAGAATCCATATAAAAGGGGTGTCTACTGTAAGAGCCTCTATCTAGTGTTGAATGGATGTGTGTACCTCGACTCCTTTTGTATGGATGCTTTAGTGAGGTTGGTTCTTATCCTTGTTTATTTGAGTGAGTTCTCTATGCTATAGTGCATATTGATACTCGTCCTCTAAGTGAATGTATGGGTCACTACGAGTATAAATAACAAACTTCTATATTAGGTTACAAATGCAAGGGTCATTGTGGGTAGAATACTTCCTGATTACTTAGCATTAGAAGGATCTCTCATGTATCTGGTGTGCTTGTCTGCAAGAAACATTCTGGTCATCCTAGCCTTTATGCTTTGATTCTTATGTTCCCTTGCTAAATTAAAAGGGATAGGTGTTCTAGTCATTTCAGCTTCTTGTGCCTTAATGCTTATACCTCATTCCAACATCTGGCTAAGGTCATATTCGTATCTTCATAGCTCATGCTAGTGATGATTACATGATTTTATGAATGCTCAATGATGAAATAAGAGTCTAAACATTATGCATCCCTTGTTGGTAAACCACTTTGCATGTTAGATTGCATTATAGGTTCATTTTTAGCTTAATCTTGCATATGGAGAAAGCTCTCTCTCTTAATCATTTGCAGATGTGTCAACTAGCTGCATTCATCTTTTCTTCCTTCTTCTTGAGCATATTTTCATATCTTTTGTTATCTTGTCATTTTGCTATCTCACTTCAAATTTCTTATTTTGACCTACTTTCACCTATAGCTAAAATTGACACCCTAAATTCATTTCGAGATCGAAATCAAAATATGAGTTCATGATTAAGGTCAAAATTGCATTTTAAAATCCATTTCTTTCTATGTAGTTAGCTAACTTGCTTGAGCTTATCTTTGATTCTCACTGGGGCATTTCTTCACTTCTTCATTTTCACATTGCTTCCATTCTCTTTTCACTTACCATATTCACTTCATATCATGCTTCTTCTATTTCATCCTTGCTTGGGGCATACTTTCATTTTATTGTTGATTGTTCTTGTTCTTTATTGATTGTATCTTGCTAGTTTCTACACTTCCTCTATCATTTTGATTTAGATCCTGAGGGGGCAGACATAATCTATCATTATTCTTTTTTTGGCAACATTTTCTCTTTCAGGGACATATGCTTGACCATTTCCATTTGCTCCTGATCTATCTAGTGTTATAGATGTTGGAAATGAGAATAAAGTAACTGAGAGGGGGAGGGGGTGAATTAGTTACTACAAAAACTTTCCACAGTCCCTAAGATGTCTGAATATACCCTTGATCTGATTAATAAAATGTTGAAACTTGATAATGCAGCCAATGATAAATATTAAGAACTAATATGATATCATGCACAAAGTAATTTAGCAATTAAGAACACAAGAGACACTAGATTTAACATGGAAACCCAATATGGGAAAAACCACCAATGTAACTTTTTCACTCTTCTGAAGTGAGCCCTATTAGGAGCCAACCCTGTTAAAGGTTACAAAAACACACTATTAGGTGTGACCCTGTTAAAGGATTTAATCACCCTGTTAGGAGTGGTCTTGCTAGAGGTCTTTAGAACAATTCAACTGAACTGTCACCTTGTTAGAGGATTTATTGAATGGCTGTTAAACCAACTCTGTTAAGAGATTTTGAATACACTATTAAAATGGTTAGAAAGAAACAATGAAATGACTTGATATAATGTGCAACTTATCTTTGCTGATTGCAGATCTCTGTTATGCTTGACTGGATCCTTACTGATCAAATACAACTTTGTAGCTCCTTTAACACATCTGATCCTTCATCAAACTTTTCTCAACATTCGCCTCTTCATACTATAATTCGCATTCATAACTTTTTTTAATAATCACACACTTTAATTCATAACTTGAATGACCATATATACCTTTCAGATTATCTTAGTCGGCTCAAATCACTGACTAAAACAAACAATTACAACAATTGGCTAAAAGTAATTAATTAGCAAATCCCTATACAGGCCGACCCTGCACGATGAACTTTGTTCTAAAAATAATTCCTGTCTTAATCGACTGAGCTCGGTTGATACAGTGAACTTTGTGACATACCATCAATCGCCAGGAGAACTCGGTAATTACTGAGTTTCTTGAGATAACCGAGTGAGCTCGGTGGAAACTAACCTTTGGAGACCGAGTGAAGCTTGGTTAACATTGACTTTTCCATAATTCATTTGATGAGCGGGTGAGCTTGGTGGAAACTAACCTTTGGAGACCGAGTGAAGCTCGGTTAACACTGACTTTTCCATAATTCATTTGATGACCGGGTGAGCTCGGTGGAAACTAACCTTTGGAGATCGAGTGAATCTCAATTAACACTGATTTTTCCATAATTCATTTGATGACCGGGTGAGCTCGGTGGAAACTAACCTTTGGAGACCAAGTGAATCTCGGTTAACACTGGCTTTTCACATTTCCTTCGTTGACCGAGTTAGCTCAGTTAACACTGTCTTCCACATTTCCTTCGATGACTGAGTGAGCTTAGTTGGCACTGTAAATTGCATTGCAGACTATCTGAGCTCGGTGAACTTGAGACTAATGACTGATATGACATTTGTGTGACATCAAGGAAAACATTATCCAACAATAGACTATCGCTATCAGTCTAATCACTCAATGCTTGCTAGTGCTATTATAGTCTCTTTATTTTTTAACTACATGTGTTCCCATATCAATCACACATTAGTTAGAGAATGACTTAATACTTTGAAGTTAGAGCTATATATCTATTTGCTATCATGTCTTCTTCATTTGATGTGTTCCCATATCAATCACATATTAGATGAGGAATTCTTAGCTTCTTAACTATTCTTTGATCACATGTGTTCCCATATCGATCACACCTTAGTCAAAAAGGGCAAATGTAATCACCCAAAATTGGCCCTACAAAATCAAATTGCTAAATTTATCAATTCTTATGAACAAATCAAGCAAAATTGAACAATCATTGAATCAAATTCTAGCTCATACTCATTAATCTCTCATTTCTACCTAGGATGGCTATACATTTGAATTTATTTAAATGTTAGAAATTCTAATTTAATTCAAATTTGAACCCCTTTGAGAAAAATACATGAATAACCATTTTCAATAAAATCAAAATGGGTCATATTTCCAATCAAATTAAAAATACAAAGTGGAATAAGGGATCTTAATTTGATAATATTCTATCTATAGTGGAATGAAGTGGCCTAATTTAATAATTCACTCCAGTTTACTAGAATGAAGGATCTTATTTTTAAATTCATTTCACTCCTTTAACACTATATTGATTAATTTAATATCTCCTTTGACATTATGAATAATTATTAATTAATTAATTGTATTTTGCCATATTCTTCTACTTATTTAATTAATTTTACTTAATTAAATAAGTTCACTTCCCTAATGTATTTTGAATTTAATTCAAATACTCCCCTCTAATGTGTTAAATTCATTTCATGCATAGTGACATCATATGTTCCCTTTTAAATAAATTCAATTTATTTAAATCCTCCACATGCTTAAGTTTCTTAAACCTAATTAAGATCAATGTAAATTAATCTTAACCCTAACCTTTACTCCACCAAGTTTAATAAATGATTTCTGAAAATAATTTAGTCCCCCTTTATCCATCTAGCCCTCAAAATGATTTTTTAATTCATTTATCCTCCATGTCTCCTACTCATCTCATTCTTTAATCCCCCACTCCTCCATGTCTTCCACTCACCTCATTCTTTATTCCTCCACTATGACATGTCTTCCACTCTCCTTCTTTCTTTATTCCTCCACTATGACATGTCCCCCATTACCTTCAATTTTAAATTCCTCCACTATGAATTGTTTTCCACTCATCTCATTCTTTATTCCTCCACTATGACATGTCTTCCACTCTCCTCATTTCTTTACTCCTCCACTATGACATGTCACCCATTACCTTCAATTTTAAATTCCTCTTCTACGAATTGTCTTCCACTCACCTCATTCTTTATTCCTCCACTGTGACATGTCTTCCACTCTCCTCATTTCTTTATTCCTCCACTATGACATGTCCCCCATTACCTTTAATTTTAAATTCCTCCACTATGAATTGTCTTCCACTCTCCTCATTTCTTTATTCCTCCACTATGAATTGTGTCTTCCATTAGAATATGATCCACTTATTCTAGATTCATCTCAACCCTTGATTGGGATATTCTTATCTTTTGATCTCTACCGTCCATTTTTCTTTAAAATGAAGAGAACTTTCCCCCTCAAAAGATCCACACTCTTGAGTATTGTTGTGTTATAGGTTTTCTATTGAGATTCTTGAAGAGTTTTTTGTGGAGAACTTCTATTTCTTGTCTACATTTCTTTCATCCGTGGCATTTTGTCATATGGCATTCTAGTCTAGTTGCATGTTAATATAGTTCTTTTGCAATAGATTAGCTCACATAGTCTGATTAGTATACACTTTCATTTTCTTAGGTTGGTTGCATTGTGAATTTCATCTTAGTTTATCTCTCATTCTTGCATTGCATACACAAGGGTTCTTTGACACTAGCATTCTTGCTCTTGCTCAAAGAATCTCCCATCTCATGGTTTACTAGCAAGGGATGTGTTTCTAAGGCTCAGTTGAGAGCTTCTTTTGTGCTCATTTGTATCCCTCTTGCACTCCATGACTAGGGACATCTAAGCTGACATCTCAAGCTTTCCAGTCTATGGAAAACCTCGGATAGAAGGGTTTAGAGAAGTGCACTTTTCTTAGTGTACATGTACGTCGTAGATGTATGAATGATCATTTAAGTATTTATTCCTTTGAATGTTTCTTCCTCTCATCCTTTTTATATCCTAATATCTTTGTATCTATATATCTTACCATCTATATGTCCTCCTTTTTATATCTCCCTCTATATGTCACCCTTTATCACCCTAAATCTCGTTCTATCTTTACCTCTTAATGTACCTCTATATCTCTATATGGACATCTATCACTCTATATTCATCTCTATCTTTTTCTCAAGAGTCTGATAATCTAAACCAAAACCATCTTAGTCAAGTCATTCTTGAGTGGCTCAAGAGCTCAAACATCATCAAGATGGGATTAATGAACACCATTTAGAAAGCCCTGATGCCCAATGGTGAAACCATTATCATCGAGAAGATCTAGACTAACCCTAAAGAATCCCATCGACATCAAAGGGGCATTCTTACAAAGGTTGATGTACTAGATAATGTTAGGCACAAGAACATTGTGCATCTTCTTGGTTGTTATTCCAATAATGATACTTCTCTTTTTCTCTACGAGTACATGCCCAATAGGAGTAATACAGATCTTTTCCATGGCAACAAAATCCAATTTCATTTCCAATTTGAGGAACCAAATGCATAAAAATATATCTTCCCACTTATCTTTCGTGTGAACCAAATAGTTCAACTAAAATCTCAAAAATCATTTTCAAGATTTGCAAATTCTTGATTTGGCTAATTTGAGATTTGTAGATACCTCAATTTCTATAATTCCACAAACCAAACAAACCCTAAGGGTTAATCTTTATGCAAGATTGAATGTTTTATTTGTATTGTGCATTAAATAGATTTCTCGAAGTAGCCTAACATCCTTAATTATAATTTTATCATATTTTGCAAGTTAGTTTGAGATGTTGAGTTGAGTTATGCATGTTGAGGGCTAAAGAAGAGCATTTTATCTTATATGTCACCTCTTGAAGTTTTTTTCTTGATGTACCTTCATCTTCTAAAGAAAAATGGATTGCATGGATATTGATTTTTTTTCAAATTTATTGTGTTGTATGCACAGTAGATTATTGGATTGAATTGTCTCATTTTTCTCCAACCTTTGAAGTCTACTTTACTACATGATGGGAGATACAAGGTCCCATTTCATAACTAGTTTGGGGTATATGTTTCTATCTATAGCCCCCTTTTCCCAGAGGAGAATGTAGATTGATTTATGTATCATCTAAGTTAACTGGATGGCTTTTAGTGTCTTCTAACTTGAACAATTTGCAATTTAAACATGTTTCAAAAGACATGTAGTTTTAGAAGCATCTCATGCAAGGTTATTTATTACTATGCTTTGACAACATGGAATGAGTTATATTTTTGCATTTTATACAATCAATTCTAAAATAAGATTGTTACAAATGGGTTTGGAAGATAAATCTAGAAGAAATCTAAAGATTTGTTTTGGATTAATTTTGCTTGCTCTTGAGTCTTCTATACTATTAATTTGAGATTTTATTTTTTTTTAATTATGTAATATTTATTATAGAAGTTTTTTTCTTGTACATTTGGGTTTTTAAAAATTAAAACTATTATATTTTTTGTCAAAATAAAAGCAAAATAGGTGAAAGTTAGCCCACTATGGATCAAGTCTTGATGAGTGTAAGGATCAAAAATAAAAAAGGGATAAAGTTGAGATCATGCCCAAACGAATTTGGAAGAATGGATACCCCTTAGTCCTTGGCTCTTAGTTGAAGAGTATTATCTGTTGGCTCATGCTCCTATATCAAGTAGCTAAAAAGATTTCATGGAGGATCTCCATAAAAAAAAATTGTGGAAATTTATTCTTGTCATCAAAACCTCATTATTATTAAGTATTCCTTTGATCAAAACCTCATTATTATTATGTCCACTTTCCTTCCTCATCTTCAGCATTTTCTTTGTAGTACAAAACACACAACTGCTAATTAATTTTAATTTTTTAACGAAATAATAATTACTATGAAGGCGTTTACTATATGAGATGAAAGGGTTAGATTTATAGATCTACACTTAGTAGCATTATAGGAGCGTGGACAACCATCAGAAGCTTGGGCATTGTCTAGTCGTGAAGTCCATGTAATTTTTTCCTTATTTGAACATTGCCTTCTTTTTGTACTTATTTATTTATTGCACATGTCAACATGTGCAAAGAGTCTAAGGGAAGTAAACAAGTAGATTATGTGGTTAGAAACACGTGTTTGAATAATGGGTAAGTGTGTAAAGTAAATGGAGAAGCGCACAATGAAAAACCATGGAAGATAGAGCTTCACTGAGCCATAACTAGCTTATATATATATATATATATATATATATATATATATATATATATATATATATATATATATATATATATATATATATATATATATAATGCCAAGAGTAATCGTTCTCGAGGCACCTATTTTTGTTTATTCCCAAGGTTATTTTAATTGGAGTTGGGATTTATGAAAATAAAATTAGGCATCTTGAGAACGGTTACTCTCAACGTAATATATATAGGCTAGTGGCAGTTGCGGCGCAATAGAAAAAACATTTAGTTTTTATTTTTATTTTGATAAAGTTATTATAAAATTGTTAATTAATTTTTAATTAGAGTTGTATAAAGTTACTATAAAATTATGCTTCAAAACTTTTTAAAAAAATTTAATGCATGGTGTTTAATTTAGATAAAAAAATAATTTTATTTTTGGGATATTGTAATGTAAAATGTTATAGTCAAACATAGATATATGGTTAGGGACAAAATTACCATTAAAGTTTATGTTAACCTTAGGGATAGAATTAGGGTTAGGGTTAGCATTAGGGTTAGGGTTGGAGTTAGGGTTAGAGTTTGAGTTATGGTTATGGTTAGGGTTAGAGTTATGTTCATGGTTGAGGTTAGGGTTAGAGTTATGGTTATGGTTAGTGTTAAGGTTATAGTAAGGCTAGGGTTAGGGTTTGAGTCAAGGTTAAGTTTAGAGTTAGGGTTAGAGTTGTAAGGAAATTTGGCAATAAAGAATATAACCGTTTCCACATAACCCATAATAGATCTGAAATAAACACGGAATTAAAATCCACATGCAAGAGAATAGACAACATACCCACAAAATTGTGACACAAGATATACCCTGGGAAACCCTCATTGAGGGAAAAACCCAGCCTCCAAAAGCATCCATCACCATGTATTATTCAGCAAAGAATACCATTGCCATACAACCATGGAAGCCTTCATGGCCATAGCCACAACCGAGCAAACTATGTGAACAAGCATGAATCCACACATCCCATGCCATGCTTTCAACCTTCACAAATGCTCCCTTGGCTAACTTGTCAAGCCTTGTCCCGCTCGACTCTTGCCTTTTGTCTTCTCCTTGTCACTCTTTTTCTCACTCTACAACAACTACCCTTGTGGCTGCTAATATAGTAGCAAGTCCCACAAAACTACCAAGTGGTATTACATAAACCATGTGCTAAAACCATGTGCTACCTAACCCACTAACCCCACATTTAATATTGGGCATTTAATTTTCCCCAATATTAAATAATTACATGAAATATTTTCACAATGTTACAATACAACTCATCAAGAATATTCCATGGGAATCTTTACATGTTGCACGTCCATCTAGGCACAACATTACATAACAAAATAAAATAATAAAATAACAATATTATGCAATGTGTGCAACACCCATTATCTCAACAAGAGTTTGAGTTAATATTAAATTTAGGGTTAGGGTTAGGGTTAGGGTCAGAGTCCAATTATGGTAGAGTTACATTTAGGGTTAGAGTTAGGGGTAGAGTTATGTTTATGGTTAACGTTAGGATTAGAATTATGCTTATGGTTGAGGTTAGGGTTAGAATTATGGTTATTGTAGGGCTAGGGTTTGAGTCAAGGTTAAGGTTAGATTTAGGATTAGGGTTAGGGTTTGAGTCAAGATTAAAGTTAGGGTTAGGGTTAAGGTTAGAGTCTAGTTATGGTAGAGTTAGATTTAGGGTTAGAGTTAGGGATAAAGTTATGTTTATGGTTAAGGTTAGGGTTAGGGTTAGGGTTAGGGTTTTAGTCAAGGTTAAGGTTAGAGTTATGGTTAGGGTTAGGTTTTGAGCCAAGATTAAAGTTAGGGTTAGGGTTATGGTTAGAGTCTAATTATGGTAGAGTTAGATTTAGGGTTAGAGTTATGGATAGATTAATGTTTATGGTTAAGGTTAGTGTTAAGGTTAGGACTAGGGTTAGAGTTAGAGTTAAGGTCAGGTTTAAGGTTAGAATTAGGGTTAGGGTTAGGGTTAGCATTAGGATTAAAATTAGGGTGAGGGATAAGGTTTGAATTAGAGTTAGGGTTAGATTTAGGGTTATTGTTAGGGTTAGATTTACAATTAGAGCTAGATTTAGGGTCAAGGTTAGAGTTATAGTTAGGGTTAGGGTTAGGGTTAGGTTTAGAATTAGAGTTAGAGTTAGGATTAGGGTTAGGGTTAGAATTAGGGTTACAAATATAGTTAGGATTAGAGTTAGAGTTAGGATTAGGGTAAGGGTAAGAATTAGGGTGAGGGTTAGAATTAGGGTTATGAATATAGTTAGGGTTAGAATAAGAGTTAGGGTTAGGGTTGGAATTAGAGTTAGAGTTAGGGTTCAAGTTAGAGTTAGAGTTAAAGTTAGAGATAGAGTTGGGGTTAGGGTTAAATTTAGGGTCAAGGTTAAAGTTACCTGGTTAGATTTAGGGTTAGGGTTAGAGTTAGGGTTGGGATTAGGATTAGAATTAGGGTTAGGGTTAGAGTTAGAGTTATATATAGTGTTAGCGTTAGGATTAGGGGTATGTTTATAGTTAGAGTTAGGGTTAGGGTTACAATTAGAGTTAGAGTTAGAGTTATAGTTAGGGTTAGAATTAGGGGTAAGGCTAGAATTAGAGATAAAGTTACAGTTACAGTTAGGGTTAGAGTTAGAGTTAGCATTATATTTAAGGTTACAATTAGGGTTAGAATTAGAGTTAGGATTAGAATTAGCATTATAGTTAGAGTTAGGGTTAGAATTAGTGTTAGGGTTAAGGTTAGGGTTAGGGTTAGGGTTAGGGTACGAATTAAAGTTAGAGTTAGAGTTAGGGTTAGAGTTATAGTTAGGGTTAGAATTAGGTTAGGGTTAGGGCTAGAGTTACAGTTAGGGTTAGAATTAGGGTTAGGGTTAGGGGTAAAATTTGAGTTACAATTAGAGTTAGAGTTAGGATTAGGGTTAGGGTTAGAATTAGGGTTACAAATATAATTAGGGTTACATATTGAGTTAGAGTTAGGGTAAGGGTAAGGGTAAAAATTAGGGTTAGGGTTAGATTCAGAGTTAGGGTTTGAGCTAGAGTTAGAGTTAGAACAAGGGTTAGAGTTAGAGTTAGGGTAAGAATTAGGGTTAGGGTTAGGGTTAGGGTTAGCACAAGGGTTTCGATTAGAGTTAGGGTTACAATTAGTATTAGTGTTAGAGTTATGGTTAGAATTGGGGCTAGAATTGAGGGTAAGGTTAGGGTTAGGGTTAGGGTTAGAATTAGAGTTAGAGTTAGCGATCAAGTTAGAGTTAGAGTTAAATTCAGAGATAGAGGTGGGGTTAGGGTTAGATTTAGGGTTGGGGTTGGAGATAAAGTAAGATTTAGGGTTGGATTTAAGGTTAGATTTAGGGTTAGAGTTAGAGTTAGGGTTAGAATTAGGGTTAGATTTTAGAGTTAGGGTTAGACTTAAGGTTAGGGTTAGGATTAGAATTAGGGTTAGGGTTAGAGTTAGAGTTACATATAGTGTTAGGGTTAGGATTAGCATTATATATAGTGTTAGGGTTAGGATTAGGGGTAGGGTTAGGGTTAGAGTTAGGGTTAGTGTTACGATTAATGTTAGGGTTAGGATTATAATTAGAGTTAGAGTTGTAGTTATAGTTAGGGTTAGAGTTAGAGTTAGAGTTAGGGTTAGAATTAGGGGTAGGGGTCGGTTAGGGTTAGGGTTAGAGATAGAGTTGGAGTGAGAGTTAGGATTAGAGTTAGAATATGGGTTGAAAAAGGGTTAGGTTTAGGGTTATAATTAGCGTTAAAGTTAGAATTAGAGTTAGGATTAGAGTTATAGTAAGGCTTAGGGTTAGGGCTAGAATTAGGGTTAGGGTTAGAATTAGGATTAGAGTTAGGGTTATAAAGGGTTAAGATTAGGGTTTGGGGTAGAATTAGAGTTAGGATTTGAGTTATAGTAAGGCTTAGGGTTAGGGCTAGAATTAGGGTTAGGGTTAGAATTAGGATTAGAGTTAGGGTTATAAAGGTTTAAGGTTAGGGTTAGGGGTAGGATTAGAGTTAAAGTTAGAGTAAGAGTTAGAATTAGGGTTAGGGTTAGGGTTAGAACTAGAATCAGGACTAGGGTTAGAGTTAGAGTTAAAGTTAGGGTTAAGATTTGAGTTATTATTATGGTTAAGGTTATTTTTGGGTTACTAATCATATTATAGCTTATGTTAGTGTTATTATTACACTTTACCTTAGTGTTAGGATAACTAACAGGTTAAATTTTCATGTGGGTTAGTTCTATTATAGTGCCCATGATTAGTGTTATTATGATACAAGTTATTAAACTTTTTAATAATGTAATCCCTCCCTCCCCACTCTCTCTCTACACCATTAATATCTCCCCCTCTCTAAATACATCCTCTAATCTCTCTCTAGTCTCTATATACACCCTATAATCCCTCTCACTAATCTCTAGATACACCCCCTTATCTCTCTCACCCTACTCTCTAGATACTCCTAATCTCTCTCTCCCTATATGCTCTCTAGATATACCCCTAATCTCTCTCTCCCCCTCTCTCCCAGCTCTCTAGATACACCTCTCTCTCTCTCTCTCTCTCTCTCTCTCTCCCTATATATATATATATATATATATATATATATATATATATATATATATATATATATATATATATATATATATATATATATATATATATATATATATATATATATATATATATATATATATATACATACTTATAAAAAACATAATATTATTTCTAGTTACTAGTACATATAGGGTTAGGTTAAGGTATATAATTTACTAAATGGTTAGTATAGTCATATATAGAGTAAGAGTTAGGATCCAAGATTTACAATTTCATTTATATGACACTCAGTGTTATGGTTAGGGTTAATAAGTGGCTAAATGTTACACTAAAACAAGTGGCATGGTTAAGGGAAGTATGAGATTTAGGTGTAGTGTTGGAGTATTTGGAGTACAACTATGGTCAAATTTGGGATATATGTTATACAAATGACTCGAATAGTGGAAAAAATTTAATTCATGAAAGGGAAATTGTAAGTCCCAACACAACAATTTAGATGATGTAAGAATGTGAAAGAATATATAAGAATCAATTCTATGGAAATTATTTCTCCATGATGATGTGAGAACATTATATATTGTTGAATTTTTAATAATGCTAATGCAATTTTTATTACAATGATTAAGATTTGTAATCAACAAATATGCCTATCATTAAGGACATCTATTTAGACTTATGATTTTTTTTCTTAATTAACATATTTAGTAGCCACGTCCATTAAAGAAATGTTTTGTACAACAATAAATTTATTTTGTCTTGTTCTATTCTTCATGAAAGTTACATAGAACAACGGGGAAACAAAACTGCCAATACAACTAATTAGAAGTAAAATTTTGAATTCGAAGACAAGAATGAAATATATAAAAAAAAATATCTCTATAATGGTGTAAATACATGTCACATTGTTCAATGATTAGGATTCTTTTGCGACCTTTATTTGAACAATGATTGTGAAAGACTTCTTTCATCATTGAGGGAAACCCATCCACTTTTGTAGACGTGTCACACAAGAATTTTTATGCATCTTCCATATGCATTACTTCCATTTCCTCAACATAGTCAATTGGAAATATTGCGTTCTCCACAACTTTAATTATAGTTGTGCATGTCTCTTTAATTATTTGTAGGCATTTGTCAAACTTAGTCTCAAAGAAATCATTCAAAGTCATTGAAATAGTCAGGCTAGTATCAAATAATGTTTGGTTCTCTATTCGAGGCATTCATAACTCAAATAGTAACTTGCAAATTTATAAAAAAATCAACATATAGAAATAATCAGAATGCAAAAGTATTAATAGTTAACATAAATTCTTTCAAATGAACAATGTTCAAAATTACATAAATAAAAAGCAAAACTATTTCAAATGAAATTGTAATGTTTGAAATATGGTGGCATTGCCTTCCACTTTTCAAACATTACAAACATAAATATTAATAAAAACCTATATATACTAGGCAAAAGCCTACACTGCAATGGTAACTTGCGAGCCTCTCATGTGGGAGGTCTTGGGTTTGAATCTACCTTCACTTAACATATAATAATAATTAATTCCAACAAATAATAATAATTAATCTAGGCTTAGGCCATTACCGATTTTTTTTTTTTTTTTTTAAACCTATATATATTATGAAAAATATTTAAATAAAACACATACATAATCTAATTAAATAATGACAAAATATAAACTAAATATATGATTCTTTCATTTTAAATTAATCATTAACTTTAATAAAATACAAATTTTATTGATAAGGTGACCTTGCCATCCATGTTAATGATAAAATTTAATTATGAAACATAAAAAAATATAAATATTTTGAAATATGAAAATATAAAACTATTATGAAACATACAAATCTAAAACATGCAAACCAAAAGCATTTTGAAATATGCAAATCTAAAACTAATATGAAACATGGAAATATAAAATTAAATTGAAATATGCACATTAACAATCTGCAAATGAAATGTATTATCAAATATCTATATCAAATAGATTTTGAATCAATTTGAATTCTAAATCTAAATCAAACATACAAAGCTAAACTATATGAAACTTATTGAAATTGAAATCTAAATCAAAGGAGAATATTATAACTAATTTTGAAACTAAATCTACATTTAAATCTAAATACATAACTAAATCTAAATCTAAATACAAAACTAAAATAAAAAATAGAAATCTCGCATGCAAAAAATTACTCCAAAACTTTAATCTACTCTCTTCAAAAACTCTAATTTGCTCCAATAATCTCCATCTCTTCCTCCCTATAAAAACACAAAATGAAAATGAAATGAGGAGCATTTGTTTTATAACCTATGAGAGACTCCTCATATCCCCCAATAGATGTCTTTTGGCATTTCATGAATTTGTTTCAAATACCCCCACTCCCCACAAAAAATAAACATATTGAATGTGCATGCAAAAATATATTTAACAAAAAGAAAATGTTTTATATTTAAAATTTTAATGAAATTATTTCAGCGATATTTTTTAGAGTTCTATTTTTTTGGCCTTATTGTTTTAGGTCTTATAGTTTGGCCCTATTTTTTGGGTCTTTTTTGGGCCCCTTTTTTAGGCCTTATTATTTCGGCATCCATTTGGCTTAATATTATTTTGGCTAGCTATTATTTCAAGAATTTTTTTTTAATTTTATAATTCAATAATGATAAAATATATACTAAATATATGATTCATCTACTTTAAATAAATCATTAACTTTAATAAAATACAAATTGTATTGATATGGTGGCATTGTCATCCACATTAATGATAAAATTATACTTTGAAATATGAAAATATAAATACTTTGAGACATGCAAATGTAAAACTATTATGAAACATTCAAATCTAAAACATGCAAACCAAAATTATTTTGAAATATGCAAATCTAAAATTAATGCGAAATATGCAAATCTAAAACTAATTTGAAACATGCACTTTTAAAATATGCAAATGAAAAGTATTATAAAATATATAAATCAAATAGCTTTTGAATGCAAATCTAAATCTAAATCAAACATGCAAGACTAAACTATTAAATGCAAGCCTAAACAATTTTGAATAGAATTCTAAATATAAATAAAACTAATTAAAATTGATATCTAAATCAAAATATTATAACTAATTTTGAATCTCAATTTACATCTACATCTAAATCTAAATGAAAATCTAAATAAAAAATAGAACCCTCACCTACAAAAAAAATACTCCAAAACTTCAATCTGCTCCTATTCAAAAACTCCAATCTAATCCTCCAATAATCTCCACCTCTTCCTTCTTGCAAAAACATAAAATGAAAATGAAATGAGGAGCCTTTGTTTTATAACTCGTGAGAGGCTCCTCATATCCTCCAATGGACGTCTCTTCACATTCCATGAATTTGTTTCAAATTCCCCCACTCCCCACAAAAAAAAGCATGAGTGTGCATACACAATTATATTTAACAAAAAAAAAAAATCATATTGAAATTATTCCAGCCCTATTTTTTCGGGGCATATTTTTTGGTCCCTATTTTTTGGGTCCTAATTTTTCGAGCCCTATTTTTTGGGCCTATTATTTTGCCTCCTATTATTTCAGTCAGCTATTATTTTGGACATACTTTTTTATTTTATGATTTAATAAGTTAATATTTAATTTAGAAGTTTGTAACTGCTCCCTTTTTATGTTGACAAAGAATCTTAACATATTCTCGTGTTGGGCATTTGTGTTGCCATTGCATAGAACGCCTCTCAACGTAATTAGAATAACTTAGAATTAATATGTCAATTTGCAATAATGGGATGTATATAAATGTGACACCCAAATTAGTGATACTTTTGCCTTTGAATTTCAGGAGATGTGGAGGAGCGGAAGAAGTGGAGATGTTTCCTTAAACATCTCATCCATTGCTTCATTCCGTTTGTTTGGTTTCCAATAAAAGCTAAAGAATCCCATCTCTTTTTTTGTGTCAAAACTCCTCAGTTCTTCATATTCACGAAAATAAAACACGTGGCTACTCAAAATATATGCCATAGGAAACACTCATTAATGTCTAATCCAAACATGGACTAAATCTACCTGTATTGAAAAGGGGTAATAGAAATAGGGGATTGACATGAAGCAAAGTCAACTTATAGGAGTGTTAAGAAATTGTATGATTAGGCAAGAGACGTTTGCAAGCCCATTTATAGGCTCACAACCCTCTTTTCTCTCATCAACTATAACTACATTATTCATTAGTTTATCTTTAGATTCTACTTGTCACATCAAAGTTGTTTAGGATTCCCACTAATTGTTATGATTGTTTGAGTGCATAATGTTTTTGAAACATTTAGGTATCATTGCAAACAACCTCATCTCAATGCAGATGAATATGCCAATCAAATATACACCAATGAACATGTCAAAGGAGAACTTGATATAATTCGCGAGGATAAGAATATTGTTATGAGTGTAGTTTAGTTTTCGATTCATTTGAAGAATCAATGGGACTTGACGATATTCTGAATTAGCTTTTATTTTGGTAAATAATTTTAAAAGAACTTATCTAAAAAAATATTTTGTGTTGATGGACACCGACAATTGGTTTTTATTGGGATTTTGTATTAATGGAGTTTTTAAAATTCTAATCATGTACAACATGTTTTTCTATGTTTTGTGTTTATGTATATAGATAATGATTCTTTATTAGTACTTGTTGGTAGGCTAAGTATTGTTGTGGCATAGTTTGAATTTGTTCCATTAATGGGTTATTAAATGAACTCTAATTCACCAATTATAGTTCATTTCATTTGTTTCTTTTATATAAACATTAGGTTTTTGAAAACTAAAAGACAATTTTTTAACTTTTAAATTTTTTGATTTTAGATTTCTATGTTTTGATTGGTTGTTTGAATTAGTCTCTTATATGTCAATTTATGAATGTTCAAATATATTTTACTACTTTCACATATATTTTACTATGCATTATTTTATGGTTGTACTTGGCGGTATGAAGTACTGTTGTCACATATTTTGAATTTCTTCCATTAATGGGTTATTAAATGAACTCAAATTCACCCATTATAATTTATTTCATTTGTTTCTTTTATATAAGTATTAGGTTTTTGAAAACTGAATGACAATTTTTTAACCTTTTAATTTTTCTATATTAGTTTTCTATATTTTGATTGGTTGTTTGAATTAGTCTCTTATGTGTCGATTTTTCATTTCATTTGTTTCTTTTATACAAATATTAGACTTTTGAAAACTAAATGACAATTTTTTAACTTTTTAATTTTTCTATATTAGTTTTCTATATTTTGATTGGTTGTTTGAATTAGTCTCTTATATGTCTATTTATGAATGTTCAGAAATATTTTACTACTTTCAGATATATTTTACTATGCATTATTTTATGGTTGTCCTTGCCGATACGGTACGCTAAGTACTATTGTGACATATTTTGAATTTCTTCCATTAATGGATTATTAAATGAACTTTAATTCACCAATTATAATTCATTTCATTTGTTTTTTCTATATAAATATTAGGTTTTTAAAAACTAAATGACAATTTTTTAACTTTATAATTTTTCTATATTAGTTTTCTATGTTTTGATTGGTTGTTTGAATTAGTCTCTTATATCTCAATTTTTCATTTCATTCTTTTCTTTTATATAAATATTAGATTTTTGAGAAGTAATTGACAAATTTTTAACTTCTAAATTTTTCTATGTTAGTTTTCTATGTTTTGATTGGTTGTTTGAATTACTCTCTTATATGTTGATTTATGAATGTTCACATATATTTTACTACTGTATATTTTATGGTTGTTATTTTATATGAGTTGTTTTTAATAACTAATTTCATTTACATTTTTTGGGCTAATAGTATAGGTAGTATGACTTCATTATATTTTTAATTTTTGCAAGTAACAATTTTTTTAATATTAAAATTAAACATTAAAAACATAATAAAAAATAAAAAATACTAAAAAGAATGTAAATGAATCAAAAAATATTATTTAAATATTAAATTTTTTATTATTTTTAAAGTTATTTTTATTATTATTATAATTTTGAATTATTTAAAAAATTAAATATTAAATATTAAACATTTATAAAATTTAAAATTTAAACTAAATAAAAAAATCAATGAATCTCACTATACATAGAGCATTTTATTGTTTAAAAATAATATATAGTTTTCAAGTTTTTTCCTACCATGTTTTTCTTTGTTTTGTTTTGTTACTTTTTACTAACTTTGTATATATATATAGATACCATATATCTATGGTGTTCCCAAAATTCACAAGGGGGGCATTCCTTTGAGGCCAATAGTGGATACCATAGGCTCCCCAACCTATAATCTCGCCTCTCACCTGGCCAAATTAGTTTCCCATCTCTTAGGAAAAACCAATTCTTTTATTAGAGACTCTAGCCACTTTGTTGATTTTATCAAAGACAAAAAGCTTAACAAGGATGACATCTTGGTTAGCTTTGATGTGGTCTCACTCTTCACTAAGGTCCCCATTGCTGATGCCGTTGAGATTGTCAGAAGGAAAACTGATAATGAGATTGCTGACCTTGTGGAAATGTGCTTAAGATCCACTTTTTTCTCCTTCCAAGATGTTATCTACGAACAAGTGGATGGTGTGGCAATGGGCTCACCTCTTTCCCCCGTCATTGCCAACCTCTATATGGAATACTTTGAAGAGGTTGCCCTTTCCTCCTTCCCTCTTAAACCTAAGTGGTGGAAGCGCTATGTTGATGACACTAATGTTTGTTGGCCCCATGGCCTTGACAAGCTAGAAGAATTCCACGCCCATATTAATAACTTGGTCCATTGCATCTCTTTTACTAAAGAGATTGAAGTTGACAATCAACTTCCTTTCCTCGACATTCTTCTCGTCAAGCGGTCGGATGGGTCACTAGCTCGTAAGGTTTATCGCAAATCGACTCATACAGATCGTTATCTTCATGCTTTCTCCCATCACCACCCCAGCCAAAAAGTGGGTATCCTCAAAACTCTGGCCATGCGAGCTTATCGCATATGTGATGAGGATCACCTTAATGATGAGTTGGCACACCTTCGCCAAGTCTTCATTTGGAATGGGTACAGTAACAAGCAAATCTCCAAATCTTTCAACCTAGCCAAGTCTCGCTTTCTCTCCTTATCTAAACCTCCCCTCAGTCCTTTTGTCCCTAGTGCGTCCCTTCCTTTCATCGGGGGCATTTCCCACAAAATCTCTAAGATTCTTCTAAAAAGAGGCATTCGTTGCTCTTTCAAGCCTTGTCAAATTTTGAGAAATCATTACCCCCCTCTCAAGGACCGGAGAGACATCTTTCTCGACTCGGGGGTCTATAAGATCGCTTGCTCTTGCGGTGCCCCCTACATAGGGGAAACTGGTCGCTCATTTATTACTAGAATCAAAGAGCACAGCGCTGACATTAACCATGAGCGAACCCTTAAATCTGCCCTCGCGGAGCACTCCCTCACAACTAAACATCATATTTGTCTTGAGAACACTCAGGTGCTCTCTCGAGAAGATGATTTTTTCAAAAGAAAGCTCAGGGAGGCAATAGAAATACACAATCACCCTTCCAACCTTAATCGTGATGACGGTTGGCGCATCAGTGCTTCTTGGCATCCTCTTCTTGCTAAACTTCAATAGCCTTCCCCCCCTTCTCCCGACCGTGGTGCCTCTTCCTTTTTGTGTTTTCCATTTTCCTCTTTGGCTTTGGGGTTTTTGCTCTTTCGCTTGTTTCCTTTTTCGCTTTTGTTTGGGTTTAGTGGTGAACCCTCCCCCTCCTTCTTTCCCTCTTTGTTTTATTTTCTTATCTGCAACCTACATCTCATTTACTGTCATTTCTTCGTTCCCCTCCCACACACTTGAACTTATCTTTTGTTTCACTTCCCTCTTTTATTCTTTCGTTCTTTTGTTATTCCTCCCTTTTTTTAAATTTTGTATTTATTTATTTATTATTATTATTATTATTATTATTTTTATTTAATTAATTAATTTATTTTTATTTATTTATTTATTTATTTATTTTTTTTTTTTTATTTAAGTCTTTTTGATATTGCCTTCCCTTTTATTATTTATTTATTTTTTTTCTCTCCTTCTTTTTTCATTTCCTCTTTAGATTATTTATTTTAAACACATTACTTATACATTTAATATAGCAAAATTTTACATTAAAAATTGTTATGACCTTGTCTCTTTGTTCTCCGTGTCCATCTCCTCCTCCCACCTAGGCTCTCCCTCTTATATTCTACTGTGGTCTGCAACTCATCATTTTTTCTCCTCCAGCTATTCATATCCTGATGATGAATCACAGAGTGTGATTCGAAACGTTGATGCAAAAAAATGGCACACAATCGAATCCAGAATGCGCATCTTCATATATATAGATTTCCAATACAAAGTGTGCATAATTGAATAAATTTGTTAGTTTGGCCTTTAATATATTCTTCCTCAGCTATTAAGTTCTTGAATCATTTTTTAAAATGTCTTCTATAGCACGAAATTGGACATGAGGAGTTTTCTTTTTCTTTAGCAAATGTCTCGTGGAGAGCATGGCGAATTTGTATGTTAGTTAATTTTCAATTAAGGTATTACCCTAATTTTAAATTTGATTTACTTTTAAAATAGAGGCAAGTACTTAGCCACTCAGTAATACTTGTAATTTAATTACAAGATGGCTACGTTTATGAGTGCAAAATTGTAATGCATTATTACTATTATTTGATATAAGAAAATAAGAAAATTAAATTGTAAAGAGATGACATAATGTGTACTTCATTGATGTTCTTTAGTGGTATATATTAATTATTTGTTGAATATTTTGATATAAAACTTGTATTATTAAGCTACAATAGAGTTCTAGGAGAATGAGAGTGTTTGTGTAAATGTAGTTTTATTCCTTTTTATATGTTATACCTAGTCTTAGGTAACATCTAAAAGTGCTTATAATGAGACCATATCTTATTATGCATTTGATTTTGATTATAGATAGTTATTTCATACATCATCATGCACTTTGCTTATATATGGAGGTTGTTTGTGTGCATTGTGTAATATCCCATTTTCTATCATTCACATTGCTCGAATAACATCTTTGTGATACTATTCTCTTGCTTGCAAAGTTTTTATTTTTTGTTTCAAGATTGTTGTTCTTGGTATTTAATTTTGAAAGATTATTAAATAAGTTTTATACATTTGATAATATTTAAATATTTAATTTTAAAAAAATAATTTGTTTGATAATATTTGAACATTTGAAAAATTAAAAGTTAAAATTAGAAATAAAAATAATACAAATTCAAATTCATGGATGTAATTAGTTATATTAATGAGAGATTTCTATTTCATTAATCAAGTGTTTAATTTTGAAATATTATTAAATAAGTTTTTATGTGTTTCATCTATATTATTGTACTTGTCGTAGGCAATGTACTATTGCATTCTCTATGACTGATTAGTGAATTAGTTTTGAATGTATCAACAAATTATATGCAAGTATTTTTACTTGGTTTCAATTTTTCTAAAGTTTTCATATTTTTTATCAATGTAATATATTATTAAAAAATATTTTCTCCATTATAAGTGCTTGAATTCATTTGGTCTTATAGGACTCCTTTTCTTGGAGCTCCCACCATATTTTATTTTTAACGACAACAGTTTCACAATGTATTGATAAATATAGATATATACACAATTATTACATTCACAAACTACTATTAATAAACTTACATGAAGAATATATCTTCTATTATTTTCCTATAAACATCAACACCATGAAGTAATTTATTATTTTAAATGTATATATTTCTTCTTTAAAACATAACATAATTTTTTTTAAATGTATATTTCATAGTTTCTTTTTAAATCTTAAATTTTTTATTCATATTAAAAAAAAAAAAACATAATAGTAATATCGAAATACAAGCACCCTTAATTTAAAATTTAACATTATCATTTTAAATTTAGAACATTACCATTAAAGATTTATTTATTTATTAATTGTTGATGAAAAATAATAATTAGCAAGTTATATGTTACACTTTCTTTAATTTTTTTTAGAATTGGAAATATTTGTTTGTATTGATGTTGATAAAGAGAGTACATTATGGCAATATGACTTTGAACCTTACATTTTAAACTACCCTTGCCCTTACATATACCATTAGATAAAAAAAAAAAAACAAAGTATTAACACTCTGATAGTACAAATGGCCACCCGTAAATTAACCTGATCTTTATAACAAAAAGAAGCACCACCACCTCCATTGTCAGCTAGTCCTTGAACTAGTTTGTTGCTTCCTCATGAGTAAAAGTTGGGGTTGCGTGATCATCCTTCACTGAAAATCCTTGACCCATCCTGTGACGCTTTCCACTGCCTTTTCCCTCATTAGGAAGCAGAGAAGCATCGACCCACATTCCCTCTATTGTGAACACCCCCCCATTCAGATGAGGTTTCTTTGCAATCTGATGATGAAGTTGTTGTCCAGGGGCCAAAGTGCTCTTCCTCGGCTTGGCCTCCATGAAACTTCACCCCTCCTTCTTCGTCACCCAAATGTTCTCAGCTAGGTATTCCATGATTATTTTCCAACCCTATTCTGCTTTGGGGATATGAACGCCCTATGGATTTGAAGAAGGCCACACCACTAGCGGTTGAATGGAGGACTCCATTGCTAATTGAACTCCAAGGTTCAGTTCCCATTTTGATTCCAAGATCCAGAACAACTCAATCAATAATTTCATCTAGTCCCAGAAGCCATTGCCTGTTTACGCTTCCAGCCATGACTCAACTAACCTCTTCTTTTGATCCCCCCATCATCAAAGCAAGTGCCACATGTAGACACCTAAAAACCTTTAGAAAATAAAGTATTTTTATTTTCTGATAAAGTTCGAATGACATCATCATTTATTAATTAATTATTTATTTTATTTATTTATTTATTTTTATGCCATTAAATCCCTTTATCTTAATTAAAAATATTTAATTAAGGAATCCCTCCCAAAAATGTTTAAATCTTATTTAAACATTATTTCCTTACTTATTAATTATTTAATTAATAAATTGACCAAAAAATCCAAAATAAATAAAAAAATTATTTTTTGCCCAAAACTTGGCCAATTTCCTTAAGACCACTAACCTCTTCCAAAATCTTCTAATCCTTCTTTAATTTTGATTAAAGGCTAATCCCATCATTTCCTACCCCTAATCCCAACTCAAAATATTTAATTAAGATTAAATATTAATCCTCATGTTTATTAAAAAAGTTTTAATAAATATATCCTCAACCCAAACCCTTGAAATAAATAAAAACTTTATTTATTTTCTAAAATCTAATTTATCCTCATCCTAAGAAGTTCTAGACTCTTCTAGAAAGTCTTCATCCTCATCCTAGGAAGTTCTAGACTATTCTAGAAAGTCTTTATCCTCATCCAAAGTCTAGACTCTTCTAGAAGATGTCTTTAAACCTAATCCTAATCCCCTCCTAACCTTGTCACATTCCCTAAACATGGGTTAAAACTTACTAACCCAAGCCAAAGTTAACAAATATCTCCTCCTTCACCCACCCTCATTAAATGCCATCCACTTGCCTATCCCTAAGCTAATCCTAAACCATCCTAATCCATCCTCTAATCATTTGCACAATCCTAAGCAAGCTTAAAACCCTCCTAATCAAGCCCAAGTCAAAATTGCTCTCATGTCCCTCAAAATATCTCAACCATAAAACTTTATGAAGCCCACTAGGCCATAAATGACTCTTCCAAGCCCTTTTATTGCTCTTACAAGCCATTATGAGGGTCTTTATGAAGATTTTATCCCTTGAGCCTCCTTTGTTGACTCATCCTTCCCCTTTCCTCCATCCTCTCACCCTGTGACATGTGTCACTCCCTGATTGGCTGTAAGAAAACACAATCCATGTGCTCTCCTCTCATGCAATCTGAGCCCTCCATGAGTTTTTTCCCATCCTTGCATCTTAGCCCTCAATCCCTCAAGCCTCTTGCCTTTTTAAGGAATCCTCTCCCAAGCCATTTTAACACAATCCATGAAGTAAAGTCATAATGCCATTTTAAGAAGCCATTTTACATCAAAACCATACACTCACACCCAAATTCCAACTCCATTTGAAGCCCTTTTTGAAGCATAAAGCTTGAGCATACATCCTATCTATTTAGACAAAGCTACTCAACAAGAGAGCTTCTTATTGAGAGAGTCCATTAATGGCTCATATTCTCAATTGAGAGCTCATCTTAGTCTATCTTGAAGTTTATGAATTTTGTTTAGTTTGTAGAAGCTTTATTTAAATTTGGTTTCTATTAGCATACTAACATTGCTCATATACATTTTGGCACGCTCGGTGGGACCCCGCATGGGTCATCTTCATTAGCTTTTTTAGTCAAGTTTTGTATGTCATTTGCTAATTTTGGCTAATTTTGTTTGTTTTTGTGATTGGTAGGATTGTATAAATTGGTTTTGTAGGTCCACATGAGCATGAAAAAGACAAAGGAACTCATAATCTATCTCATAGTGTTTGCAGATTTTTCAAGCTTATAGGTGGACAAAGCACTTGGAATTCTTCTTCCTCTTCTTGTCTATATTCTTCTTATTCCATCTACTTCTTCTTCTTCTTGTGGGAGATCTTGGCCATTTTTTTTGAAGGAAGCAAAATCATACACACTTCTTTTTAGTGCTTAAAATGAACCCCTAAATCATACTTAAATCCATTAAAAACTAAAAATTTGCAAAAAAAAAGAAGCCTTTTAACAAGTGAAACTAAACCAATTCAATCATTTGCATCCTTGCAGCATCAAGGTTTTAGATGCATTTATGCAAAGTTAGGAACACTTCATTTTTGGGAATTTAAAAAGAACTTCAAGTTTTCATTTCAAAAGGTTCAAAATCAACACTAAGTGCACACTAAAATCTAAATCAAACTCAAAGCATCAATCAAGGATAAAATGAACCTCATTTGCAAATATTTTAAAGTTCTTTTAAAAATCTCATGAAAACTAAGAGTCCTAAATGGTTGCCAAAAATTGTCCTAAAAGCTTTTTTATTTGTTCCAAACAAATGTCTTGTTGCAAAATCTTGAATGTTTCTTAGGTTTTTCATGCATCAAAACAATCTAGGAATATCATTTTTGGGCTTAAAATATGCAAACTAGAACACAAAATCTTGAATGAAAACCAAAGTCCAAAGAGTCATTTTCACTTTTGAGTCCAAAACAATCTTGAATGATCTAAGGTTAAAACAAAGCACTTCAAAGTTCTTAAAACCACACACAAAATCTCAATCTTGAATGCTCAAAGGAAAAAAACTTGAATGTTTAATAACTTGTCTTTCAATGCATGTTGCTAAACACACTCTTGAATGCCATGGATTAAAATCAAATTTTTCTTGAATGCATGATTAAAACAACAAATCTAATCTTGAATGCCAAGGATCAATTAACCATTGCAATATCAAACACTTCATTTGGAGCTTCTAAAATTGAACAAAACAAATCTCTTTTCCACATGCAATTTAGGTAAAGTTTGATTTTTGGACATTTAAGAAACTTTGTTAAGTTAAATACAAATTTGCAAAAATCAATTTGAGTAGTTCCTTGGACTCACCTCTTTTCTAATCACCCATCAATTCAACCATCGGTTGCAATCTCAGCGCCATTTATGGGGATGGGTCTACTTAAAAAAGGTGTTAAATGTTCCACAATCTAACTCACTCACTTGATCTTTGAACATTTGCTTTAACTTTATCAAAAATTTTAAATGACCAAAACTCTAGATTAAATCGATCACACTTCAATTTTGGACACTAAAATTGAACAACTATTGACGTGGAGGGCCTCCGGGTGCGCGCTTGACAAATTGAGTCTCACACATCTTTGCTTTGGGCTTAAAACAAAATCACACCAACTCTTGAATGCTTTAAAGGAAATTAATCGATACTTGACGTGGAGGGCCTCTAGGCGCGCGAGTTTGCTTTTGTTGACCCTAACTCTTCTTCTTGTTTGCATTCTTCGATCAATTTACTTTTGTTGGCGCTTCAAGTTGGAATTGAACATTGTCTCTTAAACATGAGTGCTTGCAAAGTCTAGATTAGCACACATAAGAGTCAGTTGGTAAAAGAAGAAGCGTGTTTTTTTTTAGCCCAAGGTCATCCAAGTCTTCTCTCCCCTTGTCGTCTTTTGAGGCCATCTTGGGTGCATAAGATTAGGATCCAAAACCTTGTTTCTTTTTAGGAGGCCTGCTTGGGGATTTCATCACCCCTTGGATGACCTCAACTCCAGCGTTCTGGCGGAGTATAAGAATCAAGAAGTGAATCGAAAGACACCTCTCTTGGAATCAAGATTTTGGTCACTCGGGCTAAGCCTCAAGAAACTTTATACCCATGAGAAGTGAAAGAGGAGAAGTGGGTTACCGCTCCTCTCAGCTGTGTGACATCTTGTTGGTTTCATCTACGGATTTGGGCCTCACAGACCTTTGGGTATATCGAGGACTCCCTAGCTAAACCAACTGTCAGCCTTGTAGACTACCATCTAGAGTGTTAATGTGTTTGAAGTGACTGATCGAAACATTTGTAAAACATACACACTCCTCAGCGCAAGTATCACATTCTGAGAATCAAAAACTTCTATCTGGTTGTTCCTATCTATTGCTTGCTTTTTTATTTGTTGAATGAATGTTTGCCAAACTTGGTCAATCCTAGCTTAGGGTACACTTAGTGTAGTCACTGCCTATTCCAAAAGTTGAACAAGTTGAAGCAAAATAACCGAGGTCTCTCAAAGCTAAGCAGATTCAAGAATTGATGTCAGAGCAACCCAAACCCAAATAGAAGTTCCACAAAGTTAAACTCAAACCATCTCAGGCATACCAAGAACTTTCAGCCAAGAGAAAGGAACTAACACCAAGTCCTCGAATTGCCAAACTCCACAAAGCAGAGGATAAAGCTACCGACGAAGCACTTCAAGAGGCCTAGTTAGAGCGCACCATCAAATTTAGCCAACATCCAGGAGTTAATCTTGCTTATGCCTTACCAACTAGGCATGATTTCTATGATTAGACACCCTTGTTTCTCCACACCTTCTTGGATAAGCTTCACCTTAGAGTCATATTTGTAGAAAATTCAGCCATCTTAGGTTATCCCCTTAAGCATTATTAGCTCATCCATCTCATTTAGGACCAAACCATCTAGCCAGCAATCCAAAATCTTCACATCCAAGCCTTCAAAAATTGTTGTCACCTTGCTAAAAGTTTGCCATTCCTAAAATCTTTCAAAACGACCAATCTCACCAAGGTTATCCCTTTGACAAAGCTTTGTCTAGGGTAATCTAGCTTTTCCACTTGTTATCCCTCATCACCTTGAGCTAAAGGTTGGGATCCACAAGTGGTGAATCTCGTGTTCTTCCTAAAGGATCATCAGTCTATCTTTAAGTTGACACAATCACCACCAAACTTGCACATAGGAAAGCAAACCTTTTGTGCTTTGGCAACATATCTTTGAAGTAAGAATCCCCAACCCAATCCTCCTTAGGTTTTGTCATATAGCTTTGCCTCAACCTAGGAAATCATTTGCATAGAAAAGCCTTCCTCCCTTTTGCATCCACCAACATTTGTTGCATCTCATCCCTAGGAGCATTTTTCATGCCACCCGTCACTCGCTTAGCCAAGAAGAAAGAAACAATGGAGCCCTATCATTTGGATCAAATAGCCTCACCCCCCTTGAGCACTCAACCATCCTTCAGCCCGGAGAAAGCTATGCCATCATCTACTGAAATTGAAGCTTTCATGAACCAACCAGGAAATGCAGTATTGGTAAACGCCATTATAGACAAGAAGAAAGAGACAATCATGGCTAATTTTCGAAGGGAAAATGTAGGAACCTTTGACTTTGGAAGACCCCCTCCATTATCAGATCCATCTCACCCGTTGTTTGGGCAACTACCACCACCCATAGGCTCTTGTGATCCAAATTATCCTCAATATATGCCAAAAGAAGAGCCTCCAACCAATCCATGTGATCCAACAGGCCCAAACATACCATCATCCACCCAAGTTGAAATCTCCATGCCGCAAGCCAACCCAACCACCACCACTCCATCCTTGGTTCATACCTCTCCGCTCCAAACCCCCTTTACCCAAAACACCTCACCGTTCACGCCCTTCACTATTGATGTTGTTGCTCCCCAACCCAGCCTTCCAAATCCACCCATCTCCCAAATCAGTGCTAGCATCTTTGGCCAACCTCAGCAATATACAATAGGGATGCCACCCATGGGGCCAAGTAATCAACCTTTCATCACCCCTAGCTTGTTCACCATAGCCCAAAGCACAATCCCATCATTTCCATTAGGTCTTGGGAGCTCAGTGCCATTAGCCACAAATCCACAAGCTACTACCAATTTTTTGCCTAGCTCTTAGGTGACCCAAGCTCCCGCCACCACTCTACCAAGCTTCCAAATCCAACCACCAAGCTATCAAACCCCATCAATTCCATTTCCTAGCTTTCAATTCCCACTACCTCCACCACCAACTAATCCATTACCTCCTATTACCAACTACTTTTCAATGCCACTTCTAGGAGGTAACCCACCAATCCAGCCAACCACCAATTATTTGCAGGTACCATCCCAAATGGGGACGCAGCCCACATACCTTGGTCAAACCCCACAAGCCCCTCGATCCTTTCCCCAAGCTTCACAACCATCTTATACCTTACCTCCACAAAGCAATTCATTTATCCCATCGCCAGCTTATGTTCCTCAATCCCAACCTCAAATTCCATATCAACAGCAAACCTCGTAGCACATGCAGCACTATGCGCCACCTCCCCCTCAGCAAACCATCATCCACCATGCAGCTGCCCAAACAATGTACAATCCCTATCAGCAAATCCCTCACAACCATCCATATTCAGTGGCCCCATCTAGTGCATACCTACCTCAAGGCACTCCTACATTGGGGGCACCCCAACCATCACCCATTAATTCAGAATGGGAAGCCATGAAAATAGCTTTGAAGAACATCCAAGAGGGAAATGATCCAAAAAATTTCAAGTTTGAGAATGTGAGCCCTTACCCATTTGACAGAGCCATTACCATGACACCATTCCCCAAGCATTTTGAGACACCCAAATTTGACAAATTTAGAGGAAAATGAGGCCCTGTCACACATATCAAAGAATTTTACATGCACTGCTAAGAAGTGGCATACGATGACGTCTTCCTCTTGCATCTCTTTCCCAAAAGCTTGGCCGGACCAGCTCTTGAATGGTTTTATAAAATCCCCTATGGCACAATTAAAATTTTCGCTGAATTATCTAAGGCATTTGTAGCCCAATATGCCCATCTTGTTGAAACAGAGCTATCAGTAGTTGATCTTGTCCACACCAAGCAAAAAGGTGGAGAAAGCCTTCCCGAATATCCGCAAAGATGGCAAACCCTTACCACCTGCATATCTTGCACCTTGCCAGAGTGCCATTTGGTGAAAATGTTTATTGATAATGCCCATCCTAGCTTGGCTCACCACATGACCATGAACTGTTTGCAGATCTACAAAGATATCAAAGAGAAAGGAATGATCCTTGAGCAAGGACTCATTAAAGATGGTGTGGTCAAGATTTACAAGGAAGCCAACCAAAATCAATCACATTCCAATGACAAGTCTAGGTATTGGAACAAAAACAACCATGTTGCAACAGATGGCGCCACTGACACCAGACATGTGAATATTGTTGGTCCTTCTCACAAGCAGTCCAACCCACCCTATCAACCAAACAATCATCAAGCTATCAACTACCAACAGTAGAATAACCACAGCTATCAAAACCACAATTCAAGACCAAACTTTCAAGGGTCTAGCAATCAGGCTAATGCCATCAATGTAGCTGCAGGACAAAAGCCCAGATTCCAACCTACACCTAGAAATTATACACCCCTTGGTGAACCTTTGGATGTCATTTTTGAGAAATTAGTCAAGGAAAACCTCATCAAATTTCCTCCTACCCAGCAAATCGACCCAAGCCAATCCAAAGCTGCATGGTACAAAGACAATGAGTACTGCAAATTTCATAGGGTAAAAGGTCACACCACCCTCAGATGCATGAAACTGAAGGATTATGTGCAGGATCTCATTGATCGAAAATAAATCACCATTGGTGCCCAAACCTCTCCCAATGCAGGCTTACAGATCTATCAAAATGCCTTTCCTCCACACAACAACCAAAATCCTAGAAAAACACCTATCCAAGCCAACAACAACAACACCAACCACCGCCAGCCAAACCAACAGCATGGGAAGAACAATGACCACACTTCATCCTATACAGACTATGGTAGCCTTATAGGTTGTATATCCGAGAAACAACCTTCTGTCAATGTTATCAATATCCAAGGACCAAACAATGAGTGTGCAGTCACCACTCGAAGAGCCCGATTTAACATCGCAGGCCCACCTGTTTCACTAGCACCATTAGCTCCATCAAAAAGCCAGTACAATATCTTGGAACACCTTGGGAACATGCCAACCCAAATCTCCATTTTAGACCTTCTTTGCACTAGTCCTGTGTACAAGAACATCCTTGACAGTGCTCTCATAGAATCCCATGTCCCTTCTGATGTCAATGCTACTAATTTTCGTAATCTTGTTGGACACCTTTCATCCTCATGTGCCCTATCGTTCAAGCCCACTGACATACCTGTGGTCGAGCCAGATCACACCCTTCCGCTTCACATAGCCATCATGGTATCCAATTTTGCCGTGAAAAGAGTAATGATAGATAATGGATCAGCCTTGAATATTTGCACCCTATAATTCATAAAACAAGCTGGGTTTATTGAGGCAGATATCATCAATGAGGTTATCACCATCAAAGCTTATGAAAACTTGGAAAGAACCACAGAAGGAACTATTTTGATGCCAATCAAGGTTGGGCCAGTCATCCAAGAAACACTCTGCCATGTTATTGATCTAAACCTACCATTCAACATCCTCCTCAGTCACCCATGGATTCATGCCATGAAAGCCATTCCATCCACTTACCATCAGTGCGTCAAATTTTTGCATCAAGGCACTGAGGTAACCATCCATGCCAATCCAGAACCCTTTGCTTACTGCAATGCGGTTGAAGCTTCATATACAAACCATTGCCCTGGAATTGATATCGGCACATCCATCGCCAGCTCATCCCACACTTGTAATGACCCAAAAACCATCCTCGCCTCTACCCTATCTACCATGAAGATCAATAACAAGGGCTATGGAGAGTATAGTCTGTCAGATGCATTTACTGTCGGGGCACTCCCACTTGATCCACATGCCCATGGATGATCAACATATCACAAAGCTAAGGAGATTCCACCTCCTTGATACAAACAGTTTGGCCCAACAACCTTTGTGTCCTCCAAAATCCCTCTTCATGAGGAGCTCACTCCAGATATCAACAAATGGTTACATAAGGATGCACCTCAAAGGAATCAGGTACGCCTTGATCACTTTAGACAAAAGTATCCCCAAGGTAGACCAATACGGATGGCCACGCTTTTTTGAACATTCACCGCGACCTTGTCAAAATCAAAGACATTCCTGAGGAAGTTGAAAAGAGAGCCTACGACGATATCCTAGACCAAATCTCCCTCAGAGACTTTGTTCTCCAAGAACTATCCATCCACCTCATTGACCTACCACTCGCCCATCCACAACTCATAGATTGGGACCAACCAAGCGTCATACACATTGATGAGTTCACATCAAAGGAAGCGCTTCTAAGATTCATGGGAGCTGAAACACCTCACAAGAAAACAAAGCTAGATTCTGCCTATATCTACAAGCTAGATCCGAAGGGGTATTTTGGAGAAAATCCCCAACCTAGTTCCGATACACCCAAAACTGGAACTAAGGTGAATCTGAGACTAGCTAAGGCAGCGAAGAGAACCCCTCAGCAAGAACATCCAGAGCCACAAGCAGAACACGAGGATTTAGCATTACCTCCTCAAGATAATCGACCAGAGATATCTTCTATTCTAATTGAGGATACTAGGGAAGTCAACATTGGTTCTTCAGAGATCCCAAGGCTTGTTCACATTGCTGCATCCCTATCACAAGACCAAGTTGATCTCCTCTTTGAGGTCTTAAGAGAGAACATTGGTCGATTTGCATGGTCATATCAGGACATGCCAGGGCTTGATCCAAAGCTTGTAGTTCATCATCTTGCAGTCAATCCACAGATCAAGCCCGTCAGACAAAAGGTTAGAAAAATGCACCCCAAGGTGGCATTACTGGTCAAAACCGAGTTAGAAAGAATGTTAGCTGCTAAGGTTATCCGACCTATCGACTATTCAGAGTGGATCTCCAACATGGTCCTCGTCACCAAGCCTTCTGGTGACATCAGAATCTGCACTGATTTCAGAGATCTTAACAAAGCTTGTCCAAAAGATGATTTTCCCTTGCCCAACATAGATATGATTGTAGATCTTATAGCTGGACATGAAATTTTGTCCCTCATGGATGGATTTTCTGGGTATAATCAAATCAATATTTCAGAAGAGGATCAACATAAGACAACATTCACTACCCCTTGGGGAACCTTTTGCTACAACATGATGCCTTTTGGCCTAAAGAATGCTGGGGCTACCTATCAAAGAGCTATGATAGCCATTTTTCATGATCTCATCCATAGCATTTTGAAGGATTATGTGGATGATATCTTGGTCAAGTCTCATACCTTCATGGATCATCTTGCTGACCTAGAGAAAGTCTTTGATAGGTTAGCCAAATATCATCTCATGCTGAATCCCAAGAAATGTGTCTTTGGGGTCACATCTGGCAAGCTTCTAGGCTGTATAGTTTCTAAACGAGGTATAGAGATTGACCCCAAGAAGGTCAAGGCTATCTTAGACATGCCTCCTCCCCAGACACTGCGACAGCTTCGTTCACTTCAGGGAAAGCTTCAATCTGTTCGGCGCTTCATCTCCCAGCTTGCAGATAAGTGCACACCATTTTCACATTTACTGAAGAAGGATGAGAACTTCAAGTGGGATCCTTTATGTCAGGGCAACTTCGACCATCTCAAGCAGTATCTCATCAATCCCCCTATCTTGGTTCCACCAGTTCTTGTTCGTCTCCTGATTTTGTACATATCAGCAACACCTACTGCTCTAGGGGCACTTCTAGCACAGCTCGATGACTACAAAAGAGAAAGAGCCATCTACTACATCAGTAGAACCCTAGTTGGTTATGAACTCAATTACACTCCTATGGAAAAAGCTTGTTTGGCAGTTATTTTCTCAACTCAAAAGCTTCGCCATTACATGCTAAGTCATACCATCCAACTAGTCTCCAAGATTGACCCTCTCAAGTATATGCTCTCCAAAACAACACTTACAGGCCGTTTGGCCAAATGGGTTATGCTCCTTAGTGAATTTGACATCCAGTATGTGGATAGAAAGGCAATCAAAGGGCAAGCTATAGCAGATCACCTAGCTGATGCACCTCTAATAGATGCTTATCCATTGATCACAGAATTTCTAGATGAGCATATTTGTCTAATTGAAGAACAACCCCCATGGAAACTTTATTTTGATGGCTCATACACATCTCATGGATCAGGGGCAGGAATATTGTTGGTCACACCTCAAGGAGATTACATTCCAAAAGCCTTCAACCTACAATTCCTTAGCACCAACAATATAGCTGACTATGAGGTCCTCATAACAGGATTAAAGATAGCTGCAGAATGGAACATTGCTGAGCTACAAATCTTTGGCGATTCTCAGCTTATCATCAAGCAAGCCCTAAATGAATATCAAACCAAAGATGAAAAGCTATTACCCTACAAAGAGCTAGTTGATCAGCTAACCCAGCATTTTACAAGGCTTCAGTTTACACAAGTGCCTCGAATACAGAACAAAGCAGCAAATGCTATGGCTACTATAGGCTCGCTCTTGGAAATTCCCCAAGCAGCTACACAGTATGAGTTTTTAGTGGAGCAGCTCCTCACACCTGCCTATGCGAATGAGGATTCAAACCGTGTTTGTATCTTGGTTGGTCCCCAATCCCCTTGGTACCATGAGATTCACGCTTACCTTAACGATGGTATCATATCCCCTCACCTCACACGTACCCAATGCCAAAACCTCATCCGAAAATCATCCCGCTATGTTATCATAGCCAATACCCTATATCGTCGGGGTTATCATGATACTCTCTCTTGATATTTAGACCAAAACAAGGCTACGATGGTGTTAAAGGAAGTACACTCTGGACTTTGCAGTGCCCACACGAGTGGTATTGTCCTAGCGTGAAAAATCCTTAGAGCAGGCTACTATTGGCCTACCATTGAAGAAGACTCCTATGACTTTGTCAGAAAGTGTCTCCCATGTGAGCAGCATGCAAATCTTGTGCACGCTCCAGCACAGGATCTACAACCTATTGCACCACCTTGGCCTTTTGCTTGTTGGGGCCTTGATCTAGTTGGAACTATCACACCCCTCTCATCTGATGGACATAAATGGATAATAACAGCTACAAACTATTTCACTAAATGGGTGGAAGTAGTCCCCTAGTCTCAGCTACAGGAGTTCAGGTCTCCAAGTTCATCTTGTACCACAATGTTTGCCGCTTCGGCATCCCATCCACCATCTTCACCGACCACGGAGGTAACTTTGAAAATCTCAACATGGAAGAATTATGCACTTCCCTCCGCATCCATCACCATTTTTCTAGCCCATATTTCTCACAAGGTAACGGCCAGGCAGAGGCAACTAACAAAACCCTCCTCAAAATCTTAAAGAAAGTTGTCAATGATTCCGACCGTGATTGGCACCTACAAATAAATCCAGGCCTATGGAACTTCCTTCCGTACATCCACATGCACAACTCCATACTCCCTAGTCTATGGTGCCGAAGCGGTACAACCTATAGAGGTTGAACTTCCCTCCTTGTGCATATCTTTGCAAGGGCAAATATCAGATGAAGAATACAAAGTACCTCGGCTCACCCAGCTAGATCTCTTAGACGAGAAGCGACAACAAGCCTATGATCATCTCATAGTCTATCAAACTCGTCTCAAAAGGAATTTCATCAAGAAGGTGCTTCCACGACACTTTCAGCCAGGTGACATGGTCCTCAAAGAAAACATGAAAGTCCAAGCAGATCGAGAAAAGAAAGGCAAGTTTGAACCTACATGGCTTGGTCCTTATGTTGTCACTGCGTCCTTTGGCTCCAGAGCCTATCAGCTATCTACACCGGAAGGAGAACTCTTGAATGATCTTACTAACATCATTCATCTCAAGAAGTTCTATGCTTGAAGATCCTTGGTATACCCAGCTTTTGAAAAATACAAAAAAAAATAGTAAAGAGAAATAAGCATCCAATGGTGAAAACTTGGCAATTCAAGCGCCTTGGATAGGTACCTTGGTGAAAACCTGGTAATTCAGGCACCTTGTGTACTAAAGACTAATCCATTATCTATCACTATCCTATCCCTCATCCATTCACCCACCATCCCATAAAACACCTGCTTGTTCCCTTGGTGTTCCAACCAAATATCCAAAATCTAATGGAGCTTGTAAATACCTCCTGTACAGCTTGTAAAATCTTGTACCAAAGCTTGTATTATACCTTGTAAATCTTGTACCATACCTTGTATATCCAAATCTTGTCCAAAGTTTGTACCATATTCTAGCCTGTAAATAATCTTGTATCCTAGCTTGTATACTATCACATGCACACACAAAACCCCATTTTCACTTAAGCTTTTCGCAAACCATCTAGCTATCCACCTATCACCTATTATAGACATCCCATCCTTCATAAACATTTCCATCTCACAAAAACCAAAACATGAACAAACTTGTACATTTGTAACATATCTTGGTCCATCAGCTTGTACATCCTCTTTAGCTTAGTACCATTGTATCTATCCAGCGTTCATGTCAGTTCGTCCTTGATTAGTATCCTGCACCCATCGCACATCTTGGTTAGCTATTCCAATGCATCCTTTTAGCTAGATTTCCTGTCACCAAAGTGTTATCTTTCTTAGTTTAGCTTGCTAGACGCATCACTCATCCAAATCCACCCGCTTAAGTGCTCTCCGATAGGTCCTTGCAGGATATAGCTTTCCTCATGTCTGATCTTGGTCCGTTAGTACCTCGTCCTACCCATCTCGTTGGCAAACGGTTCTCTTTTGGGTTTTCGCTTTCTTTTGATTTGGACTCTTCCCTGTTGGGTCTTGAAATATCTTTTCCAAGCAATCTCCTTGTTCCCTCCTCAAGGTTGCCACGATCTTCCATATCATGGTATACTACGAATGAGGCAATCAGAGCATAAGGTCTTGATCATGTCTTTTGCTTGTTTTCTTTTTTGCTTGTGGGTTACCGAGTGTCGTTTCCACATTGCTTCCTCTGGGATTCATGTGTGATACTGGGGCAATCCTTCCGTGTTTGTTTTGAGTCAGTTCGTCAGTCCTCTGGACAGTTGGTGAAAAGGCCTTGATGTTCTTGGTAACCTTGGCAATTAACCAACAGTCCTATAGCAAATCTAGTGCTCAACTACATGGTGGTACTTCTCTTTGAAGTATCCCCCCGCTCAAAAAGCTTCAATGGTTTTCCTTCATCTCCATTATCCCCCATCCATATCCAACATCCATCTCTCTTACCCCAGCTTATGCATCAGTATCTCTTTGAATCACTCCTCACCTTTAGCTTCAGGGATCCACAATCCTAGTCTTAAGGATCCACCAAGCCTCATCTTTCGAGATCCACAATCCTAGTCCTAGGGATCTTCGAAACCCATCTTCCGCCAATCAGACTCTTTGAAATCCTATTGCATCAGCTTTATAATCCCCTCATCCATCTCCCTATCCTGGATTCCTTTTTATAGCGCTCCGCTCCTTCATCCTCCACCTTCCCTAAAGTCTTAAGCTTGCTTCCTCTTGTGCATCTGATTCTCCTTTATCATTCTCCCATAATGAGAGTTTGAGCTAATTCAGCCCCTTCTCTTTGCCAATCTGAGTTTCCTTGCTCATCCGAGATTCTTGAACTTTTCAAGAAGCCATCGAGCCTCGCTTTCTCTCTCCGTCGCCTTCTTGAGGGGGCATCTCACAGTCCATTCTCTCATCTTCTGCTCTAGCCTTGGGCATCTTATTTTCTTATCTTTGATGCCATGCCACTTGCGGCATCACATCAAAGAGGGGCAAAATGTAGACACCTAAAAACCTTTAGAAAATAAAGTATTTTTATTTTCTGAAAAAGTCCTGACGACATCATCATTTATTAATTAATTAATTAATTAATTAATTTATTTATTTTTATGCCATTAAATCCCTTTATCTTAATTAAAAATATTTAATTAAGGAATCCCTCCCAAAAATGTTTAAATCTTATTTAAACATTATTTCCTTATTTATTAATTATTTAATTAATAAATTGACCAAAAAACCCAAAATAAATAAAAATTTTATTTTTTGCCCAAAACTTGGCCAATTTCCTTAAGACCACTAACCTCTTCCAAAATCTTCTAATCCTTCTTTAATTTTGATTAAAGGCTAATCCCATCATTTCCTGCCCCTAATCCCAACTCAAAATATTTAATTAAGATTAAATATTAATCCTCATGTTTATTAAAAAAGTTTTAATAAATATCTCCTCAACCCAAACCCTTGAAATAAATAAAAACTTTATTTATTTCCTAAAATCTAATTTATCCTTATCCTAAGAAGTTCTAGACTCTTCTAGAAAGTCTTCATCCTCATCCTAGGAAGTTCTAGACTATTCTAGAAAGTCTTTATCCTCATCCAAAGTCTAGACTCTTCTAGAAGATGTCTTTAAACCTAATCCTAATCCCCTCCTAACCTTGTCACATTCCCTAAACATGGGTTAAAACTTACTAACCCAAGCCAAAGTTAACAAATATCTCCTCCTTCACCCACCCTCATTAAATGCCATCCACTTGCCTATCCCTAAGCTAATCCTAAACCATTCTAATCCATCCTCTAATCATTTGCACAATCCTAAGCAAGCTTAAAACCCTCCTAATCAAGCCCAAGTCGAAATTGCTCTCATCTCCCTCAAAATATCTCAACCATAAAACTTTATGAAGCCCACTAGGCCATAAATGACTCTTCCAAGCCCTTTTATTGCTCTTACAAGCCATTATGAGGGTCTTTATGAAGATTTTATCCCTTGAGCCTCCTTTGTTGACTCATCCTTCCCCTTTCCTCCATCCTCTCACCCTGTGACATGTGTCACTCCCTGATTGGCTGTAAGGAAGCACAATCCATGTGCTCTTCTCTCATGCAATCTGAGCCCTCCATGAGCTTTTTCCCATCCTTGCATCTTAGCCCTCAATCCCTCAAGCCTCTTGCCTATTTAAGGAATCCTCTCCCAAGCCATTTTAACACAATCCATGAAGTAAAGTCATAATGCCATTTTAAGAAGCCATTTTACATCAAAACCATATACTCACACCCAAATTCCAACTCCATTTGAAGCCCTTTTTGAAGCATAAAGCTTGAGCATACATCCTATCTATTTAGACAAAGCTACTCAACAAGAGAGCTTCTTATTGAGAGAGTCCATTAATGGCTCATATTCTCAATTGAGAGCTCATCTTAGTCTATCTTGAAGTTTATGAATTTTGTTTAGTTCGTAGAAGCTTTATTTAAATTTGGTTTCTATTAGCATACTAACATTGCTCATATACACCACAAATAATGATGCCACATCCAAATTTGACCTCCTCTTCTAGAAATCCTCCAAATACTTTGGCCCTCATAACTATTGAATGCCTTTTAGGAAACTCGGGTCATCGATAACAAAGATGCGTTTCAGGCGCCTCGTGGATATTCGATCTTCATAGGTTTGTATCTAAGAATCTGAACCAAGAGAAAATTTCACCTCCATTTCTGTCTCAAAGAAAAAACAATGAACTTTCCCTACCTTCAGCCTGAATTTATTTCCTCAGAACTCTCTAGAACAAAGTATCAAACCAAACCAAACACTCCTTTGACATGTGCGAGGATACATTGGTATTGTGGAGATCTTTGCTTATCCTGGGATGATTAATGTCCTCGTGAGTCAAATCATGATGCCATTCCTTTCATACTCAAAATTGAGGTACCATGAGTGATTATTAAATCTAATGTCCATCAAATCTGCTCTCTTTATTTACTCTCCAAGGTGACAAAAGTCCTCAAAATTTTCATATTGAGGACCCCATGCTAAATTAGCTAGCCGATCCACCACTCTATTCGCTTCCTTGAAGCAATGTGAAACTTTAAAATCTTCGAAGTCTAGAAGCAACTCCTTGATTTGTTGTATGCTTTGATCCAGATGCCATGCCTCCATCTTTCCTCTCTTAATGCCATTGATAATGATTTCCAAGTCTCCTTCCAAATGTATACGTTTACATCCAATTTTTGCTCCTAACCCCAAAGCTTCCTTGGTAGCAAAACATTCTGCAAAATTATTTATACCATCTTGCAGGTGTTTGGCTATAAATGCAATTATGTTGCCTTTTTGATCTCTTGCCACACATCCACACCCTACTACACCTAGGTTTCCCCTTGCCACCCCGTCAAAATTAATTTTAACCCATCCCTTCTTTGGAGGTATCCATAATGCCTTCTCCCTTTTCAAGATTGGATTAACCCCAATACACCCATGAATGAGCTACACTTTCTTTAATAGTACTATACATAGTGCATGGTAAAAAAATTGTTCAACATATAAAGTTAATTTCTATTATATTATTTTATAATGCACATTGTAATACTAAAATATTATATAGTACATAATTAAAAATTAAAAATTATATTATATATCTATCTTTTTAGCTTTATATATATATATATATATATATATATATATATATATATATATATATATATATATATATATATATATATATATATATATATATATATATATATATATATATATATATATATTCATTATTATAATATTTAATGACTGTTTCTATTACAATACATTCTAACGATAAGTACATGCCACTATGTGACACTTGTTATATTATTATGTCTGAGTCATCTTTAAATGTCAGTAATGGTTATGAAATTTTGCTCCTATAAGAGACAAAACATATGAGCCAATCAAATTAGAGTAAAATAATTTTAATGATTTTTAAAATTTAAATTCACATATAAACATTTGAAAAAATAAAAAATAAAAATAGAAATAAAAGGGTGAAAAATTAAAAGTTAAAATTAGAGATAAAAATACTTAAGGTAAGATGATTACAACAAGTGCCATATAATGACTTAGTACTTGCCTTAGTTTTAATAGTTTTTAGTATAAATCCAGTGTTAAAATAATAAATTTATCATATATAAAATATTTTAATCAACACAAATCTTATATAGTTAAATTCTATTCATATATATCATATATACTATTATAAATAAATTATAATATCAAAATAAAAATATTTTAATAATAATATATAATATTTCTTAAAATATTATATAATATAAGTATAGATAATATTTTTTGAAATATTTTAGTTCAATGAAAAAAATTAATTCTTAAAAATAAAATAATGAAAATATAAACATCTAAACTAACTTACAAATAAAAATATTTAAATTCAATCTTCCACATGTAATATTCAAAACGATTCATCTAATCAAATCACCCATGAATGAGCTACACTTTCTTTAATAGTACTATACATAGTGCATGGTAAAAAAATTGTTCAACATATAAAGTTAATTTTTATTATATTATTTTATAATACACATTGTAATACTAAAATATTATATAGTACATAATTAAAAATTATATTATATATCTATCTTTTTAGCTTTATATATATATATATATATATATATATATATATTATAATATTTAATGACTGTTTCTATTACAATACATTCTAACGATAAGTACATGCCACTATGTGACACTTGTTATATTATTATGTCTGAGTCATCTTTAAATGTCAGTAATGGTTCTGAAATTTCGCTCCTATAAGAGACAAAACATATGAGCCAATCAAATTAGAGTAAAATAGTTTTAATGATTTTTAAAATTTAAATTCACATATAAACATTTGAAAAAATAAAAAATAAAAATAGAAATAAAAGGGTGAAAAATTAAAAGTTAAAATTAGAGATAAAAATACTTAAGGTAAGATGATTACAACAAGTGCCATATAATGACTTAGTACTTGCCTTAGTTTTAATAGTTTTCAGTATAAATCCAATGTTAAAATAATAAATTTATCATATATAAAATATTTTAATCAACATAAATCTTATATAGTTAAATTCTATTCATATATATCATATATACTATTATAAATAAATTATAATATCAAAATAAAAATATTTTAATAATAATATATAATATTTCTAAAAATATTATATAATATAAGTATAGATAATATTTTTTGAAATATTTTAGTTGAAGGAAAAAAATTAATTCTTAAAAATAAAATATTGAAAATATAAACATCTAAACTAACTTACAAATAAAAATATTTAAATTCAATCTTTCACATGTAATATTCAAAACGATTCATCAAAAAATATTTAATAGAAATTTTGTAGTTTAAAAATTTGCATCTAAGCATTTTATAATTCAAAACGATTCATCTAATCAAATCATCAAAAAATATTTAATAGAGATTATGTAGTTAAAAAACTTGCATCTAAACATTTTATAATTAAATTTTAAAATGATAAAATTTAAACTCTAAAAACTCTAAAAATAATAAATTTTAATCACGGTAGCCTATCGGCAAGTACTAATAATAGTACATTTGGGCAGACGTTGCCGTTTTGGTCCACACGATAGCCTGCCTATTCGAACCGGAAAAACGTAAGGGACCTGCGCTTAATTGTGGATAATAGCAGGAATAATTTTGTGTTTTGATTAGCTAAGTATTAGTAGTGCAATTGTGGAGTTATGGCACTCTGTTCTGTTACTCCTGTTACTCTTCCCCTAGTCAGTGTAAATATTTCTACTCCAAAACCCCAAAAATTTAGCGGCAGTTTCTCTCCAGGAACAATTCGTTCATTTCTGAAATGCGGACGCCTGGCAGTTTCATCTACGCCGCGAGCTCTCCTTGTAAGTTCCTCGTTTTCAAGCATCCAAATAATCAGTCTGTTGGCTGCAATCTTCTAGTGCAAAAAGAAAGAGAGACTCAGGTTTAAAGATAGCAACATTGTGTAAGCGAAAGAAATAATCTCCGTTTAAACAAAACAATGCAGTTTAATTAAGAGAAAACGAATAATACTGAAGGTTGGAGTTGTAGGGAGAAGCCGGGCGGAGAGAGTACACATCTGTGTTGATTGTACCAACGGGAGTGGGAGCTACCATTGGGGGCTTTGCAGGGGATGCTCTTCCTGTTGCTCGAGCCATGGCGTCCGTTGTCGACTGCCTTATTTCACATCCAAACGTAATATTTTCTTGCCACTGTCTTTCATTTATAATCTTGGAATCAAATACCTGGTCTTGCTTAAGGGAATTTAAAATTATCTGTATCCGGTTTTCTGTTTTTAGCTATTTGTAGATTGGATTATTGTGTTATTTGCGAACGCGATTAATTCCTTAAATCTGCTGAACTGCTCTACATTAGGTTTTCATGGATGGGTTGGTTTAATTTCATGAAATTTATTTTATACTTCTAAGTTCCTAATGTACTGTTCATTCTCTTGCGAGATATGTTCTTGCTCATGAAACATGGCTCAATTAGTCGAGTAAAAAACTATACTGTTAAGTTAAATTCTGATAGTAATATCATAATTTGACTTATTTGGGAAATATCTCTTATCTCTTACTTATTAGTTGCTGAGCTAAAAGGCTCTATAGTGAATGGTACATAAAGCACAAGACTCGCCGAAGGTTTTGTCAATGGGGTAACAAAAAAAGTCGGCTTAACATTGGAGGAAACTCCATTACTAAGCATGCTTGAGTAGAGTAGTAGTGGATGGGTGACCTCTTAAGAAGGCCTAATGCTTCACCTCTGTGAGCATTGTGAAGGTGCAATGAGTGCTAAGTGTACTATTTGTTCGCATGAGAGATGAGTTCTTGTGAACCATTACTACTCATGAAACATGAGCCAATGTGTTTGACTCAAAAATGACATGGTTGAATCTTGATAGCAATGTCATAATGTAATGACATCCATATTCGTTTCTTTATATTTCTTGCACTGTCCTTTTGGTACTACTGTTCTTCCTAGGAAATGTCTCCATGGGGCATGGACATGATGGAGAAGTATACTTTTTTGAAATAGGGTATGTGAGCAAATGAATAAGTGATTATGTTAAAATATAGTGATGCTCGTAGTTTCCGTTTGGCCTAAAGTGGAGAAACATGGGGCAAACCTACAATTTTTTTGAATTTTTTAGGCCACTCAAGGACCTCTTAAAGTGGGCCTTATTTTGGCCCTTACCTTCATAACTAGGACACAAAGGCTATCAAGGATTCTCCCAACAATGTTCCCCTGAAATTAGTGTGCACATCTTTGAGGGTCCTTATAACTATGTTTTCATGAAATGAGTATACACATCTTGTTGAACCTGTTTGCTTTGACAAAAAGATTGTTAGACTCACTCCATAACTTTGCCAAACCTTAAAAGACGTCTTTGAAGATACCTTTTTGTTTATCTATTTCTTTATCATTGAAGAGTGGAAGAAGATGCAACCATGCCTTTGCACTCTGTATGTGCTATTAGTTTATTTTCTATTGTAGTCAAATAAGGAGAGTGACACCAAAAGGCTGTAGTGCAATTGGTTGAGCATTTTGGTGAGGGTGATGGTACATTCCTTGAATACACCTCCCACTATGGTTCACAACATTGAAAGTATGATTTGAGGAATGAGGTTGGGATTGTGCCCTAATAACTTTGTGGATTGGATACCCTACAATCCTCAACTCTTAGTCAAAGATATGTCAGCATAGGCTTGTGATCTCATATTGGGTATAAACAATGGGCACGTGGATTATATAAAATCCTCCAAAAAAAAAGAAAAGAAAACGAAGGGGCTATTTGTTCAAGAAAATAAAGTACTATAAAAATACAAAATACAAGATTAGAGATAAAAATAAATTTAAAAAAGGCAAATTAAATGTAGTCATTTTTTCCTAATTGATGGTAGTAAACCAATAGTCAAAATTATAATGTAATTATCATTTTTTGCATATACCTCCTTTAATAGATTAGTGGAGGAAGTGTTTTTCACACCTTAGCTTCCTTCCCTCTGATAGTAAAGCATGATCAACTCAAGTGCTAGGTGTTAGGACCAGGTTTTTCAATCTAATCTTATTTGAGTGGGAGTTTGTGTAGGAGATCTTTCAGCAAGAAAACTCAAACACATTGAGCATAAAAATGAAGAGGTTCATTAACACTAACTTTAATTTGTGAGTTCAATATTGAGGATATGCTTGTAGAGAAATATATGGGTTGCCACATCCAGATCCAAACTAATCGTAATGTCATGGGCCAATTAGGATTTGTTGCATAGAAAAGAAAAGGGCATTACTAGACTTTGGTTGACGCATTTAGTGTTCTTGAATATACTTGAAGAACCCACCACCTAAGGTCTTATTGTGACCTTTGCACACCATCACCCCATTGCAAATGGGGATCCCTTCTTTACGTTGTGTTAGTTTTATGGTTTTGACAATAGAATGTTAGTTTGATCTCCATAAGCTCCTGTTTTACACTGAGAAGTGGGTAAGCTTCCAAGTCTCCAAAGTTGCAAATATGGATAAGTCGTAATGTTTTGTGATCATTAGGGTCAAGCTATAAGGTTGGTTAGGATTTGGGTAAATCTTCCTAAGTATCAAAATGTTTGGATAGTCAATTGTTTTTCAATATATATTAATGCCATATTTTACTTGTAAATTTGGGCTAAATGATAAACTCATGCAAGAAAAGTGCAAATTGCTTATGGGGATTATTTTTCCATCAAATTTGGACTATTAGTCCCTATGGAAATCGTCTTTCTGTTAAGTCTTGATGAAATGTTCTTATGGGGGTCCATTTTCCATTCCTAGAAGACAAGAATGAATAAAGTCCACGTTCAAGTGGCCATTAATTCCAACAGGGCTTGAATTTCCACTTGTGGGAGACAAAAGCAAGTGAAATCATGTTGAAAGAGTCATTAGTCCCTATGAAGGTCGAGTTTCCACTCCAGGGCATGAGAAACAAGGTCAAAAGCCAAAAGTCCTTATAGGGGTCATTTTTCCACCAAAGTTCAACCTGACCCATAAAACATTTTTTGGAAAGAGTGGAAGTGGAAAGTTCCTATGGACAAGGAATTTCCACTTTGTCCCTATGAAGGCCATTTCTCCACTAGGTAGCCATTGAGATTTTCTTTTGGAGTTAAAGAGGGGAAAGTCCTTATTGACATGGAATTTCCACCAATCCCCATGACCATAGAATTTCCACTTTGTCCTTATAGAACCAAAATTTCCACTTGAAAGAACTAAGGATGCAATTTGTCCTTGTGGACAAGGAATTTTGACTTGTCTTTGTGCTTGTTGAATTTCCACTTGTCCCCATGATGGTTGATCTTCCCCTTGAGATGAATGAATGAGGACAAGATGTGCTGGGATCAAGATTGTCCCTATAGAGGTTGAATTTTCCCTTTGGTGAGTGAATGAATAAATGAAGTAGAATTTCAGCGGGACTCGAGGTATTTTTTAGTGGCTAATATTCGTAAATTGGCTAAATTTAGAAAATTTTTGCTAGTAATTTGGCTAATAATTTAGATTTAATGCAACCTAAATTGCCACATTTTTTATTAAATTTAGCTCTAAAATATTTTAAATCGCTCAATAATTTATTTTATTAAAAAAATTAAACTCAAAGATTTGCCACAATATTCGATAATGATTAGATTTGATTCACCTAAATATTATATATTATCAAAGAAATTAAAATTAATTCACCAATAGTTATCATAATTATTAGTTACTTTAGGGATATATCACCAATATTTAGTTTTCACTATTGATTTAAAATATAATGTAATTATCCTCATAATTTCCATGAGATAAAACATGTTCAAATTTGATTTGTAATATTCCATAACGATTGGTGGACTTCCTATTATTATTGAGATTCGCAAATACTTTCTGCTCAGAAATTATGATTCCAAAATAATCACCAATGTAAAATAATATTTAAAATAAAAAAACTGAGAGATTCGCCAATAAAAATAATTTGGTTTTTCAAAATAATGAAAGATTCGCCAATATTTTACATCTTTTTTTGGAGGGGGGTTTCTTAAAGTTTACCCTGGCGGGACTACTTTGCCCCTATGAGGATTGAATCCCTAGTGGGGAACAAGTGAAATAGGAACAAGGAAATGTCCTTAATGGCATCGAATAACCCTTTACGGGTGTGATAAAGGCCTCAAGCTAATTTCAAATGCAAGTGTGGGAGAGTATCTATATAGATCGATCCTCCACTAAGCGCAAAATGCAGGGAAATAGTCAAGTCCAAATACAACTAAATTGATAAGTAGGAGATATTTTCCACAGTAAGTCAAATTGTGATATTGTTATTAGGATTTAACTATGTAGCTTTTGAGTCAAACTCATCGACCCATGTTTAATGAGTAGTGATTCACAAGAATCTATCTCTCATGAGAATAAATGGAACACTTAGCACCCATTAGATCTAGGTGATGCTCATAGAGGTGAAACATCGAGACTTCCTAGGAGGTCACCCATCCCAGTACTACTCCGTCTTGAGTGTGCTTAACTATGGAGTTTCCTCCATGGTTAAACCCACTCTGCTTGTAACCCCATTTGCAAAACCTTCACCAAGTGTTGTGCCTTATGAACCTATTCATTAGAAAGCCCCTTAAACTAATCAGTTGATAAGTAGGAGATATTTGCCACAGTAAGTCAAATTGTGATATTGTTATGAAGATTTAACTGTGTAGCTTTTGAGTCAAACTCATTGACCCATGTTTCATGAGTAGTGATTCACAAGAATCCATCTCTCATGAGAATAAATGGAACACTTAGCACTCATTGGATCTAGGTGATGCTCACAGAGGTGAAGCATCGAGACTTCCCGGGAGGTCACTCATCCCAGTACTGCTCTAGCTTGAGCGCGCTTAACTATGGAGTTTCCTCCATGATTAAACCCACTCTGCTTGCAACCCCATTTGCAAAACCTTCACCAAGTGTTGTGCTTTATGAACAATGCATTAGAAAGCCCCTTAAGCTCATCAATTGATAAGTAGGAGATATTTTCCATAGTAAGTCAAGTTGTGATATTGTTATCAAGATTTAACTGTGTAGCTTTTGAGTCAAACTCATTGACCCATGTTTTATGAGTAGTGATTCACAAGAATCCATCTCTCATGAGAATAAATGAAACACTTAGCATTTATTGGATCTAGGCGATGCTCATAGAGGGGAAGCACCGGAACTTCCCAGGAGGTCACCCATCCCAGTACTACTCCAGCTTGAGCACGCTTAACTACGGAGTATCCTCCATGGTTAAACCCACATTGCTTGCAACCCCATCTGCAAAACCTTCACCAAGTGTTGTGCCGTATGAACCATTCATTAGAAAGTCCCTTAAGCTCATCAATTGATAAGTAGGAAATATTTTCCACAGTAAGTCAAATTGTGATATTGTTATCAGAATTTAACTGTGTATCTTTTGAGTCAAACTTATTCCTCATGCTGGCCGATCCTCTGCTAGTTGGGTGAAGCGTGAAGTAAATTAAGAATGCAACCAGATTTTGGTCCCTACAAGTATTGAATATCCACTTGGATGATTAAATGAAACTTTGATGGCAAAATTTAAAGGAAATTAATGAAAATCTATTTGCATGAAGTTTGATGTTTCAAGAGGCAAAACTCTATTAATCTCACATTCCTTATGGAGATGTTCAACAAAGTTCAAAACATTTTAAAAGACCACCAGGTAGAAGGATGGAGTACAATGCAAGAGATCTAAGGTCAAAGGGAAACAGATGGAAGCTGATGGACTAAGGGGAAATCCATTAGCAAACAGTGATTCAAAAAAGCATTGAAGATGAGCAAAGTGGAATACTGGTGAAAGAAGGGCAGGCATTTAAAAGTCTGACATAAACAGAAAACCTGATGCACCAGTCTGGGAATACTGTTTACAAAGGGCTGCCAATTTCAAATAGTGATTGAATTATTACAATGATTATAGAATTACTATTGTTCAGTTATTGGATTCAAATTGCATTTCTTTACTCTCTTGTTCCTATCTACTCGTTATGTTCTACCTTCTTCTACTCTTATTTTTCCCTCCAATGACAACCGCTTCCAGATGCACAGTTGTTATCATCAATTCTTTGACCTCTCTGTTCAATCCCTGACCCTTTCCTATGGAAACCTTTGTAATTCACTTCCTGTCTCTCTCTCCGCTTTCCCAATTTCAATCTTCTGTAGAACTTCTACTTATTCCTTTTCCAACTGTTGAATTCTGCTTTTTATGGAGGGCAGATCAACCGTCAACCGTCGCATTGGAAAGATGATGGATGGACAGAGGGCCCAAAACAAATTATCAACTATCAGGAAGAGACTTTTTAAGTCTTCTCGATCCCCAATGAAGATATATCAGAGAGACTTGCTTTTATTGGTGAGAGTTGAGAAGTCTCCAATCCAAAAACAGAGAACACATCAGTGTGACATGACTGCATTGAACGGAGATCTCCCAAGTCTTTCCAATTTGACCAAGTGCACGACCAAAAGGCATCGAAAGAACCATTGGTAGACAATACTATCTCCTTAACATAATCTTTAGTGATTATATTCAACACGCTGTCTGCGTCTTCTATCACCTTACCTTCAGTATGGAAACAGATCATACTATGCTGGTGACTGATTTTAATTAGGAATAGGTAACATCTAATATAATTAGTAAATGCGGATCAGCGTTTGTTGTGATACTATCTTAGTTGGATGTAATCGAGTTCTTTTATGGAAACATCGATAAGATGATTGCTCAATACATTGTATTATTTGATTTCTGTTGAGAATCAATTCTTTTCACTCGTCAGCCCTTTCCATCTGTTAGTGTAACAGACTGTATGTGTAATACTATTCTGATTTGTTCTCCAAGATAAGAATCTGATTATGAGTTCTTTCAAATAACAGTAGCACAGTGATAGAACCAGATTATATAACAGTATGATGATCAAGAATGCAGGAATACATTTAAGTAATCAATGCTGATATGCACTGGAAGACTGAATTACATGTGTTCGCTGTGTCTAATAATCAGCAGAGATAGCATATTAATAGATGGGAGGGTTGACCATGTGTCATGCCCGATAGACATTACTCGTACTTGAGTCACATCTATTGGGCATGACTCAATAGTCACCCTCGATAACCTTTCCAATATCGACGGGAGAATTATAAACTCTGTTTAATAAGGCAGTTGATAACATAGGAAAAACTTCATTAATTTATTCATATACATTTTGTAATATATATATATATATATATATATATATATATATATATATATATATATATATATATATATATATATATATATATATATATATATATATGATAATATTTAAATATCCTAAACGTATAAGAATAACATAAATATCAACACAAGAGTTATTAATAAATCTTCATAATTTATGTTCAACTAGTCTATACATTAACACTCCCTCTTAGATTAGTAGGATAAACACATAGAAGAAGTCTTTGATCAGAAGACTTCTTTATACAATGTCAGATAAATGTTGATTCATCAATGATAGGATATTCACCAACTTATATTTGATATTATGTAACATGAGTGTTGGCCTATCAGAATATCAATCACATGATATTCACCAAGCACTCTTGAGTAATGGCCTATCAGAACATCGACTGAATGATGTTTACCAAGTACTTAGTGTGGTATTGGCCTATCAGAATATTAGGGCAAGATATTCACCAAGTATCGGAAATATATCTATACAAGCAACTTGTAGATAATCAATTTTAATGATATCTAATGCCTAGTTGTTGATTTATAAGATAAAGCCTTTACATGAAACAATTGCACAAAATGAATCATGCTACAAGTTATTGTAAGGACGTCACTTTACAACAACTTCTCCCAATACAAGTGAAATCATTTTGAAGTCGTCACTTCTTAATGATTAACACAAGTTTCATAAATTAGTATAATATATGTAATGTACAATAATCAATTTCTCTGAGACATTTCCCTAGATTTTACAATCATACCAAGTTCTTTATGAAAGTGCTCCACCTTTGTTTTAGCAAGTGGTTTGGTAAGAGTGTCTGCAATTTGATCCTCTGTACTAATATATTTCAACTTGATTACATCCTTCTTAACCATATCTCAAACCTAGTGGTATGGTATCTCGATGTGTTTTGATCTGTTATGAAACACTAGATTAAGAGATAGTTTAATGCAGCTCTGGTTATCACAATAAATAGTAGTAGGTGGAAGAGGCTTTCCAAATAATCCAAATAGAAGCTTTCTCAACCATACAACTTCTCTTGCTCCCATGGATGCAGCTATATACTTGGCTTCTATAGAACTCTGTGCTACTGAAGACTGCTTCCGACTAAACCAAGATATCATTTGATAAGTAGGAGATGATTTCCACAGCTAGTCAAATTGTGATGTGAATATTAGGATTTAACTGTGTGATTTTGAGTCAAACTCGATGACCCATGTTTCATGAGTAGTGATTCAACATGAATCCATCTCTCATGAGAATAAATGGAACACTTAACACTCATTGGATCTAGGTGATGCTCACAGGGGTGAAGCACCGGGACTTCCCGGGAGGTCACCCATCCCAGTACTACTCCAGCCTGAGCGCGCTTAACTACAGAGTTTCCTCCACAGTTAAACCCAAAGCTTGCAACCCCATTTGCAAAACTTTCACCAAGTGTTGTGCCTTATGAACCATTCATTAGAAAGCCCCTTAAGCTCATCAATTGATAAGTAGGAGATGATTTCCACAGCTAGTCAAATTGTGATGTGAATATCAGGATTTAATTGTGTGATTTTGAGTCAAACTCGATGACCCATGTTTCATGAGTAGTGATTCAACATGAATCCATCTCTCATGAGAATAAATGGAACACTTAACACTCATTGGATCTAGGTGATGCTCACAGGAGTGAAGCACCGGGACTTCCCGGGAGGTCACCCATCCCAGTACTACTCCAGCCTGAGCGCGCTTAACTATAGAGTTTCCTCCACAGTTAAACCCAAAGCTTGCAACCCCATTTGCAAAACCTTCACCAAGTGTTGTGCCTTATGAACCATTCATTAGATAGCCCCTTAAGGAGAACACAACACTTGGTGAAGGTTTTGCAAATGGGGTTGCAAGCTTTGGGTTTAACTGTGGAGGAAACTCTGTAGTTAAGCGCGCTCAGGCTGGAGTAGTACTGGGATGGGTGACCTCCCGGGAAGTCCCAGTGCTTCACCCCTGTGAGCATCACCTAGATCCAATGAGTGTTAAGTGTTCCATTTATTCTCATGAGAGATGGATTCATGTTGAATCACTACTCATGAAACATGGGTCATCGAGTTTGACTCAAAATCACACAGTTAAATCTTGATATTCACATCACAATTTGACTAGCTGTGGAAATCATCTCCTACTTATCAATTGATGAGCTTAAGGGGCTTTCTAATGAATGGTTCATAAGGCACAACACTTGGTGAAGGTTTTGCAAATGGGGTTGCAAGCTTTGGGTTTAACTGTGGAGGAAACTCTGTAGTTAAGCGCGCTCAGGCTGGAGTAGTACTGGGATGGGTGACCTCCCGGGAAGTCCCGGTGCTTCACCCCTGTGAGCATCACCTAGATCCAATGAGTGTTAAGTGTTCCATTTATTCTCATGAGAGATGGATTCATGTTGAATCACTACTCATGAAACATGGGTCATCGAGTTTGACTCAAAATCACACAGTTAAATCCTGATATTCACATCACAAGATATCATTGCTGAACCCAAAGTAAAACAACATCCTGAAGTGCTCTTATGATTCTTTGAATTTCCTGCCTAGTTAGAATCTGTATATCCACTTAGATTTAGTTCAGTTTTAGTGTATTTGAGACCATATGCAATTGTACCACTAAGATACTTGAGAGTGTGTTTTGCTGCTACTAAATGAGTTTGCTTAGGTTCACATATGAACTGACTAAGAACATTTACAACGTAACAGATGTCAGGTCTTGTGTTTACCAAATACATTAAAGAACCAATTATCTGTCAATATAGAGTAGGATCAACATTCGCAGAATCTTCTGTTGCTTCTTTTAGTTTCTTGAGGTTTGTCTCCATAGGAGTCTTCATTGCCTTGCTATCCAACATGCCAAATCCTTTGAGTAGATCTAGAGTATATACTTCCCTTGATTTAAGAAGATTCCATTTGAATGCTGCCATACTTCTAGTCCCAAGAAATAGTGCAGTATTCCTAAGTCCTTCATTTCAAATTCAAATATAAGATCTTGTTTACATTTGTCAATAAGATTATCTTCTCTTGTAATCAAAAGATCATCAACATATAAAACCATAATCAACATATCCCCCTGTATTACCTTGTAATATAAATTAGGATCTGCAATGTTTTTAAAGAAACCAAGTTTAGTTAGGTGATGATCTATCCGTTCATACCAAGCTCGGGGAGCTTGTTTAAATCCATATAAAGCCTTTTTAAATTTGCATACATGAGATTGTTTATTGTGTAATTCAAATCCTTCAGGTTGTTCAAGATAAACTTCCTCTTCTATAATGCCATTCAAAAATGCAGTCTTTACATCCATTTGATGAATTTTCCATCCCTTGGATGCAACAATGGCTAAAACAGTTCTGATGGAGGTATATCTGGCTATTGTAGCAAAAGTTTCCTCATAGTCTATTTCTTCTTTTTGAGAAAACGCTTTTGCTAAAAACCTTGCTCTGTACTTGTCGATACTTCCATCTGCAACATGTTTAATTTTAAATAGGCATTTTGAGGAGACAACTGAGTTATTTTTGGGTCTAGGAACAATATCCCAAACATCATATTTAAGTATGGAATTATATTCTTCTGTCATGGCATCTTTCCAATTTTGATGTTTTATTGCTTCTTTTACATCAGATGGTTCAAATTTGGAGAGTTCACTCATTAATGCAATGCAACTAGAGTATATGTTAGGACATTTTTTTTCCCTAATGAAATCTGAGGGAATGGAATTGTTCTCTTCAATTAGCTTTCTAGTCCATAGTGGTCTCTTCTTTTCCTCAGAAGTGTGAGTAATGTCCATAGGTTTAGCAGAGTTATCTTCCTCCATTAGAAACTCCCTCTCATTATCAGAGTTTTGTTCTTCTAGTGTCTCTTCTGAATTTTATTTAGTTTCATCCTTAGATCTTTTGAAGGCTGAATCTTCATCAAATATTACGTCTCGACTTAGTTCAATATTTCTTTGTCCAGGGATATAGATATGATAAGCTTTGGAAGTTTCATTGTATCCTACAAAGATTCCCTTCTTTCCTGAGGGATCTAGTTTTGTTCTCTTCTCCTTAGGAATGTGCACATAGACAGGGCAACCAAAAATTCTTAGGTATTTAAGATCAGGTTTCTTCTCGGAAAATGCCTCTTCAGGGGTCTTGTATTCAAGATGAGAGTGGACATTTATTTTGAAGGAAAACAACAGTGTTTGAGGCTTCTCCCCAAAGAAAAGTTTCAAGATTTTGCTCATGAAGCATGCTTTAGCAGCTTCAACTATGGTTCTATTCTTTTTCTCAACTATTCTGTTTTGTTGAGGATTATAGGGAACAAAACACTCCCTCTTGATCCCAATAGTTTTATAGTAATTTATAAAGATCTAAGAAATGTACTCTTTACCATTGTCTATTCTCAAAACGTTTATTTTCTTTCTAGATAGATTTTCTACAAGGGCTTTAAACTCTTTAAACTTGTCGAACTGATGTTGAACTTAGTCATTTTTCCAGCTCAGGGGCAGGATGTTTTATACAAATATTATATTAAAGTATTAAGTTATATTTCTATAAATACTATGAAGATGTTTGAGATAGGTTTCAACTTATAGGATTTAAAATGCAGATTCTAGCTTTTGTGGGTTTTCCAAATATTCCAGTGTTATCTCCCACAACCTGTCCAGGCTTTTTGAGGTCAAATTGAAATTCAAACATGGATTTTCCAATGATTCTAACTCATTTCCTCACAAATCACTTCATTTCAATTTTTCATTCCTATTAGACTTAGCTCAACCACTTGCTCGCACCCAAGACAAACACTACTTCGAAAATTGGTCAAACTCACTTTTGGACTTAGAGACTTGAAAATTGCTACCACCTAAGACCATATGAAATCAGCCAAGCGTATGACAATGGAGCAGTTCAGCTCACCAGAATTGGCCCTGTTGGGTTCATGCTGCTTGTTAATGGCCATTGGTTGAAATTGTATCACAAACCAACAAGCAGGTGAGAATTCATGCAACAATTTTCAACAGACCAGTCAATTGAGAGTCCTGCAGCTGAAGGAGTCGGACTTGGTGTCCCACTTTCTTCTACCTAAAAAGACTTTTTCATGCATCCATAATAAATATATTCACATTAAGTGGAAATACTTTTTTTGTAATAAATTTCATTCCTTCATACCATCCTCTTTCATTTCCACATCATCATGTCATTGCCACTTTTTCACAATCACTTCCAATTAATGCTATCAAGCTTGTGCAATTCATCTCATGATAACACCAGTGGCAGGTACGCATGAGGTATGCAATTATTTATTAACACATTAGTTCATTTATTTAATTTCAGTCTTATTTATATGTGTATGTGACATAGCCTGAGTCCTGTGTAGCACCAACCACAATAGGAGGACCTATCGTTTGAGTGGGGGGGGGGGGGGTATCATGCTTACATGTCATGTCTTGTCATTGATTGTGTTATGTCAGTGTCTGAGTGTGCTGTGATTATTTGAATCACAATGTATTCCATTATTATTTGTTATTATGTGATGTGACATTTTACTTAAGTAAGATGTTAAAGTACCAGTTTCCCATCAACCCCTCGTAATTCTTCCTGGGCCATTTTGAATTTCGAAGAGAGTTTGTCTAGCTAAATTTGCAGTTTACAACAGTTGTTCAGAACATAGTGGAGGAATAGGGGATTTGAAGTTTGGGGTTTTAGACATTGTTCCAGAATTACAACTGAAATTCCGGGTTCTGTGGCTGGTTACAAGTGTCTAGATAAGTTTGCAGTGAAGTTTGATATCTTTGAGGGAGAGTCTCATTTTTATTTCACCATGGAGGTGTATCCATTCACCATGAGCCAATTGTTCCTGAGGACCTGCTTCAGAACCAAAGGTGTCAATCAAGTATTTCAAGATTGTGGGTGGTTGGATTATTTTTTGAAGCTTACAAGTTTTGATAATGACATCGCTCGGAAGTTTGCAAAATCTCTTAGAAATAATGTGGCAATGGTGAAGGGTTTAAGAGTAGAGGTTTCTTTAGAGGTTTCAAAAGAAATAATTAAAGAGGTGATTGATTTTCCTGCAAAAGGTGAAGGGTTTCCTGAATCCAAGGATGACCGAACGGCTTGTGCCCAATTTACCTTGCATGGTGACCCTGCTCTTGCAACAGATAAACATAGCACAAAGAGGCTATCACTGCCAGCCGAATACATTCCAATAGCCTTATATGTGATGAGATACCTCACTTGCGAGGGCTGGCTATCATATTTGCACTCTATCCATTTCAAGCTACTCAGCCATGCCAGACACCACAATTGGAAAAGGAATGCTCCAAATGTCTTTTACAATTTACTTCTCCATAGTGCTATTGAGGTTTAAAAAGGTATGCCTAATTCTGTGTCATACCACTGTTTGGTTGAGCTTTTGGTTGAAAGAGCATTAAGGATAGTTTCTACCATTTCTTGGTATGAGCTTGTGGCTGTTAAAAAGTTTAAACAAGAAGATCTAGGGCCTAGGGGGATTCCATTGTTCTATAGGGTTACTACCTCTGAGGGGACTTCTTAAAATAGGGATGACCCTTCATTCTCACAAACCCAACCTGAGGAAACCCCTGTAGCAAAGGTCCTAAAATTGAGTTTACAACTGAGGCTCAAGCCTCAAAGAGCTCTGTTGATGACATAGAGGTTGTTCCATTAAAAATTGATGTTGAGAGCACACCCCAGAGCTCTATGAGAACTATGTCTGCAAGAAAAGGAAACAGGGAAGGAGAAGGAAATTGAGCTAGAGGAAGAGGAAATAGGAAAACAGGAAACTGTAAAAGTCTCTCTCCCCCTAGAAAGAGGAAAACTAATAAAAAAGACTCTTCTTTAAACATTCCTAAAAACAAGAGCCCTCCATGAAAGATTAGGAAAATAAATACTTCTGAGAACAGGAGAGAAAAATCCACTAGGAAGAGTCATAGGTTAAGGGGAAAACCTCCCAAGAAGACTCAAAAACAAGACTCAACCTCTGTCTTCATTAAGTCCTCTGAATCCATTGGTGAGAAGGAGTTAAATGCTGAGGAAAGAGAGGATGCTATGCCAGAACAAAAATATGTCTTTATGGAGGAAAATGCTGCACAATATGACTCAGAAGTCTTCATGGAGCAGAGGGATGTTGTGCAGGAAGTTGAAGAGAAAATGTTGAGGAAAAAGTTGTTGAAGAAGAAGTTGTTGAAGAAGAGGTTGTTAAAGATAAACATGTTCCACTAAATCAAGGTTTAGATGGTCTTGACAAATTGGCTGTTGTAGCCCAACAAATGACAAAAAAATGTTATAGTTGTATGGGCAGGGGAACAAATATTTGAATATATCCATATCTAAATCACCAAGAACCTGATACAACCCCTAATCTTTCTACCACACTTTCTGTAGTATTAAGCCTGCACAAAGATATGTTGCTACAACAGGCTCTGTTGGAATTAGAAAAAGAGAGACTACAAAGCATAATTGATAATCAGAAAATTGAGCTGCAACATAAAGATGAGGGAATCACTCAACTCAAAAATAGAATTACCTCCATCACAAAACCTGGTTCCTGGACTGATGCAATGTAGGCCACAAGCTAGGGTTTACACCCTCAACCTAAAGGTAGAATATCTAAATCTGAGATTGATGAGGGTGGTGAAAGGATTAATTTCATCTTTGGAAACAACTCAAGAATTTTATGATATTTATCAAACCTCTCTTGTAGCCATTAAAAGCTTATTATGTGAATTATATTTACATAATTTTGTTGTTCCACATGATACCGATTAGAACCCACTTTCTCATATTGGGGTCATCCATTTGCGAGCATTTATGTCATGGATACAATATGAAACTAGCAGGGAACTTCAGGCTAGACCTTATAGGCAAGAAAAGGCAGTGTACCACTGGTTATCAGAGCCGAAAGTTAGGATGCTTGTACACTTTATTATGATTGGATGTGGTTGTTCACGAATAATGAGCACAGGGCAAGAATTTAGGTTTGAAGAGAAGATGCATTCTGGAAGTATGAACAAATGACTAGACATGAAGGACAGCTAGTCCTAGCATCTATTATTCAGTGGTGGAACAGTCTGTTGGAAAGTTTAAAGAGGGCCGAGCTACATTCCCCATAGAATTATGTAGTTGCAGCAAAAAGGGCATTGTGGTATGCTGAACTGGGCCGAATAAGGAAAAAGTATTGGCTCCCTCTAAAGTTTCAGCCTCCACTTTTACTTTGACTACTCAAGTATGGTTGATGATGGTAATGAATATTACATGGAAGAGGAAGTGACTAGGTGGGAAAGGTCAAGGGAGAGCAAGGATTACTACTAGAGCTTAGCGAAAGGAGGGGCAGGTCAAAGTCCAACCATCGATTATAGGATGAATGCCAAAATCAGGAACTTTTCAGTTGTTGGAAGACCAACAAGACCTTGAGTTGGGGAAAATGATAGGCCAAAATAATGGCCAAATTTGTCTATGTTCTTGTTTCTTTATGTTAAGACTACTATTAAGTTTTATAATGTTTTAAACCCTTTTATTATTATAGGTCTAGAAACTTTGAACAATATCTGGTAGTCATACAGTTATGGACTTCATCTGTTTTTAGAAAAATTCTAGATGGTTTTGATTCATAGTTATCTTTATATTATTCCTTTGTGAATGATTGAAACATAATGGGTTTCTGCAGCCAAGTAGTTTATTTTCTTGTAGCCATGTGATGTATGCGTATTCATGGGATCCGAGGTTTAATGAATGAATGCAATGTGGAAATAAACGTCTGCATGTTTTGTGCTCTTAACCCCTCACTGCAAGAACACATTAAAAATGAGGAATAACCCAACAAAATTTTAATGTATCACATCAAGTTCTTGGACCAAGTCATTCAGTGTGGAGAGAGAAATAAGGACAACATTGAAGACCTAGCTGATTCGTCTACCTTTTTGGTTGGATTAGTTAGTGATGTTTTAATGAACAATAAATCTAGGGAGTAGTTATCCTAGTTTCTCTCATGCAGATATAATGAAAATTTATTTCTTTCTTGTTGAGAAAGTTTCTCATTTCTGTTTTAATGTAATAACTGCATCTACTCATTTTGTTGGAAGTGGTTAGTAAGCTAAGTTAGTTAGTTATAGGTTTTTAGTATAAATAAGTGGCTGAGATACTCTTCGGAGGTTAGCTAAGAAGTAGAGAAGAAATCAATCTGTACTAGATTGATATTGGTCTACTTGCTCTCAACAATATAGTTTTCAGTTTCAAGGTTCTATTTGTAAATCAAGTTCAGTCATATGAATAAAGAAATGGTTATTCTAAACATATGATATGTTAAGTATCTGGATTCACTTACTTAAGGGGGGCTCACGTGGTGAGCGATCCTTTGCATTTGTTTTACTGCTTTCATAGTTGCTGTTTGGTCCTTTGTTTGTTCCTACAACCACATGGAAACAATTTCTGTGTCTGTTCCTGTAGCCAAAGCGGGCATAATAGTTCCTGCCTAGCAACCCTCAACTTACTTAGTTTTTATGATCATTTGTGCTTTGATAGATAGGATTTAGATAGGTTTATTTTCACATGCTTGCTTTCTTACTACTTTCCTTTGCAAGCGATAGCTAGAATGGCTATAATGGAAACTTAGTGCATAAATTGTGCAAAACATTTAAAGCTTATGCTCCTGGGTCGACATATTAAATGGAACTTTGCCATAGGATAAATAGCTGCTCATAATATGTCCAATCTGTGAGCATGAGAGTGGTGCCTAGTCATTAATCCTGAAAAGTTTACAAAAGGCACGGGAAGCACTAGCTGGTTCAATTGATTTGGATGATATAGATCCTTATAGTGATTGGACGATGTAGGAGCAATCTCCATTTTTTATAGAGATTGACATCACTAATTTGCAGAGGTAGGCTGGATAACATTAATAAGGAGGAGGAGGAGGAGTCAGACGAGGAGTCATTGCTAGTGCTAGGAGGAGCTACATCTAGGATGGAGAGTGAGCCACGTACATCAGCTGAGATACCAAGTGAGGAAGCACAGTCACGCCCAATGCAGGGTTCTACTTCCAGGACTAGACCCTCTAGTTCCTCTCCCCTATTTGCTATTAGAGTTGGGAAGAGGAGGATTTAATTGTAATGATGTTCTCGGTAGCTGGAAGAACATCTTTTGAGATTCAACACATAATCCCAAATTGCTTCTTCACATACATATCCTCCAAGTCTTCAACTTGTACACTCTTTCCCTTTTTCTTATTCTCCTTCTTCACATCCATCCTAGGTGTGCTATAGGTCTGCTTTCCATATTGATCTCCAACCTTCTCAGAATTTACCAACTCAACTCGGCTGCCAATACTTAGGTTCCTCCTATTGAGCTCTTCATTCTGCAAAGGAATCAAGGAAAACTTCTTGCCAGTAAACACATTCTTGACACAATCATGCACAACCCTGCAATCATACTTCTAAGGTCTACCAAGCAACACATGACAATTGTTCATGTCCACAGTATCACACAACACTTGATCCTTATATTGCCCAGTCTGGAAATCAGCAAGGTATTGCTCTCTCACTTCCAAAGCATGCTCACCTTGTGACCAGCCAATCCTATAAGGATAAGAGTGTTTCACTCTCTTCAAACCAAGATTCTAAACCGTCTCCTCAGCAACAAGGTTATTAGTACTACTACCATCCACAATCACTTTGTAGACTTTACCACCAGACTTACAACAAGTCCTGAACAAACTAGTCCTCTGAGAAGAATCTAGTGTCCTCTGACCAATCAGTACTCGCCGAGCTAACAAACTCTCTCCTTGTTGGGGTTGGCTGTCTTGGACTGCAACCTCATTCACAACAACAACTGTCCTACCATGCGGACATTTAAAAGATCTACGCCCTTTCTAACCACATCTGAAACAATTACCTCTAAACACACCTCCACCTATCCTCCTTTTCTAATCAACAGGTTTTGGTTCACCTTCTGCACTCAGTTTAGCTTGTGCCGAGCTATCCTGCTTCTCTTTCCCTCTAGTATTACCTTGACTTTTCCTCTTCAACTTATCTTCTACCTTCATAGCATACTGATAAGCACCCTCAACTAAAGAAATATTCAACATACTAACCTCATCCTGAATATTGAATCTTAAACCATTAATGTACCGAGGTACCTTCTCCTTTGACAATTCTCTATGACCAGACCGAATAGTCAACTTGTAGAACTCCTCAATATAATCTTTCATAGTCATATCTTTTTGCTTCAGATTTTGTAGTCTCTTAAACAACTCAAGTTCATAATCAGCAGGAATGCACTTAGCCTTCAACTTGGTCACCATCAATCTCCATCTAGTGATCTTCATTTCACCTTCTTCTTTGTCTCTTTGCAATTCTTTCCATCAAAGAGTAGCATGTCCTTTCAACTTAGTTTGTTCCAACCTCACTCTGAGTGGATCCTCAATATTCTCAAGATCAAAGTAATCTTCTATTCACCAATCCAATCAATCAGGTCTTCAGGAGTCAAAGTACCTGAGAAATTAGAAACCTCCATCTTATCCTTCAGCTTCAACTGAGATCTAGGTCTAGCAAACTGACCAGCCCTAGTTCCAATAGGTCTCTCCAAACGATCAGTTCTGTCCTCGCCACTAGATCCAGTAACTTCAAAGTCTTCAGCCACTAACTCGTAACCATCTTCAGTACTTGCATGCCTAGGTACATCACCTAAAGCACTCACAATTTCAACAATCATGTCACTCTTCATCAATGCAATCTCAAATCTGAATTCTGCTCTAATCTTCTTTGAGATCGTTTCTTCTACAACATCACTAAGATCATCAATTGCCCTAGGGTCCAATCTTCTTGGAGGCATCTTCCAAAATTTTCGCAAACCTTAAGCAATAGCTCTACAAACCTAGAAGATCAATCAGCTCCACAAGATCAACCTTCACCAATCCAAGATCCTGGTGCAAATTGCCTCAACTTCGGCGATCTGTCAACACACTCAGGAAAACCTTCGCTCTGATACCACCTGATGTAGTGCAAGGCAAAAGAATCCCCAAATGAGATGTCCAAACCCCCAGCAAATGACCACACAACAGAAATACAAAACAAGCAACAATAATGCAAGATCTAATACCAAGTCACAACTCTTTATTCATAAAATAACTAATTACATGCAATATGCCAGGCTGTAAGGCCTTCCGGTTAGGGCCAAATACAAACAACAATTGCAATATCAGTTCTGCAAGATCCCACAAGATCCAACTTACAATCGCAATCGCAACTAGTCCAGAACCACAACTGGATAAGAACACCAAGAAGAATCCACACTTGTACCCTCAGGTCCACCAAGCAACCTTCTGATTCTCAAGCCGCAGCTACTAGCCCTGTAAAGTTCGCATCCTCTTCTCCAAGACGGATCCCTTTATCATGCCTAAAACTCCACAAAGCCCTTTATTTATACCCAACTAAGCCACAAGTCGGCCCAGTTCATTACAAACTAAATTAAATCCCTTACATTAAATATATGTTGAGCCATAAGTCGACTTCAACACAAATTAAATACCCATACATAAATTAAATGCCAAAAGTCAACTCACAGACAACTCGACACCAATAGGAACTAAGACCAAACCGAGCCTTAGAAAGACTAAACCGAGCATTAGCAAGTTCCTAAGCATTGCTAAGCTCCTAGAGCATGCTGAGCTCCAGAGAGCATGCCGAGCTCCAGTATCTACCGAACTCCACAACTTTAAGCCAAAATCCCTTCAAACATGTAGGATTGCAAGCAAGCCCAGGATGCTCCTGCATCAAACATACTGCACAGATGGTGAGTGTTTGCAGAGAAAATATAGTCCAATGCCTACAAACATTTGTGCCCTTGGGAAGAAGTTTAGCCAAGTACAAACAAAGGGATCCTTCCCATTCTAGATAGGAATTGGTAGGAAAAAGAATCCAATGTATGATGATATCTTTGAAAACTGCTGATGTGTTGCCAAGTCCTTGCATGATGAAAGATGAAGTCAAAAACCAATTATATACTTGTCCAATAGACGGTGACAAACAAGGAACACATAGAAACTGATTTTGAACAACCTCCAAAGACAAATATGAAGTGACAATAGTTGTGCCATGATTGTTATCAAGTAAGAGAGATAACCCCTCGAATAGGTCCCTCTAAATCTGAAATATGAGACTTCACAAACAAAGAAGCAATATCTAAAAGATAGCAATTCCAATTAGGAAGACAATGTGATATATATTACAATGAAAACTAGAAGTTCTCAATGAAGCATCAACAAAAAGATGAATGTGTGATCTTAATTCAATAAGTATGAACTGATACCATTTAGGAGTTGATTAGTGACTCCACATTCCTAGGATCCCTCAAGATCAAAACACTTCTACAAGAGTGAATGTTAAGAATAGCTTGCTTCAACAATGCAAAATTGATTGAGTGAACATGAAATGAGGTGCCTTGCTTATAAAGGCAAGGTGAGAAGTAAGGTGAGATCAGATGTTGACATGTGTCTCAATCCTATATAATGAGACAACTACCTCAATCAAATATTAAATGACCTTGTTAACTAGAATTACATAAATGTCATATGGATAAGACATGCCGTGTCTATTAGGATGATAGACAGTTTCTATTATCTCTGTTTAGTATCTAATGGTTATTTATTGTTATCTTTAAATATTAGAATGTTTCTAATATTTAGTTTTCTATTTTTAGAATAGAATGTTTCTATTCTTTACGATTGTTTTTTAATGAAACATTGTTTAGTGTCTTGTATAAATTGATCTCTTGATCACTGTTAATAACAAGCAAATATTTTCTAATTACTTCATAATATGGTATCAGAGCCAATACTCTAAATCTTTTTGAAAATAATTGTAATTTCTTGGTTGAAATTATTTGCCTTTCATTTTCACAATAATTTACATGCATATTTGCTTCCAACTCTCTCTATAATCCGTCTAGGGTTTTTGTTCTGAGATCCATTTTTTTTGTTTGCACATTTCTGCCATCTTTTGTGGTTTTTTTGCAGCAAGGCCGTTTTTGTTCAAAACCCTAATTTTATGTACTGGATCAACTTTTTTTACAGATTCCTGGTGGGTTTTTTGAGATCTCAATTGGGTTGTCTATTTTTTCTGGGTTTTTCGATCTCTTTTCTGAGTTACCCTTCAAATTTTCTGGGTCTCTACTTTTTGAGGGTTGCAAGTACTTGCATGTTGTTTGCATATGCCGCTTTACCATGCAAAGTCTCGTGTTTTGCCTCCGTTAAACATTCTGATGAGTTTTTATAATTTTTTATTTTCCTCAAAAAATAAATTCTAATGGGTTTTCATATTTTTTTCCCTAAAAAAAATCTTATGATTTTCTATAAATTTTCCCTTCAAAATTTTTGATTCTGTATTTCACAAAGTTGTGTGGGATTCCTTTGTGGGTTTCTAATTTTTTTCTCAATAATTATGTGTTGGGTTTTACTGTTTTTCCTAAAAAGCGAAGCTTTGTATTGTCAAGTTTTGATTGTTTTTTCACCTCAAAAACCATGTTGGGTTTTGATTGATTTTTCACCTCAAAAATCATGTTTGGCTTTGATTGATTTTTCACCTCAAAAATCATGTTATCATGACTTTTTGCGGTTTGTTTTGGAGCATTATCCGAAGTACCATCAATAGTCTTCTCAACAGACATCCTCTGCTCCAGATTCAGAAAGCTCCAGAAAGAAAAACATTTAGTGCAACTATTGCCACAAGTTTGGGCACATGAGGTTGAATGTCAGAAGCGCTTAGCTGCCCTATCTAAGCAATTTGGTTTGTAGCCCACGGCGCACAGTGCGAAGCCCCTTGAGCAGACAGAATCTGCCTTTTGCGCTTTTTGACAGCTTCGTTGTCTGGATAGATTAACCATTAAGGGAGGGTATTATGATAATAGATAGTTTCTATTATCTCTGTTTAGTATCTAATGGTTATCTGTTGTAATCTTTTGTAAATATTAGAATGTTTCTAATATTTAATTTTCTATTTCTAGAATATAATTTTTCTATTCTTTACGATTGTTTCTTAAGGAAACATCATTTAGTCTCTTGTATAAATTGATCTCTTGATCACTGTTAATAACAAGCAAATATTTTCCAGTTACTTTGTGATAGTGTTTTGTATTGACAACTAAGACTCCTAGAAACAACAACTAAGACTGAAGTAAAATTAAGTCACTTGAATAATTCCCCTAGTAGGAACTAGCAAAACACGAGTTACAAGACTTTATTCACACCAACACTGTTAGTTTTCTTCATTACATTGATCACTTTTTGATCTGTATTTTATTTTTCTTGCAACATACCTTTGCACATTCCCTGTCCATGGCACTCTATATTGTATCTCTTTTAGTCCCTGGACATTAATATATAAATTAAATAATTTTTACACCAAGAAGCAATCAACTGTATATTCAAGTTAATGGACAGTACTGGCCCAAAGTGATTGTGATTTAATGGTAATATCTGGCTCTTATAAGGGTGTGGCAGTGGAAATAACAATTTTAGGTGGAGCACGTGTATTGGAGGCAGTTATTGTACACCTAATTTGTAATGGTTTATATCTGCACATATTCTATATACTTTTTAAAAATCAATTGAACAGGTTGCTTAGACTACGATGGGCACATCTTCAAGCAGAAAATGTGTTCTGATTGCCAACATCATGTCCTAAATTATTAAGCAACCTACTTTGGGGTGGTAGGAGAAGCTAGTGCTGTTGGGATTTGAAAGCAATTTTATACACTTATAGGATCATGTGCAATGTAAATACCATAAATCTTTTGTGATATCACAATAATAATGAACACAACCTTTAGAGAAACAGTTAGGATAGGAGTTTAGAAAAGGTGCATGCCAAGCACTTTTAAGCATTACCGAAAGAAGCAGATTGAACAAACTTTAATAAAGTCTTGACTTGAATTAAGTTCTATAAATAGATTGAATGAAACAAGAATACAAATTAATATTTCTCTTAGTAGATTGTGAACAAAATTATCATGATACAACTACTAAAACAATTCCTTCTAAAATCCACCTACTATGCAGGTTTTAAATGCAGCAATGCTTTACTGGCCAATGCCTAATGCACTATATGTAGAAGGTTATGCCCTGGACAGGTTTGCTGAAGGATTATGGGGACTTCAAGCTGTTCATCAGAACAAGGTGTGCCTTCAATTTGTTCAAATTACTTTTATGATTAATCATATTAAAATCAGTATTTATTGGAACTGAGATTTTGGATTTACTATGTGTGTGTATAAATATTTCAATTAAAACAGATTGGACTAGTTCTGGATGCTGGAATTGAAGAAGATTTGCAGGTGCGACATTTGCAAGTAGTTGATGCTACTCGAGCATCTTTAGGTCTGCCTGTTATGGAATATATAACAACAGATGTTCCTTTAAAGGTATACATATGCATAACTGAAGTTAGCTTATGAGTGGAAATTCTGATATGTCATCTGTTTGTGAAAACAAACAACTAGTATGATTCATGTATGCACATGTTTCCAAACTATTTTATAGAAAATCTCTTAGGAAGCTTGTCATCTTGAAATGGTTTCTCAAAATTTATTTCAAGATCAATTTTGTACATTTATTTCCAATGCATTGCATTAGACATGAGAGTGTAATTCATAGTCACATGCATGCCAATTTCTAGAAACTGGCTAGGCCAAAAGAAATACTATATATTTAAATTTCTTATTATCTTAAAACTAAAATACATCAAATTCTGAAGTTATATGATATAAACATTGAACAGTGAAATGAAGCTCAGAAAGAAACAAAATACATAAAATATTTAAGCAAAATTTCAGAACAAGCTGAAGATAGTGGAAATAATATTGATCATAAACCTCAGTTCTATTTGAAGTGTTGAGTACAAGAGTTTTGGTGTTTCATGTGTTTTGTAAATTGTTTTTTCTTTCTATTTAGATGTATAGAAAATGGGGATCTCCCTAGGAGACACTCTTGGGAAATGCAGGAGACTCCAAATGAAGTCTGTGAGACCATGGAGAGGTCTTGATATCTGTCTTTCTTCTTTGAGATGTGTTAGTCTCAGTACTAGTGGGTGTGTCTCTTGGACTCAATGGTGTAATGGTGTAATGCTACATTTGTTTCTTAGCATCAAGTTTGTGATGGGTGACTTGAAAAACTAACTCGTTTGTTAGGTTTGTTTCAAATGAGCCACCTGGAAAACCCAGTCTGAAGAAGTGGAAGAAAAATCTTACCTCTTAATCAGTTCACATGGCTGTTGACTCAGAATCATGACCACTTCAGACAAACTATGCTTTTAGAAACCTAGCCTCTAGCTTACGTTTTTTTCTTGCTGAGAATATGACAACCCTGTGGGACAAAACAACCGTTTCTCAGTTGTCCACTATTTTTCAGCTTCAAAAGTTTGTTTTTGAACGTGTCCATTTTTCACCTTCGTCTCCATCTGTTGTGGGCTGCTTCTTTAGTAGACATGATATTGATAAGTAGGAGATATTTTCCACAGCAAGTCAAATTGTGATATTGCCATCAGGATTTAATTGTGTAGTTTTTGAGTCAAAACTCATTGACCCATGTTTCACGAGTGGCAATTCACATGAATCCATCTCTCATGAGAATAAATGGAACTTTTAGCACTCATTGGATCTTGGTGATGCTCATAGAGGTGGAGCTTTGGAACTTCTCGGGAGGTCACCCATTCTAGTACTACTCCAACTTGAGTGCGCTTAACTACGGAGTTTCCTCCACGATTAAACCCACCTTGCTTGCAAACCCATTTGCAAAACCTTCACCAAGTGTTATGATATCGTCAAGAATTTTTGTTACTGCTCACGTGTTAGAGGTAAATGAGTTGTAGAAACAATTCACATAGTTATGGGTATTAGAAATTAGTCTTCACATGGGTTTGTTAGTATTATTACATCAATTGTGATTAGTTTTGTTATTATTAAAATATCACATGCATACGATATTATATTATTGTGATTTGTAATTGTATGTGAGTTATTTAAACAACTCACATAAATATTTACTTAGCTTATGTAATGTCTCCTACTTAATGTGACCATCAGGGTCAATAGATTAGCCTATGATAGGAGCTTCCGTAGGCTAATGAAGTGGTTAGGGAGTTCATTTGGCAATATTTTCAGGAGTTAATTAACTTTAGTAAGTCAATGGGAGTCAAGTGATATGGAAATTTCAGGTGTTCAGCTTGGTAGATTTTGTCAAGCTCTTTCCGATGAGCTATCATACATGGTATTCTAAGTTCAACTCGTATGTGATTTTAATGCCGAAGTTAATTTACTTTATTATAAAGTGGTAATTAAATAAAAGACTAATCAATTAAGTCACTTTATTATAAAGTTGTTTTAAAAAGGTATTTCCCATTTATTCCACATTGCTTATGCAAATGAAGTTGACTTATTGGGGGGCTTTATATTCTCTTAGCTGGAATGAGTTGGGGCATGCTTGGATGATATTATTATTATGCTATTGGAATTTTGAGAAATCTAATTGTTGAGGTTGGAGGACGAAACCCCTCTTTGCTAGCATTCTCTTTGCTGTTGAAAGACACAGTCAGGAGGATTATTGGGTGTTATCATTTAGGAACCACAATGGGATTTATTGGTGATTTTACACATGATTTGAGAGCTCTGAAGTTCAGGTTATGCAGCCATGAATAGTGTTTTATGCGTGAACAATGTTTTTTGCTACATTGCCTGTGAATAATGATTTTGCTACAGTGCGTGTGAATAGTGAAATCGCTACAATGTCGTGAATAGTGCTGCTACAGTGTGCGAACACTGTTGCATTGAGTTCTCTTGCCCACTCTTGCCTGTTAAAAGTTGGGACGCTGTCATTTCATCTATAGATCACTACTTCTAGTAGTTTGCAAGTCTCAAAAAACAAAAGGGGGTGGTTATTACAGCTTAGTTACCTAGTTCTCCCCTTGGCCCTCCAAACTTGGCGAGTTTCAAACTGGTCCTTGGTCCTCATCCTGGTTCATTTGTGGGTTCCACCTGGGTTCAAACCCAGGCAGGCTGGTTCCTTCAGGTGAACCATGGTTGAACTGAGGCAAACCCATGCAAACCAAGTGTGAACCATGTACTGTTCCATTCAGAAGCATTCTATAGTTTAGTGCAGAAAACAATTATTACAGAATTCGACTAAAGATCTTTAACATTACAAAACAAAAATTGCTAAAATTCAGATATTTATTACATCAAATTAAACTAGCCCTCAAGATTTCTTCCTGTGAAATTTTTGTATCCAATTGTTGTTAATGACCCCTATCCGATTAATTGGCAGCTCTCTATACTCTATAGTGATAAATCATATTTTAAACATTAAACAATATCAATAGGTAAAGGGAGTTGCAAGATACTTTTATAACATTTGTCAAGTAGGATGTTAATTACAAACAAACAAGCTTTCTATATAGGGAAAAAGTAATAAGCATTTGAGGTCTTGGAAAGAGAGAATGTTATTAGTGCAGCTGCCATTGGCACTATTTGTGAATCAACTAGAAGAAGAAGAAGATAAAGATTTAGGTTATCCATTAGATGAAGGTTGTACTATGCTTCAATTGTCTAGTTTTTTATTACTAGGGAACCCTTGGAATTTTTTTGGTACCAACAAACCCTAATGAGCCCAAACCCCATTTCAAAATTTTACTGGACCGCTGAACCGGTCCTTCAAAGCCGAGCTTGAACCCGGACCCAAACTGACAACTTAGAGTTTAGGAGTGCAAATAGGAGAGGCAATAAAGGTGGTTGAACAACCCAACTTGATTTAGTGTGAGAAGTTAATTGAGTTGTTTAGGAGTTAGATAACTCATCCTATATATTAGTAATATCTTGTTCATTGCGAGTGGTGTGGAATAGAAGTATAAATATTTTTTTATAGCTTCTATAATTTCTGCCTATTTTTCTCACATTGTTTCAAAGCAGGTTTGGCATCCAAATATCTCCTCTATTGTCAGTTCAATAAAATCATGAATTTCCCCCTTTCCCTTTGGCCTTATTTTTTTCATGCAAAATGAAAGGCAAATTAGATGGGTAGATCAAAGTTTTGTTAAAGAAAAGAACTTTAACGCTAAGTGACTGAAATTGGGATGATTTTTTTTATCATATTTGCTGGAAATCCTCTCTCTAGAGGATTTGCACAGTGGAAATTCTCTTGCCTTAGGATTTCCACCCAAGAACTTTGTCTTCAAGCCTCTAGCGATACTTGAGACATTGGTCATTGCAAGAAGTTAGAAAGGCTTAATCTTGAATAATAGAAATCCATTTTGTTCATTATTGATGTGATTTTATTTTCAGATTTCTTTCACGAACTTAATGAAGTTTTCTTTTTTGTTTTCCAAGGTGATAGATGAAGCTCAAAAATTCAAGAGGAGAACCAAGTGGATGCTACAAGAAGATGACTCAAGCCCAAGGACTCAAGTGAGAAGGAAAGATTCATGTTCAAGTTATAAACTTGCAAATTCAGATTGAAATCGAGAGGAAATTCTGAAAGGCAGAGAAAATCCATCCACATGAGGACATCTTCAAGAAGAATCAAGAATTACATCCAGCGTACAAGTCCTAAGTACAAATTCAAGTTAACACCATGAGAAAATTTCAAAGGGATGGAGGAGATTCGAGGGAAGCAATTTGAAAGCACGTCATTGCCATCATCCTCAAAGAGTTGAAAAGTTAATCCAAAAGTTACTTTCTAACAATCGAGCAAGAAATATTTGTTACAAACACCTTCTACAAGCCAACACACTCCAAACATTGGATAAGGATGATGAGGTGGCAATTGGAAGTCTCCTCCAATTAAAAAAACTCAAGTTAAAGCACAGTGAATCACAAAATGCCCGATATCCTACTTTCTCATTGGCTATCAAAATCATTGTATTTTTCTTATTGGGCCATTAATTAGTGGCCTCTTGTATTGTAGAATTAAATTTTGACCCTTGATTTTGGCTCTTCGTTGTAATGGAACTACTATAAAAGGCCAAGGCCTTCTCATTTGTAATTCATTAGCTTAGAGATTGAACGTAGTAGAGAGCTAGGAGATTAGAGTAGGCTAGCTAAGGGAGAGACTTGATGAAGTTGTTGCTATAATGCTTTTCAAAGTAATTGATAATTCATTGTTGGTTCTTCATGGTGGATTAATTAATACTGCTTTGTAGTATTTGCATGGTTTCCTCAATCTTTCACTTGGAGAAGATTTATTTTCATGTTGAAGTAGTTTAGTTGAATGAAAGTTGTTGGGGATGTTTATTTGCTTGACTCAAACAAATCTGGGCCACTAACCTCTTGTCGATGGTAGGAGTGCCTTGTGCGGTAAGTTGATGATTTAATGCTCCAAACTTCAATTGATGTTGAATCTTTACTTTGCATCCATTTGATGGGATTGGAGAGGAGATATTGATTTGAAAACCATTTGAGTGTTCGTTAGAAGCTTGCATTAGGTGGGTGGAGTTGCTAGCGAGATTACATCTAGTAGTCTCCAAGTTATCTAGTAGTGTCCAAGGCATCCATGATTCCTTGCATTCACAATTAGGAGTAGAAGTTTGTCAATTTAAGTTTGGGGTGAGGTGCAAAGGTTTGAAGATCATAACATTGCATGTTTAAAGCCAAATCTATTAGAGAAAGAGTTGATATCCATTGAATGAATAGGTAAGTCCCTTTGTGATAACCAACATATCACATCATAAAATTGAGTGAAGTCCACGATTAAGAAGAAACTTTGAAGTCATTTCATGATCTTATGTTGCAAGCTTAGCATGGGAGATGACCTTATATCAAGAGAGGATTGAGTAGTCGATGTTTCATCTCAAAACATTGAGTATTTGATTCTGCATGTTGTAGTGGAACAAAACTCACATCAACATGTCTTATTTTGACAGTCTCTCGCAAAGTGTCCCCATTTGTTACATTGTCGACACTGTATGATGGGAAATCCTCTAGAGTCATATTGTATTTGATTTCACCCTCCTTGTTGAGCTCCTTTACCACTTGGTGATACATTTTGTTTAACCATGGAGGAAACTCCGTAGTTAAGCGCACTCAGGCTGGAGTAGTACCGGGATGCGTGACCTCCTAGGAAGTCTCGGTGCTTCACCCCTGTGAGCATCACCTAGATCCAATGAGTGCCAAGTGTTGCATTTATTTCATGATAGATGGATTCATGTTGAATCACTACTCATGAAACATGGGTCAATGAGTTTCACTCAAAATCACATAGTTAAATCTTGATAGCAATATCAAAATTTGACTTGTTGTGGAAATTATCTCCAACTTATCAATTGATGAGCTTAAGGGGCTTTCTAATGAATGGTTCATAAGGCATAACAATTGGTGAAGGTTTTGCAAATGAGGTTGCAAGCTTTGGGTTTAACCATGGAGGAAACTCTGTAGTTAAGTGTGCTCAGGTTGGAGTAGTACTGGGATGGGTGACCTCCCGGGAAGTCCTGGTGCTTCACCCCTGTGAGCATCACCTAGATCCAATGAGTGCTAAGTGTTCCATTTATTCTCACGAGAGATAGATTCATGTTGAATCACTACTCATGAAACATGGGTCAACGAGTTTGACTCAAAATCACACAGTTAAATCCTGATACCAATATCACAATTTTAACTGGGTTCTCAAATCCATGTCAAAACTCAATGAGGTTTTCACAACACTGTTGGACTCTGACAAGATTCTCAAAACCTTCACACTTCTAAAGAACTGCTGCTTTCAAAACTTGAAATGTTTTATGTTTTTGTTGTTAGTCATTGCAAATGGTTTTGAAACCAGTGATGGGGCTCGACAAGGTTTCCTCAACCTTGTCAGAACTCGACTCAAAACTCAAATGTGCCTCATTAGTAATGACAATCTCATCTAAATAAATGACGAGCAGAATGATCTGTGACCAATCAGCTTTCTACTTGACTTTGTACACCATTTGCAGCCTATGGTTCCTTCTTGGTGGAAGTTTTGAAAGAAACCATGTCTTATGTTTCCCATTCAGTTTTACCTTTTGCCTTTGTAAAATCCCTGGGCTCATAAACACACCAAAGACTGGCCATAAGGGTGAAGGAAAACTTTATTTTGCTTGCTCTTGACTTTGGATATTTTATCCTCCATCATTTCGTCATCCTGAACATCAACAATGGTGCTTTCCCATCACTCGGGGTCTCATTTTAGAAACCTCTCCATCTAAATCAATGTTTCCATCATGACTAGGCTGCCTATTGCTATGCCATCTAGATGTTGATCTAGGTTCTCTTCCGAAAAATCTTCTGGTACTTCTACCTTCCTAGAGAATCCACATGCTTAGAATCTTCTCTTTCTTTAGTTGGAGCCAATGGAAGTCAAACACCAAAATGTTTAGCCTTTAAAGGTTGATATTCAATAACCTTGATCTGTAAAGAGAGATGAAAGGTCTTGACTCATGGTTATGGGGAGAATTGTCTCCCCCCTAAAAGACACATCTCAGAGACTTTTCGCATCTTCGGAGACCTCAAAAAAGGTTGGAGACTTCATGACGTAGTCTCCTAAAATCTCCTTGTCTACTAATCCAAAAAGTGGTCTACTGATTAAAAAATAAATGAAAAATATAATATTAAATTATTTTGTCTATTTTAGCCCTCATTTAATATTTTTTATTGCAAAAATTAAGACCAATTACAATTTAAATGATTAAATCACAACCTTGTGGAGTAGATGATAGTACCATCAACATACCAGTACTCGATAGATTTCTGGTTTTTGTATACTGTACTAAGTTTAAATTGTAACATATTTCCACAATCCATACTATTTAATATTTATGCTTCTGGGTGCGATTGTGTGTAAGTTTTACAGCATCAACGTTTTGGATCATACTCGATCCATCATCAGGATGAGAGAGCTAAGAAGGGTGCGATTGTGTGTAAGTTTAACAGCATCAACGTTTCGGATCATACTCGATCCATCATCAGGATGAGAGAGCTAAGAAATTAGCTCTCTCATCCTGATGATGGATCGAGTATGATCCGAAACGTTGATGCTGTTAAACTTACACACAATCGCACCCAGAAGCATAAATATTAAATGTACTAAGTTTGTTCATTTTTGTTTGCATAGCAGCAATTTAGCATCAAACTATACTTTTCTGAATTTAAAATTTGAATATTTAATGATAATCTCGGCAATTATCAATCTGATATGATGAATGATCATATGCAATATTCGGAAAACAAGTATGACTATGAGATACAATAATGTGATTATGTGAGCTTTGAAATATTTGACTCTATATTTATGTGAAATACTATTATTATTTATTTTAGTCATTAGTTTTACAGTATTACTATTTTGTATTTAGTATTAGACTCTTTAAACTATTAAAAAAAAATGTTGTCTCCAAGTACCCCCGTCTCCTATTTTTCAAAAATTGTTGTGCCAGTACCAGTACCAGTACCGGAGACCTCCAAGTCTCCCCATCTCCCATTGACCTTGGCTTGACTTGTTCTTTGATCACAACATCCTTGATGAAAGTCAAGTGGTTGGTGTGAACATCAATCAGCCTGTAGGCTGTAATGATTTTAACTGTACCTTGTAAACATCAACTTCATATTCTTTGAGTCCAACTTTGTTCTCGTCACATTTGAAATCTAGACGTATGTAGTACATTCGAAGACCTTAAGATAACTCACTCTTGATTTCCTCCCAGACCAAGCTTCCTCTAGGGTCTTTTTAATCACCCATGTTAGAGACCTATTGATAAGATAAACTACAATGTAAATTGCCTCAGCCCAGAATTTCTTGGGAGCACTCTTGTTCTCCAACATTTCATTAGTAACTGATAACTTGATCGGCATGATGGCTTCTTGATCATTGTCATCAAGCTTGTCATGTTATTTACTTACAAGTTTGCAACTACTGGCCGAGTGTCAGTGCCGAGTATGATCTTATGAAGGCATTCCTACTCAAAACATGCGAGTATGTGTTGCTTTCAAGTATTAATGTTTATGGTAGCTTTGAGAGAGCTCCTTCATTCCTCCGATGATTGCTTTTGTATGATGTTTAAGCTATCTGAGTACCTGTGATCGCATCTGTATTATGTCTGATACATTTGCTATGTATCTCTGCTTTTGGGAGACTTAAGTCTGTGAGTGTTCTACGTCAGCATATGAAAGCTCTTCCGGTCAATAGAATTGTTAAAGTCACCATTTATTGTAGTGGCTGTGTCTTCTTTCCTTACGTAGATCTTATGCATATGTGGCAGATAGGTATCGAAGAATCCATTCCAGCGTGGATCATTGATAATCAAAGGACTGTTGAGTGTTATGCTCGGATGAAATTGCTGTTTGCTGGCTGTTGTCGAATTGGGGATGACATGAAGCATAACAACCATCAAGTTTCTTACTGCATGTTGGTCTTTCTCAGCATTTAATATTCTCTTGGCTGGGTCTTATTTGAATAAAAAGTTATTACTGTATGGATGTCATTGGTTACTATGATAACTGCTATTTCCTTGTATGCTTGGGTGGAGACCCTTCGAATGCCTGGAAAGTCTATCCAAGATGAGTGGCAGAAGGAAATATACTACTGAATGGCATATCTGGTACATATATCAGGTCTTTGTGATCATGTCTAATATACAGCATGTGTTGGAGGGATTTTTAGGAGAACGATTTAGCAGATCTGCCCAAAAACTGTTAGAAGGCAGGTATCTTGATTGTTAAGAGTCAACAATCTCTGGTTATTTCATCTCCTGATAAAGCTTGTGAGCTTTGTATTGAGTCCTTTGAGTAGTAAATTAAGGATATATTTTGGGTGTGGCTGGGTTTTCCCCTTGAGTAGGAGGTTTTTCCTGGGGTAAATCTCTGTGTATACTTGTTCTTGTGTTTTGTTTAAAATATCTGCTCTTTGGTTTTGTTCAAGTGTTGTAATTTTTGCCAATGAAGCACCGACTTCCTTCCGACATGATGTTGGATAATGAAGCCATCCCTCCTGCAATATGATTTCATGGAAAATAAAGAAGTTATTATTACGCTGCTGTAGTAACTCTGTAAAATCCTTAAAAACTCAAGTTTGCAAATTGTGAATGTGTTTTGCAAATAAGATATGAACAAATATTTGATTTTTTCACTGTCAACCCCTGTCTGTTCTACAAAAGCTAGGATTTTATAGAAAAAAGTACCAGGAACAAATCCCAAGCCACTATGATTTTGGCTAAAAATGTCAAAAACAAACTACAGAAAAGCCACAGTTTTTTCAAAAATCGATTAAAACATAATGCAGAAACTTGTTGGCTGTACCAAAGGCCCATGATTTTTTTTGGAAAAATCACCAAAAAAATTTAAAATTAGGGAAAATGTGCATGATTTGCATAAAAAGTGGCACATGATCTTAAAAAAAAAACCTAGGCACGTTTTGCACATATTTTGGACAAACACATTGTGATGCTTGCAGACACCAAGTGCAACTTTACTGCATAACTCTTGAATTTTTATTTTTTTGGAAAACCTAGCATTATTTTATGGTAAAACTTCAAACAAAAATCTATTATTTTCCTTTGCTGATCTGTGCAATGCCATATTGTACCATAAGATGTCCTTTTGGTCCTTTTGTGTCATGTGTGTGAATCCATTTTAACAATCCGTAGAACTCACATGTTCAGTGATTGTGAGAATTTTCTGTAGATGGCTGTGATACCATATTATGAAAAATATAAGACAGAATGGTTACCATGATTTACAATGTTAAATTGAGGAGTCACAGTCTTCTTAAATTAGAATTACAAAAGATCTGTTTGTGAAGAATAAGATTGACAACTGAAAAAGCAGAGCATATGAACTAAACTAAAAGAATAGAAGAGTATTCCTTAGTCTATCCTTTAATTGACCATTATAAACTTAATATTACAATATTACTTTAATATATTCAAGCCTCCTCAAAATAGGCATGTATCTATTTAGGAATGCCTATACACTAGACAAACTTTTCAAAAAGACACCACCTTTATATTGGGATAATGAAGGGAAGATTTGATTGACCTGAGCTGTTTTATATTGGCATGCATCAATTCACTAAAATATTTTAAACTTTTTGAACAAGATAATTTTTGTATTGTCACGTTCTAGACTCTCGGCGCACATAAATACATTTTGAGGCAATTTTTTCATGATTTGACTCCTTTGTGAAATTTCAGTTGGTTCCGTCATTGCATGTTAGCAAATGTTCTTTTGGTGGTAGGTGAAATGATATTCCTCTCTCAGATGCATGTGTAATTGCTGCAAAATTTGTGTGAAAAAGTCTGTCCAAAAACTTATCAAAGAAAAATCTGCGATTTTCCTTAGCTGATCCATGTGATGTCATAATGTACCGCATTTTGGTCCTTTTGTGTCGTGCATGAATTGTCACTGTAACAGTTTGTATATCTCATGCATTCACCATTCCTGAGAAATTTCTGTAGCTGGATCTGATACGATATTATAATCAATACAAGACATGGAATGATTAGCAAGATATTCAATATTAAACTGAATAGAGAGTCTCCTTAAGTAAGAGTTACAAAAGATTTATCTGCAAAGGATAAAATTGGGAACTAGAAAAGCGAAGAATGAGAACTTAAAAAGTGTAAGGATATTTTTGAAGTCTGTCCTAATTACTTATTATAAAAATACAATACAATAGTACTTTATTTTTAATACATTCAACCCTCCTTGTATGGGTGTCCTTATATAGGCACACCTATAGACTTGAATTTTTAAAAATGCCACCACCTTTATAGTGGTGGTAGTGAAAGGAAAATTTAATTGTACCCAAGCTGCTTTGCATTGGGATGCATTGATACACCTACTAAATATTTGAACAAGATTCTTTTGTATCATCACATTCTAGACTCTTGGTGCACATCAATACATTTGAGGCAAATTTTTCAAGATTTTACTCCTTTGTGAAATTACATTTGTTTCCTTCATTGCATGTTGGCAAATCTTCTTTTGGTGGTAGGTAATATGATATTCTTCTCTAAGATGCATACATGGTGTGAATGTATAAACCAAGTTCAATTCTTTTATTTAGCCACATGCCATTGCTGAGGCGCATGACATTACACTCATTTTAAAGATTTTTAAAGCTTTAGACTCTTTGTTTTGGCATGTCTTTGTTAAGAGGCATGCATTGATGCTCTAAGTAATATTTCCTAGAAAAATAAGCTACCTTTTTAAAGTGCATGCTGTTTTCCTACCATGCCCCTGTACATTGCCTTTTTGTCACTCTTTGCTTCAATGCATGTCCTTCTTTTGACAAATGTTTTCCATTCTTTTTGGTACTTCATTTTGATGCATCTTCTTCCTTAATCCATTTGTATTTTTATTATTTTAGAGACTTGTTGAGTTTAGGCAGGTGCCATTGCTCAGCAAATTATTGACTTTTTATTTTGTTATGTGCCAATATATTGTAGAATTTTTTTGAAGTCTTTTGGTTCTTTGTTGAGGCATGTGTCAAAATCACTACATGGGCTGATACACTGGCTTTAGCAACGCATCCTTGAAACTCTTCCCATTCACCTTTTTGATTTATTTAGGTACATTTCTTTGCTTGGTGCATCCTGCATTCCTTTTTGCAATGATGCACTAATTTCTCCAAGTGCTTGAATTTATGATCTTTTAGGGTTGGCAAAAAGAACCAACAATATGATGTGTAGAAGATAAGATTTTGAAAGAAATCAAGGTTGTAAGTGAAGATTTCCAGTTGATAAACTTGAGTTAAATACAACTTTTTTGCATGGGTACAACATCATAACAAGCTAGTTGGTCCATAATGAAACAATTCATTATTTCCCTAAAGAGAAGCAGAATGCAGGTATAATGACAACCTCATAGTAGAATTAAAGTTGTTAATTTTGGCAATAAGCTTGGAATTGTATCGGTTTAGTCATTAAGTGGGGGGATTGCAGGGGGTTTTCTGAGGTTAAACGAGTGGAATTAATAAATAAAAATAATAAAAATATGTATTTAGACATATCTATTTCCTCTTGTTTGTTCATGTTAGCTTGATAGTAGGAAACTTGTTATGCCTAAAACACATGCTGGTTAGTATTTTATTTTGTTTTACTAATTATTAGGATGCTAGCATAGGTAGTATTTTCCCATGTAATTAATTTTACAGTCTGCACATTCACTCTACTAATAACTCTGTTAGTGTTAATGACTCTCTAGAGGCTGTATTCACTGTTTTTGTAACAATATACCACTACCGTGTGGCCTTAATGACTTGTAGAAGGTGCTGGAATTTTGTAATATCTTACCCTTAATACAAAATTACAAATATAGGTTCTTATATAAAAACAAATTCCAACTATACAAAGAAAGAAATCGATAAAAAACGGCATTCCTTTAATAAGTGCTAAACACAGATACAAAAACTGGTGAAGGCATTAGATTAAGGTTCGTATGTGTTAATAATTTTGCATGTGGTTTGCAGGTAGAAAAATGGGTTGATGGACATACTGGGCAGTCCACAGGACGGATTGGACATCCCGATTCACTGCTAAGGGCAGTTGACACTCTTATCAATTGTGCAGGTGTGAATGCTGTAGCAGTTGTCGGTCGGTTTCCAGATGATAACCTTGATGAATTAGAGGACTACCGGCAAGGGAAGGTTAGGATTTATCAAGCTCATTCAGTTGGGTTCTTCTCCTCTATAAACTCATGAAGTATATACATCATTTTTTCTTTAGAAAATCCTCAAGAATTTGTTTTCCTTGAACACAAGAGTTGTTTCTGTTTGAATATGGATTCAATAGGTTCTATGTGGAAGTTTTTTCAATGGAAATGGTGCCCCGTTAGATGGTATATTGTGCACTGTGTTGTCCATGTTTTATCAGAAAAAAACTTATTATCATTTTGATATAATCTTAGTTCTGTGTCTTTTACAGGGAGTGGATGTCTTGGCAGGTGTAGAGGCTATAATAAGCCACCTTGTGGTAAAGGAATTCCACATTCCTTGTGCACATGCTCCTGCATTGTTGCCTCTTCCCTTAGATTCATTGCTTTGTCCTAGGTCTGCTGCAGAAGAGGTATAATAACAACACTAAATCTTACATGCAGATGCAGAATTTAAAGGCATTGTTCACTTTCATATTTTTATTAGAATTTGAAAACTTTGGTCTTTTCTGGTTAAATGGAATGATTGCTTGTTACTATATGGATGAGTTAGATTGGATATACCTTCTTGCCATCTGTACTAGCTGGTCTAAGCAAGGCACCCCAGTATATTGTTAAAAAGGAAGAATATCCTGGTTGTATCTCAAGGCGTGGTTGTATATGGGCAGATGCTGTAGACAGTGTTGTAGTTCCTATTGATGCTTGTGGTGGGTCTGGAATTCTTGCTTTTGGACATAAAGTAGGATCTAAGGTAAGAAGGCAACCTTATTCTTAAGTCATGTAAAAGGTCATCTTGTAATTCCATTAGTTGTTTTATATATTTGTTTCTTTGTATTGAGAAAAGTATATTGTGATAACTCATTCCTTCTGTTTAATATATTCAGCCGCTGATTATTGGTGTTGAGGAGAATGAAACAGTTCTGGATGACACTCCTGATAAACTAGGTCTTAATGTGGTAATGACATTTAATCTATAGCCAAATTCAAGGCTTTGACATATATCTACGAATTAAGTAAATTGTTATTTATTTTTGCAGAAAAATCAAATAAGACTTTGACATAATAAAAGTGTTCATGATAGAATTGAATATAAGCCGAGTTCTGGTACTTCGGTTATATTTCTTGAGGATTAAATGAGAAGCCATTTTTTAACAAACTAATTATTGTTTCTGCAGTTGAAAGTTGCAAACTATTGGGAAGCATTGGGTGTCATTGCTGCCCATAAGTCAGGGATTGATCCTAAATCTCTCCAAAGAGATGGGGTGAAACACATTCAATTCTCATCCTCTATGCTCCAACAGAATCATTTTCCAAACTCTAGACTATTAAAATCCACTGCTTTATATTGACTTAGAGTTGAAGAATGTTTTACCTTTCCAAATTTAAGTACATCTACTGTCATCAAGACTCAAGAGAGAAGGTGCATATTGCTTGTCATTTCAATGCTGAGATCGACAAGTCATTTTAGAAGTGGCCATGTTTCTAAGAAATTGGTATAGTTAAATATCACATTGTTCTGCTGCACAATTTCAACTTTGCACTTTCAACATTTCATGCTTCTGATAAGGTGTTAAGTACTTACATGCTAGGGAGCTAAATATATAGTATATCTTTTGCCAAGGTGTAGAACATCATTTTAATATGTTTTTTCTATATTTTCAAATTGAAGTTTTATCTGACATGGCCTGTTTTATTGTAATACAGACTACTGGAATGTCCATATGAGTTTTATCCAAAAACATTGTAAAACATGAACTCTGCTTCTGCATGAGGGAAAAAGCTTCACGAAGTACATATGTCGCTGCAGAAGTATTATGGATTTTTCATACTCAGACCATTACATGCTAGCTATGCATTTATGTTATCTACTGGTAAATACAACTTTATATTGTATTTTGGGAGATCATAACCAGTAGCTTCTTCAATCTTTCTAATTGAAGTGACATTGCTATTTATTATCTTGCATTGTTTAATATTGTATTGAATCAATCATCAAAATTGTTGAGTCGCACCATGAAATGTAATTTGAATTTTTTTTGAAATTGTTATGCATTGACATGTTTTTGATCTAGAACTTGGACAATAGAGATCATTTTTTACTTGTTTGAATCAGGTGATGTTTCCTTTTGACGAATACAAGAAGGCTGTTGGTGGCCCTTATTCCTATATGAAAAGATAAACAAGAAGAAACTGCCAATTCAATTATAAGCTAAGTTGCTGGTTCGGGGTTAGGTTTGGATTCCTGTACGCGAAAAAATAAATTCCATTTGGGTTTGTGTGTGTATATATATATATGAGAGAGAAACAATATTTAGGACTAGGCTTGACTGCCAATATTTTTCCTAGATATTCAATATATATTTCAATTTGGTGTGATATTTTAAATAATCTTTGTATTGGGTTTGGATTAATTCAATTGCTATTGATATTTAGTGTCATAATTTATTTAATTAATGGTGATATATATATATATATATATAGTGTTTTTAACATACTTTTTGGCCTCATGGGTTGTGGGTCCTTGAGGGTTTGCACAGGGTCTGGGAAGGGTTTGCAATGCAACCAGTGGGTCCTTGTGGATTTGTCGACCCACAAGGACCCACAATTTGTGGTGCAAGCCCTGCATAGACCCACCACGAACCAACAAGAATCTGGACTTGAGAAGGACACAAACTTGTCTGGTAGGGTTTGAACCTTGCAACCTAGATTACAAGGCATTTGGGCATTACAAATAAAAACCAAGGATGTACTCCATCCATTACCTCTAGAAAAAACAATTGTGCAATTGTGGCTTAGAAGTTTTCATCCAAATGTACTAATAACTTGAAGACAACATTGTGCTTATAGATCATAACCATTGAAGAGCATCAATTGAACTCTTAGGGTTACATCCTAACTTATTGAGCTCTTCCAAGTGCTACTTTCAAAAAGTGATCTTCTAGAGGTTGGGCTCCTTCCATAGTCATGGTGATGAAAGAACTCATTCTAGGGGTTTGTCCAATGGTATGATGAACCTTGCCTTTTGTTCTCACTAAAGGATAAAAAAGATTACACATGATTCAATCTTGGTAGATTGCAAATGAACTTAAAACCACTTTGAAGCTGAGATTTGATCTTCATCCTCATCATCTTTGTTCTCCAACTCACCATTCCAATGTACTTGTACTTAACTAATTTTCAAGATGAAGCATTGCCACAGTGTGTGTGATCCATACAGGAAGAGGGTAAGTGTTTTCAAAAGCCACTAGGCATTTAATCAATAAAGAAGAGTAATAAAATGCATCAACTTCATTAAAGAATACTTGCCATTGTAAGACTACTTGAAAAAGTGTCCAAACATATACTCGAAGGTGTTGGAGCAAGGCATAACAAGAATTTTCATTCAGCCAAAGATCTCTGTGTATGGAACCATCAAAATTGAGCTATGTTTGCACCATGTCACTTTAACAAAACTTGTTGCACTAGCTAGATTTAGAAATAGGTGCTTACGTTTAAGATTGTTGGATAAATTTGGGGAGAACTCTAACCCATCATCATGTGCTTCACATATACACCATTTATACATCTTCATCTATCGCATATGTAGTTTTATGGTGCTACCTCCTTGACAATGATGGTTAAGGATTTAGTGGATTTGATCGCTTATTTTTGTAAATATAATTCAATTGAATGTTGGGTTTTTTTTAGCTTGGAGAGGAACTTTTACACAAGTTCAACATGTATATGTAGGGAAAAGTTAAGTGGTTCAAGTTAGTCTATTTTGAATTTCCCTTTGGAGGACAAAAGTAAAAGTCTTATATGCGTTAATGATTGAGATTGATATTCCATTTCATCCTTGTAAGTGATAATAATGTTTTTTTAAGTAAATAATGTTGATTTTTGGGAGATAAGATTTTAGGTGAATTAGTATAAAGGTAAGAGCAAGATTAAGGTTTGATATATAGATTGTCATTCAAAGGAATGAATTATAATTTTTTAAAGGATTGAAAAATCATATGAAAAAGAATAGTTCATGTTGATTTATGTGTAGTTGCGAGTTGTATCAGTTACAATGATCCCACATTGTATTGGTAGTTGATAACTTAATAGTTTCCTTGATGTACTTGGTCAACACCAAATCAAATTTATATTTTGCAATGAACACCTTGAGTCAATTCGCGGTGGAGGATAAACATGAGCAGTGATTAGCAACAAAGTATGTGCTCAAATATTTGAAGGACATAGTGGAATATGGCTTGAGATATCTTGGAGATGATGAAGTAAAGTTGTAGGATATATAGGGTTTAGTTGGGTATGTAGAGAAACATATAGGAAAAGTGTCTTAGGGTGTTGCTTGAGCTTGGGTTTGAGAATGGTATCTTGGTATGGAATGAAGTAGAGTTTAGCGACACTAAGTCAAATATAGCCAAAGTGTATGTCAGTTAGTATTGCTAATTGTGAGTTCATTTGCCTTCACAAGTTGCTTGCAAGGTTATTTGATTAGGAGTGGGATTCCATGGTCATTTATTGTGATAATCAAAGTAATGTCAAACTCTTAGAGAATTTAGCGTTTTGAGATAAGTCCAAGCACGTTGAGATAACATATCAATTCATCAAAGAATAGATTTAGAAGGGAGCAATGAAGCTCTAGCCCATCTCCTCTAATCAAGAGGTAATTGCTTGTTTGATGAAGGGTGCTCCCCTTTAATACCATACACATAACAAAAAAAAAAGAAACAACAAATATGAGAACAAAATATGGACTTCTTATTTGTGCCGCAAATGCGAAAGTACATAATTCATAAGTACAATATGCTAACCTACATGGGTGCCTTTATTACAGTAATTTGCAAGACTAAGTTGCAAACTACCACCTAAAGCTATCCTGGACAATGTTTGGGCTTTTCTTAAATAGGCAATTTTATGCTGCCCAAGAAAGTTCTAGACATTGAAACTTAATAGCTAGGGCCGATAGACTCTAACGATACATATAGAGTCGACCAAATACATTCTTGACAAATATTTTAGATATTTCATGTAGCCCAATTTTGAAAGACCATAATTCACGAACCGTTGCTCCAATTGGCTATTATAGCCACTTTTCAAAAATGCCAACTCGTGAATTATAGACTCAAAACGATGCAAGCACCCTTCCATTGAGTTTTCGGACCTCATCTGGGCGCTCTAAGGCCTCCAACGGTGAGCCTGAAGATTTTTTTGCAATTTTTTCCATCGAAAATCCGCAATAGCTTCTCCAATACTTAAGCTGAAGCAATGAGATTTTTATGGTAGGCTTATAACTCTAAAATGAACCTTATGTAGAAAATGAGAACATTTCGAGCTTGTATGAAAAACTTACTAAAAATAGCAAGTTTTCATAAATAGTAACCACCCTGTCTACTAGTCCTTATTAGAATAGAAAAAAACGAAATGAATTTTTTTTTTTGGGTGATGCAAGATTGCTCTTACACCCAAGATGCTCCTGCATCATAGTTTGACCAAGCCCTTAACAAAAAGGAAGTTTGAGAATATTGGTGCATAACTCCTTCCTTGGTAAGAGGGAGGGTTGAGTTTTTCTCTTAGATGGGAACTTCTGCACAAGTTTAGTGTGAATGTTCAAGGAAAAAATTCAAGTGGTTTGAGTTAGTCTGCTTTGCACTTCAGTTTGAGGAAATAAAGCGAGTCTTATGTTTAGCTAAAAATATTTTCTAAAAATTGCTTTTATTACAAAAAAAACATCCTTCACACACTTACATGGATGAGACCAAATTTTTAGAAAACCCTAGTCATATATTTTGCCATGGTTGGCACTTATACCATTGTTGTAGATTACAAACTTTGATTTATTGTGTTGAAACACTAGCTTAAACTTAGCAAAATCTTTTTGCCTTGAATGTACAAACCATTTACTCATGGGCTTGAACTTTAAAAAAATGATGTGGTTCAATCATAAAATCTATGTATGGGGTTCATAAGCTCAACTTATGTGTGAAATGGTATTTAGTTTCCATTGGATACATCAAACCATATGGGCTGCTAGTAATCACAGTCACCCCATGTATCACAACTGGTTTGGAATAATGAAGATGTTTCTAGTTCAAAACTTACAAAATCTGAGGTGTTGATTATTTGGTTTAAACAATAAAGAATTATTGATATCTATGATTTGAATTTTTTCAAATGATCAATGTTGGAAATAAGTTGCTGATTTGTTAGTTAGAAAATTGATAAGTTAGGTAGGTCAAATTAGGGATGGTTTGAAACTAAATTAACTGCACAACTATCTTCTATTTGGTTCCCCCACACATACACTCTCTTTGAAAGTGGGTGAGATACAATTTTTTTTACAACATTATGAGATGATGATTGTTTGGAAATAAGTTTTTGAACTTGTAACAAACTAGATGTAGATTAAAAATTATTGAATGTTTATAATTCGTTTGTGTGGTGATTTTGAAGACAACATTTGATAGATATCTTGTTGATTGAAGGCAACAGATTGATGTTCAAGTTGACTAATTTTAAGGTATCAGGTATATTCGTGATTATGAGCTTCTTAAGTCAGTTTTAGCAGTAGTCAAGGCTACATTTAGAGAAACGTCTGTCATTTATCGAAACAATAGACAAGTTTTTGATATAGACAACAAGGGTTCCTTATCTATGCAAAATTATAATTGCAGATTTAGTTTAAATTGTAGGGTGTTAATGTTTATTTATACGTATTGTGGAAGGATATCATAGATTTGTAATCAGTCGATTACCTGATTGTAATCTTTGTACTCATTTATAATTTCCTTAGAGACGGTGCTCTAGAAAATTTCTATGATGATGAGTTGGTGGTCATCAAAGGGGATTTGTTGATTTCTTTGGTTGGTGTCCTAAGCATTCTAACTTTTCAATCACAAGGCTGGATTAGAATGGTACTCCTAGCAACATTTCTCACTCTGGTTTTCCCCATTTTGGGTTTCCATGTCAAATTTTGTACGTTGGATTTTCTTGTGGTCAATGTTAACATTTTTTGTCAACTTTTATCCCATTATAGATAATTGATTAGAGACATTGTTCATAGGCTAAATTCTGTTCGTTTTCAACTAGGAAAAGTTATGAATTTTTGGGCATTCTCAAGTGCACGAAAACATTGTACATTTTCAAGTGTCCAAGGAGTTGGTCGAATGAATTTGCATTTCATATGAGTCATCTTCTGCTCATTCGACATTTGCAGGCCAAATTTGTGGTGCATCTTTGGGCGTCAAAGGAACTTCATCGAATGAGTTGACTTATCCAAGGAATACTTTTTTGCTGATTCAAAGTCGTGATCTTGCGTAGGTTGCGATCTTGCGCTATGTGACATGGCATGTTGTACGTTGTAGTGATGTTTCATTCCACGATGTTGCATTGCAGTGCATTTTCAAGCTTGTGCATGATCTCAGGACATTTTGAAGAGATAAATTTTAGGTCGCAATCTTGCGCTACAAAAGGTTCTAGTTTTTGCATGATTGAAAGGCTTGCCAAGAAAAAGGAATTTGATGTTGCGATCTTGCGCTGGATATTTTCATGCCTTCTCGCATGATCGCAGGTTGGGTTGAAGAGAGGGAGATTCATCTTGTGATCTTGTGCCCAGTGCCTTTTTTGTGTTTGCGTGACATCGTGGGTCTTTGCGGTGATGGATGTTTTCATGTTGTGATCTTGCACAATGGTGTGTGTTTGTGCCTACGCGACATCATTGGTCTTTTGTGCATGAAAGGGATATGCAGTGCGATGGTGCGTAGGCTGAAATTGTTGTGCATGTGTTATTTTTCCCAGTTGACTGTGATGCGACTTGAGAGATAAATATTTATTATCGAATTGCATTTATTTGGATTTTTTATGTCACGTAAAGGCTTTTTCATGTTGTGTTGCCACTTGTAGAGGGTATGGGCATGATTTTCTTGACTACAAGAGTATTTATTGGCCCATTTTACATCATTTCATGTAGCAGATACACATGGAAATCAATTTTTTTTTTTTCTTGATTTATTTTACTTGAGTTGTCTATTCCTTCTATAGAGTTCTTCATTTCTGGTTGTTTTCTACCATTACATGATAAAATGTACACACAGAATCAAACTTTTTCCGATTTCTTTCTTGATTGCAAATCTATAACTTAACTCCAATGTAGTTGGAGTTTGAGCTCAACTGTTGTAACTGAGTTAAGCTTGATCTCTTTGAAAGGTAGCTTTGTATATATTTTCTAGGTTCTCCTCTATTGTATTTTTGCAGCAACATTATGCTCTCCAATTGTATTCCTTTTTCCTTCCATTAATGAAATACTTATTTTACCTGTTCTTTCATTTAGCTATCTTGTGCAGTTTTCTACCTTGTGTTGGATGTTCTTTACTATGCTCTTATTTTTCATGTTGTGTTTATTATGCTACTAAATGTTGTGTTGTGAAGTTCTTCCTTTTAACATTTTTTTAGTTTCTAAACTACATGTAAGTCCTTTGGAGATAGATTGGATTTTAGAACTATGTAGTTTGGTATTCCATTGATGTGTAGTGCATTTGTAGGCAGAGTTAGTAACCAAATTTCAATCCGGTGCATCACCTTTCCCTTTCAACAATTTATTTCTAGCATCTCCTTCTCCCCTTTTCCTCCAAAGTTGTAGTTTAGGTGCACCATGATTATAAGGAAGCTGACCTTCTCTAGAGATTTAACCTCAAAGCGCAAGTGCCACACTTGAAGGTTGTTTCCATGTTACACAAGGTCACTGGAGGGTCATACCTCATGGAGGGGTGTAGACTTTTGTGTCAACAGTCACTTGGCTTTATTGTTGTTGGTTATAGTTACTTTTAGATTTCAATTGAAAGTATACAACTTTTAATTGCATTTAAGTCTTTAGAAGAATTGGAAATTTAGTTTAATATTGATTCACACCTTTAGTATGAAGGTTGTGGTCTTTAACTGGAATATGAGCCAAGTACTTGGAAAATACTTAATCAATTTAAATAGATCATGAAGTTAGAACATGTGGCTTGTCAACATAGATCTATTAAGACATGTTTGTTTGATGGCACCAATTATGCTTTTTGGAGCATAAGAATGTAAAACTACTAGACTTCTCGAGGGTTTGATGTTTGGATGTCTATTGAAAATGGATATACTATGCCTAAGCCTTTGATATAATTGAACCTTTTGATAGGAAATATTATTAAGATAATGGTAAGGTTATGAGTGCTATTTTGTATGGGTTGTCTATCATTGAAATTCTCAAAGTTTACATTGCGAGACTCCCAAGGAGATGTGGGACACATTAAAGAACATATATGAGGGAGATGACAAAGTGAAGCAAGCATAGTTGCAAGCCTTGAAGGGTAAGTTCAAAAGTTTGAAAATGAAAGAGAAACAACGAATTACAAAATGTCTCCTCAGGGTTAATGAAATAGTGAGTTCTCTCCAAGGGCTTGGCGAATTTTTTTTTTGTTGTTGTTGTAGTACAAAAAGTTTTAAGATCTACACTTCCTAAGTATAATGCCAAAAGTTCTTCTATAGAAGCATGAGATCTTAAAAGAATTACAATTGATGAATTACATGGTATTCTAGCTGATTATGAAATGAATATGTGTAGTGAAGAAAATACAAACAAAGAGAGACAACATTTAAAATATCTCAAAGGAAAAAGAGGAATGTGTAGAACTGGATAATGACATGGATGAGAATTGACAATTTTGGTGAAGAAACTAAAAGGAACTCTTGACAAGTATAGATGGAAGTTACTCTTCAAGTGCTTCAATTGTAGCAAAATTTGAGCATTTTGTTGGACCCCTCAATACTATTCAAAGTGAAGAAGAACTACAAGATGTTGAAAAAAGTGAGATTATTCTTGAAAGGGAGTTATGTACATTGGGAGAAATCAACAAGCTAAAGAAAGAGAACGTTGTTTAAAGTAATGCTCTCAAAAGACAACTTCAAGAAATAAAACCAAATGATTGTCAATCTAAAGATTGAGATTAAAGAAGGTAAAGAACAAGGCTACTAGCTAATCGCCTCATAAAAAGGACATGCTAAGATGTATAAGGTTTACCATACATACATATGATATCCATCATGTCATACATAGATAACTGTAGTCAAAATAGAGGAAGCCAAATGGTGATAAGATAAATGGTGATGAAAATAAACATTTTACATTTTAAAAAGTCCTAATTGTAAAATTTTGTCTAAAACTAGTTCAAAATAATTATTTTGAATTCCTCCTGCTTTGCTCTACATTTCCATTTTTATTTTCTTCTAGGGCCCATTTGGTTGGGGAAGATGAATTTTTTATTTTCTTCTAGGGCCCACTTGGTTGGGGAAGATGAATTTGGCTCAAAACCATATTATCTCATAACCAGGTTTTTGAAAACCTGGTTTTGCACTTTGGGAAGATAGTTGGACCGTTTGGTTGACATGGAAGATGAATATACAAATTCATATTCTGCGTTTGGTTGCCAATTTAGAAATTGGAACAAAATATGATCGGGAATATCCTTTTCTTGTGTTTGATTGTTCTTTTTGAATTGGAATTGGAATTTGATGTAGATTTCTTTAATCTTGTTTTATTATGGAACACAAGTATTAGAAGTAGATACCATTTTCATCTTATATGATTTGATTGATGGAATTCATCACACATGATTGCATAATTTAGTTTAAAAAGACAATCCTTGCTTTATAATTATATTATTATTAAAACAAATTAATTACTATTATTTTATCTTATTATTATTTTCTCATTTTAAAATTATTTTGTAATTAAAATGCACCACATTTTTTGACACATGAATGTCAAATGAGCAGAAAGATATTCATTTGATATTTGACTCATTTGGTGTAGCTCCTTCAACACACAAGACTGTACAACATTGCGAGATCACAAGAAGGATTCCCTTCACTTCAAATAGTCCTACGATCCTACACAGACATGAAAATCTACCACAATTTTTGACCTGTGAATGTCAAATGAGTAGAAACACATTCATTTGATATTTGACTCATTCGATGTATCTCCTTCGACACACAAAACTACACAACATCGCAAGATCATTGTCAACAGTCATTTCTGGTCATTACTCACCCACTCCACGAAGAATATATTCAAATAAATGATTGTTGTAAATCTTAGCGAAAAGCATGGGTGATCCCACAATAATGGGTGCCACTTTTCGACCAATTTTGACATTTAAATCAATATTTTGAAACAAACCTCACATTCGAGTGACTATATCTCTAAAACTATGAATAATTTAAAGATGGCATAAACTAGTAATTTCTAGTACTCTGTTCCTTCTTTCTAACCATATTTTTTAATTTTAAAAAAATTATTTAAGTCAATTTTTTCTTCTTTTCAAACCACTGTTCACATTTTGACCTTACGGGCCATCATTGAGGAGGCTCACCACTGCTTGGTGAAAGTTTACTATTGTTTTGTTGACTTTCACAAAGCCTTCCACTCTATTCCTCGGGTGACTCTCTTTCAGCATCTTAGGGACATTAGGATCTCAGAGATTCTCCTTACAGCTATTATGAGGATATACAAGTGTGTTGTAGGCAGATTTAGGACTCCATAGGGCTTCTCTAACCCTATCTAGAGCACTATCGAGGTGAAACATGGCTGCCCTCTCTCCCCCACTCTCTTTGGCATCAACATCAATGAGCTTGAGGCATTTCTTCGTGATTGCTCGCTCCCTGGTGATGGTTGTTACCTACATTAGGTGTTGATCTCTATTCTCCTATTTCTTGATGATGCGATTCTCCTAGCACCTTCCCTTGATGGTCTTTAGCGGCTCCTTAATGGCTTGGCCCTTTTCTGTGACTCATGTGAGCTAGTTGTAAATCTGGGCAAGACTTAGGTTATGCTTTTCAATAATTTGAGGACATCACACCTCCATTTTTTCTTCCAGGGTACCAAGATCGAGATTGCATCTTCATATACTTACTTGGGGGTTAAGTAATCTGGACCTCAATTCAGCCTGAGACCAGCCATGCAGCCCAGAGTTAACAAGGGGCTCAACTCCCTCGCTATTCTTGAGTGATAATGCTTTTGACACCACTTCCAAGACACCACGGCTAAGATGTCCCTTTCAGATTCCTTGGTCAAGCCGACTGTCCTCTATGGCTCTACTGTTTGGGCCCCCTCCCTCTTGGAGTCTGACTAGGCCTTTTTTGAGAGGGTCCAAACTCTTTTCCTTCGACACATTATCAAATGTCACTGGTCCACACCACACAACATCGTTCTGCCAGAGTTTGGTGCTCACCCTTTCAGATTGGGACCATCTTTGATTTAGTTTGGATTCTTCACCAACTTTGGAGCTTCACTGATTCCTTCGATGGTCATCACAGATATTCCTACTTGACTTACTGTTCCTCTATGGAGGTTGTGAGTTTAGACTCTGGCCACATGTCTCATTGCTGGTACACCCAGGTCTCTGCCCTCTTGGGCTTGATTGGTATTAGTTTGGATCATCTTCCCCCCTTTCAATTTTCTTTGGACACTCTAGCCCATCTTCTTCCACCTCAGCAAGAGTTGAATGAGCATGTTAGACTTGACATCTATAGACAGTATGCTATCACGACCTAGAGGAATCCATAGGTAGGCCGCTCACGTATGGCCTTCTATGTTGAGCACTTCCTTGATATCTAGGATGGGATCATCTTATACCCTTGGTACCTCACTCGTCATTGGACTCACACTCTTCGCATCTCCTTGGGATCTTTTAGAGTGGGATCTCACTGGCTACATATTTAGACTAATCACTAGATTGACAAGGGGGACAAGATCTGTTAGCTTTGTCACCTTGGGGACGTTGAGACCAAATCTCACTTTATTTTTCGTTGTCCCATTTACTATGAGATCTCAAGGAGATTCTACTATTTTTTCAGAGAGTGTCAATCTCTTCCCTGATTCTTCAGATATACTGACCAACACTCTCTTGCACTCTACCTTCAGGAGACCATGCGGCTTCATGAGCACACTATACAACTCCAATTTTGCTTGACATTGACCCCTATGTAGCTCATCACCTCTTTCTTCAGTCCTACAATCCTTGTACGAGGATTGAAGTGGCCTCCTTGTACTATCTCGGTTCACACTAGATCTATGAGACCCCACAGAGATCACACTCTACTTCTCATCTATGAGGAGTTCTTAGTTGTTATTCATTTTCTTGGTTCTTTTGTTTTTTTTCTTTCATTTTTTTTTTGTCTATGGACACCGTTTGGTGCTCTTCCCTATTGGCATTTTCCCTTTGTACTGTTTCTAGCCCCTTAGACCCTCGTTGGTCTCCTGTTAGACATTAATAAATTTATCTTATCTTATCTCTTTCGAAAGTGGAACATATGAAAATCACAAATTTTAAAGAGTGACAGTTTGCTTGACAAGCATACATTTTTTCTAGAAATGATAATGAAGTAATTATTTTGATGTTGGATTTGTAACATCAATATGTAGAGGATGCATTTGGTTTGATTCAATTTGGTTGGATATTGTATAGTTCATGAAGTTTTGAAGTGACATCAATCGTAATTCAGACATATGTTTATTTTGACAAGGATAATTTGAACTCAATTTATCATAAATCAAAATTTCTTTTTTCAATAGAAAGCTATCTCAGTAACCTATTTCCTAGATATTTTTCCAAAAAAAAAAATTGACCTAATTTACATTTTTTCCTGAAGTGTCGAAGTTAGTTGATGTTCAATTGTTAATCAACCTATAATGAGTTAAAATCATATTTGAAAGTCTTAATAAATATAATATGTACTAAAATTATAGTCATTGGAAAGCTTGCTCCAAGTAGCACAAATTAAATTTTTTTGATTTATAGTAGGAGATCATTTGATCTCAATTTTGGGGGTCAAAACAACAAATTTTAATTTTTTTCCTAAGAAAACAACAACAAATATTTGAAAATCATGTGTTTGCGTGAACACAATGTTCACATGAACATATTTAGTATGTTCGCACAAACATGAGTCAGAACAATCTGGCCACTAGAAAATAGTTTTAATAGGTTTGCACGAACATTCAAAAATCCATATGTTTGCACGAACATATAGAAAAGAAAATGTCATCACTTTTGCATTTAGGACAAATGTTTGATAGTGAAGGCTAGTTTTATACAATAAATGCAATTTTTGTAAGGAAATAATTTTTTTAAAAAAATATTTTTATGATTTTTTGATGGGAGACAAGAAAGGAAGACAAAGCAAACATGCAAGAAAGAGAACTCATCAAGTAGAACAAAGAAATCTTCAGAAAACTTTGGCACATTATCATCAAAATAAAAACAGTGTATATAATTATCTATATATTAATTTTTAAAATGTTTTTAATGGTCTTGAATTTAATTATGTATTAATCTTTTTTTTTAAAATCTAATTTGATTAATTTATAAACATGTTGCAGACAATCAACAAGGTGAAGGTGAATAAAATGTTGAAGGAGGCTCAACAAAAGTAGAAGAAGTGCATATGGGAGAAGGGTCAAGATTGCTCTCTACAGATTCTCAAACAATGAATGTTGGAGAAGGTTCAAGATTAGTCCCTATAGAAGTTCAAGTAAAAGAAGTCGGAGAAGGGTCAGGATCTTTCCCTACAGATTCTCAAACAATGAATGTTGGAGAAGGCTCAAGATTGCCCCCTATAGAAATTCAAGTAACAAAAGTTAGAGAAGGGTTGGGATCAACTGCAGGAATTGGTATGGACAAACTCATAAATATTGCTCAATATATAAAAATGGAATTTCTCATAAAAATTTAGATCATTTACTTAAAATGGATGTGAATAAATTGAGAACACTTGCAGCTACTATTCAACTATTAAGTTTATCTCAGAAAAGGTCAATGAATAAGGCAATAGAGAAATAATGACTAAGTTTGATAACATTGAAATACTTGAACTAGCTCAGTTTCTTTCACTTTTTCTTACACAAAAGAAGTTGCAAGAGGCATTGAAATTGTTAGGTGTAGACACAACATCACAAAAGAGAAGATTTTCTAACATGCAAACTAATGCGATTGAAAATGTTAAACAAGGTTTGAGAAACATAGGAAAGCAGTCTTGAACTAGAGCTAAGTCCATGGCAAGAAAAGTGATTTTGATGTCTATTGTAAATAAGAATATGACCCAAAATAGACAAATATATTCAATTTTGTCTGAAATGGGTTTTAGTGGGAAAATAGTGAGAGAATATGTTAAGAGAAGATTAATTTTTGATGATAGTACTATGGAAGGCAATTGGGCAATCATGTGTAGAGCACCTCATTTTGATAAGATTGATGATGGATTCAAAAATTTAGTCATATCATTTTGAATTGATAATATTCATCCTTCATCAAACAGTAGAGATGTTATCAAGCATAGGATTGCATCTGGTCAATATGAACATCATACAAAACATTGGTTCGGCATAACAAAACATGAGTTATATGTGTCATTTTGTTGTGAATATTCTAATGTAAAAATTGGGCAAACATTGTTTGATAGATTGAAGCCATACTTTGTGAGGTCAAATAAAGTGTTTGAAACATGTTGTTGTTGTCATCATATTGAGTTTGATCTCCACTATCAGGTATTTCGAAAGTTTGGAAAAGACACATATGGTTTTGACATTGCTCCTCCTAGTAGTCAAAGTGAGTTTATATGTTTCATTTTATGTGACAAAATAGATGATCCAGCTGGTCAAATAAATTGCATCAAAAGAATATGTGAAACATGTAGTGAATTGACTCTATTTCCTTTGAAAATTGAAAATATCGATGTAACAAAAAAATTGAATTGCAAAAGTTACAAGTATGTGAAGAATGAAACAAAGTTGGAGAAAGAGACTAAAAGGTTGGAATATATTGAAGAGGAGTTACCTATTGTAACATTTATGGACATATTTAAGAATTTGATTCAACCTTATATTCAACATGCATTTTTTGCAAAGTGGCAAGCACAATAGTTTCAAACTTTGAGAGATAATTTCTTGCTTGGAACGATTGTATCACTCATTGATTTTGTAGAGTACTATTCCTTTGTTCATCAGAAAGCAATTCAGTTAGATTATTTCTTTTCTAAACAGGTCACTATTATGGTACATGTTTGTTATAGACATACACAATTAGATTTGGATGGTGTTCAAAGAACACTTAAAACATGAGCCATTAAAAAAGAATATCACTTTTATATAAGTGATGATAAAGATCATGACATTCACTATGTAGAACATTGCTTCAATATTTTTTTTTCTTATTTGAAAGAAAGAGACATAAATGTTGATAAACATTATGTTTGGTCTAATGGATGTTCTGCATAGTTCAAATTATCTAAACCATTTTATGTATTATGTAGATATCATTGTAATGGGAATATAAAACACATATAGAGTTTCTTTAAGAGTGGGCATGGAAAAGGTGAACATGATGGTGTTGAAGCTTGCATCAAATGTGCTATGCAAAAGTATCAAATGAATTATAAAGGAGTTCGTATAAATAATGCACATATTGTTGTTGAATAGTGTAAGACACATTTTGCATCAGACGAGGTTGAGACATCATCGGGAACGAGTCAACATGTACCATATAGAGTCTTTTGGGAGATAACAGGTATGGATGTGTACATTTGTTTAAATTTTATGCAATTAAGTTTTAATAATGTAATTTTGATTCGTTGAAGTTTATATTTAATTTGTCCATATTATTGTAATGAACTTTAAGGTGTTAATAGAAAAAATATGCATGATTGCAAGAGGATAGAAAAGACACGTTCCTTGCATTCGGTCATGAGTACAAATAATTGCAATTGGACATTGAAGACAAGAGAATACTCATGTTTTTGTGATAGTTGCATTGATGAAGACTATGAATAATGCATCAATCAAACACATGGATATACAAGTGCATAGATTTTGGTACCACTTGATGTTACCGATACAATTGATAAAAATGATGAAAATTTTGATGATATTCCATTGATTTCTAATTATTATAATCATATCTTTGGATTGGTAAAAGTGGGTAAGTATCATAAAAATTAATCTCAACTTGCCAATTAATCTCAACTTGTTATTTAATATCAATGAATTGTCTTATATAATGTAGATGTATGTATACTTGTTTTGCAGGAGATGTCTTTGCAGTGATTATTGAGCCTACAAATCATGAAGGTGTCAGTTATTATTTATTGCAATGTACTACAGAAAGGACAAAGTTATATCATCCTGAAGAAAGTGATGAAATGTTGTTCCCCATAGGTATTATACATACATGTGCACTTATATATATATATATATATATATATATATATATATATATATAGGTAAGTATATATCTATCAAATTTTAAAATGTTTAAATTTATGGTGCAGGTTTTGTTGTGATACAGGGAACATATTTGAAGCAAGAAAGAATAGTCCAACATGGAATATACTTTTTTGATTATCAACCTAACAACAAGGTTTTACAATACATCCACCTGGTTGTTGCCATTGGGCTTTGTCTACATCCAGTCAAATTTAAGCGTGTACGTCGCAAGTGGAGACTAGACAATGAAGATCATGAGAAGATATTACCTGTTCTAAGTGTACATCATGGTTGGACTGAGCTTTGAGATGGTCTAATTTAATTTAAATCGAATTTTAGGACCTTTAAATGTAGACATTTTGTTAATATTAATTGATTTAACAATTAGAAGGGATGAATGTTATATTAATTTAATAATATTATCTTATTTATTAGTTCTTCTTAAGATTTATTTTATAATAATTTGAATTAATTTAAATTTGTTTGACTTGATATATCAAATTTCAGGACCTTTAAATGTATACATTTTAATAATAATAATTATTATTATTACCATGGATGAAGGTTTTTAAGAATATTATATTTTGTAATTTAAAAAAAAAATAATGTATTGGCTTATAGGTACTACCATATTTTTATCCACATAAAACAAATATGTATCTTTAGTCCTACTAATTGATTTAACAATTATAAGGGACGAATGTTATATTAATTTAATAATATTATCTTATCTATTACTTCTTCTTAAGATTTATTTTATAATAATTTTAATTAATTTAAAGTTGTTTGGCTTGATATATCAAATTTCAGGACATTTAAATGTATACATTTTAATAATAATAATTACCATGGATGAAAGTTTTTAAGAATATTATATTTTGTAAAAGTTTTTCAAAATAATGTATTGGCTTACCCATTACCATAATTTTATCCACATAAAACAAATATGTATCTTTACTCCTACTAATTGATTTAACAATTATAAGGGACAAATGTTATATTAATTTAATAATATTATCTTATCTATTACTTCTTCTTACGATTTAGTTTATGGTAATTTTAATTAATTTAAAGTTGTTTGGCTTGATATATCCAATGAAAAATAATCTAATTCATTTGGGTTAATTTAGTAGTTTTAAGCACCTAAATTAGTATACTTGGCATGAAAAATAATTGAACTGCTTAGATAAAATGGGCACATAGTTTGAACATAAGCTAGTGACGATAACAATACAACATTAACTAGATGTAATTAAAAAAAAACAAGTAATGAATTCAATTCAATCATGCCCTATATATATTGAAGTATAAATTAGGTTCATAGATCAATTTTGAACTTCTTCATATTTAACTATTGAAGTAGGAAAAGATTTAAGTTAATCTGATTATTTTATAATAGTAAAAAAAATCTAAAGTTTAAAATCTATAATCTAATTTATGAAGAATGTTCTACAAAAATACAAAAATATACATGTACGTCTCAAGAATGAACACATGTAGATCTAATATCTATACAGAAATGTATGTATGCAAATTAGGCATGAACAACAAATGCATGTAAGTCTTGAATAAACATGTATATGTAAAATACAAATAGTCAAATACATGTCATCCAGCTACTGAAGTACTAAATAGTGAAATGTACATGTCATCGAGGTACTGAAATACATGTATGTAAGTCTCCAGAATAGGCAAACATGTATACAAAATCTCGAATATATAAATGCATCAAAATATACATAAATAGATAGCACTACTAGAGGGACCCCTCAAGATGCATACGAACAAAATGACCCTCTAATTGAGTCTCTTGTACATCCTCTGGCTGAGGCGCAACAACCGAGCCTTGCAAATATATATACATTAGAACTATATACATGTGTACATGAATATAAATGCATATAGTTTGAAACATAAATAACTTTAAAAACTATTTAAAAGTTGTACCTAAGCACTATTAGGTGTCTCAGTAGAATTCTCTCTTTGACCTACATGCCCTGACCCAACACTAGATGCAATAATGTGCTCAGTGACCTATGCCTACACAATTTATTTAACTTATTATAATTTTTAATATCTATCTGAACTATTTTAAAATTTCATATATTTAAATTTAAAAATATTATATATGTACCTGAGTCTCATGAGTTGGAGGATGATCATTAGACTCCATCGTATCATCTATCAATGCACCTCTAGTACTAATGTCAACATCTCATCTGAATACACCAACAACATCTCCTAAAGCTCCAACACCTACCAAAGCACCCTCATTGCCACAATCTCCTAAAGCACCCTCAACACCACAATCTCCAAGTGCTAGAAATGACGAGTGAAGTGGCGTGTGTAACTAGCTGGGTAATGGTGTAGAATCAATGACGGGTCAGAATAACATGTCCATGTATGATGAAAATTTCATTCTCAGACTAGTTTCAATCTCAGATAGCCTTCGTAACTGCTCACCAAAATCATTAAGGTCCTCAACTGTGATCCGAACATCTCCAACTCATAGGCCCAAACCATTTGTAGAGTGTCATGAGCTTGGTGCAGAATATTGTGAGCTATGTTGTGTGGAAACTATCACTGGTGTGGTTTGTGCAGATGGAACTATGGGGTGATGCAGTCTAATGGTGTCCATCACTGAGTGAACTAGTATCCCCTGTGTATCAGAAATATAACTAATACCCTGCAACAGGTCCTCCAAAAAATATAACGCTACATCCATATGTGTGTGTTGTCCACAAAGAGCACGAACATCACCTGGTACTGGTAGTCCAGAAACTCTATATGCCTCATTAGGGGAGGTGCTTGAAGTGCTACACGATGTCTTTAAAGATGTTGGACTTGGACGACCCCATCAACTATGAATATACTGAGCAAGAGAGTCAAATGTGATACTGGCAGCTATAGATACAATGTGTCCAATATTGTCAATTGCTCCCCTCTAGGAAGCAATCACAACTCTATCGACGATAGGAGCTAGTGCTAGAGTTGCTGGAGGAAGTCTCAGCCCAACAAATTATCTGAGATTTGGAGGTGGCAAACGTTATGTACTTGATACTAGTCACAATTTGCGATCCGACCACTTCCCTGTCCACAACAATATGGAATATCCAAGTAGTTGACATTGAGCCCCACATAGAACTCAACATACAACTATTGTGCAAAATAAAGAGGGATCTAATTATTATTAGGATAACGACCATGTGCGGTTAAGAAACGAGGATAGATCATACTAGTGACAACAAGATCTTTGCAAAGTGTCACTCGATAGCCCCTCACCCTACCCTGGGTAACCTCATATGATAGAAACAAATCTATTTTGATGACATCTTTGGGGGCCACCCTCTTGATGTTATCAAAAGATGCATCTCTTGAAATCTCAGCTCTAAGCTCCCTAGACATGGCAGCTAATACATCAGGGGTAAATGAATGGTGTGCTCTAAATCTAGCAGTCAAATCCTGTAAACTCCTACATATGGTTGCACAAATGTCTCTATATAAACCATCATCAAATGACAGTATAGACTGCTCTAATCTAATAACCTCCTGTCCTACAAATGCAAATAGTTCATCAATATCAATGCATGGAGATGCCGCAGTAGGAGCCATAGCACAAGCCCCACCACGAGCTACGACACGAGCCCCACCATGAGTGGCACCATGAGCAACACTAGGAACTACACCAGAAGCCACAATAGGAGTCACAACATGAGCCTCATCACCCTCAGGCTGATGAGAAGGCTAATCATGTGAAGTCATATTTGTGCAATGATCGAGCTAATATATATTGTAAATACACATATACATACATGTAGTCTACTACACAAATTTATATTTAAAAGATACAAATCGTACATCATCTAATCTACACATCAATCTATATCATACATGAGAAAGAGAGCTTCTTAGGGTTAGGGTTAGGGGTGGAATTAGAGTTAGGGTTAGGGTTAGGGTTTGACTTAGATTAGGTAAAGTTAGGGTTAGGGGTGGAATTAGAATTAGGGTTAGGGTTACTTGGTTTGAGTTTAAGTTTGAGTTAGTTAGAGTTAAGGTTTGGCTTAGGGTTAGGGTTAAGAATTAGAATTAGAGTTCTAGGGTTAACAATAGGGGTATAGTTAAAGTTTGGGTTAGCAAATTAGGGTTATTATTATGTAAAATTACAACTTTATAATTAGGGTTCAAGTTAGGGTTTGAGTTAGGGTTTGAGTTTGAGTTCTAGAGCTAGAGTTAGAGTTAGGGTTATTGTTATGTAAAATTACAACTTTATAATTAGGGTTCGGGTTCAAGTTTGAGTTAGGGTTTGAGTTTAAGTTCTAGAGCTAGAGTTAGAGTTAGGGTAAATGGCTTAGGGTCAAGGTTAGTGTTAAGTGTTAGGATTAAACCATGGCTAGAAATAACAATTACATGCAAATCTAAACAATATTAGAAAATAATAGATCACACAGAAAAGAACACAAGACACCAAGACTTAACATGGTTCACCCAATCCCTAGGCTACGTCCACCAAACAGAAAGTTCGATATTATTATGATCCAATGATTACAACTTGATTACAATCTGTAATCCCTTACAACTCAATACTGTTGCAAGAACCAATTTTTGCATCACCACACTAAAACAATCCCTAACCCTAAGCCCTTTTATACAAGTATTTTTACCACTTTAGGGTTTTAATTAATAATTACATGTCGGCCCAAAATCCCAAATAGGGCCCAACATTTTTTTTGGAAAGAATTTATGAAGTATGTATAATACTTTCCCAATTAGTCACCACAAACTAACATTAAGAATTAGAATTATAGTTCTAGGGTTAACAATAAGGGTATAGTTAAAGTTTGGGTTAGCAAATTAGGTTATTGTTATGTAAAATTACAAATTTATAATTAGGGTTAAGGTTAGGGTTTGAGTTTGAGTTCTAGAGCTAGACCTAGAGTTAGGGTAAATGGCTTAGGATCAAGGTTAGGGTTAAGAATTAGAATTATAGTTCTAGGGTTAACAATAGGGGTATAGTTAAATTTTGGGTTAGCAAATTAGGGTTATTGTTATGTAAAATTACAACTTTATAATTAGGGTTCAGGTTAGGGTTTGAGTTTGAGTTCTAGAGCTAGAGTTAGAGTTAGGGTAAATAGCTTAGGGTTAGGGTTAAGAATTAGAATTATAGTTCTAGCGTTAACAATAGGGGTATAGTTAAAGTTTGGGTTAGAAAATTAGGGTTATTATTATGTAAAATTACAACTTTTTAATTAGGGTTTGAGTTTGAGTTCTAGAGCTAGACTTAGAGATAGGGTAAATGGCTTAGGGTTAGGGTTAAGATTAGAATTATAGTTGTAGGGTTAACAATAGGGGTATAGTTAAAGTTTGGGTTAGCAAATTAGGGTTATTGTTATGTAAAATTGCAACTTTTTAATAGGGTTAGAGTTAGAGTTAGAGTTAGAGTTCTAGAGCTAGAGTTAGAGTTAGGGTAAATGGATTAGGGTTAGGGTTAGGGTTAAGAATTAGAATTATAGTGAACTAGGGTTAACAATAGGTGTATAGTTAAAGTTCGGGTTAGCGAATTAGGGTTATTGTTATGTAAAATTACAATTTTTTAATTAGGGTTCAAGTTAGGGTTTGAGTTTGAGTTCTAGAGCTAGAGTTAGAGTTAAGATAAATGGCTTAGGGTTAGGGTTAACAATTAGAACTATAGTGAACTAGGGTTAACAATAGGTGTATAGTTAAAGTTCAGGTTAGCAAATTAGGGTTTGAGTTAGAGTTAATGCTAGTTCTAGGGTTCAAGTTATCTAGTCTAGACTTAGAGTTATAAAATTAAGATTATAATTAGGGTTCTAGAACTAGGGTCATATACAGCCTGTTAGGGTTAGGGTTAGGGTTATGGGTGGAATTAGAGTGGGTGGAATTAGAGTTAGGGTTAGAGTCAGAGATAGAGTAAGGGTTAGGGTTAGGGTTAGGGATAGATTAAGGTTAGAGTTAGGGTTTTAGTTTGAGTTAGAGTTAGGGTTTGGCTTAGGGTTAGGGTTAAGAATTAGAATTAGAGTTCAAGGGTTAACAATAGGGCTATAGTTAAAGTTTGGGTTAGCAAATTATGATTAGAGTTACAATTACAGTTATATAATTAGGGTTCGAGTTATCTAGTTAGAGCTAGTTAGAGTTCGAGCTAGAGTTACAGTTATAATTAAGATTGGAATTAGGGAACTACAGAACTAGGGTTATATATAGGGTTCTAGGGTTAGGGTTAGGGTTACAGGTGGAATTAGAGATAGGATTACAATTAGGGTTACGATTAGAGAGAGTTAGGACTAGGGTTAGGGTTAGGGTTATAATTAAAGGGTAAAATCTAGTTAGGGTTTGAGTTTAAGTTAGAATTAGAGTTAGGATTAGGGTTAGAATTAGAACTTTAGGGTTAGCTCATTACATGGTTAGGTTACAATTAGAGTTAGGATTAGAGTTATGGTTAAAATTAGAGTTAGGGTTCGAGTTAGAGTTAGAGCTAGAGTTAGGGTTAGGGTTAGAGATAGAGTTATGATTAGGGTTAGGGTTAGGGTTAAAATTAGGGTTTGGGTTAAAGTTTGAGTAACGGTTTGAGTTTGAGTTAGAGCTAGAGTTAGAGTTAGGGTTTGGCTTAGGATTAGGGTTAAGATTAGAACAAGGGTAATATATAGGGTTAGGGTTAGACTTTTTAACTTATTATTTTGTGTTTTCTAATGTTAAATACTATTTTTTTTCTAAATTTGTTTCCTAATCTTAAATTATTAATTTTTTAATATTCTAGAATAATGTTTTTTTAACATTTTCTTATGTTTTTCTAATATTTTCAAATATTCTAGACTAATGTTTTTTTAGTATTTTCTAATATTTTTCTATTGTTTTCTAATATTTTTTCTAATATTTTTCTAATAACACTAATATTTTCTAAATTTGCTTCATAAATTTATTATAAGTTAATATTTTTCTAATATTAGTGATTTTTTAAATAAATATTTTGTAATGTTTACTAATGTTTTCTAATATTCTATAATAATGTTTTTTTTAATATTTTCTAATATTTTCTAATTTTCTAGACTAATATTTTCTTAAATATTTTCTAATGTTTTTCTAATTTATAATAATGTTTTTTCTAATAATTTTCTAATAAGACTACTATTTTTCTAAATTTGTTTCATAATGTTATACTAATATTTTTCTAATATTCTAGATTAAAATGTTTTTTTATATTTTCTAATATTCTATAATAATATTTTTAAATATTTTAAAATATTTTCTAATTTTCTAGACCAATGCTTTTAAAATATTTTCTAATATTTTTTTATAATAATTTCTAATGCTTTTTCTAATAAGACTAATATTTTTCTAAATTTGTTTCATACTATTACAGTAATATTTTTCTAATATTCTAGATTGATTTTTAAAAATATTTTCTAATGTTTTTCTAATATTCTAGACTATTTTTTTTAATATTTTGTTTTTTTCTAATATTTTCTAATGTATTTTCCTATATTTATCCAATTTAACACTAATTTTTTTCTAGAATTGTTTCCTAATGTTAAATTAATATTTTCTTAATATTCTAGATTAATATTTTAAAAAAAATTCTAATATTTTCTAATGACACTAAAAAACAATTAACAAATACAAAACATTATAAATGAAAAAATCATATAATTAACTAAAATTAATAAGAAATAAAAATATTAAATTGACATGAAAATATTCTTTGAAAACATTAAAAACATTCAAATAATGACATATAAACATACCCAAAATAGCGTAAAGACAAGAATCTGGAGGAAAATGATGAAAAGTGACACAACTTGATGACTACTTAGATACGTTCGCTCCAACATCCAAAACAAAATTTACACGCCGCAAAAATGAGGGGTGAAAATAGAAAATGAGCTTTTAAAGTTGTAAATCGTCGATTTTGTATGTTTGCACAAACATATAATTCTTTTATGTTTGCGCAAATGTATCTAATTTTAAACAATTATGTTCGTGTGAACATAAGAGTATTATGTGCTCGCGCACGAACATATGGAAAATGGAAGTTTTATTTTTCAAACATTTCATGAATTTCTTCTTGCCACTAAAGTGGCACCCACTATTGTGGGATCACACATCTACACACCATCGATCGCTTTATCTCATTATTTGTAATAATGATCTATTACATTTTTCACTTTTATCACTATAGAGACAATGATAACCCTAACACTCATCGCCATATCCATTTTCCTGTCAAAGAGATCCACGATTAAAATTGCCTTATTGCTATAATCTATAGCAATCCTTGTTATATCCATACTGCCTTGTCGTCATAACACATAGCAATATATGTATCTTCATCGCTTATCACCGTGTCATCTTTACACCAAACATGATGTATGATCCTTTTGACCTATTGCTATAATATGTAGTGACCTATACTGCTTTGTTATCATAAAACATAGTGATATATGTGTCTTTGTCGCTTATTGCTATGTCATGTTTACTCCAAATGCGACACATGATCCTTTTAACCCATCACTATAATATATAGAGACCTATACAATTTTGTCATCATAACACATAGCAATAGTGTCTTCATCGCTTATTGCTATGTCATGTTTACTCCAAATGTGATGCACACTTCTTTTGACCCATCGGTGTTATATAACGACCTTTTGAGAGATCATATTGCCATCATGATAAGTTATGAAGATCATGTTTTTTCTCACTGATCGCCACAACAAAATTCTCCCCTTTTTTATCACCGAAAATACTTATCATTGAGACATATAGCAATTAATATCTTTATCGCTCATTGCCAATATGACTATATTTCATTTCTACTTGTCGATAATTGCTAGGTGTTATGGCTAATGTCAAATGAGTAGAAATATATTCTTTAGATATTTGACTCATTCGATGTATCTCCTTCAATGTACAAAACTACACAACATTGCAAGATCGCAATAAGGAGTCCTTTTCGCTTCAAATAGTCCTGCGATCTTGCATTGGCACAAAAATACACCATAGCTTTTTACCTGCAAATGTCGAATAAGCAGAAAGAAATTCATTCGATAGACTCATTCGATGTATCTCCTTCAACACATGAAACTGCACAACATCACAAGATTGTGACAATGAGTCTTTTTCGCTTCAAACAATCTTGCAATCTTGTGCAAGCACAGAAATGCACCACAATTTTTGACCTGCGAATATCGAATGGGTAGAAAGATATTGTTTCGATAGACTCATTTGATGTATCTCCTTCGACGCACGAAACTACACAACATCTCTAGATCGCAACAAGGAGTCCTTTCACTTCAAATAGTCTTGCGATCCTATGTAGGCACAAAAATGCACCATAGTTTTTGACTTGCGAATGTTGAATGAGCAGAAAGATATTCATTCAATATTTGAGTCATTCAATGTAGCTCCTTCGATGCATGAAACTGCACAATGTTTTTATGCACCCAAGAATTCTTGAAACTGTACAACTGTATATGGCTGAAAATATGCCAATTTTTCTTCAGATAAGAATTCTCATTTGAGGTATTTGTTATGCTAATATGTTTTCACATGTTGTAGATAGAGAAAACCTTGATATACATTTATTTAAATAATTGTTCTTAATATATTATTAATATTTTAAAAGAAAAAACATTTAACATTTTCAATCATACACAAATTTGAACAATCATACACAAATTTGAAAGAGTCTTATTTATTTTTAAAAATATAAAACAAAAAATTTGAAATCATTTGTAAAGAATAAGAGATAGACAAGTTCACAGTATCCATAAAAGAAGAATATTGATTTAACATTACATTGAATTTGTTATTGACATCACATAACTTCTCACAAATATATTAAAGAATGCAAAGAACCTTGTAAAACATAGTTCCAATTTGTTAACAAAATAAGATAGGTAAAAATCGCGTTAAAATAATCTATAGTAGAAACATAATTTCCCTCCAACCAAAAGAGTCGCCTTAATTTTTTAAACATCCCTTTTAATTTAGAATCTTTATCATTAAAAAAATAAAAAATGACTCTATTCATTAAAATTGAACCTTAATCATTTTGAACTCGATTAAAATGACATAAATTGGTTGAATCCATAACAAACTATAACCGATTCATTTTATAAGAAAATTGTTAGCAGAGAGATTTTTCATACAGGGTAATTTTGTTATCATTTACATAAATTGATTTAAATCCACACTTAGTAATTTTGTTACAAGATCTTATGCTTTTGTTTTTGGCTTTCTTAGAATTTTGTGCATTCCTTATAAGCTATAGAGAAAACCAATATTTTTTTTTTTGCTTTTACTTCTTTGTAACCTACAATAAAATAAAAAATCTTTATAAATTCAATGAGATTTATTTATTTTTAAAAATCTATCATAATATTATGTTAATAAAACATAAACGAGAAAAAGAGACAAAAACTCTCCATTTTTAAATCATCAGTAACCATTTTTCCTATAAACTCTTTAGTTTATGACCTCGTAAAGTATTCATTGATCTAACATAATTGATATAGTTGTACATTTCATTGCTATTGGTACACATAATTCAAAGTAACATATGTAGCATGAGATAGAAAATGGAAAAACAATATCCATGAACTGATGGGAAAGAACAATATTCATGATTAGATGGGAAAGAACAATATCCATGATTTGAATGGTACTATGAAACCACACCGTTAATTATGAAAACACAAGGAAACCCACATTCTACACAAACAATATCCATAAACTAATGGGAAAGAACAATATCTGTGATATAAAAGGTGGTGTGAAAACATACCATTAAATATAAAAATGCAAGGAAATCCACGCTCTACACCCTTATGCCCCACATTTGAGGAGCAACCCTCTCATATGCTGCTCAATCTTCTAATTACTGTCTGTATTGTTAGATGGATAATCCTGCAAATACAAACTAAACATGCTTGAAAAAGTAAAACCTGATTATTTTTTAGTGGAATGCACCAAGGAGTAGCATCAAAAATATTGACCGTTTACAAACATGAACAGTAAACAATCATCAAATAGCTCATTTTTATTAGCATTTTTCATCTCACAATATCAGCAAATCAGGACCACTCATAAAAACACAAAAGAAAGACACTTTGTCAATATCGTTGACAATCCTATCAGGAAGCACATACATAGGAAACCAAATAGGGAAAAAGAAAAAGAAAAAAACATCCAAGCAAATTAGGAATATACATATAACGTGGCACATAATCATGAACTGTACAATCATTTACCAAAATACGTTTCTATCAGCATATGCTCTCAAGTTCTACAATTGAGCATTCATCATTTGCTACTCCTTGGTGTATTCCATGTAAGTATAGCTCAACTGTATCTCTAAATAACAATGAAATGAACAACTATACCAAATGTTTATGAGGTCAAACTATGTATAGATCAAGTAGGTATAGATCCATGCCAATCTTGGCTCTGATCTATACATAGTTCATCTACACATAATAGTTTATGATGTCGTAAACTATGTATAGATCAATGCTTTCATGTCATTACCTTTGATTACCTGTAAATATCATAGTTCAAGCTCTGATTATCTATACCAATAGCAATGAAATGTACAACTATATCAATAGTTTATGAGGTCATAAAATCTGTATAGATCAAGAATGTATGGATCTATGCAATACCATTAAATAGGGGCAGCTCATAAACTGGAATTACTTCATATGCCAATCATGCCAATGCCAATGAAATGAACAACTAGACTATTTATTGATCAATGCCAATCATGCCAATGAAATGAACAACTAAACTATGTAACAGTCAATGTATGAGATAAACTATGTATAGAAACAAAAAGCAAATGAAGTAACATTCAAAGTAATAGTCAATGGATATGATCAAAGTAACAATCAAAATAAATCAAGAAACTCTGAAATAGCAGTCACTAGCTGAAAAACTAAATTTCACCAAATGTCATTGCAATCTAGTCCACTCTCGCTACCTCATCCATCATCAAGAACCCTTTGGCTCTTTCACGTTGAAGCACGAAGGTGTCATGTGCTTTCAGGAAAACGCCTTGACTCATTTCAGGGATGGCTTTGAGAGTGGTATACATGACACTCAAAACATTATCCTCTTCAGATTTATCCATTTTTATAATCTAAGGCTTACCGAGGCCATCTTTGAGTTCCTTCATAGTTTCACATATCACATCCAATGATGCAGCCAATGTTGTCTTCTTCCTCTTTCCCCTCCTTGATGATGGTGGTGGAGGAGTCCCTCTACCACTTGCACTCGATTGATTGGAATGATATAACTCTTCATCCAAATTCGGTTAGTTGTGAAGAGGTGTATTGCAATCGGTATCATCTTCATCAAGCGGGTATGCATCGTTCATAGGGTGCCCTTCTTCAGCAACAAGGGGCGTTGTAGCTGCATACCCTTCAACAATGTCATTTCCAACAATTACAACCAACTCATTGAAATATTGGAAGGGTGACATCTTATACATTTTTGCATTTTTGAATTCTCTCCTCTACATGTAAGCATAAATAAATGGATTAGGTTGTTAGTCTTTCATTATTAAAATAAGAAGGCAATATTTCTTCAATCAAAAGAGTACAAAGATCATCCTACCTTCAAAAGGTCATCCCATACAGAGTGCTTAGCATCCACAGTTTGAGTTGCTTCATTCCAAGCAAACCCACTTGTATTTCTCAAGTCCTTCATTACTCTATATCCTAATTTCCATGTTTTCAACTTATTCTTAAAATTATCCCATGATAGATTCAAGTTCATCTTAGCATTGAATGTCCTCTCTATGGTGGTCCACGCTTCTTTTTTAAAACCACCTTCACCTTTTTGTTCGAGATGAACTTGTTCGGGGAGAAAGACTATAAACTTGTGTTTCATCTATTTTGTCCACAATATCTTCTTTGAAGAAGAAGAAGATATGCATCCATCTCACTCAAACTAATGGGATAATCCATCTAGCTCACACTAGTGGGTTCATCCATGCTCATCATGAGCTTAGTATATGGCATACTCTACAGTATCTGTTCATAAAGTATATATTGTTGTCATTGCTTTAAACATATTACAATTTAAATTAATCATATGATTGAAATTGAAATTTAATGCTCTTTAAATTTAAATGGAATGCAACAAGGACTAACATCATAAAAATAGGATTTTCAATGAATTCGTTGTTCTCTTGTTAATAGTGGGCTTATAATCTTCATCATTTGGTATTCCTTTTTGTATTATATTTAAAATTGAAGATGATAAACTCTAAATTTCAATTTTTAATACATCCTAATGCAACAAGGCTAACATATTCAATAGGTATAAACATATTACAATTTAAACTAATAATATTATTGAAATTAGAAGTTAATTCTCTTTAAATTTAATTGGAATGCAGGAAGGACTAACATCAGAAAAAGGAAATCATCCATCACTATATATACATACATCACTTTAATCAAATAAAACACATTGTCTCATAAAAGTTCAATTATTCTCGAGATCTGTAATCTTCCCACATCCTACTTGCTATATCTTCTTGAAATTGTGCCCACTCATTTCTATCCTCCTGAGACAACCCATATCTCTCAAGCACTGGTACCTCTATCCCATCACGATCATCTTCCTCTTCAATAGCTACTTCCGATGGAAGCCATCATCTATCGTAATAAAATTGTGAAGTATACAACATGTTAAACAATATAGGATTGTGTCATGATACCATAAGATATTGTATGTTTTAGGATTGGAAAAGGCTGCTTCAGAATACCAAACACACATTCTACTGCATTTCTAAGAGAGGAGTGTCGATAGTTGAATAGATCATGTGCAGAGTTTATTGGGTCTTCTCTTGACCACTCTTTCAAGTGGTAGCACGTACATTGATAAGAGGCAAGAAATCCAAGTGCATTTGGATATCCAACATGCACTAGAAAATATTTTCTTGCATAAATAAGGTATATTGTCAATACTTGAACCATTTAGCATACCCTTGAGTATATTAAAATGTGATTTGGATTACTAGGGGGAACTACAAGTGGATCTGCTTTGGACAGAGTTGAAGCTAGAACATGACTATCTGCAACAAAGGCTTCCCAGCCAGTAAGGTAGTGCTGAAACTTACAATCAAACGAGCAGACACTCATAACATTTTGAAACAGGTTCCCTTTTCTATCACGATATTTACCCTGTATGTCAACATCAACAGTGACTAGAATATGGTTTCCATCAATAGCTCCAACACAATCTTATGGGATATGATACATTGATCAAATGTATTCTCAAGCAATAATAAGATAAGGATAACAATCCAGACAATAAACTTGTAACAATGCACTATTTACCTTGAAGAACAGGTTAAAATGGTCTTTCCCACTAATTTTGAGAGGAGCACCTGGAACAAGAGGTATGAATTAATCCATGTGAAGGGCTAAGACAATCATCAACACCTTGTGGAAGTATTGGATTGACTGTCTCTCCTGATTGCCCAAAGTTATGGGCAATCTTGCGGTTCCTCAGACTGTGCTCAAGGGTGTAGAGGAACATCACTAGTTGTTCCTCTAACTTCAAGTGGATCGTATCTCTCAAGCTTTCTTTCAGCCTAAGAAAATGAGCTAGACGAAAGAAGGCTGCCCTACTCATATGAATCTGATCATGAAAATCCACTTCATTGGAATGAATAATGTCTCTACAAAAAGAATTTCCTCTTCTTGGTTGTTTACCCATTTGACTGCCTTCTCAGGCTACTAGTACTTGGGCTATGACAACGCAAGAAAAAAGAATTGTGAGAATACAGGTGTATGTGGTCTTCCTAACTATGTGCCCTTGAATCTCTATACTATCCATAGGATCCATCAGTGGCCTAAAATGTGGACAAATTATACATTATCAGTTACGAGATCAACTCATTCTTTTGCAAGTTGTTTGCATTGATGTATTTGTATCAGCAGGTTTTAATGTACCTAGGCTTTGGGGATTGATTTCAAATAACATTCAAACTGTTATAACTTATAGATGACTATTTTACGATGTAAAATGGATCTTAGTTTTTAAGAAATTTTGTGAATATGATTTATGGGTATCCATTAACTTCAAGATTTTAATTTGATGTAGGCCTACTGTTTGTGGTTATGTTTTGCAAAGATTTAGATGTGCTAGTTACCATTTTTTACAAACTATGCATAGTTGGGCCACCAAGTTTCGATTATTAGGTGGGCACATATTTAAGTACATATATATGGCATACTAGTATAAGGTCTATAATTTTATATTAGAATCAAGTTTGAAGCCCTATAGGGAATATCATTTTGAACTGATCTATGTCTTGAATGTAAAGAAGAATTTAGTTGAATATATGTTTCTATGGAATTAGATGCATTGTTAGCCTTAGATTGAATAAAAGAGGCTTTTGGATTATATCAAGTAAAACAAGGAACTTAAGGTACAAATAATTAATTAATAACACCCAAGTAGGTGTGTGAAATACGCCAATTCGATGTTATTTTTTTAGAACTCCAGACTCTCCCCTTTTTAGCATTGGTCCACTAATTTATGGCTGTTATTAAGCATGTGAGGGTTTATATAAATCCCATAATGCTATCTTTTTTCAAACTTTTAGACAATAATGGGAAGTGGAAAGAGAATATTTTGTCTAGGCAGAGCGGAATGCCATAATATTATGTCCAAACACACAACAAAAACCCAAAATGCAAAGATTGGTGGGAGAAAAGAACCATGCACATGGGGACGAGTCCAAAGCCATCATTCAAAGCCGCCACTATCATCATCCAAAGCAGAGAAAAACAGAGATGTAGAAGAACCCTATTACCAAATGCACAACCATCGTTGATGCAGGGAAACCCTATTCAACCATCACTAGAGAGCAATGTTGATCGAGAAACCCTATTCCCAAATGCATTTTTCATCTTCTAAAAACCTAACCATGTTTTTGGCGGATTCGATGGTTTTATTAAAATGTGTTCATAAAAACCCAAATTCAGGTTATAATTTGGAATTCCACCTATTTCATTGGAAGATGCACCTTCTATTTTTGGTCAAAAAATAGAAGATGAAATTGAAAATTGGGTTATTGGTTTAATGAACCAAACACTTGTTTTTAGCTCCAAAACCTAATTTTGGCCCTCATATCCCTATTCCACCCCTCATCTTCCAACAACCAAACGGGGCCTTAGAGATCTCTTGTTCTTTCCCCTCTTTATGGAATTTCAAATGATAGTAGAGCTTGGACTATAGTTTTCACATGCAAGAAATGTCATGTTACCCCTTCTCTCCATTTTTTTGTATTGAGAAAGAGAAGTTCTCACTCTAGTGCCAAGCTTGTTATTTTGTGTTGGTTCTTTGTCTTAGTCAAGAGCTTTGTTTGTTTAGATTAGTTTTCTATGTGAGGTTCATCCTTGTCTTGATGGGTATTATATGTACCATGTTTATGTCCTCCTCACTGTAGAAAAGTCAATTAACAAAACTGGCAAAACTATGTTTTCTTATGCACTTTTCCTTAAAATTTTAATTATCTAAAGAAAATGTGTTTTGATAAGAGGCATGTCTCACTAATGCACTCTTGAGATTGGATCCTTACTCCATTCAATATACCCAACATTATGTTTGTTTGCACCATAATGGCCATATCCATTAGAATCAACACCCTACAAAAGGATTTTTAAAACTCCATCAATTTGATGAATCCTTAAAAAATTTGTTTAAGCATAATGTTTCATCTTCCAAATCTATTTGTAATAGCCAATTCAAAGTTGTTGGTTATTCTTGGTTACAACTTAAACTAAAATATATGTGAAACCCTAATATGAGCCATTAATACCCTATTTGGAAAATTATTAATTATGTATTTTCAATCATGTATTACTCTAGATAGTCATGCCATTAGATTCTTACATATTTCATTTTTCTATTGAAAAGACGACAATGTATTTGATCAAAGGATTTTACCAGTTCTTTCTATGTGGTTCTCCCTGTATACCTTATAACTTTATTTGTACAAGATTGTGGTGATTTATCCTCATTATTAAATGCAAATGAGGTAAATTTGTGTTCTTTGATTTATTCAATGTTAATTTCACCTTGATTTGTCTTCATAATCAACCTTTTGAGGATACAATTAACCTAGGCTAGAATTTTTGCATTTGATAGGTTAATCACATTTCTCAAACTTAATTAAGATGTTGATGTTATTTTCCTTCAACGCTACTTACACCTTATCCTCATTTCTTATTAGTTTTGTTTACATGCATCAGCCTAAGCTCGTAGTGCTTAGCTTTGTTGTGTGGATATTTAGAAACCAATAGTTTTATATAAAATCCTATCACAAAATAGGATGACCAGCCACATCATGTGAGACTGAGTCTCTCCTACCTTGAAGGGAAGGCTCCCCCTTCTCACCATTCCTTGGATCAACTCAAGGTAAGCAAGAAGTTGAGATATTTTGTAAAGGGATGTTACCAATATTCTTTCCTCTTAACTTTCGAACAAGAATCCAATTATCCATGGAGCAAATAATGGGCACGGTGGAATCTCTAACTAGACTTCCATCTAAAATTTGAAAACGGTGATACTGATAAATCAACACTAACTCAACGGTTAGCTAAAAGTGTACCAATTTGGCTCTAAGTCCAATTGTAATTCTATATGAATAAGATTTACTATTGAGGCACAAAGACTTCTAGAAGTAAAGATATCCTAATTATTTTGTGAATCAAGAAAGAGATATAAGCTACAGACAAAGCTTCTAGTCTATATATCTCTACAATTGCTCCTAGTGAAAGCTTCGGCTCCAGTTGCTTCTTAACTCATTTTACACTCAATTATCAAGAACACAAGATCACATGAACCAAATATAACATATGCAAATCACAGGCAATGCTTCTAATTCACACAAGTTATAACAATTGCACTCAATCAAAGTTTAGTTTCAATTGCTCCTTTGTATTCACTTTTCAATCAAAACAGTGCTACGCAATCAAAGTTCTGCTGGCACAATTTCTCTAGAGCTCTCTTGCATACAATAAAATATGATTTTACAATAAGAGGGCACTCCTTTATATAGGCATAAGAGTTGAGAAAAAGATGGAGGAAAAAGTGGGAACAACTCAACCAACTTTGACCGAGTCTAACTAGAAGAGAAATTATTGGGTTGCATACAACTATACATGCAACTCACATTACATATAATTACATAATTCCATGCAATGCATCCTCTTAGATCTACAAACAAAAGAAAAAAAATGACAATCTTAAAACTTGTTCTTTAGTGCCTAGAATTTGATGATAACATCATGCACTATAGGAAAATTAGAAATCTCCATTGTCTTTGATATTGCCTCTATTCTCACTGCATCTACATATACTGATTGCACAACCTTGGAAATTTCCACCAGAGAATCTTGCAAGTGTTTAGCCAAGGATTTATACGAAGTAAATTTGTTCATTATGTGAGAACCAAAATCCTCAGAATCTAAATCAACACTTACATTGATAGTATATTCTGAATTGATTCTTTCAACCATGATCAAATTACTGTGTTCATCAAGAATCTAACATCCCATTTTCTCTAAGTCACATGTGATTCCTATTTCTATTGCTTGACGATCTCCAAGGGCTATTTGCAACTTTTTTATCAGTTTTCTCAATGTTTCTTCTTTGTAGCCCATAAGTCCTTGATATCTGAAGGACATTTCACAAGATGGAAGAATGTCACATGTAACCATGGCATCTAGATCAAACTTAGCAATCTCGTCCTAGCCATTAAGAATCCCTTTCAAATCATCAACTTCCTGAGTCGAAAGAGGAAATCAAATCTTGTTCCATTTCATCCATGTCTTTGATATGCCTAAGGATTTTAACCGTATCTGTAATAGCTTGGAATCCTTCATAAATGACTTCTCCTACCCAAGACTTGACAACTTCAAGAATCCTATTCTCCCTAGATGTATGAGACACAACAACAACATTTTGAGAAGATTGTTGTTGAATAACTTCATTTAAGCGAGCAATCTCATGTTTGAACTGATTTTTCTTTTCCCATAATTCATGGTTTCTCTTTGATACATTAGCAAGTGTATCTTGAGCATCTTATAAGCAACTAAGTCGTGATTGCTTTCCAATCTCTACCTTGGTCAACTTGTAATCAGAATGGGTAAGCTCTTCAACAACTTTGTCCACCAGTGGCTCAACAACCTCTACAAACTTATTTTTTCTGAATCAACTACGATTCTAGAAACAATCTTATCCTTCAAAGATTTGGACTTAGTTTTCTTTATAGGAAGGTTATCTGGGGGTACGACCACCTTCCTTCTCTTCATTGTGATCCTACTTAACCATGCAGGAAAGCTGGAAATTTCATCTGTGGAAGTAGGTACAATGGAGACCATTGGCATTGATCATGATTGTATCTCTGTTGTAACTGAGAAAGATTTAATTTACATAGTTGAATTCATGGGTGCATGATAAGATGATTCTGTCATGAACTAGTCGAAGCATCCAACATTTCATTTCATGACTAATAGGAGCTTCTACCCTTCACAAGCAATCAATCATGTCCACATGTTCGATCTTTGTATTTGACACATTGTCAAGAATGGACATGATGTGAGATTGAGTTGCACGAGCCAACTCTTTATCAAATTGGTATTTCATTTTGCCTTTAGATTTCGACGATGAGGGCATCTCTTATGCTTGCGCTACAACACAAAAATTCCAAAATGTGAACACATCATTAGAGGATATTGACATGAAGGTTGATTTAGAGTATGGTTTAGACACTTCAAGCATCTAATGAGATGATATCAAAAAAAGGACATCATGCATGTGTAGAAGATGAAAAATAGTTCATGAAGTAGGAATGAAAAGTGAGGAATATGCTTTGAGATTGAAAGTGGAATGCATGGAAATGGGTTCTCAAGATGTCATTGCACTAGAATAGGATTACATCTAAATGCAATATGTAATGAGGAATGAAAAGTGAGATGACATGTAAATGCGGATGAAGATGAGCTTACATGTAACTACATGCGAAAGATGAGATGAAAAGTATTATGACATGGAAGGCAAAAATTACATGTAATTTTCTCATGAAGTGTAATTGCATATGAAAGGAATGGATGCAATGTGCATTGAGAAAATGAGGCGAAGTGAGCTCTTATAGATATCTCTGAGAAAAGGTGAAGTCCAAGTACATGAGAATATGTGCATGTGACATTTCTTGACCTTTTAGAAGTGACTTTGAGTCAAAAATGGGTTCTCAAGATGCAATTACATGTAAAGAACTTTTGATGTAATTATGATATGCGATTGGGTGTGGAAAGTGAGATGAGTGAAAATGGAAATAGAGAATGAGATTACTTGTACGTGGGGATGATGGATGGAAATACATGTAATCACACTTGAAGAATGAGATGTGAAGCATTATGACATGGAATGATGGAGGTGGAAAGAAAAGATGCTCTTTTTCTTGGGAAAGAACTTGCAACTTCTTCAAAATGAAGAAAAATTGAAATTCAAACAAGCAAAACACAAAAGCAAAATGTGCCTTTGGCAAAAGAATCAAACATGTCAACAAGCAAGCTTCTTCAATATGCAAATTCAAATTTGGAGTTTGGGAAAAACCAAAAACATGAAAATGAACCATTTAATCATTTTAAAAAGAAAATGCACTTTCCATGGCATCTAAATCAACAAGTGTAAAGCATCAAGCTAAAACATGCATAAAATCAGCAAGATAAGCATGAATTAATTAGCAAAAAAGAAAATGTCCACTTACTTGATGATTGTGTGCCAAAAATGAAGGAGAAAGAAACTCCAACTTTGAAAAATTCTCAAACAAACTTGGACATCTTCAACCTTGTAATGATGAATTTGAAATGAGCATCTAAAGAGGCATTTTTGGATAAGAATGCTCAAAATGTGCCCTAAAAACTCTCCCAATTCCAACTTTTTTATTCAATTCATGAAAATGGGATGTTTTTATACCAAAAACGTGGTTTCAAACTACCATCACATGAGTCGTTTGTCATTGAAAGGAAAAAACATGTTTTCCTACAAGGATATGGATTAAAACTCCAAAACGCCTCTCATTACTCCAAAATGTGATAAAAAAAACTCTTCAAATCTAAACATTTTCTAAAAAATATAGTTCCCAAGGGCATGAAAAATAGTGTTTTTTGCAAAAGGATTCAACATTTTGGCATTGGAAAGGTTGGATTTACAAAAACATCCCTAAAGGAGAAGATTTGAAGACATTTCATCTAGAAATCTTAGATTTCTATGCAAAAACATGTTCTTGGGAAGAACTTGCATGCGCGTTTTTCTTTCAATCTTCATAAATGGGTTCTAGAGAGGCTAATGCATACTCTTGATAGAAAATTGCTCCTTTTTGGTGTGATTGCATGTTTAAAATATGCATCCAAGGCCAAAAGACACCTTTTGATTGCAATGACTTGTTTTAAAATGTCTTCTAAGTCTAAGCATACCTTCTTCTTTTTTAGGAGCAACTTTGGAATTGGGAGACGTGAATTTTGCAAGCATAGAGGAGATTAAGAGAAAAACATGGTACTTTGCGGAAAAGGTTCCTGCGGCTAGGGTTTTTTCAAAATATGGGGGTTCCTGTAACAGTGGTAACGTAGGGCCTATGAGTGCCAAAAATGGAAAACAGATGGATGTTGGAGCCTCCATTAATGTTCTTATGGCGGATTTGGACTCGGATAATTTAAAATGGGGGATGAAGATGCCAAATTTTTGTGGGTTTGAAATGGGATGCCCTTCCCAAGCGATAACTCAAATAGGTGACAAGGCTTGTTCAACAGAGTTGAGGGAACATAAAAAGGGTTTGCAAGATGGGATGTTGGGCAAGGGTGCAAGAAATCATGGACAAGAACTCATCAAAGGGATAACAAATATGGCCATCACACCCTCACAAAAGACTTGTTCTATGGTTTTGGAGGCGGAGTTAGAAGATGAAGCTATTCACAGCATGGTTATTTTTTTTTTATCTTGGGTTGATTGGCCATTTCAAAGGGTTTGGGCCAAAGTTGATTGATCTTCACAAGTGGATTTCATATTTATGGAAGCCTATTCTGGAGGGCTATGTGCAGATTTACCCTGTAGAAAAAGGCTTCTTTATTGTTGTTTTTGAGTTTGCAGAAGATAAAAATAGGATCCTCTGTGATTATCAATGGTGTTAGGAAAATAACTTTCCACTTATGTTAAAGCCATGGTATCCAGATTTCAATCCAACAAAGGAGGTTTTCGAGCATTTTCTAGTTTGGGTGAGGCTGCCAAACTTACCCTTACATCTTTGGTTTGATTCTTGTCTTGGAGCTATAGGTGATGCTTTAGGTAAATTTTTGATGGTGGATAAGGGTTCTTCAAATCTACTTCATTCTACCTATGCTCAAATACTTGTGGAAAAATATGGTGTAAAGAAGCTCTTAGCAGAGATTGTGATTAAAACCTCAAAGGGTTGTTGGGTTCAACTTGTGGATTATGAGGGCATTCCCTTTCGATGTAGGTGGTGTTTTCAAACTGGACATCTAGCAACCAAGTGCGATAAGGGAGGAGTGTGGAGGCAAGCAACATGGTGGAAGGATGTTGTTGTCCAGTACTACACTGTGGAGAAAAAGGTAGAGCAGAAAATGAGCTTTGCTCAAGTAGCCTCTAGGGAGCAAAAACATTTGTCTCCTAAAATGTCAGTTGAGCAACCCACAAAATTCAATGAGTTTATGGATACACTTGTTGGTGTGTGGGAGGCTAACATGAACGAGAGGGCTGCAACCTCATCTATAAAAGAGAAAAACTCTAGTTGGGACCTAAGATGTCGATGATGATGAGGCAGAAGGACATGTGCTTTCCCACAAAATGGGGGATGTTGTAGGTGAACAAGCTAAGGGGGATTTTGCAGGGGAGCACACTCAGGATTTAATGGATGGCTTAAGGGATTGACAAACGGTTGCAACCAAGGTGTAAGAGGGCTAGCATATTGTAACGGGCAAGAAGCATAGGAAGGCGAAGATGGGTTCATTTGATATGACTCTTTGTTCTCATACCAAGGGAGGCAAAAATAGAGCGTGATATGGAGGTCGATATCCTATTTTGAGCATTTTTGTTTTTAAGTGGGCAGATGCCTTAAAATTTATTGTTTGGAGGTTTTTAAGAAATCTAGTGTATGGTGTATGGGCCCTTATTTGAGACTATGAACCTCTTGTATTTTTCCTTTAATTTAATAAAACATATCTATTACCAATATAAAAAAATGCACCTTTTTGGTGCAATTACATGCTTTGCAATTGACCTCTAAGGCTAAATGTACCTTTTTGGTGCAATTGCATATTACATGTAATTCTCGCCTTTTTGATGTCATGGCATATTTTTAATGCACTTGCATGCATTCCCTTTCAAAATCACAACTTTTTTGTGCAATTGTGTATTTTTTATGAAATATGCTTATAGAAATGTTGAACACAACTTAAGTGATAAATTAAGCACATGTTAATTTATTTTTTGATGAAATATTACTTAAATGAGCCATAAATAATATTTACACTATCACATTAAAAATGTAACGTGCAAATATCATTTTAAAAGTAATATTTGCTATAGCATTTGTTTTTAAAATAAAAAAGTAAATCAAAATATATAGTTAATATAGTCACTTGAGTGAAAAATTAAAAAGTGACTAAACTTAAAAATATAATATAAAGCGCACTATAGTTACTTTAAGTGAAAAATCAAAATGATAAAATAACTTAAAAACATAACATACAACGAATTTAAGTTATATATTTTTCAAAAACTGAATGTCAAATTAAAATATAACATGATATTTTTTATTTGTGCAATTGCATCATGGGCACTAAATTGGTCATATCTTTTGATTGCCAACTCCAATTAAGCCCTCAAATAGATCAAATCGAAGGGAAAATCGAAAACAATAACTTGAGCAAAATCAAAAGACCAAAAACCAACAAACTCACACTAAAAAATGGAAGAAAGGATGTTGAAGGCCTCAAAAATCAAGTATAGGCTCAACAAACAGAAACACTAAAAAAACTTGATGAAAGCCTTCAATAAAAGAATTTGTTACGTGAATTGAAGTTAATTGATTGCTCAATATTAACCAATTGAACAACAAATTCAACGCAGAGAAATGCAAAACTAGTTTGAAAAAGTTTTGTACTGTTACCTACATTTTGTGGTGACAAAATGCAAGACAACAAGCTTCACACACAACATTTACATGTTTGCTTCTTCGAATAAAAAATTCAACAAATACACAAATTAAGCCCTCTATTCCCCAAACTACTTGTTTTCACTTCAACAACTACCCTTCAATTGTTGAGCTTGTCGGTTTAAAGGTGCAACAAAGCTTTCTAAATACTTCACCTTTGTGCAATCAAGCATTCATTAGGAAGTTAGGCAAGACTTCCTATCCTTCAGCTCATAAAATGGCAAGTTAGCCCATATGCCCATTTAAATCCCTACTTCCAAGATCTCTAGAAGGTAATAGATGTCCTCAAGGCACCATTTGTTCCCTATTAATTCTAGAGATTTGGAAAGTGAAGTAGGTCTACATTCCAAAAGTCACATAGTTTTTCAAAAAATCTCATCTAGTTGCACGATATTCTTCCCTCTTGCCTCTATCTACGTTTTATATTTTTAAAGTTGTACCACTGATCTAAGACAAGTCTCATTGGTGAACTTTAAAAAAGGACTAGCTCTTGTTACATCCCAAATTTTGACCTATCTTGAAATATAGCCATTGAGATTGCATGAATTCAGTTGGTAGTTTAATTTGATATAATTTGGCGAAATGGTAACATGGTTGTTATGATTTCAAGTGAAGATGACATGTTAGTTAATCGTTAATGGTGAATTCATGAAACTAAGATGAAAGGTTAACTGTTATGATTATTTAAAGATTAAATAATTTATAATTTAATTATGTAGAAATTCCTTGCAAAGAGCATGTCGAAGGGGTGGAAGCATTGTCAGAAAAGAATTAGGCAGTGCATCACCATCTGTGATGAACCTCCTTATAGCAATATCGTGAGAATGCTCGAAATAACAGAATACAAAGTGATAGCAGAACTCAGAATGAATCTACTGATCGCAGGCCACTTCGAGGGGGTAACCTCCTTTGAGCAAGCTCAATACAATAAATTCGTCCGTGCCCATCAAGGGCCTCAACCTATTCTTATATACTGAGTACGATCTAGAAAAGTAATACTACCTATGCATGTGGGATAATAAAATATACTCACGGGACGACTTACAAAGCATATGCGTCCAACAACACTACTCTAACAAAATAAACAGAAGGAACACACAGGTTCCTAACATCCCCTCTCCCTTAGAAAAAAGCTTTGTCCTCAAAGCTTAAGGTGTGGAAATTGTTGTTGAATCTAAAGAAGGGGTTCCCAGGTAGCATCCTCTGGTTGCATGCCATGCCACTGAATCAAGACCTCAGAGATGGAGCGAGAGCGAAGCTGGCGAGTGCGCTGGTCAATGATTGCCACCGGCTCCAGGATAATGGATCCTTCCGTATCCATTTCAGGGAGAGTAGTTTGTGCTCTGACAGTGGTACCCAGAACTTTCTTTAGACAAGAAACATGAAAGACTGGATGAATGCGGGAAGAAGGAGGAAGTTCCAGTTTATAAGCAACTGAACCAATCTTCTGCAGAACCTTATAAGGCCCATAAAATTTTGGGGCCAGCTTATGACGCCCTTTCAGCTTTAGGGAGGATTGTTTGTATGGCTGTAGACGAAGAAAAACCATATCCCCAACTTGAAATGAGCGCTCAGAACGGTGTTGATCTGCTTGCTGTTTCATCCGATTACGGGCCATGTGAAGATTATCCTGTAAGGTACGAAGAATCTGATCCCTGCTGCGGAGAACTATGTCAACTGCCTGGACTGGTGAGCTGTTGGGAGTGTAGGGAAGGAGCACTGGAGGTGCCTGACCATAGACTGCTTCATATGGAGTCATTTTAGAGGCAGTGTGGTAAGAGGTATTGTACCACCATTCAGCTAAAGGGAGCCACTTGGCCCACTGATGTTGCTGTTCGGAAGTGAAGCAACGAAGATAAGTTTCCAAGCATTTATTGACAATTTCAGTTTGACCATCAGTTTGTGGGTGATAGCCCGAACTCATCTTCAGTTTGGTGCCAGTTTTCTGAAACAGTTCAGTCCAAAAATGACTGGTAAAAGTTGCATCACGATCAGAGACAATGGAAGAAGGGAGGCCATGAAGACGAAATATCTGGTCCATGAAGATTTGTGCAACAGAGGAGGCAGTATAGGGGTGGCTGAGGGCACAAAAATGACTATATTTCGAGAGATGATCAACCACAACCAAGATCACTGTCTTGCCACCGGATTTAGGAAGCCCTTCAATGAAATCCATAGAAATATCAGTCCAAATCCGTGTAGGGATGGGCAATGGTTCGAGCAAGCCAGGAAGGAGGGTCGTTTCACCCTTGTGGCGTTGGCAAGTATCACATTCAGCCACCATCTGTTGAATCGTCTGTTTCATCCCTTTCCAAAAGAAGTTTCTCCTTGCTCGCTCATAAGTTTTGAGGAAGCCTGAGTGCCCTGCTGAAGGAGAAGCATGGAGTTCATAAAAAATAGCCTGATGTAGAGCTGGGTTCTGAGGAAGCACTAGCCGACCCTTGTATCGAAGAGAAGCACCATCCCAAGAGTAATGTGGTATAGCAGAAGGATTATTGGCTAGCTGGTGAATGATTTGAGATAAAGAAGAGTCATTGTCATAGCCCTGCTGAACAGACGCTAACCAATTGGGAATGGGCATAGAAATAGCGGAAAGGGAAGCTTGATTATCAAATGTGCGAGAAAGAGCATCTGCCACAATATTCTCCTTACCCTTCTTGTAGGTGATCGCATAATCATACCCCATGAGTTTGCTGACCCATTTCTGTTGTGTAGGAGAGGATACCCGTTGTTCCAGGAAGTATTTCAGACTTTGGTGATCGGTTCTGATGCAAAAATGACTCCCTAAGAGGTATGGCCGCCACTTCTGTACAGCATGCAAAATAGCCATCATTTCTTTTTCATAAGTAGAGAGGGCTAGATTCTTACCAGAGAGGGCTTTGCTAGTAAACGCAATAGGATGGTCATCTTGCAGGAGAACAACACCCAATCCATTGCCGCAAGCATCACTCTCAATAGTGAAGGGTTTGGAAAAATCTGGCATTGCGAGAACAGGTGTACTGCACATAGCCTGTTTCAGTTGTTCAAATGCAGTCTCAGCAACAGGGGTCCAGGAGAAGGCATCCTTTTTTAACAGAGCTGTCAATGGTGCTGCAATTTTTCCGTAATCTTTGACAAACTTGCGGTAGTAGCCAGTCAACCCCAAAAAACCCCGAAGGCTCTTGAGAGTTTTAGGATGCGGCCAAGTTTTCATGGCATCTATTTTTGTAGGATCCACCCGCACTCCATGGTGTGCAACAATATGCCCGAGATACTCCACTTCCTCCTGGCCAAACACACATTTAGATAGTTTTGCACAGAGTTGATGATCAAAGAGAAGTTGCAAGACAAGCTCCAGATGATGGAGATGCTCAGCCCAAGTTTTGCTATATATGAGGATATCATCAAAGAAGACCAGAATGAATTTCCGGAGGTATGGTCGAAATATGTTATTCATCACTGCCTGAAATGTTGAAGGAGCATTCGTGAGGCCAAAGGGCATGACTAAAAATTCATAGTGACCATCGTGTGTGCGGAAGGCAGTTTTAGGTATATCCTCCTCATTAACCCGAATTTGATGATACCCAGAACGAAGATCTAACTTGGAGAAAAAATGAGCCCCATGAAGTTCATCAAGAAGTTCATCAACAACTGGAATGGGAAACTTGTCCTTTATAGTGAGATGATTAAGTGCTCGGAAATCAATGCAGAGTCGCCATGACCCATCTTTTTTGCGAACAAGCAGAACTGGAGAAGAAAAGGAACTGGTACTAGGGCGAATAATACCTTGCTTCAGTAAGTCACGGACAAGTATCTCGATTTCGGTCTTCTGATGAAATGGGTAGCGGTAGGGCCTGATGTTGGGCGGAACACTGCCAGGAAGGAGCTGAATACGGTGGTCCTCTGGACGAGAAGGAGGTAATCCCACAGGTTCAGCAAATACACCAGAATACTTGTCCAAAATGTGTTGGAGATCGGCAGGAGTGCTAGAGACTGCTGATGGCTGCATCTGAATGGAATGGAGCTGAGCGATGACACCATGTGAATTCTTCTTAAGAAGTTTTTCCATACGGTGTGAACTGATGATGCTGAGAGACCCTGGTTGTAAGCCTTTCAAAGTGTGTTGGTGCCCCTCGGCTGAAAACTGCATCCAAAGTTCAGCAAAATCCCAGAGAATGGGGCCAAGAGTGCGTAACCATTGGGCACCCAAAACCACATCACAGCCACCTAAGGGTAAGGCAAACATGTCAGAGCGCATGTTATAATCGCCAATAGAGAGACGCACATTGCGACATTTCCCTTTACAAGGTAAAGTGCCCCCATTGGCAATCATGACTTCAAAGCTAGAGCAGGGATGGATAAAGCAATCAGCCTGTTTGGCTATTCGTGGATCAATGAAGTTATGAGTGCTACCAGAATCAATGAGTATAGTAAGAGGGATCTTCTTGAAGAAACCCTGGACCCGCATGGTTTGTGGAGTAGTGACTCCTGCTAAAGCATGGACAGATATCTCTGGTGGAGCTTCTGGTGAAGGAGGTTCAGGCTGGTGAGGCTCAACCTCATCATCCACTGTTTCCTGAGCATCTACATATTCTTCCAGTTCCGGTGGAGAATCCACATCCAAGAGATAGAGCTTTTGCTGAACACATCTATGGCCCCGAGACCATTTCTCATCACAATTATAACAAAGCCCTTTGTCTCGCCTGACTCGCATCTCTGTTTCAGACAAGTGCTTGATCGGAGTAGTTCTGGGAGCTGGTATGACTGGAGGGTTGTGAGAACCTGTATTTCTGAATGGAACAAAATTAGATCTGGAGCGTTGTAGAGCACTAATCTTGTCTTCCGCTAACTTAGCCAACCCAAGGGCTTCCATCATTGTAGTAGGTCGAAACATTTTGACTTCTGAGCGAAGTGCATCCTTCAGACCACTGACAAAACAACTACGGAAGAATTCATCAGACAAGCCCTCTGTGTGATTAGCTAATTTTTCAAACTCTGTCTGGTATTCTCTTACAGTGCCTGTTTGACGCAGTTTAGTGAGTGCTCCTGTGAAATCATCAAAGGAACTAGGGCCAAAGCGCTCCAAAATGAGGGTGCACAATTCTCTCCATGTTGGGCCTACATTAGCCTTGATGTACCAACGAAACCATTGAAGAGCTTCATGTTCCAAATGAAAAGATGCAAGGGGGACTTTGTGGTTATCCAAAGTATTATGCAAGCTGAAATACTGCTCTGCCCTATAGATCCATCCAGTCGGATCAGAACCATCGAAGCGTGGAAAATCAAGCTTTGGTCCACGGAAATTGCCAGAAGAGGACCCAGTATCTCCTGAATGGTCTCGGCTCATGGCTGACTGCTGAAAGTTAAGACCCAGAATTTTGTCATCCAGATCTTGAAGTTTGGTTTTGAGGGATGCCATTTCTTCTTCCATGATTTTTGCTCCTGTACGCGTAACAACCATAAAGCAAGGTTCTTTTTTTTTTTTTTTTTTTTGGAATGGGTAGAAGATGAGAAACAAAAAAATTTTTAGTTACGGCAAACTTGGATTTGGGTAAAACTCAGATAGGAAATGGGTGTTCGACGGGTGGTGGGAGACTATCTGGGGACAAGGGAAACAGAAAAATGAGGGTTTCAAGGGTAGGGAGGCGAAATGAGGCGAACAGTCCAAGAGGGATAAGGGAGCAAAATGAGGAATTGAATCTTGTGGCTCAGTTTGGTGGCGATTGGATGAGAGGTGAAAAAGATAGGGCAAACCCTAAAATTAGATAAATGAGGGATTTAGGGCTTTGATATGTAAAATTTGGGGTTGGGTCGCCAAGGAAGGAAGTATGCGAAATGATATTGCAGACGTTCTGCGGAAGTATGAGCAGAAACAGAAAGCAAACAAGGAAGCTACGACTAAAAAACAGAAAAATTTTTACTCTTTTTTTTTGAACAGTCGACTTAAAAAAATTCACTCACAGACAGAACAACTGAAAAGAGTTATTGCAATAACAAGAGATATTAGAAGTGAGAGGAACCTGAAGGCCACGACTGAAAAAAAAAATTTGATGTAATTTCCACCCAGCGAGCCCAAGAGAGTGCTCTGATACCAGATGTGATGAACCTCCTTATAGCAATATCGTGAGAATGCTCGAAATAACAGAATACAAAGTGATAGCAGAACTCAGAATGAATCTACTAATCGCAGGCCACTTCGAGGGGGTAACCTCCTTTGAGCAAGCTCAATACAATAAATTCGTCCGTGCCCATCAAAGGCCTCAACCTATTCTTATATACTGAGTACGATCTAGAAAAGTAATACTACCTATGCATGTGGGATAATAAAATATACTCACGGGACGACTTACAAAGCATATGCGTCCAACAACACTACTGTAACAAAATAAACAGAAGGAACACACAGGTTCCTAACACCATCATTGGGCAGATGGGTAGAGGACCTAGCAATTTGGAATAGGATACATTTGAGGAACTGCATGAGTTATTTAATTAATTAATTTAACTAAAATAATTGAGTTAAAAATAAAAACATATCTCAAAGGATTTTAATATATTTGTCATCATATTATTTTAGTTAATATTGATAAACGTTCATATTTGTATAAAATGATTCAACACCATTATAATTTTATAATTTAATAAAATAATGTTTATATGTACCTATAAGATTATAATAATGTTCATAATTTAATAACATTTGAATTATAATTATAACTCTATTCTTTTCATTTTATTATTCCTCGCTTTTAGCCAATTAGCACTTGGTTTGGAAATCAATTTATTATTTGGCATTTGGAACTATTTTATAATCTTTTCCCTTTTTAATTGTTTCCTCCTCTTCTATGTTTTAATCGATTTATTACTTGGGGATTTAGATTAAATTTATGATTGGAATTCCTATGGTCTCTTGTAATTGTAGGAAGCCATAAGGTCTGGCTCAAGTCTATATTATGAAAACATTAAACATATATCGACATTCTTTTCCCTGCTCACGGTTTATCAAGCCTATTATGATTCGAAATCACTGCTAGCTCCTTCATAACTTGCAAAGACAATCCAACATGTTTAATATTGTGTTTCTGACTGAGCTACCTTGCCTGGGGCCTCCAAGCAAGAGACAAAATTGTTCAAGTGCAAGCATATCCCAGATTTTGGGGTCAGAGAAGTCACGTAAGATTTTATTTATATTCGTGCCATCCTCCTTATTTTTCGTTTACTGTTATTAAAGCATATATCAAACACTAAGACAAAATTGTTCAAGTGCAAGCATATCCTAGATTTTGGGGACATAGAAGTCACGTAAGATTTTATTTATATTCGTGCCATCCTCCTTATTTTTCGTTTACTGTAAAGCAGAGATCAAACACTAAGCCGACCGTAAGGCCAGAACCATTCTTAATTACCGTCTTTCATTTCATGGTGTGTTGAATTTACATAATAATATATGCTTAGAACCTAACGATCTTATTTCAAAGAATGGTGTTTTCCTTGTGTTGAAAGACAATGACTAGAACCTGTCGTATTCCTTCATGTCTTTTGTGATTTATGAGAAGTCTGCCGACTACCATGTGTGGAAGCATAACAATGAATTTGTACTCAAGCCTAATTGTTTTCTTGTTGATATTTGAATATGTCATAACTCTTTTTTTTCTTTGAAAGCTATCATATGAAATCATTTAAAATCTGATATAAAATTTGATAATTGAGAACACCAAGGAATTCACCAGGCGAATGCCAGAATATGGTGAAGATGGTGTAAAGTATTTAAGTGAAGTTAATTTGAAGGCACCAAGGAATCACCTGCTTGATGGACTGAATATGGTGAGGAGCTGAAGAGATATCTGCAAAACAAGAAATTAATAAAATAAATAATGCATTAGCTCATGCATGTTTAACTCATGAAAAATGTTGTTAATTTTGAGATCTTTAAAGAACATAATCATAGAATGTGAAATGATGGTTGTATGTAATCTTCTTGAATAATTTATAGAGTTGTCTACTCTGAGAATTCCGAATATCTGAAACTCACCTGACTGTGTAGCCAAGAAGATGGGTGATGAGTTGTGCGAAAGGAATCACCAACAACATGAAACAATAATCAATTATGACATTTCATTGTTATCAATTTAATATAAATTAATTAATAACTCATGCATAATCCTGTTACTGTAATCTCTTGTTGTCGAGTCTTATGGTGAGTTAATTACCAGGATGCCCAGTGGATGGCAAAATGATCTTTGTCTATTCTGAGTAGGGAGGGCCTTTCTCGTAAGAGATCGTGTGGGATATGTTGTGGTTTGAGATTGGGTGGTTAAACCCCTGACAATGTTTCACCTCCCCTTAGTTGTTGGACATGTGTCAGACAGAGATAAGCTATGCGTTCAATTGTTTATGGAAAAACAAGTATTAAATTAAGTTATTTCATTGTTACTATTATTTTACACTTAGATATAAGAGATATAATCATGGATTGCTTTTCAATTATATGAATATCGAATATAAGCATATTTCTAATCTTGAAATACTGTCACAGTTAAGTATTCAGAGGAAAAGGAAACTGAAGCCCTAATTGATTGAGAGATGACTGGAACCCTAAATGATATAGTGATATCAAAAACCCTAATTGAATCTGTGGTATTGAAAGCCCTATTTGAATCAGTGGTATTGGAAGCCCTAATTGAATCCGTGGTATCGAAAGCCCTAGTTGAATTTGTGGTAGCAGAAGCCCTATGTGAGATAGCGGTATTAAAAGCCCTAAATGAACCACAATGCCCTAATTGATACAGTGGTATGTGATGCCCTAATTTTATATAATGGTATTAAATGATAATCATTATTTGATTTTGGATTAACAATATTGGATAGAAGTCATTTTGTGGTATTGTTATAGAGGTATTTGTGGACTAACCCGGGTGGTCACAAGAGTATCCCTAGTTGATTTCAATCTCAGTTTTCCGAGGTATGTAGTTTTCAATTTTTGTAATAATTTCATTTGATAATACTTCAAGTTTTTAAGTTAAGAAATTTTGTTTAACTGATTTTAACGGTAAATCTTATTCACATGAACATGAAATGATATAACTGTCTTCCTATGAAACGAAGTAATAACTGTATTCTTCGAGTATGTTAGATGTTATTTTAGACCCGGAAAAACCGGATGTTACAACGCTTCACTACATATTGTAAGATAAGCCAACATTATGCTCATTGCAGCATCTTGGATATCTCTAATAAATTATTAAAGTGCAAAAGTATTACGAAAGCCCCATAGTTAATTTGAGACATCCTTCAAAATATTTTTGTATCTTCCAAATCTATCACTAACCACTGATTCAAAACTATTGACTATAGTGTACAGTAAATATGTGAAGCTAAAAAATTGACAAATATTATTCTAGATAATCATTTTATACTTTTTAGCGTTAGGTTCTCAAATGCTGCATTTTTTTTATTTTGAAACCTTTTGCACATTCCAAAAATGGGGAAAATTAGAATGTAATTGGTTAAAAGAATTGTTTGGGTCCATCTAGATGCTTCTCTCCCTAGATTGAAGTTTGATTTGTATAAGATACTCTTGTAATCTCTCCTATTTTTAGTTTCTACCCATTGCAAAAATGGGGGAAATTGGAATGTATTTGATTAAAGGGAGTGTTTGGGTCCATCTATATGCTGCTCCCAATGCATTGTCGTTTGATTTGTATAAGAAACTTCTTGTCATTTCTCCTATTTTTAGTTTGCATTTGATTTGTCTGGTGTTATTTTAAACCTGGGCTCGTATTTTTGCATTTGATAGACTGAATCATATTTCTAATGCAGCAAGTTATTTATAGCTCTTTTTCATTATATGACCCTATGGGTCATCTTTGTTTAATCTGTTTTTCCTATGCATTTCATGTGTTTCCTATGATATCTACAATTATGATTTCCTGTTTATGTGGCAAGTTATTTATAACCTCTTTTCATTATATGACCCTATGCATTGCTTTTTTCTAATGTATTTTTTCCTAAGCATTTCATGTGTTTCCTACAATATCTACAATTATGACTTCCTTATTATAGTTGCTTAGTATTTTTTCATTTGGTCCAATGGATGAGCCCAGATTCTTAGTGCATTCTACAAACCTGCATTCTAATAACATCCCATGTACAGGGATGACAAGCATTTGGTAGGTGAAAACACTTTTAACTTCATAAATTTCAGTTCTTTGTTTTGCAATCTTTCAAATGGACTTGTAAGAAACAATGTATTCATGTTAAAAATCACCTCATAATCAAAGGGCCAATTGCTCACTTGCTAGATTGGCTGCATCAGAGTATTCCTTGTCAATTACAAATTTTGGATAAAAAGTTGGTTCCTTGCACTGATGAAAAAGTCCTTTAAGTTTTAAACCCACCTAGGCAGTCTAACTTTGTGGGGAGTATCCAAAGTGCAATCAAGTTGAGAAATTGTTGCTTGTAGCTTGAAAACGCTTGTGTGAAGTGACAATGTTCGATGATTCCAAACCAATTGCAATTGGGTGGTGCGGCCCATGATCTTTAACTTGATCAATGTTAAAAAAAAATTCCATTATTCATTGATCTCATAATGCCATCTACTGTTCACTCAATCCATGAAAACTAATCATGGCATAAACCGTCATCCAAAGCAATCAGGTATGTGAGAAAATTCTAATCTTTCGACGAACACAGCAGCAAAGCCCAACAATTGGATAATAAATTGCAAATCATGATATCGAGACTATAATCACATTTGATGATTCGGATTTCAGGCCATCCTGCACACTGGTGTGTGTGCATTTCTAAAGGAAAACATGAAGCTATCTCAAGGACCAACAATGAAGACAGTCGATGTCTAGCAACTTATGAGCACCAATATCTTCCACAAGTACTCCAACCCATTTGATATTTGATATTCAATTCTTTATTTATTCTGGCTTGAGAAAGAAGAGGTACTGTGTGCTCAACAAGGATCCTGATATATACTTCTCAGCAATGGTGCAAATAAGTCTTTGGATCTATTATCGAAAACTCTTTGGGATCTTCTCTAGTTATTGTTTCTTTTCAGAGCTTTTAATTCCTCTCTGGAGATTAAGTCATACCATACAATTCCAGAGTTTCTTCCAGCTGTGAGAACATTCCTCTTTTGCGACACTGAAATAGAATTGAACTTGTCAGATCTTTTTTATGGTTTCAAAACCATTTTCGGTCACCAAAATGGTTGTCACAACCATTCCAACACCTGGCACCTCTTTCATTTCGTGCAATGGGAGGGAAAAGTGCGCACCCAAAGCAAGGAGTGAATTGGATGAAAAGGCTTTAAAAATTTCAAGCTAAGGCAATTGGTGGAATTTTAAGACATCTTCCCAATTGAAGCCTCATTGGAAGCCCAGATATTGCTCACGACTGTTTACAAAAAGTAAGTCTATCTTAGCATTGACATTATGGGATGGTATAGAAACCATCAATGGTATCCGGGGTAGTTTTGAGAACCACTGTGTCAGCCAACAGCATGAACAAGGCACATGAAATCCTATGAATAAATGCAAGATGTAGATGACCCAGAAATGACTGAAATGATGTTGGCAAAATGCAAGATATCTATGCAAAGCGGAAACAACCAATGTCCAAAAAACATAAGGCTTATACAGTACATTCAAGATATACAGAATTGAAAGTTCTTCAAGATGGCAAGATACACATGAGAATGAAATGAAGAGATAAGCTTAAAGTTCAAAAGTAGGATTAAAAATATCAATGAATAGAAGAATGATCATCATTCGCAAACCATACAAAATACCTCGGTAATGCCTCACTGGTCAATTTTCAGTTGGAGCCTTTTTGGAAAAAATATGTTGGATTATACTACAGGATATCAAAAAGATTTTAAGTTGGAGCTTTTTCCTGAATTAAAAGTTAATTACACAGGATATCAAAAAGATTTTCATTTTAAAACATTTTAACGTTCGTGAAGGGAAAAAGAGGCAGTTACGTCTCCAAGATGCAGTTAAAATTGAAATGTAAATATGTGTTGGACTGAGTAAGTAAAGAGGAAGATTTGAGTTCTGGAAAGAGGGAAGACAGCAGTAGAATTTTTCCAGCATGGAAATTATGCACAGAATGCAGAATTTGCAAGCTCTGACATTTTAATAAAAAAAAAGAGAGTTTCAATCTGTGCATTTAATTGTAAGCTTTCCTTATGGTGAATTCACAATCTTGCTTTGGTGATTTTGTTATCTGGCTATAATTATATCTATTATAGAATCTGTGCATTCCAAATATATTTATTTAGAAGGTATCATCGTTCATTCTCCTGATTATCATTTATAGGTATGTAGTGAATGATCTGTGGCATCTATCTTTGCTCCCTTAGTCTAATTTTATAATCACATTTTTGTAATGACCATTCACAAATGTTAGTTTTTTCTGGTCAAAATTTATGATTGCATTTGTGTCATGACTATGCACAAATGTTAGCTTTGCCTTTCATGCTCTCTGGTCATTAGCATACCCCAAAAAACCAAACTATGCCATACGAGGGAGCTGCACCTCTCAAATGCAATGAAGTGGTGATCTCTGCAACTGTCGATGGCATTGGTCTTTATCAATCGGGCTAACAGAGTTAAAAATTAACTATTTTTCATAAAGGCAAATCTGTTTACCAAATGGATCCATAAACTACCCTTGCATTTTCTTGTTCATGCTTTTAGTATTTCACTGAATTTCATTTTTGGCTAAAACAAGCTTCCATCCATCTCCGTGTCCTATATTGAGAGTTAGTACCATATCTCCTAGCAAAACTTCGTGCTTTGACCCACATCAAGGAGCTTGAAACAAATGAGCTAGGAATCCCATAAGGCACTAAGTTTGGACGTCTTCGAAGAGATTGTTGTAATAGTGTTGGGTAATGAATGACAGCCTGTCTTGTTGGTCGAGATGATCTTCCTCTAGCTGAACTAAAAATGAAAACTTATAGACCTAGGTAAAATTCATTTACTTGGGTATCCATTTTGCATTTCATATAGCTAATACTATCCATGTCAATTGATAATGCCTAAAGTTCCAAAAAGTACAGCGTAACATTAATTTCCATCTAGCTAGTTAAGTGTGATTGTGATGAAATTCTTCAATCAAGGGACTACTGTTCCTTTGCCTTTTCACTCCTAGGTGGGTTATAAAATGCTGGAGAAGTTTCTACAAGCTTTCTTTGATGTAAGGAAGACGCAATGACATATTCCTAAGGTATATAAACTATAACTTGCTTCTTGCAAAAGATAAAGGGGATACGGGAAATACTGAAATAAGAGTGTATGGGGTAATTCTTGCAAGCAATTGAATGTTAAGAGTAGTGAATGGAGCTTGTTAGATTTTTCACATATACTTAAAATCTTCAAAACTTCAAATATGTTTAGTCAGTTGAGAGAAGCTTTTGCAATTGCAATCTACATAGTAATGCAAGGTATTTTCCTTTAACTATAAGTACAATAGCAAACAGTAACTCCTTCGCAAGGAGTAAAAAGCCATCCTTATTGCCTCTATAGAGAGTGCACTGCTTGGGATCTCAGATTAAGGCTTATACAGATGTTTCAATCCTTACATAGACTTCAACTCTTGTAAATTTGCATGGTCTAGCTACAACACCATCCTAGAACCAATCACATCAATGGTGGATGCCCTACAACTAAGCTTCTAGCCTTTTGCAAATATTGTCTCTTATCAAGTTTGTAATATGGCACACTATCTTCCAGTACTCCCCTACTTTTGTAAGCCCACTTCCCCACCCACCTCCTGCATCCCACTCGACACACTTGGTGCTTGGTAATCCTAGCTTTATAGGTTTAATACTATGTCATTTGCATGGAAAAGCTAGAACTTGAAATTAAAGCCTCCCATGTGCATGCCAGGGCATTCTGCTTCTAATCTACCAGCCCTTTTCAGTTGCACATTCATTTTCCAAATGTGAGAAGACCTTTGTTAAGTAGCAAAACATTGGCAGGAGATGGTTATAAGTTGAGGAAATATTTTTATTAAACACTGCATCAAAGATGCATTTCATGAAATCGAGATCAATAACAAATGCTATGAGGGTAGTCAAACAAACCCATTATAAGCTCTTCAAAATAATCAATGAAAGCTATCTTCTATTGGATCCTTGCTAGAGAAACTGGAAGTGGAGCAACAAGAAGGATTTAGGTGATTGTGTAACAACAGACATGACTAAGTAAAACAAACCTCCTTGTATCCCACAATCGAGCAAGCACTGGAGGGTGATTAATCCAACAGCATGCAGATAAAAAATGTTGCTCAATGAAATGGAAATCAAGTGCTTCCTGCAATATTGAGTCTTGAGATTGCTAATGGTTCGCCAATTTTTTTCTGTAATATATTAGCTTCATTAGGTTGGCATAACAGTCTTTCAGTTGAAGTGATAGAGAGGAGTTGGATGATCGTGTTTATTATAGGTGTAATTATGCTAAGATGATCTTGACATGCTTACAAACTAAATTTTTGGTCACTATGTCAGTACATTTATGGTCATGTCTTTTTTGTTGGTCATTGTTCTTAAGCTAAGCCAAAAGAAAGGACAGAAATTGTAGATGGAAAAAGTCATCATTCTCTACTAGCAACAACCAAGGCTGAAAATACTTGAATGTGCTTGCATATTCAAGCCATTGTGGTAGTGTGCTAGTATGTCTGTGTTCTCTACTGTCTTGCCAGTCAAGTTTAATTAATATTTTGGAAGTGAAATAGACTTTTAACCACCCAACTTGGGATGGGAACGTTTACAGCAAGTATATCAAAACTGTTAACTGTAGCAGTTTTGAAATAGAAAAGAAAACTTTTATGAACATCTTAAATATTTTGTGAAGTGACAGGTAATTCCCCAGCAATCAGTGTATATTGATGACTTTACAACAATAATTATGCCCCAATAGTTAGCCATATTATAATGATATTTATCATCTTTGCACTCTCATATGTCCTTGAGCTAAGCAGTAAGAATGCCTGACATGACTTTAACAGCTTCGCCCTGTAAAAGTATACGATTTTTATCCTGTACCACTTGAAGCACCAACTTCCCACCCCTCTTTGATGCCTGATTCATAGAAGGATTGGGTAAATTCAGATAACCACCCAAATTACAAGATATTTGATGCATCCAATGAAAAGGCGACATAAATACACTCTCATGTATAGCCAAAAATGCATATGAATAAAAATAAATCAAACAGAAATAAAAGAGTGATTGGTATATAATTATATGTATATTACTATATAGTTATAATTTTTAACCCGTTGAAAGCATCCTCCACATGTTCAACTCCTATTTAAACCTGTCATGAAATGTACAATTTACCTGGTAAGCAACTAAGTGAGTTTTCCCAAGCTTTGTGGCCCAATAAGGTCCCAATGCACAGTGGGCACTTCCACAAACAGGGTCCTGGAAAGTGGCAAACAATGTAATACACAGATAAGATTCCAAGAGAAAAGAAAAGGAATCAATTGAGTAAATTCTCGAGCCGAAAGCTGACGAGTGAGATATTTATCACATAAATACAAGAGTTTGTTATGAGAATAAACTAACCCTATTCTAAGGATTAAAGTAAAATCAAGATCTCTTGAAGCTAACAGAATATTTATTTTAAATTTTAATCAACTGTTGGGGATTGTTTTCCTTTTTCACATCATTTCATCATCTAATCAATGAATAAGCATTTTTTATTCAAAATCTATGCTAAGGATCAAATGGTAACAATTGTATCCATCATAATTTTCTTTTTCAGTTGTTCATCAAATAAGGGATTATAAAAACACTTGCAATAAGAATTGAAGTTCAACATAAATTTTCCTTTCAGAAGATTTTTAATTAGTGCCATACAATTAACTAAGTTTCAAATCAACAGACATTTGTTTAAGAACAACAGCCCATTCACCTTAAAAGACAGTTTCCCTACCTCATTAATGCCACATTTTGGACAGAAAAAACGTGAGTAAAAGTCAAATCCAGATTGCTGAGGAGCAAGTCCTGTTACAATGACCCCTCTGCCACTGCATTTATGAATTTCATCAAATTGAGGCTGTAGGCTTTCAACTTGTTCTCCTGAAGCAAGTTCAATCTTCAAAAACAGATAACATCGACCACCACAATAATTAATATTCTTGCTATGAAAACATTGAATAATCATGCTACAAGCATACACATTGCCTGAGACAACTGCATTTGTATTAATCATTAAAAATTATCTAAAATATGCATGAAACAGAGCTGTATTCATGTTGCTTGTACCTTAAGTATCTTGTTCTCGTTTCTAAATATATTGAATAAATGATGCTAAAGTCTCTAAGCCCCAGGAAAGTCAGATGCACAAACCTAAAGGTGAAGGTACAAGATTCATGGTGGTGTGATATTCTCGAAAATGAACATGGTATGAAGGAAAAGAGAAAGATTACAAATTCAGACCAAGTGATCAAGAAGCTGAAAGGGAAAGTTCATTTTGTAAAATAACGGAGTGGATTTGTTCAAGAAGCTCCAAAAATTGTGCAAAAGAGGAACATTTATTAAATAGTACACAAAGTTCTATGGACTCCACATTGCAGTTGATCATAAAAGTGTGACACTAAGGCCTCCAAGTATGTTATTAAAAATTAAAAAGGTTTATTTAATTTATGAATTTCGTAGAAGAGGCTTACCATGTAGTCCTCAAAGCAAAGAATTTATACTGCAAACAATAGCACACATGAGTAGATGGTGATGCTGAATGTCCCGAGAACATTGACGAGTCTAATGAGTTATAAAGGTTGAGTTACTTTCCTCTCCATAAGTTTGTGATTGTGTATTTAAACCATATATTGGAATTTAGGAAGACAACGGCAAAACATTTTGCACGATTGTAGTAGGATCTCATGCAATTGAAAAAATTGTATATAAACCTAAAGAAATGTAGTTTTATGCAAAGAGAGTTTTTGAACTTGGGGCTTATATCTGAAGACAAGTGAAGGGGAGGATGAACCTAGAGAAAATGGGAGAAATAGTTGATTGACTAGTACCATAAAGTGCAACAAAATCCAAAGTTTTTCATTTATTGATAAGCTTATATAAGAAATTCATAAGTAACATTAGTAGTATATGTGCACCATTAATTCATTGAATATGAAAAGGAGGCTTTGACTGAATTGTTATTACAGCCAAGAGTCTTATACTCATGAAGAAGAAGGTGACTAAGGAGATTGTATGAAGACTCTTGGAGTTTAGCAACATATTTCAAATTGATTATGACGCTAGTGGAACCACAATAGGTTCAGCTCTGAGTATATAAACAGCCAAACCAACCTGAACTAAATACATATGAGATGTGTAGAGTACTTGCAAATTTGCAATGTTCTTCCTTTGTATTGAAGCGTAGTATTTTAGCAAGATAAATCAAGTTGCAAATATCTTAAGTAGGAGGTATACTTTGTTGTCCACAATAATTATTAAATCATAGGGTAAGGAATGACTGAAGGATTTGGATGTGGCGAATCCAAATTTTATATATGCATGAAGGCATGCAATAGAGGCATGGGCTGGAGAAATGGCTCATTTACAGATTACTTAAAATAGGCCACTTTGGCACCTATAAGTTGGAAAGAATCACTAGCCTAATTTGTGTTAGTGTGTGTTAGGTTGTAGAGTGATGCAAAACATAACAAATTGCTATGGGAGTAGTACAAAACACTATGTTGAACAAACCATAGTTGAAAAACTCAGACGTGACAAACCAAAAAATTGGACGTAGACTCAAACAAGACTTGGGAAAGGACATGGCAAAAGAAAAAAAAGCATAGTTTTACATAAAAACGAAAAACCTGGATGTATTTTGCCAATTTGATATTGATTGTTCAACTTGTCCACAACCTAAACCTTGTTATGACCAAGAGAAAGCAGCAAATGAATGAAAAAGGTTTTAAAAAAAACATTTTGTTAGAAGATTGGGCATGGAGTCCTAATGTCTGACTCATGTGACTCTATGCCTTAGACTCACGAGTCCAAAGGTAGTGACTCACCTAGATTTGGCTTGCAAGTCCATGGAGAGTCAACTCGGCTTGCCATTGGACTCACAAGTTTGTGGCGAGTCTGGCGATTTTTCATACTATGTACAAACCTCCTCGTATGCTAAACAAACCTTACCAAAACTTGTCCATGGACTTTCTTCTTGGATTGATACAAAAACAAAGAGGTAACGACTAAACTTTTTTGGTTGTTGGCAGACTTTCAAAGATGGCATATCTCATTCCTTGCAAATAGAAAAGTGGTGTGTAAAAGGTAGAAAATTTGTTCTTCAACAAGGTGATGAAAATTTCCATGACTTACCACAATGCATTACCTCAAATAAAGAGAGAAAGCTCAATTGTCTTTAGTAAATGTCATGAAAGAAATTGGGCACAAAATTTAACTATAGTTGTATTTGCACGATGATGAGATATTGTACTATTTTTTAATTCAAATCTAATAGAAAACATCTCTCCAACATAAACAAATTCATTTGATAAATTTTTAAAATAAATTTTGCATAAATTAAAGTTTCTTCAAGGAATTAAGCTTTGTTATCGAGTGTGTGCATCCTACCCAAGTATTCAGATGTTGATGTGTTATGGTGTGAGATGGGGATGTTGGAGCATTTGGATGGGTGCATTCAAATGTGCATCCATGCGCATCCAGATGCACGTACAGGGAGAACAAATACACCTAGCCGCATCTAGATACAACTGGACGCCCAACACATTGAAAAAATCAATTAAAAACTTTAAAATAGTGACGTTTCACTAAATACATGTGCTTTGAAGTTAAATTTTTCCACAAAACCCTAAAACGACCCTAGATGAGGTCGTTCATTGTTAAACATATCATTTGTCAACTATCAATTGGCATTTAATATTTATCTTTGGCATTTGGCATTGATCAATGATGAAGTATCATACTATCCAATGCTTTTAATCTGTATATTTCTTACATTATTTTTGTATATATATACATACACACACACATATACAAACGTACCCAAACGCATCCAAAACCTCCAAAAAATCATGTATCCACATATCAGGTTCTCATACCTACATCCGCATCTCTAAGTTTTAGATTATGACTTGAACGTTTGTTCTTCTATTCCATTGCATGTTCAAAATTAGTTCTTAGATTATTTAAGTAAACAATGTTAATTCTATAACTTTAAATCATATTGGTCTAATTACAAATCGTACTGATTTGTTCTTGCATAAGATCCCTTCTTAAGTCATTATATATTTGGCTTCTCTACTTGATAGGTATTTGCATCTCTCTTGGACAACATGGTTTATGACTAACTAATCTCCTTGGTTAGTTTAGGTATTAAATTAAAATTCTCCTTGGAAAGTCGCCGATTTTGAGAGAACATTCAAGGCTGACTTTGGAAGGGACATGTCCTTTGTCAGGACATGCCTCTTGGTTACTATATTTAATAGGGTGTGGTTGTAGTTAAAGGACACACAAAGAACATACAGTCTGCTTCTTTACGCAAGTCTTCCCTATACGAATACTTGCAAACTAAGTCACAAGGTTCGAGTTTGAGTTCGAATTCGACGACAATGGAGTTCGGATGAAATTCGATAAGGCAAGAAAATCGAAAAAAATTCGACATTAAGTTTGTCTTATATAATTTTCCAAAACAAATGTATACATCATTTATTATTGAATGTTTATGAGTTTCATTCGAAGAAATTAACCATCTTTACTAATAAAATAATAAAAATGTTAATAATCATTAAATATATATATATATATATATATATATATATATATATATATATTAGTAATCATAAATTTATATACAAAACATTAATGTTTTTCTAATAAAAATAAATAAAATGTATATGATAAATATAAATGTCTTCCTAATAAATATATAAAATTAGCATATATTTAATAAAGTTATAAAATGTTAAAAAATACAATAATATTTTTACTATTACAAAAGACTTAAATTTTTTTTATAAACTTAAACCTAAAACATAAAATGAAAATCGATATAAACTTACCTTGGAGATGGCCGCCGGGAGATTGAAACCTAAACATAAAACGAAAATAATTAAAACAAAGCGTGGATGGCCGTCGAGAGCTGGGCAAGATTGAGCGCAGGAACGATAAGGTTGAACGAAATGGTTTTAGTGTTCACCCTTTGGATGACGTGAACGCTAATCACATGCTTCAGAATCTTAAATATGATCTAATGCATGCATCTTCATTGTCGTAATAGTTTTATTGCCCTAACCATCTTTTAGTTTCATGCGTTTTTCAACAAACGAAGGGCAATATCCTGCAAAGCGCGGCAATAACATATCTTTTCTGCAAAACGGCAACAAACTTGCGGCCATACGATTTTTTCACGAATTTGAGCGAATTTTATTCATATTTTATGGGTTCGCCAAATTTCGAATTTGATGCCGAAAATTCGGCGAACCCTGTGACTTAGCTTGCAAAAATAAAACATTTCAGAATAATAAATATATTATTGACATCTCTTTATAAAAGTCAGAACTAAGGAAGATCATCTTCAACAAGCACAATAGAAGGTATTATCTGAGTTTGATCAACACAGAATTTGTAGAAACTTTATATGGTATTAGAGCTCTGGTAGTCGAACCTAGGCTTTGCAAATTAAACAATCAGACTTAATATATCTAGCATCATTCTTCTATCTTCAATGGCATGCACAATCAGACCTGAGGATAGACTTGATGGGAAAGAACACTTCAATGCTTGGAAATTCAAAATCATGATGATTCTTGAAAAAAATGATCTAAACCAATTTGTTGATTCAGCATCCAAACAACTTGTTGTTGAACCTAATAAAACTATCTGGAGTAAAGGAAATAGAAAAGCCATGCAGATCATATTAGATGGAGTGAAAAACGAAATAGTACCCATGCTAATGAAACATCAAACATCATTTAATATGATGAATGCATTATTAAATGCATATGAGGTCAACAATGCAATTAGAGTCCTCGCACTAAAAAGGAAACTAAATCATATACAGATAAAGAAAGGAGAATCGATGAATTCTTACTTCCTAAGGGTTCCCAATCTAAGAGATGAACTTGCAAGTATAGGAACCATAATTGATGACAAGGAACTAACATTGATGACTATAGATGGGCTACCAGATTCGTGGGAAATGTCCGCATAAGGAGTAAGTGCTAGAGACAATCTTCCTGACTTCAATAGACTTAAGGGAGATTGTCTTCACGAAGAATCTAGAAAACTTAAGAAAGGGGGAAAGTTGAAAACTGAAGATGAACTTCATGTTCTCAATACAAATTCCTATAAAGGTAAGAAGAAGTGTTTCAAGAAGAAAAAGGGTAATCAAAAGAATAACAAATCTAAAAAAGATCTATCCAAAATAAAATGTGAAAAATTTGGACACTATAGATCGCATTGCCCTGAGAATTCTAAGCAACAAGTAAACTATACCAACATTACCAGGAAAGAAGAGAACTATGATCCTGAGAATCGTGTATTGTATTCGACACTATTGAATGAAGTCTCAAGTAAGGCATGGGTGATTGATAGTGGATCATCTCGACATATTATAGGATACAAAGAAGCACTAAACTCTATATTAGAAGAAGATGGCGAAGTCACCATCGGTGATAATTCAGCACATTCCGTCAAAGGAATTGGAAATTACACCTTGAAACTAAAGTTGAGTAGTGTTCTATATCTCAAAGGAGTACTCTATGTACCAGGAATAAAAATGAACCTAATCTTTGTTACAACACTTGAAGATAATGGACATAATGTTGCATTCATGGACGGTAAAGTATTAAACTGGTCTAAGAACTCTTCATTTAAGAAATCAAAGTTGATTGGTCAAAGAAAGGGATACTTGTAGGAATTAAATACAAAACCTAGTCGACCTATTCAAGCATTAATTCATGAAGCTGCTGATATAAACAAAATATGGCATAAAAGGTTAGGTCATCTAAATTTCAAAACCTTATCAACTATGGAAAAGATGGTAATTGGTTTACCTAAGTTGAATAAAGATCACTCAAGTATATGCAATGGATGCACTCTGGGTAAGAACACCAAAAGTCCATTGTGTAATAGCACTATAAAAAGTTAAAAACTAACAATGTTTTGGAATTAATCCACTCAAATTTATGTGGACCTATGTCTGTTCCTCCTCTTGGAGGATTCTGGTACTATATACTTTTTATAGATGACTTCTCTAGGAAAACATGGATGTACTTCTTAAAGTGTAAAGAATCAGAAGAAATCCTTAAGAGATTTAAAGAATTCAAAACCTTAACTAAAAAACTTATCAAGACACAAAATTAAAACTCTTAGGACTGATAATGGAGGGGAATATACCTTAGATTTGTTTAAAACGTTTTGTAAAGAAACATAAATTAAGAGGGAGTACACTGTTCCTTATAATCCACAACAAAATGGGGTAGCAGAAAAGAAGAATAGAACAATTATAGAATCTACAAGAGCTATGATATTTGATCTAAATCTAGAATATTATCTTTGGGCAGAAGCCTATTGTACTGTTGTCTATATTCAAAATATAAGTCCTCACTCTTACCTTAGAGATAAAACTCCTGAAGAAGTCTTTACTAAGGTTAAACCTAATATATGTCATCTTAGGATTTTTGGGTGCCCAATATATATACATATTCTAAAATAAAAGAGAACTAAGTTAGAACCCTCTGGGAGGAAAGGTATTTTTGTTGGGTATAGTGAAACATCTAAAGCATATAGGATTTTCATACCTAGTGAGAAAAATATTGAACTTAGTAGAGATGTAATATTTTAAGAAGATTTAGTATTCAAAAGAGCCCTAAGTTCTAGAGATCCGTCTCCCTTACCTAGTTTTGAAGAAAATACTGAATCTCAGTTTCAGAGGGAGAACATTGAAGAAATTGAAGATGAATTTCATAATCTCAATCTTGAGGAAACTCAAAATTCAAAGAAAAGACCACTTTGGGCCATTAAGACAGTAGAAGAAGCACAAAACTTCACTACACCATCTGGAACCTTTAGGGAAAGCAAAAGACCCAAAAGATTTTCTAGTTATGCAGCAAACATGAGTGATTTGTTTAAATCAGAACCAACCAATGTTTTAGTTGTTATTAAACATACAGCTTGGAAGGATGCCATGATGGAAGAATAACAATCCATTATGAAGAATGAGGTTTGGGAAATTGTTCCAAGACCTGAAGGAAAATCCATTGTTTCTTCTAAGTGGATACTTAAAATCAAGCATATTGTTGACAGTAGCATTGAAAAATATAAAGGCTGATTTGTAGCCAGGGGATTCTCTCAGAAAGAGTGGATTGATTATGAAGAAACATTTGCTCCTGTTGCCAGATACACCTTTGTCAGATTAGTCCTAGCTATTGCAACATTGAAGGGATGGAAAGTACATCAAATAGATGTAAAAATAACATTTATGAATGGAAAGATTACAAAAGAGGTATATTTGGAGCAACTTCAAGGATTTGAAACTCATAACCCTAAAGTTTTTGTTTGCAGGCTCAAGAAAGTTCTCAGTGGGCTTAAACAGGCTCCAAGGGCTTGGTATGAAAGAATTGATAAGTATCTCACTGACTTAGAATTCTCCAAGAATGAAGTTGATCCAATCTATACTATAAAAGGGATAAAGATGATATGGTAATTTTGATACTGTATGTTGATGACTTACTAATAACAGGTGATGATCATCTCATAGATCAATGCAAGAAAGATCTAATTAGAGAATTTGAGATGAAAGATTTAAGACTCCTTCATTACTTCCTAGGGCTGGAAGTATGGCAGAATTTTGACAACATTATGCATACTTAATCAAGGAAAGTATACATTAGACATCTTGAAGAGATTTGGAATGTGGAACTGCAGGCCTATGTCTTCTCCAATGGAGACCAATCTACATAAACTTAAGGAAGCGGCAGCAAAATCACCTTCCATAGATTCTACTCTTTACAGACAGATGATTGGGTCCCTTATGTACTTGGTAAATACAAGACCTAATATTTGCTATGCTGTTAATGCCTTAAGTCAGTTTCTGTGTGAGGCAAAGGAGATTCACCTAGTTGTAGTCAAACACATCATGAGATACTTACAAGGCATTCTTAACCTTGGGCTCAGGTATGAGAAAGTTGAATTGGACCTTCATGGGTACACAGACTCAAATTGGGCTGGAAGCGTTACTGACAAGAAAAGCACTTCAGGATGTTGTTTCAGTTTAGGCTCAATGATGATATCATGGATATGAAGAAAGCAATCATCAGTAGCACAAAGTTCCATAGAAGCCAAATACATTGCAATAGCAATGGCCTCTTGGGAAGCAGTTTGGCTTAGAAAGTTACTTGTGGGACTATTTGGTCAAGCCATGAATCCTACGATTATTCATTGCGATAATCAAAGTTCCATCAAACTTTTTGTGAATTTATGACAGGTCCAAGCATATTGAAATTCCTTACCATTATGTAAGAGATATGGTAGATAGGAATACTATAAAATTAGAATACATTTGCATTGCAGATATTCTTACCAAACCTCTCTCTCTCGTGAAGATAGATCACTTCAAGAAAAGACTTCGTATGGTTGAATTGTAATACATTTGTATTCTTTAAATTATTATTAAGATAATTTTATTGTCAAGCTATTGACTGTTGTCAAGCTATTGACTGTTATGGGCTCCGCCATTTGTATTCATTATTTAAGACATGACGATCTCTGAGATAATGAACACTGTTATAAAAGACATTATGAGAAATGACAATTTCTTAAATACTGTGCTGAACAGTAGAGAACTACTATCAGATCTAGATGAGTTTAAAATCACATTGTGATATAGACAATACTATGCCTATAAGTCACAACTTGGATAAAGGAAGAATTTAATCTTTCTCTAGAGTTTATCTTGTGAATTGGTAGATCTTAACTCAGGATCATGTTGTGATGTAGGCCTACCAGTACCTATGAGTCACAACTTCGATTAAGGAAAAATTTAATCAATTCTCCGGATTTTATCCTGTATGTTGCATTCCATAAATACTGTTATCACTAGTATAAGTGATAAGTCATATCACATATGATATTGTATCATGTGTTCAATGATACCACATGCTAAGAAGATTCAGATAGATATAAAGTATCAATCTTTGCTTGTTCATCTTAATTGATGTTGCTAGATATAATATCTCTTGTTATGATCATCAAGTTAAGAGGGAGTGTCAATTTTGTAACTTTAAATCATATTGGTCTGATTATAGATTGTACTGATCTGTTCTTGCATAAGATCCCTTCTTAAGTCATTATATATTTGTCTTCTCTACTTGATAGGTATCAGCATTTCTCTTGGACAACATGGTTTATGACTAACTAGTCTCCTTGGTTAGTTTAGGTCTTAAACTAAAATTCTCCTTGGAAAGTTGCCGGTTTTGAGAGAACATTCAAGGCCAACTTTGGAAGGGACATGTCCTTTGTAAGGACATGCCCCTTGGTTACTATATTTAATAGGGTGTGGTTGTAGTTAAAGGGCACACAAAGAACATACAATCTGCTCCTTTAAACAAGTCTGCCTTATACGAATACTTGCAGAAGTAAAACATTTCAGAATAGTAAATGTATTATTGACATCTCTTTATACAAGTCAAAACTGAGGAAGATCATCTTCAGCAAGCACAATAGAAGGTATTATCTAAGTTTGATCAACACAGTAATTGCAGAAACTTTACAAACAAATCTCTTGGTTTCTTTTGGTTTGTCCTCCATAGACCTAGCTTGCACAAATCATTGAGACCTAATGCCATGATTATCTGTATTGATTTATGTGTCAAGAACAAATTGTACTTTTGGTGTGTTGAGCACTTAGGATTGAGGTATACAATAAAGCAATAGCAGCCTCCATTGTTTGTCAAGGTTTAAAAGGAACTTGCAGACTAAGTCAAGTAAGGGTTTAAACAACTTAAATAGTAAAAAGGATGTGGATCGTACAGTTTACATAATCAAGACTAACCTACACCATGCACCAAATGCCTTAAGAGGGCTCATGGGATTGGAAGTATAGGACATTTCACAACTAGTTAATCTTGGAAACAACCCTAACTGTAGATAAGAATACTACTCCACAACCTATATGGGCATCATGTCAAAGTATTGACACTCCTTAGTTTCCATCTAGGACCCTCTTCCTATTATTGCATCAGAATTTGCATTTGATGAGTGATGTGAATTCTCCATTTATGCACTAATGGTGTTGTGAAACCTTCATATATGTATTTGGTACTCATTGTATGCACGTGATTGGCATGTCTGTTGCAATATATCCTTGTTGTGCTTATTGTGTTTGTAACTCAGTAATTGTTTCCTAGTTTAAAGCAGTTGGCCTAAGGTTCGACATGTTTAGTCAATTTGGATAGTGTGTTGGACTCTTGCAAAATCGTGATACTTGTACCTCTTCTTTATTAATTTCTTCCACACATTGTTATATGGGATATTGCAACATTGGTATAAAGTACGTCTTTGAACATTATTGAACTCTCTAATTATGGTCTATCCATATATTTGATGAGAGCCTTTTTATTGTAACAATTCTATAGGTTTGATTTGATAGATTTTTCTCATCATCTTATGTGGGTGATAGCATGTTCTACATAGTCCTAAATCTATGATGTTCAGCTCTAGTTTTCTTTAAAAATAGTAACATGGGATATTGCAACATTTGTATTAAATAAGTCTCTGTACATTATTGAACTCTCTAATTATGGTACATCCACATTTGGGATGAGATCCTTTTATTGTCATGATTCTATTGCTTTAATTTTATTGATTTTGCACATCTTCTTGTGTGGATGGAAGCATGTTTTAATTAGTCCTAAACCTATGATGCTCAGCTCTAGTTTGCTTTTATACTTGAAAAGAATTTTATGATTATGGTGGGCTATCCAAGGATGTCAGTTTAAGTGCTTTTCAATTAAAAAATGAAAACTATGCTCACCTATATATTTTAGATTGAGTGTACGTTCTTTCATTGTTTGTTGATAAGAAGCCTACTTTCTTGTATATTAATGCTTAAAGGGTTAAAATGACTTCAAGTGTTTGTGGTTTCTAAACATGTCAATTCATTGGTGAAACCCAAATTAGGACAACACTTTTATCAAGGTAGTTATGCCATGTTTAGTGTCTAGGAAGGTTAAGTCTTGTTCAAGCCTAGTCCTTCCTTGTCTTGGACTTTTTGCCCTCAAATTCATGGTTTTCATGTTTTACATGGGGCAACTCAAAACAAGTGTTGTGGTAAGGAGCCTTCAAGAAACTCAATGAACTATTTCAAAGCTTCCAAGACCCTTAGAACCACATTTTGATTAGTTCACTATCTTAGATCACCTATTTTACCAATTAGGATCTCTCAAGCGACCCTAACTAAGAAAAGGGACAACCCTTGGAAATGAGTACTTCCAATAGTTTTTGCAAAAAAAAATTGAAAGAGGTTACTCCTAGGCATCTTCCTTGCTTTCCTTGTTCTTAACTTTGCATCATATTTTGAGTACTATGTGAGATATTCACCTTCTTTACACTCTACCTAAGGTGTGAGTAAACTAACATCTCAATTGTTGTACTTCCCTATAGGTGGTTGGTTCTATTGTTTGAGAGTTGTAGGATGTGTCAACGCACCATATGCTTTTTCTTTTCACATTTAAGTTATGGTAGTGTGATTCTACATCCAATCAAAGTTGGTGAACTTGTATCACGACCTATTTATTCCTTCATGTGTGTGTATTGGTTGTCATGTTGTATCAAGGCAAGCCTTAGAGTGCATTAATGAAATCGGTGTTGCAACTACAATAGGAGATTTTGACTCACCTATTATGTTAATGTCTTGCGCGACAACACAGGGCATTAGAATACGTTAGACAAGAAAATTAGCAGCTTTCTAATAGACTCAAAAAACATAATTAGGGATCTCAAAAGCCTTAAAGTGTACATTACAATCACATTCCACACATCAACAAGAAAAGTGCACAATTCAACAAATCTACGAAAGGTACAGATCACACTACAAACATATGTAGCTAGTGCAAGCACCAATCATGTGTTTCAAAGCAATGTTTGGATCTTCATCCTTGTATTTTTCATAGAAGCAGCCACTACAAGTCCATTTGTCCATTTTTAGACATTCCAACATGGAGAAATGGCAATCGTATGAGACTACATATCCTAATCATTGATAAATACTTCCACATTCAAGTAGACATTACGAGTCCATTAATAATCTTATAACACCCCCCACAAGAAAAGGCCATTCTATGAGAATATACTGTGGGTGGATGGACCTTGACAATTGAAGAGGACTAAGTTCCACAATCAAGCACTGCTTTTAGCATTACCTGCAAGCTTGAAAATAACTTAGTTGTTTTACATTATAGTGCATATACTAGTGTCAAAATAGCACAATTTATCTTCTTGACAATTTAATGTGTATCAATAACTCTATCAAGAGCAAATCCATACTTGCAATAGTTCAAAGTACTAAACTTCAAGTTGCAATGTTATGCCTTATGCATACACAAGAAATTTCATAGTTTTCTAAGGGCTAAGCATATGGAATTTATCAATCTATCTCACCTTTGTTCAAATGTGTAACATCCACTTATTCTTAGGTCTAAACTAACAACTAACATATCAAAAAAAATACAATTATTACTTCACTTTCATCAGAACACAATTATATCAGTTACATTCATGTGAATGAGATTAACAGTTAAAGTCAATTACATGAAATTTCATAATTAAAAACTGAAAACACCATCAATAAATTTACTATGGAAATTAAAATCTACATACCATGGAATTTGAACTGAAGATCAATGTAGGGATGCTTCTACAATCACCCAAATTAGTCCACAAATATCACTTAGGATCAATTGACGATTACCATCAAATACCACTCTATTAAAATCAAATGACGATTACCATCAAATACCACCATATCATTTAGGGCATCACATACCACTGTATCAATTAGGGCATCAATTACCACTATATCATTTAGGGCTTCAAATAGCACTGTATCATTTAGGGCATCAATTACTATTGGATCATTTAGGAAATGAGATACCACTGTATCATTTAGGGCTTTAAATACTACTGTATCATTTAGGGCGTCAATTACCATTGGATCATTCAGGGCATCAGATACCAATGTATCATTTGGCGCATCAATACCATTGTATCATTCCTTCCCTTCTGATTGCTTAATTGTGGCAATGACATAAGATTAGAAGATATGCTCATAATCATTATTCTTATAAATGAAAGACTGAAATAACAATCTATCAGATAAATCTATCTCTCACAAATGAATATATTCCACGTTCAATTAGAAGATCAACCGATCTAACTAGTTGCCAATTATATTGACAATAAGAGTTGCTTTCATTTAAAGAAATAACTGTAACGATGATACAACTCAATTAATATTACCTTCTACTTGAATATACATCATAAAAGTAAAAATACCTATTACCGATAATTGTTTGAATTGCTCAACTTATCTTTATTTGATGCGCATCCGACATCTTGTAGAGAGGGAAAACATTGTCAGGGGCTTAACCACACAACCTTGGACCATAACTTATCCCCACACAATCTCTAACAAGAAAGACCCTCCCTACCCGGAATAGAACATGGAACACCTTGTCAACCAATGAGCATCCTGGCATCTAATCACACCACTCGACTTGACAGTAGGAGAATACAGTAAACATGATCATGCATGAGCTATTAAATGATTCCTTTTAAAAATGATAAACAATATTATGTCACATCTGATTTTGTTTCATGTTATTGCAAATTCCTTTCTCTCACCTCTTCACCCTTTTCCTTGGCTATACAGCCGGGTGAGTCCTAGGTGTTTGAATCTTAGAGCAACCTACTTTTCTATTGATCCTTAACTGATAAAAGAATATTATATGTTTCCAGCTTATCACAAACTGTGACTTGAAAGAATATGTTCTTTAAAACTAGTAGAAATATCATTGATTCTGATTTCCAAATTGTATATATAAATCATGATTTTATTGCATCTTAAATAACTCTTTGTCAAGAGGTTCTATCCAATGATTATAACTATAGTTTAGCTGTTATGGAAATCGGAAACCAGTAGCAAATGATAAGTATACAGCTATGCTTGGAACATGATTGATTACATAACTTGTGACAATCTGGAAAAAATATGCGCCTAGCTGGCCGCTATGATTCAGCCCCTCCACAAATGTTCTTTAGGTGCAAAGTCCAGTGTACAGATGTATCATGTCTTCTACAAAGAAGACCATTACAAGGCAGAAAGGGTTGGCAATGCCACGGAGGCAGTGATTTCGAATTGACATTTGCAAAATATCAAGTGTAAATGGAAGTCGGGAATGAGAAAGGGAATCGGGAATGAGAGGAAAGTCAGGGGCTTGAAACAAGATAGAAGTCGGGGCTTGGTAAATAATATATATCTCCTCCGCCTCTCTCTGGACTTCTTAAATAAAAAGGTAATGATCACAGAAGTCGTATGCAAGAACAAGGTAGTCAGGTGTTGTACGAAAAATAAGAATAAAATGCTGCCTTCCATCTCCTTCAACTTCAAAATATATAATGAGTAATGTGACTCCTTGGATTCCAAGAAGCTGTAACATAAAGGAAATGTATTGGCTCTTGGACACCAAATAAATGTGCCAAGTGTTCAATTGGTTTTAAACAAGAAAAAGAATAAAAAGGATGGAAGAAGATTTGAAGGTTATAATTTGAAAAATATTATGGTTTATATCTATCTACATGCATGTAGATATATTGGTGAGGTGGCATCATTATATTATAAAGAAAATAATATTGTGGTGTCACTTTATATTTATATCTGTATACATACATAGATATATATTGTTGTTGGTGAACATTTATTAAAATAATATGGTGAAAGATCATTCAAAACCTTTGAGGTACAAATTATATTTTAATTAAGTTAATTAATGTTTTAAATTGTTTATTTTATAGCTCATGTGGTTCCATCGATTGTATCCTGATGTTCAAGTCACTAGGTCCTCAACCAAGGTGATTCACAATTCATACCCATTTGCCCAGTGATGGTGATGCTCCTGTGCCTAATTCTTTTCTGACAATGCTTCCATCCCTTCAATGTGCTTCTTACAAGGAAATTCTTTGAAGTTAAATCATATTACCAAAACAAGTTATTAATCATAATTAATCATAACAGTTAACCGCCTTTTCAATTTCATGAATTCGTGATAATTAATCAACTCAGCATGTTATCTTCATATGAAATTATAACGACTAACCATCTTACCATTTCGCAAGATTATAACAAACTAAACTGTCAACTGACTTCATGTAAACCTCAATGGCTATATGAACATTTTAAATTAGGTCAAAAATTGGGATGTAACAAAATGAGCTTCAAAATCTCATTGTGGGTGTCCTACATAAATTAGCAATGGTATCAAATAAATTTTCACACAAGTCTATATCCTACGATATGCTTTCAAATAGATTTCATCATGTTCCTCAACACCGAATAGTCATTAGACATAAATGTTCTTTATAAACAACTCACTCTCGTCTATAAGGCATCCCCACACATCACTTAAGGAGACATCCAGAAAAGGAGAACATACCACATACCTCCTTTTGGATTAACACTCACTCATACAAGATTGTATTTCATGATAATAGGATTCATGAGACACCAGAGTAGTATTAAAATCTTGTCTAGTGCTTAGAAGTTTGTACTACTCATGGTCTGCCAAGATATGGTGCTAAACACTACAAAGAAGAGTTTTCCTGCAATGCAACTTATTGAATTCATGGTAAATTAGCGCAACATGACAACGAACTATTGCAAACTAAGTCACAAGGTTCGAATTCAAGTTCGACGAGGGTAAAAATTTGGGAAAAAAAATCGACATTAAATTTGACTAATACAAATTTATTTATTTTTATATACAATTAATATATCCATAAAATTGTCAAAATAGTTTGACATTTCTAAAGAATTAAACTAAATAACTCAATATTATTTTAAAATAAAATAATATTATATTAAAGATTATAAAAATTCCGATGAAGTTAAGAAAGGGTAAAAATTTGCTGAAACTTGAATTTCATGGATGAGATTCAGCATATCCTGTGACTTAGATTGAAACACACAGATGTTTTTGCAGAGTCCAAAGTCATCTCAACAAAATTATTCTCTAGCATTGGAGTACAAGAATACCACATGTCCCTAACACTACAATCTGCCTCACACATATGGAGTCCATATACATCTCTTGAGGAAGTAGTGGGTATATCATACCATACTCATCCCTTTCTCAGAATTAGAATAGAAAGATACCAAATACATTCCTTGGAACTCAGTGGAATACATATAAGATTTCACACTAGGAAAACCAAAAGAAATGTAACACTCTTGAACAACTCCATATTCAATTTTCAGAAGTGGGTGATGTGCAAGCTGAAAGTTGTACACCCCACACAAGGAAGTCTAGCTGCCAGTACACAAAATGGAAGCACCAATCATTGAGCACGTGTGAATGCACCAGAGAACAAACAGGAAGACGTAGATATTTTTCTAGCAGATAATGTATATGTAAGAGTACAACCAATTAGCTCTCTTTCAAATGGAAAACGGATCAATATACCTTTGGGATATTGTGGATCATACATTGATATTAGCAAGGATAAGTGAAGTAGCATATAAGATCTAAGTAGCACCTCGTGTAAAGTAAACTAGCATTTTCATGTTAGCTTCTTAAATATATTCTATCAGCATAGAACATTCTGCTATTACTATTTAAGCTAAAACGACAACCTGTAACCTGGTTATACTACTGTTATAAAAGGCACCAAAAAAATTAAGAAAATTAGTTGATCAGGTAGTACCCTTGGGCCTATTATATTATCAGATAAACCTTTAGAAGAAGAAAGTCTGGAGAATAAGACTGTTTATGAGAAAAGGCAAACTCATCAAAGGCAAAAGTCTTTTAAAATGGAATGGGGGTTGTTATTAGCCCTAGCAGGCCTTTACTCCCCAACGAATTAGTCAATTATATATTCTAGCTACAGAGGACAAGTCATATGAATGTCATCATAAAAAACAATTAGTTTTGTAGGGCAAAATTATGATGGACTAAAAATGATGTAAATACTTAGAGACTGAATTTCTCAATTTCCTTGCTTAAGCTATTGAAAGTTGAAACATCTAGAACAAGACAAAAGAATGGGCAGTTTTAACATCATTTGTCATGCACATAAGAGAACGCGTAACTACTTCTTTGGGAAGAAAATGGATTAGAAAGGAAGGATGCTTACAAACAAATCATTGCTTGTTGTCTTCTTAACACATTTCACTTCAAGTCCCTTGAGGCTATTGGACAGCAATGGAATGTCTGAAGAATCACAATCAAACACTGAAATCTGTGGAAAATTCAGTTCTATAGCAAATCTCTCTGTCTTGCTTCCAAATGATTTGCCTTCTCTATTAAACTCTTCAATTTTCAGAGCAGTTAGCTCCCCGGACCTTGTGTGAAAGAGCACCAAATTGCGATTCACGAGACTGGAGGAGAAGAGGAAATGGGCAGATGCTAAAGTTGCATGGCCACAAAGGTCAACCTGCCACAAAACCATAACGATGAAAAGAGAAAATAATTGAAACACATGAGAAAATGTACAAATTAAGTCGGACCATATTTTCTTTCTAACATCTAAAAATGATTCTATCCAGGTAGCTACCATTTTCAGCCATTCTATGTCTTACTTAAGCCATGTCCAAATATTGTCTGTAAACAATAGTACCCACGCGAAAATATTACAAACTTCCACCCCTCATATCAGTTATGTCAGTCTGCAGTTTAAAAAGAGGAAGGACTAATGAGCAAAATGAGTTGTAGAGGAAATTTTTGATATAGTAGGGTTACTGTATCCTTGAATATTTTATAATATAATGAAGTGCTGTAATGATATAGAAGCAATCCAAATTGATTTTTCCATGCTGATTTCTGCCTGTGTCATCTTGAAGGAATTTCTAGAACTTAACATGTTTTTGATCATGAAATTGTTTGCTTTTCCATGAAGGTTTATCACAGTAATGTGTCTCTATTTTTCAGGATTTGCTAGAGATCCTCCTACTAGTATGTGTACCCACGATAATAGCCACATGTGTGAAATACCCATACATGCATCTTAAATAATCCACAACCAATACACAGTCAGTTTGGAATGAATGACAACCCTTGTTATCTATCATGTTGTGTCATCAGTCATCATCACTAATTTGACACTCCCATAAACTCCAGCCCCATCACCAAGCCATAAAAAGATAACAGTAGTGGTTCTCTATGTTTTTGAAAATCAGAGTCAGCTTATGTGGGCAGGGACAGCAATAAAAACTTGAATATTGGAATATTAAATTACAAATAAATTTTTTAAAATAAATTAAACAAATTTTAGAAATCTGCAAGTTTAAAAGCAAAGAAAAGGGTGCTGAATTTACAATGGTAATTCATTGACCAATGGCCCATCTAATGATATGATATTCATTTCATCAATCACCCCTCTAACCTGGGGGCGCATTCCCCACCCTCCCTAGATCCCTAAGTTTCAAATATCAGAATGTCCCTAAGATGTAGAGACAGGGTGAGACCTCCAACCACCACTGCCATGACGTCTTCGCGACTTCTGGGAGTTTCTAGTCTCCCAACATCTGAAAAGGATATTTTTTTATATTTCTTTTTTTCAATTTCTTTCTTCGGGATAGAGTTGAACCCTAGTTTGAGGTGAGTCCCATCCATTCCCTCCAAGCCTACTAAACCCCCTCGAATACTCACTTTTACTAACAATTTATTTTTTATTTTTTTCAAGAACAAAGAGAAAAGAGTGATTGAAGGAGTGAAAAGAGATAGGTTGAGTGAGTTCAGGTGAAAGAAGCTTGACAAGGAGCAAGAAGAAGAAAAAGAAGAATCTACACGAACATGAAGAGATTTTTTGAGCAGATAGTAGGTTTTTTGCAACATGAATACAAGGATAGGTGGTGGCACAAGGAAATTAAGCAACATGTGTGGTGTAGAATGGTTTGGCAACGTTCTTAGACTAAATGTGCACTTCCTCTTTATTCAATAAAATAGTGTGTTCTCGCATAAGTGTTTTGATCAATCTACAAATATCAAATATACAATTGAGATCAACAAGCTTTGGAGTGTTCCTAATGCAATGCAATTGCAATGCCTGCTATTTTGTCTTGTAATATACAGATTCTGCATAGCCAACCACATGCTTCTAATCATACATTGCATCAAAGAACAAGATCCATGTCAAGACCATTGCCCACTCATAATTTCGTAGCCCAATCATGGGATGGTAAAGGAAAACGAAAGTTGCAAAGTAATCCCATAGCTGAATTATTCAATGTGTAGTTGAAGGATGCCAATGGAAAATTCTTCTTTACCAATGGCATCCCATTTCATTAGTCCGATCTCCTTATTATAAAAAGATGATATCGATCGTGACAAGAGGGTCATCATATGTGCCACTAGGTAGCAAAAATTGAGGACAATGATCTTGTATAAGAACTATTCTAAGATAAATGTTTTGATGGAGAAGATGAAGGCATGTTGGGTGGAGCCTGGATACAACACAGTTATGGATGGATGGACAAACATTAGCAATCATCCACTCATCAACATCATAGTTACATGTATAGAGGGCCCATACTTTCTTAGGGTAGTTAATTGTACACAGCATTGCAACGATGTTGCCTTTTAGTTTGAGGTACTTAGAGAGGCCATTAAGGACATGGGAAAGATTGACTGGATTATAGGAGTGGTCAACAATGTGATAGATGTGCAATTGTTTATCTGCACCCACCATACTTCACATGCACTCTTCAGGAGCTTCATGAAGGAGTTCTTGAAACTAGTGAAGATCAGCTATGCATTCTATTCCATTCACTTGTAGAGAATGATTGAGTTGCAAGAGGCTTGTAACTCATAATTATGAATACAAATAGGAATTGATAAGTCGAGACCAAGACAAAGCATGGGAGAAGGGTGAAAGATATAGTGAAGAGTGATGTATTTTGAAGTGATGCAAAATACATAATCTCTATCATTGTTCCAAGTTTCCAAGTCATCAGATATAGGGATGGGGATGTGACTACCCCTTGGAAAGAGGTATGAGTGCATTGGTTTTATGCTAGACCAAATGAGGGCTTTTGTGCGAGAGTACCCACTTTGGCATTCTACAATGAGTACATTCAGCCAATCATTTAGCACAAATGGGACAAGCTCAACAATCCTAAGTGGTACATGGCTAGGCCTAGTAGAACTACATCGATTTAGGATGATGAGGTGAAGGCTTAGGGTGATGAGGTGAAGGCATGGTTCTTCAAGTGCATTGATAAGATGTATGAACCTAATACTATTGGTGTGATTTGCATTGAGAAGACAAAACTTGCCACTCTTAGGGGATATTCTAATGTGACTACATTGGATATACGAACTATGGCATAAAAGTACCCAGTTTTTGTGGTGAAACTATCATGGACAAAAATCAAAGACAACCATTCTGGGCAATCATTGTTATCTCAAGTTTCTAGTTTTTTAGTTGCTAAGAGAAATTGGTCTACTTATAGAATCATCCAATCTCTTAAGAGGAACACACTTACCTATAGGAGAGCAAAGAAGCTTGTGGTTGTACATACTGTTTTGTGTCTCATTGAGCACAAGACACGTGTTAAAAAAGAGAGTCTAGTAGCACAATGGGATGTAGAGCAAGAGGAGCCACCACAAATTGATGAAGATGCTACAACTTTAAATTTAGGGCTGGTTGGTGCTAGTTTGGAGGAGCTTGATGATGATGAGTTCAGTAATTTCAATGATGAGGAGTTTGCCTTTGGGGATGATTAAAGGCTTCCCTTCACTACATGTGGCATTTTGTACTTGTTCTGATATCATGCAACTTGTAGTAATCATATTTATCACATTTTTTATATAATAGAAATATCCAATTCAACAATTTCATTTGTCAAGTTGAGATTTATTTATTGTTCAAGTATTTCAGATTAAAAAGGAAATCTTAAATCTTACTGTTTAATATTTCCAATTTTGTTAGTTTACTAATTTGTCAAAGTTTCATTTGATATTTGTATGGCTGAACTTATGAATCATGATACTAGTTCGAGATGGGATGCTCCTTATTCACAAAAAAAGAAGTCAAGGCTTTTTAATATCTGGATCAGTTCAACATGCTGGACCCTGCTGAACTAAACCAGCTTGAAAAGATGATGAAAGATTAACACATTTCCAGTGATGCTCAGAAATCTGCTACTTCTATAAGTGGCCATGAAGATTCCACAGGCCTAGTGACAATACACCTAAAGAATATATCCTTGCAGGCTGGAATAATGAATTATTTGATACAGACTTTCTACAATCTCTCGAAACTAATGATGGTTGGGGCTCAGTGAAGAATGAATACCACTTTTCTTGTTATTTTTGAGACTTTTAAATATTTGATATACTCTGAGCCTTATGTTGCTGCTCTAAAATCTTTGTACTTTATATACTTCCTATTTTTGATATATGGGCTACTTGTCTGATATGTAATCAATTGTATAGCGGTGTTGTGTTTAGGTACTGAAGTAACTACAGAAATTTTGACACTTTTATGTTGATCATATTCAGCTGAACTGATTGTATCCAGTCCTTAAATTATTCGAATATCAAAGTTTCATTTGAAATGTAATTCTTATACATCTTTTAACTAGCTTTTTAAGTACTATATGTAATTGAATATTTTTTGGAAACAAGATTTCATTTTTTTTAAAACAATATGGTTTTCATGGCTTTAGATAAAGTATAGATGGGGTAAAGGGTTGACACTTAATATCAGTCTCAAGTCTTAGGGTAAGAAAACAATACAAAAAACAATATCCAATGCATTTGATAGAGCCCTTGATAATTTCACAATTTTGATGTGGCATAAAAAAATGAAAGGCAAATAGATGAGTGGATAAATCTAGAGGATATACACACAGAATGGTATGAAGATTTCTTTCATTTGTATGGAGATAATTTATCTTGGCTCATATTTTTTGAATCTTCTATAATTAATAAAGAAAATTATTTTCAGTCTAATTTTGATAATTTTCCTCTCTTTTATTATGAATATGGTCAAGAACTATAAGATCTCACAACTTCTATTGGAAAATTTTGTTTTATTGATGGTAAATCTTCTAATAATTTTTTTTAATCTAGGAACAAAATGTTCAGACAAAGATGACTGCACATGGTCATTGGAAAACAATCAAAAAGAGTGTTCAACATAAACCTTTTTTAAAACTTCAATTCACCTTGACAATTACTTAAATAACTCATTGAAATGTGTGTGAATGGAAATTTAATGAGGCTTGCATGTACCCATATGATATCTTTGAGAATGTAGACCAAATAACAGTGAAAGGGTTCATTCAAATCATCAAACAAAGTCTTGTCAAGCCTTATACTCGTAGTTTCCAAGTTTGAAATAATTGATATGTTCTGATTGTCAAAAAATTGGAAATTAAAATTTTGATTAAAAAGAAAAAAAAAAACTTTGAGCTTTCTGCTGCATAAGGCGAATTTATCAAATACAAAAAATCCAGATTTATAACTATTCAACTTGCCTCATAACTTCATTTCCAAGTTAAGGACAATGAAGAGGAAGAAGGAGATGCGACGGGGAGTTCAATATGGCTCTAAGATTTGTGGAAGAGATTTCCGAAGGGCATTGTGTGTTGTGTTCCTAAACAAAAAGGAATCACTCTTGATGTTGCTCTGTAATTAATTAATAATGTCTCTCAGAAATGGTCTAAACCACATAAATTGGTGTTTCCATTTGCATATGTTTTCTATTGCGCTGTTCTGTTTTCTGAGTTTTCTTCTCACATACTGGACAGCGTGTTATCCTGTTGTCACTTTTTTTATGTGCACATTTACTGTCTGAATAAATGCTTGATAACAATATGGATCACAGATTTTGAATCAGCATTCAGATCTGTTTTGAGGAAGATCTTACAGTCTGGATCAGGGAGTCATGAAAATATGGACTATCATGTCTAACTCACATATTCAATTTTCTTGAGTTTAAAAAGACAAATAAGAAACCAAATGGGATTAATTCTAAGAATGAATAAGAAAATCTCACGAAGAGGCCAGTTAGAATTGGTCACATAGGAATAAGATTAGTCAATATCTGGAAGTTATTATTTTGTCATACTCAGAAGCTAAAGACAGATAGCTATTTGTATCAATGCCAAAAGATCATTTTGGTCCTTCATATAAATGTATCAATCCAAGCCAGTAGTCAGTTGAACACTTATGGTCAGACTTGAACAGCCTTTCCCACCATAAGAATATTATATCAAATGAAACTTCTTTCGTCAAGATGGATGCCAGCTGCTCTCTGGTAACCCATCGAGGCCCTAGGGTCTATTTACGCAGTTGCAGCAGGATGACTACCTGGGACAATCAAGTTTTTTTGCTATGAATGTACATGGCACTTACAAAGAATATCCCGAAAAGCATCCATCAAACAAAGTTATACGACCAGTAGATGTTGCCATGGGAATTAGGCCTAAAATTACACTGTGTGAATAATAATCTTACTTAACTGGGGTCCTTTACAATGTACTGTGCAAACACTTATAAAGCATTGCATTGCTGTTCAATGGTTCACCAAAAATCACATCCTTGCAAGTAATAAAAAAGCAATAATATTAATGGCTTAATAGCTAAATCTAGAATTCAAAACCACAAAGGTGACTTTATTACAAAATGTAAGCCTTATTTTCCAGCATGCCCTCTTAAGGTTTGCAATACAAAAAAGAAACAACATGCTGATCAATTATAACTTCATATTCTTCAGAAGTTTCTCTTTGAAGATAATTTTTGGAACAGGTAGAACTCTATCAAGTTGCCTTGCGACTCCCATAAAAGTGCAGCTTCCAAGCTAAATTCTCAACCTATAGATACCAACTCCCTAAACTCACAAATCAGAAATCTTCTGACTCATTGGACAACCATCAATTCTGAGATTTATCATCAATGCTCAAAGTTGTCTCACGATCCTTGTAATGGTATAACTCCCAAGATCCACAAACGCCCAAAGTATCTATGCAGCCATCCATGCTGAGTTTTGTCTATGATAAATCTCTTTGTTACCTTCAACAAGAGGGTCTTTTAAATTAAGGAGTCATATCCCTATTAACATTTGTTGGAATTTCAATAATAGCATTTCATAAATCCTCACCAAATGCTATATTAATTTGGCTTTGAGATCCCTTTGAGAATGTCATTGGTGTGATTCTACAATTCTAGGTTGTGCGATTGATGAAGGGTGCTCCCCTTGCTACCACAAACACATAATAGAAACAAAGAAATAACAGCAATCAGCGAGAACAAAATATGAGCTTCTTATTATCGCCGCAAATGCGGAATTATAGAATTTTGAAATACAATATGCAAACCCACATGGGTGCCTTACAATAATTTGCAACATGGAGCTATGAACTATCACCCAAAGTTGTCCTAGCCAATGTACGAGCATTCCTTAAATAGACATTTTTACACCACCCGGGAAGTTTCTAGACATCAAACCCTAACCCTTGAGACTGACTAAATCTAAAATTATATATAGAGTCTGCTTGATACACCTTTGACACATATTTTGGAAATTTTGGTCGGCCCAACTTCGGAAGGCCATAACTTTCTAACTGTTGCTTCGATTGGCTATTATAACCACTTTTTGAAATCCTTAGCTTCTGATCTACGAGGCCCTACTAGCGCAAGCTCTAGTGGACCCCATTTCGAAGCCCATCCGGGGCCTCTATGGTCTTCAATGGTGAGCCTGAAGTTTCTATACCAAAAATCCGCAATAAATCCATGAATACTCATGATATGGCACTGATCTTCAACTGGTAGGTTGATATATCCAAGATGCACATCCACCTCTAAAATTAGGACATTTTGAGCTCGTATGACTGACTTACTAAGTAGCAAGCCTCCAAAAACAACAACTCTGCACTGAGACAACCCTTATTCAAGAAACAAAAAGGAAATATTTTTGGGTGATGCAAGATTGCTCTTACACCTAGGATGCTCCTGCATCAGTGACCTCTTTTCTTGCAATATCGACGTTCAGAGTCTTATTTTTCTTTATCTAATCTTCTATTGTTATATCATTAATATAATGTGCTCACGTGTCCAGAATCACCTTTTGAATCTCTTGCGATTGCTCTTTTTTCTTCGGAAAAGAAAATAAAATTCTACCTCCCCAAATTCCCAAATCACAAATCTTCCAAATTATTGGACAACCAAAGAGCTCCATCAAGTTGTTGTATAACTCTTGTAAGCGTATAATTCCCAAGATCCATGAACTCCTAAACTATCTACGTGGAGTTTCATCCATACTAATTATAATCCTATCTTCAAGAAGAGGGCTCCTTAAAAAAAAGTAGTCTATAAAAACTACTAACATGCTTTGGATTTTCACTAAAAGCATTCAGTTGATCCTCAACAAAGGCTAATCAACTTCATTTTATTTGTCTTTGGGCTTTCTTTTGACAGCATCACTGACCTCAATTCTATAATTTCAAGTTGTGTGACCTCTTCTCTTGCAGTGATAACATACAATCTCCCCTTTCTCTTCATTTTATCTTCTATAATTATTTTATGAATATATTGCACTTTCCTATTGAGAATCACCTTTTCTATTTTCTACAACTGTTCTCTTTTCTTTAGCTAAGAGAGCTGAAATCATATTTTTCATAAGGAATAAAATGACATTGTTGAATTTAGAAGCCCAGTTGCTTAACAAAATGGTTTTAATAACCTGATTCCTAATCATTTACTGAAGCTTACGCATCTGTTGTCCAATGAAAGATGTCAAATTGCTTATGTGGCTTGTCGTAGAACTTCCATTATCCATCAATCTATATAGCTGAAATTATGGGGAAAACATTGCATTCATTTTTTTTGCTTGAAACAACTTATTCAAATTATCCTATATTTTCTTGGATAATTTCTCTAGATCTAAATGACGTATTTCAAAATCAGAAGAAAATATATTGTGTCAATCCAATAACCTATTTGCATCTGTTGCTGGTTTCCCATTTCACTCCCTATTCCACATTCATCGTTGCATTTAATTTTTTATTTTGCAAACGCAAAAGTTGAGGCCTGAATATTTGTCTAATAAAATCTCCATTTTAGGAAAATGCCTCATAAATTAAAACTAATCTACGCCAAAAAGCAACCCAGCAAAGTAAGAAATTGAACCCTCACACCATTTCAATATAAACTACTTATTCTCCCTAATGTCGGCAAACTTCAGAGCTCACCATTCATTAACTAACTCGACAATTTCTATAGCAGCTTTACAAGTCTCAATATGAAGTATGAAAAAAGATATTTAAACGAATCATACCATCTACATTACCACATTCAGAACCCCAAAGTCGAGAGTTGATTCGGTCCAAATTTGTACAGTGCATATTCATTCGAAATTTGTCTTTTGACTGAGAAATATGCATTGAATTTTGTCGAAAGGACCCTGTAGGAATTTCCTACGAATTTAACTGACTTTGCAAATGCCAGCGTGAGTCAAGACAGAATTTGGATCAAATTTGGTCAAATTTGGTCAGACGTTGGTTATGTTGACTTTTCAATATAGTTTCCTTAACTTTTTTTTGACAAATACAGCCCTAAAAGTGACAGCATATATACACACCTTGGTAATACATGGCACAACTCTTATGCTTTATCATTTTATATTTTATCATAGCAAGAAGGTCTTCTCACATGGCACAGCATCTTCTCACATGGCAGTTACAGGTCTTCTCGCATTCTTTTCACACGGCGGTTACAGTCTTCTGGTCTTCTAGCAGGGAGTGTCTAGTCTTCTAGCAGTGAATTAAAGGTCTTCTGGCTGCTAGTACTGATGCTAGTGGCACTTTTTGTGCTTCACATTTGCAAGAGCAGAATGATGATGATTTGTTTGATGATTTCCTATGATATTAGATCACTGATGGCTGCTTATTAATGTTAACATTGTTGTTTTGAACTGGAAAATTGATCTGGTGGTGATTTTGGCATTTTGTTATGTCATTTGGAAAAAAACATTAATATATGTGATTGTATATTTTATATGTTGCTTTAATATTAGCATAGTAGTGTATGAACTTATTTATTGCCACATATATATACATTTATATTTATTTATTTTATTTTTGAAAAATATTGTTTGGACAAACCCAAAACAAATCCAAGCCAAATCCAAAAGAAATTTTGGACGAATTTCGAACCGGACTCTCTGACCCACATCCATACCAGAATCTGAACCACCAACTTAGCATAACATGAATACATTTACATTTATTTATTTTATTTTTAAAAATATTGTATGGACAAAACCCAAAACAAATCCAAGCCAAAACCAAAAGAAGAAACTTTGGATGAATTTCGAACCCAACTCTCGAACCCACATCCGTACCAGAATCTGAACCGCCAACTTAGCCTAACATGAATACTGTTGCTGCCTTCTTTCTTAATATATTTGCACCAATGAATGTTTTCTGATTGATGATATTCCAGCACTAGCCTTGTTTACTATTAGAAACGAAACATATTTGAAACTTGAAAGTTTCAGTATGTGTTCTAATAGATAAATATATAGAGCTCCTGGCTACAAAATAATCAGATATTGTGTCGCTGCACAGTGGCCAGTGAAAGAAGTGGATGTATGCAAACAAATTTCAGCCTTATAGTTGGCAATGAAGACAGTGAATTAAATCAAATGAAAGGCACCTGATATATCCTTACATCAAAAACAAAAATCAGCAAATATAAGACAAGAAGATCAGAAACCACCACGCAGCATACTAAATGGCATTTCCGCTTGACTATAAACATATTTCAGCTTTGGCGGTTCGCAGTGGCGGCAGCACATCAAATCAGATTAAAAGCTCCTGATGTGTGCTTATGTCAATGACACAAAGTAGCATATACAAGACCAAAAGACTATTGAACTACAACACGGCATACTAAACAACTCTTCCTATTGACTACAAGCACAACTTACAACAGCTGGAAGCTCTTCAGAAAATTACACAGAAAATAATATTAAGTAGCAGCACCATGGCCGAAGATCAAAATGGATGTATGCAAACAAATTCTAGCCCTAGCCACTGGTAATGATGGCAGTGAATCAAATCGGATGAAAGGCACGTGATACTTCTTTACAAAAGCCAGAAAATAGAGAATACACTTTGCAGCAGTTGGAAGCTATAGATAAATTCAGCTGGAAGCTATAGATAAACTATTAAATGAGAACGAGAACATTTATGCTGGATTCTCCCTATGACTACTGAAGAAAAATATCGACAGGGCATTGCTGGATTTTGCCAGCAACTGTTATGAAAAATGATATCTGAAACCTTATGTTCCTGATGGATCTGATTTGTTCTGTTTGCTCTAGTAAATAACTTTTCTCCATATAACCGCGTCTCTTATCTGGAGTTCCAAAACAGGGCTTTCTCTCACAAATTCTTCCAAAGCACGGGATCATAAATTGCTTTAATACTGTGTTGCATTTTGCAGGCATATTGTTCAATATAAACCATATTCATGTTCATTTATATCTTTTAAGATGTAAACACCACTAAATCACTAACAATAAGTTTATTTCAAAACGTAAATCTGTTATCTGGTAAAAACAAAAAACTAAACATACATCCTTCACTCACTGTACATAACCTTTCCATATAACATAGAGTATCACACCCATTGTCCTAAAAAAACGAGCATCAGTTGTCCCAAAAAGCATACATCGAGCAAAGGTACACAACCAGTAGAAGCGGATATGGGCATTCAGCATTGAGGAATTCGGCGTGCAGTATCATTAACATTTCGAAGAACATACGCTAGCAAACTCAAAAAATACAATTACGTCAGAAGTAAACCTTCTGTAATACTCAATCTTACCTGGCAGAAATCTCAAATACATAGGACCATAATACTCCCCTTTTCTCAATATAGTAGCACCTATAATGTTTTGCCAGCAATCCCAGTTAAGCACTGCCCATGGGACCATTCTGCACCTAAATTCCAGACATGAACTATCCATTCCAAAACCTTAACATAACCCGAATCCTAAAAGTGTGCCATCTCAATTTGAACTCAATCCAAACTAAAAAAATTTAGAGAGAACCAACTACAAAATCGCTAACCTCTGTTACGGGGGTGAACCATCTCAGTTCAAATTCTTCAGTCTCATTATCTAGAGCATTTCCATTTTGATAGGCATTTTCTCTTCTTCTTAGGAAAGCAGTCTCTGATATATTGAACTCTGCTGCAACGGCCTGCATCCACTCTGTATCCCTCTCCTCCTCCAACAAACATACTGCGGCAGGATTCCCTTTGAATGGTTTGTCTGTAAATGCATCAATCTGGAGGGCAAACAAGTATTCAAAAAAAAAGAAGAAGAAGATGTCAGAGGTTTAACTTAAAGCAGAGCTTTAGTAATTACATACCACCGCGTAGCTTATCGAGCCAGACCCATTTTCTGCCATTTCTATGAGATAGTGCTCGACTGGAAATCAATTCGGATCTGGCTCCCTAATTGAAAGCAGTTCTGTTAAATAGAATGTACAAACGAAAAGGGATCGGCCAAGTGACATGATTGGTACAAGTGATACTTCGTTTTATGTCGGATGCCGTGGAAGGGCGGCTGCTCATATTTCTATTGCGCACGTGGTCCTTAGATTTCATTTACAAAGAAATGAATAAAAAGATTTTAATAATGTTGAAGGGATTAAATTTCGAGGTAGGTATAAAGTTCTTTACATTTGAGCGAGATTCTTCTGGTTGGAAGAGTGAGGTTCTTTACGGGAGAGCTTGTCGCCTCTATGCCTAAAAAAAAAAAACAACTTCTCGTGTTTCATTTTTTTTTTTTTCAATTTTAGCGCAATTTTCATTTTATATTTGAACTTGATAGTCCTTTTGGATAGTGCAACTCAAGCAAATCAAGATATAGTTTGACAATTTCAGCATAATAGTAAGTCTAGTCAATATAAGATTGTTATCTAATATATTTAAGTTGCAAATTTTATTGTTAAAAATTTATTGTGACATTAAAAATCTTATTAGTTGTTCAAGTTTTGAGTTCAACTTGGCAATGTTGTATTAAGATCTGTGATTTGTAGGACAACTTCCGGGTTAAATGGTTGTGATTTTCCTTTTGACCCTAAGTGGAAACAATATGATCTAAGAACCTTTATCATCCTATGGAAAGGGACTCTAAGAGGTGTCGAATTATTGGTATTATTGGTCAATGGAAGTAGGACTTGCGAAGGATTAGATTATTTTTTGATTGTCCTGTGTTGGGCTCAACAATGGAATCAAGCTTCTTTTTGGGATAAAGGTCTTGCATGAGAAAGATTTCATCGCATTGAGCCAATATGAAGATGGGTGGGATTTCAAATCTAAACAACAAAATGTAATTTTTTATTTTAATTAATAGAAACCTCTCTTTCAAAACCAAAAAGAAAAGTTGGCTTTGAGATTCTTTTCTCTTACCTCGAGTTTTTTTTGGATTGTAAAAGACTATTATAATTTCATTTATATATTCTCATCTTTTTTATTGCCTTATTCTATTAATTTTCTTTCTTTGATTCTGAAATCCTTTCATAGATTGTACACTTCCAAGTTATCTTTATTAGATATGAATATTCGTGTTGGGTATGGAGTCCATCATGCATTGATCTTTTGTCTCTAGTGCCCTATTATGTACAACATTGGAAACCTTATTTTGCATTACTCATTAGGCACTCCATCTTGTGATCACATGCTTGCATCATATGTTTTTAATTTCTTTGTTGTGTCTGGACAGTAATGATTTAATGTCCTAATTACTCTCTCTTTTTGCTCTCAATTTTTCTTCATGTGACCTTTCTCCTCCCTTCAATGATGGTTATTCAAATTTTGAACATTTCTAATAGTTTAAAACTCCCACTGCTAATTTATCATTTATTGTATTCATGGAAATCTATTTATTTTTCCTAAAAGGATCTAATGCAAGACTAAGTTTTGATTTTGAGGTTGCTTATCTAAAACAATAAAGCTTTTTTATAATGTCAAATGCAGAGTGTTATTTTCTGAATGATGTTTGTTATAGTGTGTGTGATAGGCAATAGCTACTCTATAAACAAAACTGTTGTATATGTTGGACATGGAATTGTTGAACATGTACAAATGTTGAGGGGGTTGAATTACCATAAACCAAAATCCATCTATATATTAACTCTACAGAATATTAATTCAAATTAGTAGAAGTCAACAATGAGCACATAACATACACCGTACAAGAACACCAAGAATTTTATACAAAAAATCTAATGAAGGAAAAATCATGGTGAGAGTCAACTCATATACAAAACAAGTTTCCAAGAGGCTCATTGTCATAATTATAGCCAAGACATACTATCTTAGAGAAAGATATAATAGACCTATAAATTAAAGATCACTTTTTCAAAAGAAGATACAATTAAGTTACAAAGCAATATAGATCATATGAATAATTGTGGAAGAAGCATCTAACTAATATTGATAATGTAGTCTGAATTGAAGGCCCAATTCTTCTATTATACTGACTTTGCACACTTAGTTTGAATTGAAGCCCCAATCTTTAAATTTGTTGGTATAAATAAAGTAACTCGTTGAACTGGCAAACACAATATTTTAACAAGATAAGCAATGTATTCTTCAACAAGATGAAGATCATGGTTTGAAGCTCCAACAACCCTAAAACCAATGTTATTGGTGTAATGCACAATCCTCAATGTCTTTCCAAAATTGCAATCCCAAATCAATCAATGTAATAAAATGCAGTTGTCAAAATGTGATATTGAGTTCAAACTATTAAATTTTTTTTTGTGAAATATATCATGACTTGAAAAATTGATAGTAGGGTCCTCTCACCTAAATAATATAAAACCCTACAACACGCAACCATAAGATGCAACATGGTGAAATGGGGAGAAAGATACTAGCACATTGACATAGGAAGATGCACTAGTTCAACACTTAGACGATTTCTTCAATCACTCAAATATGATTTTGAGCACAAACATCAGCCACACAACACTCAACCCATGAAAACAACTACCAAGGTGAACAAAACATGTTGCCAAACCAAATTAAGAGTAATAATACATACCATAACTCTAGGCTACTATACTCACATTAACATGGCACAACTGCTCATAAATATATTTCATTATGCATCATTTGAACTAATACAATCACTCTCCAATATTCACTAATAACCATAGCATGTACCTATCGATTTGTTTTATTGACAACAAATATGTAGAAGTTGCCAATCCAACTTCATGAAGCCAAGATCACCTGCATGCAAAGTTAACCTGTTACCGGGAAGAATGGAATAATAAAGCAAGGGATTGGGTTCTGAAAATATGAAAGATTATATTATTAGACAAACAAATTAAAAAAGTATACAATGATTAATCCTTATAAACTATATTTGGTAATCTAAAATAAGAAACCCTAAAAAGAAATCATTTAATAATTAATATAATTATTAATGTCACTAATGCATAAAGTGTTATCTTAAGACAGAAGTAAAGATAACTTAATGATCAAGTCAAGATGACTTAATAATTAAGTTATTGCTTTATTCTTACACCCCAATCCCTTAAGACGAGTGATGGTAAATCTAAAAATAATGCATGAAAAGAAAGGAAACTAGAATGTAGAAAGAAAATGTGGGCCCCTGCAACATGGCTTGATGAGGTTCCCAATCACAATTAAAATTTTGTAAAGTAGATAAATGGAGAAAACCACATGGGAAAAAATCTACTCTGAGAAGAGATAGAAAGAATGTTGAAAAATCTAGTGAAGGACTGGAAAAACCTCCAAACTAAAGAGTGTCCCAGAAAATAGGAACAAAAGAATGATCATGAAGAACACCACTAAAGCATGAAGAAGTTACAAAGCTCTATCAAAAAGTAAGTTTTGATCTGAAGAACCTCCATTAAAATAAAATGTGACTAGTGTTTCCCCCACTTTTGTTCTTACCATGATAAAACAAGTGAACTTTAGATATCAAGTCAAAAGTGGTATTCTTCTATTTTTCTTATGGTGAGTCTAAGTCTAGTTTTCCTTAAGCTAGGAAATATTTATCAGGTTCCCTCATTTGACTTTTCTTCTAATGAATTGGGTGGGTTATCCTAAATTGATGTCTCATAATGGGTAAGTTTAGTATCTAACCTGATAAAGATCATGTTCCATTTACTCATGACATAATGCAGATATTCAAGGATGACTTTCAAATTCTCATTCTTTATTTTGAAACTTCTACTAGAATTTTCAGTTTTCCTTCTCCTCGGTGGGTTTCAGCCCATGAGGGTGGATTTTCAATCAAATGGAAAAGAGACAACAAAAATGTTAAGGAATGCTCAATCTTCTTAAATAATGGTGAAAGAACCTGGTCAAAGGTGGTTTGATTTTCTTTGAAATCCAATTGATAGCTTTTATTTAATTTGTGCATCTCTATTGCAAAGTTGACAAGTCAAATGGCTTAGAGATCAAATTCAGATCATTAGATGAAGACTAGATCAACAGATGGCATTTTGAGATGAAATTATAATGGTCCTTAGAGATGTATCTTCCCAGTTGTTAGATCTAAAAGATCAATGCTCACCACACGTTTGCAAGTGACTAAGGATAACCCATAGTTAATGCAACAAAGATGCGAAAAGTAACCAGAGAATTCAAATATTGAATAGTCACATAGTTGCTGGTGGTTAGAGGTAATCTAGAGTTAAGACGATGATGGAGTGAAATAATAGAATTAAAATTTTTTGTGTGATCACAGTTTGAGAAAATGCTAAGGAATAAACCATAGCAATAGTGCGAAAGAGAATAAAAGTTGAGGTGAAAAGTTTTTGCAAGATTGGTAGCTAAGAAGCATTCAAGACATTTTAAGTCGCGACCTGGTGAATATGATTACTGAATGCTTAAATTTCTTCATTCGCTTGGTCATGTAGTTTAAGTGAATGAGAACTATTATGTCACTAATTGAGTAGAAGCGTATAAATCACATGATCGTAGGGTTGCAAGAAGGTTAAGTTAATCACAAGTCAAAGTTGTGAAGTAGCAAAAATTGAAGATCGCAAGGTCGCAGGCAGTTAAGGGTAATCTAAAGTTAAGGTTGTGACAGTGCGAGAGACAACTGTGGTTAAGATGAACAGTTTTCGCAAGGTCACCAGTTAAGAAGCATTCAAGACATTTTAAGTTGCAACCTGGCGAAAGTGTTAATAGTTAAGACTTAAAGCAAATAATTGCATTGTCACGGATAATTAGGCAATTAAATATTTTAGGGTTGTGAAACTACAAAGGTACATGACGATTACACATGGTCATGAGGAGTTAAACTTAATTTTGAGTTTAAGTAGTGAAGCTGCGATTGGTAAACTAGGACAGTGATTGCATCGTCTCATGGTTAAAATACAAGCAGAAGTTATGAGTTGCAACCCAACGAAAGTGATAATAGTCAAAATTTAAAATAAATAGTCTCATGGTCATTGGTGGTTAAATGAAACCTAGAGTTAGCACAACGAAGCAACGAAAACCATTGATTGCATGGTCATAGGAGTTAAAGATAAATCATGAGTTAAAGTAGCAAAGTTGCGAAAAGACTAAAGATCGCATCATCACTAGCAATTTAAGTCAACCTTAGGTTAAGGTTGCGAACAAGCGAAAATCTATTGATCACATAGTTGCATTGGAAGAAGACATCTAATGAATGATAGTTGTGAAGCCACAAAAGCCAATCATCGCATCATTGTGTCCAGTAAAGATATCAAATGAATGATGATTGCAAAGAAGTGAAAAGGGAAAATCTAAAAAGGGTTTTAATGTTTTAATCATGATCATTGATAGAGGATCGATGTTAGAGATTTAAATCTGTAGTGACCGTTGGGATATGAAATACAATTTTTGGTGCCAAGATGACTACTACACATCAGAGAGGAATATGAATCATTTTTTAGGGTTTTTAAATATTTATGCTTCCTTTCTCTAATGTATTGAATTACAATCAGTAACCATTGGATTTCTAAGTGATTCAAGTGCTCTATTAATGTAATTGATGAATCTGTAACTAGCTAAGAACTCTAAGAAGGAACCTATAAATGTAACTTTGATAGTTAATGAAAAGGTCAACAATTTTTGGTGTGAAATACTCATTGTTGGAGAGACAAGTATTGTAGTGTTTGATACCATTGATTTACCATTCCATGCATATGTTAGTCTGTGTATTTCTTTCAAGTTAGATTAGAAATAAAAAAACAAACAGAGTTTTGTATTGAGCTTTTCAATTTAATGAACTTATAAGTAATTAGAGAATTACTAAAGTCAAAAGAAATACTTCTATTATAGTCTTGCATCTTAGCATCATATCATATCATTCTACATATAACTCATGCTACAAGTTTTCATAATTGCATGATTAATTACGTGGATTCATAAGATGTGTGAATTTTTGAAATTAATCTTATTTCAAGACCAACCCATTGCTCGAGTTCGTCCTACCTAGGTCTAACTTGGTTTACCTCTTCTATTCTCTGGTCAAGAACACCATAGTAGGATTAGAAATAAATAAATTCTTTGAAAATCATATATAAGGGAGCTATACCTATAATTGAGAGGGAAATTAGTTATCAAATAACATTTTCCCAAATGTTTTGTTCAATTGTTCTTTACACACTTGGGCACTTTGGGAGTTATTATAAGAAAGAACAATATGTTTACCAATAGATTTTTGGTGACTTTTTTGGGGAGATTGAACAATCGCTAGACCAAAAAAGAAATATATCATGAGGAAAAATGGTGCTCTCTCATGAGAACATGTTTCCTATACTCCAACCTAACCTTGGATTTTAAGATGACTAAGAAGACATAATTTCTTCCTTGAATACATTCATCTAGAGATATAGAAGAAATACTGAACATTACAGGAATCTTAGTCACATGCTTGAACAAGAAGAAGCTAGATCTGAAGCATGAGAAAGAGAAATCCAAAGGAGAGAACTTTAAAGAGTAGAATGCAAAGCTGAGTAGTATTGTTAATTCGAAGCTCTAGATCAAGGAAGATTTCTCAAGAGTACCAAAGAGCAAGGTGGAGAAGATTCTATATTTGAAAGGCTTGCAGAACTTGGCTTCCCCATATTAGAAGTAACTTAATGAAGAAGTGATAGGAAGAGCATAAGCATATCACCTTCGCCTCCTAAGACACAAGCTCCATTATCTTCTACTTGTCAAGGATTGATCCTAATCAAAGTAGTTGCTCCTCCTATTATTAATTTTTCACAATACCTTGCACAAGCAGTCATGGAAGCTACTTGGTCCACTGCAACTGGTCCTTTACAAAGTGCAGCATATCATCCACTTCCTATAGGTTCCAAGAAGAATCTTCCCAGATTTTTAGGGGATGGGAAAACCTCTATGGATGATCATATAAAATATTTCAATGCAATAACTCATATTCTGGGAGTAGGATATGAAGATGTGGCTACTAGATTGTTCATTGGAACATTGGTCGAAGCTATGGCCAATTTGTTTTATCATTTAGCCGATGCTTCAATCACAATTTGGGACACCATGAGAGCAACTTTCAAAACAAGGTTTAAAACAACTGAAGATGAGCATGCATTGTTAGCACATATAACATCCATCAAGAAACAACCTTCTATAAGTATGAGAGATTTTGTTGCTAATTTTAACAAAATCACTAACACGATCCTTCTGGTAGATAGGCCTACTACAGGAAACTTGAAAAATTTCTTCATAAGTATGAACTTTAATTTAAGAAGATCCCATCCTGCTAATTTGGAAGCAACGTAGAGAACAACTGTGGAATTAGAAGATGCTATGATCTTGGTGAGAAGATGGAAACACAAGATACAAACTAAAGCTAGTATTAGCGGTCCTACCTCTTCAGAGGTTGAAATGAATCAAAAGTTGTCAAATGAGCTTATTGCCATGAAGAGACAAATTTCCAAATTCAAAAACCCTTATCAGCAGAATTTCCAAGACTAGATTAGAAGGAATAATGATGGAAGAAATAACAAAGGTAGAACCTTACAATTGACTGGTCCATAACAAAGGTTGGCTATAGAAGAACCTCCTATAAAGGGAAACATGTGTGTATTTCATTTGACAACGAACCATGATGGAGAAAGTTGTCTAGATGTAGTCCACATGATATAGTTACTGATAACTAACAAATGTTGGGGGCTAAAATGGATTTGTGCTTGAATGGTGACTCTATAAATTTATTTTTAGAGTATGAGTTTGACTCAAAAAGACATGGAGAATGCTATGATACTATAGACAGTACTGCATATACCATGCTCACCATAAGTCAAAAAGGAAAAGCCATAGTTTCTAATTCTCCTTCAGGAACTCATGATCCATCTACTTCAAGTACTAAAGATGTCAGTCAAGGCATGACGATTCTCCAATCGGGTAAGGAACAAGGTCCCTTTGATTTTATTAAAATTTTCCAAGGTTCCAAAATTCAAATTTCTCCTATAGATTATTTGAAATCTAATCCCATTGAATTAAAGAGATTCATAGACTACTGTAAAAGTGATGATATAAATCTAAATCATAATGTGGCCTCATCCTTAAAAGATGAATCCTTGACATCCAATCTTTTTGAACAAGGAGAACCTATGGTTCTAGCCACCTTTCTTGGTTAAAAGCCTAAGCCTTTTTATGTATGCCTTTATATAAATGGTTGCAAGTTGAATAAGTGTATTATAGACTATGGAGCTTCTGACAATGTTATGCCCTACCCTGTAGCTAAAGCCTTAGGTCCCACTCTCACCAAAGTTCATGGTAGATGTTACTCTATGGATGCCAAGCAAGTTCCGTTGCTTGGACAAATCAAAGATGTTCAGGTAGCCTTGACTACTCATCCAAAGAAGAAATTATTGTTGACTATCTTGGCATATGATATTCTTGCTAGCTACAAGTTATTGTTGAGTAGAAGTTTTTGTAGAGATTTAGGTGGAGAAATAAGGTTAGATTGGTCTCAAGCCATAATTCTGATGGGTAGTAAGAAAGTTAAGCTAGAACCTAAAGAGAAGGCCAAAGTCACCGTTATGAAATCAGATGATCCCAAAGCTCAGATCCTATATCAAGAAATAGAATTTGGAAACTACATGTTACTTACTAATGATACTGTTGATGAACAAAAAAAATGAAGAAGAATAAAATGAAACCTTTGTAGAAAAAGAAATACCACAAATTTGGATGCTAGAATTCAATGGAAGTTGTTCTTCATCTGGTTCAAGCACAAGAATTGTATTGATACCTCCAAAAGGTGAACCTAAACCAATGGAATTCAAATTAGAATTCGGGAACATAAAGAATAAAGCTTTACTTCTTGGAATAATTTCTACAAAAGAAAAAGGAGTGAAAATCTTGAAAGCTCGAGGAGATGCTGAATTGATTGTTTACCAAATAAAAGGTCAATATTTTGTTAAAAATCATATATTGAAAAACTATTGTAACAAAGTATAGGACGAGATAGAAGGATTAGATGCTTTCTCAATAGAATCTATGCCAATAGAGTTAAACTCAGAGGCAGACTCATTAGCACTATCTGCATCTTTACTACTTCCCCATCCAGAATTTAAAGATAAAAGGTATTATGTAGAAGTCATATATAGATCATATGTACCTAATAATGCAGAAGACTAGAAGGTATTCAAAGATGAAAAGAGCCTATGATTATTTCTAGAGAATGATGGGAGTTTTAATGAAAATGATTCAAGTGATTATCAAGAGGGTCATCCTAGAAAATCGAAGAAAGAGGAATATGGCGTCATCTAGTTACAAGGTAATACTACTCCTCCCTATTTTGTATAATTGGAAATTTTTTTCAATCGCCATGATACTTATATCAAGAAGAAAAGAGAAAAGAAAGGACCTACCACTAGTGAATATGAAGGAGTCAACATCAGATGTGAACAAAGTCCTAAGATGATTAATGTCGGGAAATGTTGCACACCTGAAGAAAGGAAAGAAGTTGAGAAAAAATTTCTTGAATACCAAGATGTATTCACATGGAGTTATGAAGATTTGAAAAGTTTCATGAATGGAGAATTCAAGCATGAAATTATGTTAAAACCAGATGCTGCTCCTTTTTGGCAGAAACAGAGAAGCTATAATCCAAAGGTTATTGATGCCATATTCAAAGAAGTGGATAAAATGATTAAGGCAAGAACCATATACCTGATCCATCATTCCACCTAGATAGCTAACATAATGCCAGTTAGGAAGAAAAATGGAGAGATAAGGATATGCGTAGATTTTTGAATTTTGAATCAAGCATCACTAAAAGATAATTACCAACTTCCTAATATGGATCATCTATTACAGATAGTGGTAGGTGCAGAAATGATGTCTATGTTCGATGGCTTCTTGGGCTACAATTAGGTTGAGGTGGAAAAGAAAGATCAACATAAAACTGCTTTCACCACCCCATGGGGAACTTTCACGTATCACATAATACCTTTCATGTATCACATAATGCCTTTCTGCCTCATCAATGTCAGTGCCACTCTCCAACGAGGTACGGAACTTCCTTTTAAATATATGAAAGGTACGATTATTTTCATATATTTAGATGAATTGATAGTGTTTTCAAAGAAGAGGAAGGATTGTATAGGAGATTTGAGGAAAGTATTGCAAAGATGTCAAGAACATGGGATTTCCTTGAATCCTAAGAAGGTAGTCTTTTGTGTGACTAAAGGAAAGCTACTTGGCCACATAGTGTCTCAGGAAGGGATAAGAATCAACCTAGAATGAGTCAAAGCTATAAAAAGATTGAGTCTACCTATAAATAAGAATGAGGTCAAATATTTCTTTGGTCAAGTGAACTTTCTTCTAGACTTTTATGAGATCACCAAATGCATCATGGATATGATGAAAGGAAATTCAACTTTCAAATGGAGTGATTCCATAAAATAGGCTTTTAAGGAGATTAAAGAAGTTATAGCTAAAGCTCATGTTTTGTGTATCAAAATGCGAGAAGTGCAAGATGTTCATAGTTAGATCCCAATTGATAGCATTACCTCTCAAACCAATAGTAATTGATGGTCCGTTTCAATAGTGGTGTCTTGATTTCATAGGTCATATAAATCCTGTGTCCAATGTTGGTCATTCTTACATAATCACCACTACAGATTACTTCACGAAGTGGGTGGAAGCCAAGAAAATGAAAAGAACTACTTCTAAGGTAGTGTGCAATTTTACCAAAGAGAACATCATGGTAATATTTGGGGTGCCCACAAAAATAGTGACAGATAATGCAACTTATTTTTCCTCCATTGAAATTATTGAATTTTGTTTCAAATATGGCATAACAATTAGTCACTCATCTAACTATTTTCTGTAAGGAAATGGTCAAGTTGAATCCAACAAAAAAAAAACTAATCAACATTGTGAAGAACCTTGTGTCAGATTACCACAAAAGTTGGCACAAGAAAATTCATGAGGCACTTTGGGTTGATAGGGTGACTTTGAAAAGGGTGATTAGAATTTCTCTTTTTGAGCTTGTTTATGGAGTTGAGGCAAGTCTTCCTTTGCCTTTAAACTGGCTACTAGTAAGTTGAGAACTGTGATAGAAGATGACATATATAAAGATGGTTTAGAAAAGTGGATTTTTTATCTGAGAAAACTCGAAGAAGAAAGAGAGGATATTGTAGACCAATTTACACATAATTAGATGAAGGTTAAGGATTTGTTTGATAAGAAAACTAGACCCCAAAAGTTCATGATAGGAGATGTGGTGTTGCTATGGGATAAGAGAAGAGCACCTAAAGGTATGCATGGAAAATTTGAGACACTTTGAAAATAGGTAATCCCTGTATTGTATTATAGTTACATTTAGTTCTAGTTTTTGTTTCCTAAGTTAGTTTCCTTTGATTTCTTCTCTTTTCCTTTTTTTCTTTTGGTGTGTTGCCACCTTTTTATTATTATTTTGCGAAACCAAAGATCTAAGATTCATTGCTTGGACATGGAATTGTCCAAGTCCCCAGAAAAAGTCAGTTGTTGCCTCCACTTTTGTTCTTCTCATGATAAAACAAGTGAACTTCAGATATCAAATCAAAGGTGGTATTCTTCTGTTTTTCTTATGGTGAGTCTAAGTGTAGTTTTCCTTAAGCTAGGAGATCTTTATTAGGTTTCCCTCATTATGAATTTTCTTCAAATGAATCAAGTGGGTTATCCTAAATTTATGTCTCATAATGGGTAAGTTTAGTACCTAACCTAATAAAGATTATGTTCCACTCACTCATGATATAATGCAAATATTCAAGGATGATTTTCAAATTCCCATTCTTTATTTTGAAACTTCTACTAGAATTTTAAGTTTGCCTTCTCCTTGGTGGGTTTCAACCCATGAAGGTGGATTTTCAATTAAATGCAGAAGAGACAGAAAAATGTTTAGGAATTCTCAATCTACTTAAATAATGGTGAAAGAACCTAGTCAAAGGTGGTTTGAATTTCTTGGAAATCCAATTGATAGCTTTTATTTAATTCATGTCTATATTGCAAAGTTGACAAGTCAAATGGATTAGAGATTAAATTTAGATCGTTAGATGAAGACCAAATCAATAGATGGCATTTTGAGATGAAATTATAATGGTCCTTAGAGATGTATCTTCCCAATCGTCAAATCTAAAAGATCAATGCTCACTACACATTCATAAGGGATTAAGGATAACCCATAGTTAACATAGTGAAGCTGCGAAAAGTAACCAGAGCATTCAAATATTGAACAGTCACATAGTCCCTAGTGGTTAGAGGTAATCTAGAGTTAAGGCAGTGATGGAGAAAAATAATAGAATTCAACCTTTTTGTGTGATCACAATTTGAGAAAATGCTAAGGAATAAACCATAGCTACAGTGCAAAAGATAATAAAAGTTGAGTTGAACAGTTTTCACAAGGTCACTAGCTAAGAAGCATTCAAGATATTTTAAATCGTGACCTAGAAAATATGATTATTGAATGCTCAAATTTCTTCATTCACTTGGTCACATTGTTTAAGTGAATAAGAAGTATTATGTTAGTGACTGAGCAAAAGCATATAAATCACATGATCATAGGGTCATAGGTAAGTTAAGTTAATCATAAGTGAAAGTCATAAAGTAGCAAAAACTAAAGATTACAAGGTTGTAAGCAGTTAAGGGTAATCTGAAGTTAAGGTTGTGATAGTACAAGAGACAACAATGGTTAAGATGAAAAATTTTCACAAGGTCTCTGGTTAAGAAGCATTCAACACATTTTAAACTGCGACCTGGTGAAAATGTTAACAATTAAGCCTTAAAGAAAATAATCACATTATTGCAGGTAATCGGGCAGTTAAATATATTTAGGTTACAAAACTATGAAGGTACATGATAATTATAATGTTAGGCTATCACATGGTTGCGAGGAGCTAAATTTTAAGTTTAAGTGGCAAAGCTACGAACAGTAAACCCAGATAGTGATTGCATCGTTGCATGGTTAAATTACAAGCAGAAGTTTTGAGTTGTAACCCAATGAAAGTGATAATAGTCAAACTTTAAAACAAATAGTTACATGGTCATTGGTGGTTAAATGAAACCAGAGTTAGCACAGTAAAGCAATAAAAGCCATTGATTGCATGGTCACAGGGGTTAAAGATAAATCATGAGTTAAAGTAGCAAAGCTGTGAAAAGATTAAAGGTTGCATTATCACTGGCAGTTCAAGTCAACCTTGGGTTAAGGTCACGAATAAGAAAAAATTGATTGATCACATAGTTGCATCGAAAGAAGACATCAAATGAATGATAGTTGTGAAGCTGCAAAATCAAGTCATTGCATCATTGCATCTAATAAAGATATCGAATGAATGATGATTGCCAAGAAGTGAAAAGGGAAAAAGTAAAAAGGGTTTCAATATTTTAATCATGATCTTTGATAGACAATCAATGGTAGAGATTTAAATCTGCAGTGACCATTGGGATATAAAATACAATTTTTGGTGCCAAGATGACTGCTACACATCAGAGAGGAATATGAATCATTTTTTAGGGTTTCTAACCATTTTTGCTTCCTTTCTTTGATGTATTAAATTCTAATCGACAATTGTTAGATTTCTAAGTGATTCAATTGCTCTTTTAATGTAACTGATGAATTTGTGACTAGCCCAGAACTCTAAGAAGGAGCCTATAAATGTAACTTTGATAGTTAATGAAAAGGTCAACAATTTTTGGTGTGAAATACTCATTGTTGTAGAGACAAGAATTGTAGTGTTTGATACCATTGATTTACTATTCCATGCATATGTTAGTCTATGTATTTCTTTCAAGTTTGATTAGAAATCAAAAAACAAATGAAGTTTTGTGTCTCTTTTCAATTTAACGAACTTATAAGTAATCAGAGAATTACTGAAGTTAAAAGAAATACCTCTTTTATCGTCTTGCATCTTAACATCATATCATATCATTCTACATATAATTCATACTACAAGTTTTCATAATTGCATGATTAATTATGTGGATTCATAAGATGTGTGAATTTTTGGAATTCATCTTATTTCAAGACCAACCCATTGTTCGAGTTAGTCCTACCTAGGTCTAACTTGGTTTACCTCTTTTTTTCTCTGGTCAAGAACACACCATAGTAGGATTAGAAATATACAAATTCTTTGAAAATCATATATAAGAGAGTTGTACCTATAATTCAGAGGGAAATCAGTTATCAAGTAATATTTTCCCAACTAGTGTATTCAATTGTTCTTTACACACATGGGCACTTTAGGAGTTATTATAAGAAAGAAAAATCTATTTACCAACTAGTTAGAGAAGATTTTAATATGCATGAGTGCCCTCATATGGCACTACTCAAATTAGGAGGAAAGCATAGGTGAACAACTAAAATAAAATATACAAATGGCATAAAATTCCAAAGCCTAAAGAGTTGATCAATAAAACATGGAACACAATTAGGTAGAGAAGATTATAATCAACATGAGTGTCCTCAAATGAAACTACTTGAATCAAGAGGAAAAAAAAGGAAAACAATTGAGCTCAAAGATATAGATGGTATAAAACACCAAAGTCTGAAGAGTTGATTAATGAAATGGAAGGTTGTCTCCAAAATAGGAATAAAAAAAGTGTCCATATTGTAAATGATCCATCTCACTTAAATGCATAACTACACATCCATTGCGTCCACCTAGTACATAAGATAAAATACTATGTACATAACTCAATCCATCAAGCCAATGAAGGGAGGTAAAAAATGATTAAATTTGCAAGCTGGAACCAAGATCAAGATGCTTAAAAAATACATAATAGTTTTGTGAAGGCTAATATATCATGGAAGGAACACTCACTTGACAAAGGTAGATGGAAAACAAAGGAAAACATCAACCCCCTAGGGCACTTTAACAAAAATGCATGTAGAATAAGGCACAAGGTTGGTAGAACCCAAGAAGATTATAATTTGTATGAGTGCCCTCAAATGACACCACTTGAACTAGGAGGCTAAAAGTAGGTGTACTTCCAGTCCCTCAATTTTTAAACTTCCAAATCAACCCCATCAAGTAAATCTTCTGTTGGTTTGTTTTTCTAATTATGATGTTGTAGGATTTGATCTGTAAGAAGATAGTATTCAAAGAATGTATTGAGCTTGAACTTTGATCCTCAAAGTTCATAAAGTCAAAGTTCAAATATTCAAAGCTAAAAAACATTTTAGATATCATGGTACTTGGTTCAGAATCAAATTTTAAAATTCATATTCTGATCATCCTCCAAGCCTAACTTCATGAGCACAAGTTTTTGATTCAAATAATGAGATCATCAATATGAAGGTTCGGGTTCAAAGTTCAAAATTTTACATTTCAAAGATTCATGCAGAATTAATGGTTCAAGGAAAGCCTACAGTTTGGTTTTAGATTTTCCTAGTTTTAGCATAATTTTGTGATTCAAATTTTGTAATCCAAAACATAGGTTAAAAATGCAAATTTCAAAACACAGTTTCAATTCAATTTCATGAGGAGAAATCTAGAGATCAAATTGGAGAATTCAGAGGGACATCATTACAAATTTAAAGTTCAAGGTAAATGAACCATCCTTCCAAGTTTAGTTCAAAGTTTAATTCATGTTTCAAAAGACACAGGATTATAGAAGAAGACACATGATTATAAAAGTATAAAAGTCTTTAAGAAGATGCCACCAAATTGTGTTTTTCTACTCAAACTACCCATTATCAAGTTCAATCAGATAATGAATGATCTTCTTCTCATGTATCAATCATTGCTACAAGAGGCCCTCTTTAACAGAAAAAGAAAATCTCCTCTTAATGTCACAATCGACTATTACCAAGATTCTTTTAGATTAGGCACGCAAATCTGTTCAATGAGAGGTCTACCCATCAAAGGTATAAAAATCAAAGAACCACCTTAGTTGCTCAAGGCTGTGGAGAAGGGTGCAATATACATCTGAACCACATGGCATCCTAATGATCAAAAGACCAAGTGAGGGATTCAATGAGGAGATTAAGGCTGAGCCTTTACTCTTCATGATACCAAGTCACAAATCAAAGTCTGAATCAAATATATGTTTAGTAGATCCAATTCTATGTCTAGCACCCTCTTTGTTTATTGTGGCATGAGCTTGCGAGTGCTAAGGAAATGTTTCACAGTACCTTTAACCACATGATGCAATGATCCAATACTTGAGCTTGAGCTTCATAGTAGCCCAATGTAAAAGAAGATCTTGTGGCTAGTGAAGGAAATTCCCTTGCAAATACTGTTCTCCATTATTTTTTTGGTCAATATTAAAGTTGCATTTCAGAATCAATACTACAGGAATAATCACAACAGTGATCATTGCATTCGCAGATGAAGATATGAGTGGAATGAATCAACCCTCAAAGTCCACTACATATGATGAACATATCATATGACCATCAACATATGATTTTACCTTCGAAGATCAAAATAGAGGATACATATAGGTAGCTCAATCACTATAATACAAAACACAAGTATTATATGTGCAAGGTGTGTGTGAGATCATCAAGAAATAAAGAAGCAATGGGAATTATCTTGACCCAAGATTCACAAACTATTTGACGAAATGCTCAATCCACATGAACATTATCTTAGCACATCTTTGACAAAGATATCCAAGCGGTGAAAAGAAAATAGGACTTTGTTGATTTAAGAGCATGTGGTTTCTTAAGTATATATCATGATCGATGTCATTGTTATCTTCAAACCCAATGGAGAGATATGAATAAATCATGGAGCCTCATGATGATATGTAACTGACTTACACACATAATGCCTCTTTTCAACCTCATCAATATATTACACAACTCCATGGCAACAAACATCTGGTTAATCCATTGATTCTTGAGAGGGACATTTGGTGTCATGGGAAGACCATAAATATGCACTTTTTATAAATACAAAATAATAAAGATTAATCCATGGTGTGATGACACTAACAAAGTATAATTAATGTGAAGATTTGAATTTGAAAAGATTACAAAGGCATTGTATTTAAAAAGTGGAAAGCCATCGGCCAAAAGGGGGATTAGATGAAAGTGACTAATCAAATCCTTCAAAGAGAGTTATTTTGGGAACTCAAAAGTCATCGCCAAGCAGAGAGAAAGTGTTAAATATGTAATACAATGACATTGAAAGGGGTACTTCTTTTCTACAAGAGTAGGTATTGCTGGAGTAGAGGGGAGACAATAGATTATTTTTATGCATTTCATTTCATGTATTTAGGGGATTCGTATTATGATTTTTGTAATTGATATGGCAAAGGGATTGTGAGAAAATAAAGTCTGAGTATTCTTATTTGTGGTGTTCAATACAAAAAGAGGTTTTATTCTAAATTAGGGTATTTGGTTATTTCTTTTCTAATTATAATCAATTGGAGCATGGTTGTGTTCAGTTTTGAACATTTTCTTACATCTTGAGTCAAATGGAAAATGGGTTGTAGATAAAAGTATTTTCAACTGTTCCTATTGCAAAGATTATGATGTTTAATCTTCTTTTTTCAGTTTCATTGCACTTGCATTTACAGTATTCATTTTTGCATTAAAAATGTTGGGAAGTCATATGAAGTGTGGGTTCTTGGAGTTAGCTAAGTTTAGCATTGAATTCACTACCCGAGTTAGTTTAGTCTGGGGCTAGCTTGGTTTTCCCTCTTCCATTCTCAGGTTAAGAATGTACCCAATTGGTTTAGGAACAAAAAAATTCATTGAATATCATTTGATAAGGGAGTTGTACCTTTCAATTTAGAGGAAATCTATCAACCTAATGATAGATTATCCAACTATTGGTATCTGGTCGTTCTTTTGGGTTTGGGCATTTAAGAGTTACATTGGAAAGAACAATATGTTTACCAACACAAAACAAAGGCAAATAATTGAAGTCAAAGATATAGATGGAATGTGATGCTTTATCTCAGTGTATTTGCATAAATTTCAACAAAAGATGTTAACAAAGATCATAAAAGATATAATATTATTACAATAAAAAGAAAAAGCCAAGACAACTCATCTCATGTAATGAAAATGATTCTTGGACCTAAAACAACCAAGATATTCACCATACTGCTAAAATGCAAAAAATTGAATAAAATGTACCTAGAGTAGAATTTGGGAAAAAAACCCCATATCACTAGAGGGATCACAAAATAAGCTTTCCTATGATATGATTTTTTCAAAAAAAGGAGTCTAGATGTTCATGACATGTCTCCTAGAGTGTAAACTAGATCACCTAACTTTAACAGTGAAAAAATCCATCAAAACAACATCAAAATCTAAATAACTTGCATTGCTATGATAAGCTTGGAACTAGCTTTCCAACAATATCTTGTTTATGAAATACAAAGTTTGTATACCCAAGATATGACCACAAATTCATAGGTAATTCCAAAAAGGGCTAGAAGGGCTAGAACACATGTTGATGTAGTGACGATGTTAGCAGATAATGCACCTAAATTTTATAGCCATATGATTGTCACTAGAAAATTGTACTGGTAAACTATCTTCTCATCAACAACAAATGGGTCTGAGTCAAAAACATTTGGTGACCCAAAAATATCCTCTTGCCAAAAAAAAAGTTTAGTCGACAAAAAGAACCATTGTGCACAAAGAATCATAGTAGGATGTCAGATGTCGAGAATCCACTAGAAATTGCCAAAAATATCTTAGGAAAGCACCTAAAGTTTCCAAAAAAATACCAAACAAAATAAAACCACTAAGAAACTTTGAAAATTGCCAAAGAAGTCACAAAAATTGCCAACTAACAACACATTTCCCAAAATAAAATTCTAAACATTTCACTTCCTTTGAAAAAAGCACATGCAACACTGACGTGAGAAAGTCATTGGGTAAAAGGCGCATGTGGTGGTGTGCATGTGTGGGTGCACATAACAGAGTCTGAGAGAGAAAATTCATTGCATGGATGAGCCCTCCAAAAAAATGTCAGCAATGTTGACAAAAGAGAGGATCAAGTGATAATCATGAAAGATCCTCTTTTGGTAGAGGCAATGCAATCTCCAAAGTTGTATAGAGGGACAAACAAAAGGATGACACGGTATTGAAAGCCACACATGGGCCAAAAAATGGAGGCGCAGGGGCTAGAAAGGCATTTGTGGGTGCTGAGAAGGACGATGCAAGGATTGAGAAGTGACAAACAACGATCAAGAGGGGCTCGCACAATACTATGTTGACAAGGGGACTCATAGTGTGTAGAAGGTACCTGCGGGACCCCAAAAAATTCCTCCTTTAATTTTTTTAATAAAAAATATGCACATGCAATGGAAAAAAATATTTTGCACATTTATTAAAAATGCATGCAATTTTTAATTAAAAAATTGATTTGATGTTTTTGTATTCATTTTTTTGATAAATAAATAAATAAGTTTCACCTCAATATTAGTGCCCAAGGTTATACGACATTAGGCCAAAATGGTTTTGTGACAAAATGCAATTGTGTCCAAATTGGACAAGTCTTATATGAAAATAGGGGTTTTGGGGCAATATGAGCCCAATTGTGAGGTCCATTTGGGTTCAAAATGCACCAAAAAAAGGTAACCCCTATTTCACAAAAATTCAATCCAATCTATGATCCATTCGAGAAAATCTCAATTACTCCAAGAAATTCTTCAAAAACTAGAACAAGTTGTAGCCGATCAATGCGTTGATACCATATAGAAGTTATCAAACCAACTTCATGAAGCCAAGATCACCCACATGCAAATATAACTTGTCACTGGGAAGAATAGAATAACAAAGAAAAGATTTAGGTTCTAAAAATATGAAATTTTTTATTATCAAACGAATGAATGAATAAAGTATACAATGATCAATCCTTTTAAAGGAGATCTAATAACCTAAAATAAAAAACCCTAAAAAGAAATCATTTAATAAATTGTATAGTTATTAAATGTCACTAATCCATAAAGTGTTATCTTAAGAGAGAAGTAAAGGTAACTTAACAATAAAGTCAAGATGACTTAATAATGAAGTTATTGCTTTATTCTAATAGAATGATGTTAGGCATCAAGTTAACATCAATGAAAATACATATTGCCAACAAGAATACATGCAAATCCTTAATTGTGATGATGGAACCAACAAAAATTGTAAACTTTCACATTTTGATAGTATTTTTGTCAATAAAATCATATTTTAAATTAATAGAGCCAAAACTATTCATCCATAACTACATTAAAAAAAAACACATAACACAATAAATTTGTTACCCAGAAGCCCTCCAATGAGAAGGTAAAACTGGAGTGGGGATGACACCCACAAATCTTCACTACTGCAGTTGTAGAGTGTATCCAATGAAGGTTACAATTGTTTGATCATAAACTATGATCTACTATGTGAAAGGTATGCCCTATTAAAGGCTTACATACTCTATTTTGATTAGGTAAAAACAAGTTTTAAAGGACCCAAAACCTTTACAAAAGTAGAGTTCTAGAGAAAAGCACAAGAGAAGAACAACCGAGAAAAGAAACAAAAAATAACATGAAACAAACCTCAAAAAACAAACAAGAGGTCACACAAGACAAAGTTGGAAAAGACACCAAAAGTCCAGCAAAGGAACAACAACTGACCAACTAAGGAGTATTTATTAGGTTCACATCTTGGTCCACTAGATTATGCATGGTTTTAGCAACAACCTTCACCTTGTCTTTCTTACTAGTTTCCTCAATCTTCTTTGAATGGGCCTAGGTACATTTTCTTGGTCCTTGAGAATCATCCCCTAGAGGGGAATCCTGGCCCTTATCTACCTCATTCTTCTTCAGGAAAATAGTAACATTATCCACCAATTATTTAAGTTGTTTATCCATGTTTCCCATCCTGGTTTCAAGTTTGGACACCTTCCCCTGAATGCTACTGATATCCTTATCCATGACCCTTTGCTTAGCTTCCATCACAAGGATTTATGTATTAGGTTTTTCACTTCTTCAGCATTCCCTGTGACCTCCAAAAGCCTATTAATGTGTTGTCCTAACGTTCTTTCCCCTTTGGCCATTTTTCTCAATTGATCCATTTTGTTGTTTTCTAGCAACATTTTATGCTTGAGGATACCAATCTCCTTCTGAATAGAGCTAGGGTTGCCAAAAAGTCCCTTAGAAGACCCTAGCCCTCCTTCGGCATCATCACCCAAATCAGAGTTAGACCCTTGTTCACCATCATCTCCATAATCAGAATCCTCACTCTTCTTAGTACCATATTTATTCTTCTGTCACCGCAAGGAATTTCTTTTCCTCTCCAAATGTTGAGCCAAGGGCTCATCATCAGAATGAGGAGAGACCCACTCATCTTGACAACCTTTACCCTTTCCTTTGCTACCACCCCTTTTTTTGATATGCTCTTCGATAATTTCCTCGACAAAATCACTTTCCTGGTCCTAATCAGAATCTTCCTTCTCAACATTCTTTTTCTTCTTTTTACTACTACCACATGAGCCTTTTTTCATGCTAACTAGACCCCCTTCAGCCTCATCTTGTGTCATAGAGTCATAACCCTTATATTCAATACTCCTTCAGTATCCTGATCAACCCCTTTCAAGGTTCCGAGTTTCGAATTTTTTTTAAATTTCAGCACATTCATAATTAAGACCATGAGACCTTCATGGAAAACATGTTTGCTAGTCGGGTCTCATTGGATGGCCTGGGTTGAAATGGTAAGAGATTGCAAAGATAAGAAGGAAAATTAACCCTAATATCATGTCAGAAATGGTTTCCTAGCACAAAGTGGTAGCCATAAAATTTTGTATATCTCCCATCCAAAGTCAAGTATTCCATAATCACAAAGAATACAAAAAATCAAGGATGAGAAACAAAGGCTGGGTTAAAATATGAGTTACCTATCTTAACTAGAGGATTTCTCTCCTGATCTGTCTCAACAAAGTCATCAATCGCCTTATCCGAGATCTTCCTCTCCCTATAAAAATTGATCTCTTCCAAATCCAATCTAGTAGCCTCCGTAATGGTCTCTTTTGTGAAATCCATCCTCTGGTTCCCGACCAACACCGAGCGGTTCTTCCATAATTTCACAAACTGGTTTGTAATTGTAGGGTTATTTCCTTTGAGTCTCTCCATATAACTAGTGAATTGCCATGCTTGAGAATGTCCCACACCTCTAGTTTGTTCTTCCACTTCACATAGTTGGGTGGTTCCACCTATTTCCTCTTTCCCCCTAGAATCTCTGTGTTTGATACACTGGTTTGCTCAATCAGAAAACCCCTGATCACTCTACGAAAACCACTACCAAAGTGAGGAGAAGAAGAAACAACCCAAAATCCATGCGAACTACCCACATTCCTAAAAATTATAGCCCGCCTCACTCTAAAGTAGTTAAAATCATAATTCATTGACAACATCATTATTAAAGGATTTTTTCTGAGATTTCCATTTGTCATGCTTAACATGATCGCGGCCCTTAGGAGGTAAAGTATTAAATGACTCCCATATGATTCTTTGATCATTACAACAAGCCATATTCAAAGCCCAATCAGCTAAACCATTGGATTCCCTATAGTTATGGGATATTATGCAATTTTGGAATGAACTAATAATATTAATGGCCTTAGAAATAATATTGCTGATAGTCTAGGAAGGTGGGTTGATTTTATTTAGGCAATTAAAGACATTGAGGGAATCACCTTCAATCCAAATATTCTTCAAATTCAAACTTTTGGCATAAATAAGACCATGAAGAGTAGTAGGGGCTTTAGCAATGTGATTGGTTTGACACCCTAATGGTATGGCCATACCACCAACAAAGTCACCATAAAAATTTCTAATCACCACTCCACATCCAACAGTGCCTGGGTTCCCTTTTGAGGCCCCATCAAAGTCAATCTTAAACCAATTTTCAGCAGGACAATCCCATCTTGCATTATCCCTTGGGTTGGGATCCTTTGGGTTCAAATTCGAACTCCTAATATTCCAATTATTAATCACCCCAACATCCCACTCATTACAAGGGTGTTGTCTAGTACCAAAATTTTTGATATTTTCCTACAAAAGGGCCTTGATTTTATGGAAAACCTGAATTGGATTGGATTCCATCCCTCTAAAGATCCTGTCATTACATTCCTTCCAAATGCCCCAGCACAGATAAGGAAGAATAAAATCCCACAATTTAATAATCAAAGAATTCTTGGAGGGAGCTTTCCAACAAGAAAAGAACAGTTGGATGGTAGCATGAGGGACCCAATCCATGTTCATTAAACTCCAAATTTTATCCCAAACCTTCTTAGTAAAGGAACAATGAAGCATAATATGATCCACCAATTCCCTATCATTCTTGCAAAGAACATACCAATTAACAATGAAGAACCCTCTCTTCTTAAGATTGTCAAGAGTTAATATTTTATTTTGTAAAAGAATCCAAAAGAAGATATTAACTTTAGGAGTCATACCTTTCACCCATGTCATAGCCTAGCAAGGTACATCATGATTCTCAAAAGAATTAGCAAAGACTGAAGCAATAGAGTATATACCACTAGGATCGGCTTTCCAAATTAGAACATCCTCTTCATGGTTCAGACAGCAAGAATTCAAGCATTTAGCAAGCTCCGCCAAATTCAGATCCACCCTAAGAAGATTCACCCACAAATCATCCTTCTAGTAATCACTGACCAGAGTACCAAATTGATTCTTGCACTGATCCATATGCCCATTCCACCTTGGGTCTTCACAAAGGGGGTGATCCAAAATCCATATATCTTCCCACAAAAGGACTTTCAATCCATTTCCTACCTTCCATTTTACTCCTCTCCTTAAAATATATTTAAATTTCTTAGCATTCTTCCAGAGCTGGGAACCCCCTTGATCAACATCAAAGAAAAGGAAATGTTGAAAGTCAAAGTGATCCCTATTATATTTATCATCCTAGATATTCCTCCATTCCCCCTCTTCCTTGTGCCTTCTCCAAAGAAGTTTAGCCAGTAAGAGTTCATTCATAGTAGAAATCCTTTGTAGCCCAAGCCCACCCTTCCCCCTGGGAATACATACATTCTCCCATGCAATAAGAGGAAGTCTCTTTTTAGTCTCCATACCAGTCCACACGAAGGTCTTCTGTATTTTCTCAATAGAAAGTTCATACTTTCTCAGGATTTTAAAGATACTCAAAGCATAGAGCGGGACACTTTGAAGGATAGATTTCAAAACAATAACCTTCCTAGCCTAACTTAGGAGAGATCCCTTACAACCAGCAAGTTTCAAGTGTATTTTATCAATCCGAGAATTCCAAAAGCTTTCAAGAGGGGATAATCCCAAAGGTAACCCCAAATAAGTTCCTAGCAAGGAGCCACTCTTACAACCAATAATCCTTTTAATCTTTACTTGTCTAGCCTCACTAACATTGATAAAATAAATCACACTTTTACTCCAATTAATGGTTTGACCAGTGGCATCCCCATAATTAGTCAAATTCTTCTTAATGTTCCTATTATTTCTTACCGAGGCCTCCCCCATGATTATAGAGTCATCCACAAATTGTTGGTGTGAACAAATGAGAGCCAAGGAAGACGGGCTGAGGGCCACAAAATCTCCTTTCACCACCATATTATTCATAAATCTTCCCATGCATTCAGCCAAGATAATAAAAAGAATAGGAGAAATTGGGTCTCCATGTCTAAGGCCCCTTGAGGCCTTATAGAAGGAGGAGGGGAACCATTAACAAGCATTGAAAAAGAAGCCGAAAAGATTAACATAAAGATAAGATCCCTTAATCTCTTATTAAAGAAAAATGCTTCCAACCCCCTAAGAAGGAAGTTCCAGTCGACTCTATCATAATCTTTAGAGAGATCAAGCTTGAGAAGAAACCCTTCCTTCTTAGACACTGCTAGAGAATGAATGTTTTCATGAATAGAGATGATGGAGTCCAAGATTTGTCTACCTAGGACAAAACCATTTTGCTGTCTAGAAATGATAGCTGGAAGAATAGAGAGAATTCTAAGAGTAAGAACCTTAGAAATAATTAGTATAGAAAGAATTGCACAAACTAGTAGCCCTAAACTAATCCATGCTATTAGCACTCGACTTCTTAGGGATAAGGGCAAAAAAGGTCCCATTTAACTCTATTAGCAGGTTTCTAGAACCAAAAAATTCCTTGACACCATTACTAACATCAGTCCTAATGATATGCCAATATTAATGAAAGAACAAAAGAGGAAACCCATCAGGACCAAGGGTCTTATCACCCTTGAAAGAAAAAAATAGCCTTAGAAATCTCATCCAAAGAAGGAATGGAAGTAAGGGATGAGTTATGTGCCTCAGAGATGCAAGAAGGAATACTCTTTAGGAACATTTACTACTTGTCTAAATTCAAATCTGGGTCACATTGCAGCAAGCTACCAAAGAACTCCACAACCTCCCTTTTAATGATCTCTTCATTATCAGTCAAACCTTCATCCATTTTAAGTTTGGAAATTCTATTAACCATCCTATGCTTCAAGGTAGTCATATGAAAGAACTTGGTATTCCTGTCTCCTTCTTTAAGAAAGACCTTTTGGGATTGTTGTCTCCAAAACATTTCCTCCTTAGAAATAAGATCGTGAAGTTCAACCAGTTTATTTCTCTCCTCTTCCCTAGAAACCATCGCATATCCATTAGCCTGAATCCTATCTTGAATGTCTTTAAGATCCTCCACAATCTTCTTTTTGTTCTCAAAAATGTTACTAAAGGTACTTTTATTCCAGATTTTAATATTCTTCTTGACATTTTTCAATTTAGTAGCCACTCTATACATAGCTATACCCTCAACATTGATGTTCCACCACTCCTTAATAAGGTTCTCCAAATTAGGATGAAGAGTCCACATTTTTTCAAATATGAAGGGAAAATTCTTATAAAATTTAATTTTGTCAGCAACAAAGAAGATAGGGTAGTGATCAGAACCCACCTGAACCTGAGCATTGAGTGAGCATTTATAATTCAAAATCCACTCATTACTAAGAAGAGCACGATCCAACCTGACTTGAATTAAATCCTTACCAGCTCTTCTGTTTATCCATGTGTACTCAATCCCATGTAAATCAAGATCATGGAGTAGATGAAGGTCAATAAAGTTCATAAGATCTAACCTGTTATCTAGATTGGTCTGATTGCCTCCCCATTTTTCAAATTCCTTCAAGGGGGTATTAAAGTCCCCTATCACCAACCACTTATCCTTAGTAAAAATCTTTCTCTACTTAGAAATTTCTTCCCATAGAGCCTTCATCCCCCATTTGGTGTTGGGGGCATAAACATTAGTAAGGACCCAACTAAAATTTTCTTTTGAATTAACAAAATGCACATTCATCATATTTCTGCTCTGATAAATGAGTTCCCCTTGAATCCATTTATTAATCCAAAAAATTGCCAAACCACCTGAAGCTCTATCAGAATCACTTCCAAAAATATTTCCTCCCTTAGAAATAGAGAGGCATTCCACCTTGTCCTTGAGCATCTTAGTTTCTTGAATAACAAAAAATAAGGCCTATTATCCCTAATCATATTTTTTTAAATGTCATGTTTGTGAGGGTTATTTAACCCTTGAATATTCCATGAAATGATCTTCATACTTTAACAAAATGTTTAGATTCAAGGATAGTTCTCTGACTGCAATCAATAATGCTCATGTTACCCTCAGGTATTCTTTTGTGCAAATTTGAGGGTCTTCCAGCAGAAGATGGAGAAGACCCAACATCACCATTCTTGAGAGCAGCTCCACCATTCTTAGATGAAGAACCAAACTTACCCTTAGCCAGTTTTGAATCAACTTTGGATCCCTTCTTGTTGTTTTTCACTAGGGTAGAGTCCTTATCTTTTTAATTATTTTTCTTCCTACCCCTAGATTGTTTCCCTACCGCTATCCAATTAACCTCAGAACTATCCTCTTCCCAAACTACTTCCTCAATATGAGAAATAGTAAGGATGTCCTCGACAACTCCACTGAAAAAGATACCATCCTTCAACCTAGGATCCCAGGCTAGTAGATCTATCTCCTTTTAAGATCCATCTTCAAAAAAACCCTAATCTTCCTTTGAAAGAATCCCCAAGGGTTCCTGATTCCTCTACAGGAAAACAATCTTAGGATTCTCTAGAGGTGCCTGGGTAGAGGTAGTCACATTATTCACCTTTGCCACCATAGGATCGTTGCTCACCACAACATAGCAAATAGAAAGATCCTTTGGGGGAGTAGACAAGTCTGCATACACCCCAACACTCTTTGATGGATCTATCTTCATTGAGTTAAGATCTTGGTGGGGGGCAACAATTGCTCCCTCCATAGGAATACTACTTTCATCAAGACACTTAGATTGATCCTTTAAAGGAACAGACACCTCAACTGCCACCTCCACTCCTTTTGATAGATCTTTCTTTACCCAATGTTTCTTACTCTTCTTAGCACTCTTCTTAGCTTTTCCTTTCAGAGAGGGACACTTCTTAGCCCAATGACTCGCTTTCTTGCAATGGAAGCAAGCAAAAGGGATAGATTCATACTCAATATTTTGATCCCAAACACCAAGTTTAGATTTTAGAGGAATAGATTTAGGAAGATCCACACCACAGGATACCCCAACACAAAATCCGGCATAGTTCAGTCTCCTAGAAAAAGTCACCAGATCTAAAGAGAGGAGTTCCACAAAAGTATTGGCAATGCCCTTGAATACATCTTCCACCTAGAACTCAAGAGGGAGACCATGTAGTTTCACCTAGACAAGGGCTTGAATAGCTGTCATGTCCCCTTTTCAAATAATTAAAAAAATAATAATCTTTGCTAAGGCAGGCAGGCCCAAGAAAGTGAAGTTTTGGAAAAAGGGCGTTAATCTTTGGAAACCGTTGGACTAATAAATAAAAATTATTATTAAAATATGTTTCATTAACCTCTCTTGGACGTGAGTTATGGTTATGCCCTCTTTTAAGGGGTTTGGAGGCATTTTGGGCTGATTCTAGAACTTTATTTTTGGCTCATTCTTTATTATTCTTCAGAGGCTGCCAAACCTGTGGAGAAGGAGACCCAAGAACGAGAATTTGCAGGTTTCCAGGGAGACCCAAGAACGGGAGTTTGCAGGTTTCTAGGAAGGCTAAGGATGGGATTTTGAAGCCATTCCATGTGCATGCTCATACAGAGTTTGCCTTTGTGCTGAACAGTGCAGATTTGTGGGTTTTCAGGTGTGTTTTTGGTATGAGTTTGGTGTTTCCAGTTGAGTATTTCATATCAGTTTGGGTTGCTGCTGTATTTTAGACTTTAAGGTGTTAAAATAGAGTTGAATATATGTATTGGGACGTGATTAAACTTCTGAGATAGATTATTAGTGTTTTTGTGGTGTTTCCGGGCATTTTTGTGTTAATTTTGGGAGCCCGATGAGCATAGTTTTTGTCCTACATTTGTGAACTGTTGTGTAAAGGCTATACGAATCTGGAAATTTCATTTTGTAGGCTTTTATGCTGCTGAAATTTCTGTAAAAATGTCCATTTTCAGATTTATTAATAATTTGTGAAGTTGTGAAGCTTTTGGCACTATTTTCAGCATACCCGATTTGGGGTTTCTGAAGAAATTTGGTAGATCTTTGTGATATTAGTTGTTTGATCTTAAAGATCTGATTAGAGGTTGGAAATATCATATAAAATCATAAAAGGAGACATTTCAATAGCTGAATCATTCAGAGAGTAAACATTGGGGGCCCATTTCTGTAACAATAGGGTATGCTTCCCCATAACCTACAAGCTGTTACAAAGGATATCTCACTTATCCTCATCACAAGAAAAAAAAAAGGAGAGACAACCTTTAGCCATTGTAGATATTTCCACTTGACCCTTCAAACATGATTTTCTCTGCACAAAAGCTCACACATCTTCAATATTGGGTGTTGCTCTAATGAAGTGCCCCACCAAGGTAGAGTCCATATAAGAGATATTTCTATTAATGATCTAATTAGGAATTTTGATAGAGAACTCACCTTTTTCCTTCGTAGAGATGTCTTTGACTGGTGGGAAAATAGACTTTCCAGTAGTTCAAATCCCAAACAAACTTGACCATTTTTTATTCTGCTTGGGTCCCCTCCCCGAATCTGCCAAGAACCTACCATCATCAACATCCCTAGATTCAACATCCCCAAAATTGATAGGGAAATCCATAGACTACTCACTAGGTATAAAGGAATTCAAATTTTGATTCTCGCCTGAACTCTCCCCACTATTGCTCACCATTCGCTCTGCTAAACAAGAAAACTATAGCTTACACAAACTGTTAAATCTTACCCTGTTAAAGGATTTCAACACCCTGCTAAAAGTGTGCCTTGTTAGAGCACTTCAACTTACAATAAATTAAGCACCCTATTAAAGGATTTACAAAAGCTTGCTAGGACTACTCGGTTAAGAGATTTTCACTGATTCACCTGTTAGAATGTTTTAGCCTTGATCCTTGAGTTAGCGCCTCTCTACTAGATATCAAATTTTCTCTTTCCTGGTGTATACTTGATCCTCTTGATCAGATGTATCTCTTCTATGCTTTAATTGCTCCACTTTGTTCTCTCTAACGAATTCTACAATTCATAACCCTCTCACAACCTCCTTAGTCACCATGAATGCTCTCTCTATAGTTATCATCTGCCCTTCTCTTCTTAACTGCACATGCAAACTCTTTAGGGTTTCTCCTCCTTAAGAAGACTTAGGTGAGCTAGGGTTAGGTAGGAATCAAAAATTATGATTCACCCATTTTTTCATTTAGAACATCCCTTAATTTGATTGGTTGCATGCACTACATAGGGATTCTCAATATACCTTCATATATATATATATATATATATATATATATATATATATATATATATATATATATATATATATATATATATATATATATATATATATATATATATATATATATATATATTCTAGAATCATAAAACAATCCTTAAATCAGCCCAAAAATGGTTTACATAGGAGTTTGTGTCATTACAAACAACTATGTCCAAAACTGTTTACTTGGCACTTGAAAGCTCTGATGCTTAGCATTCACTATTTCCTTAATGTTGTAACACATATCTTGAATAACTCAACATCCACTATTTTACTCGACATAAGAATCACTTAGCATATATGTCTTGCTCGACACTTGAGTGACTCGACACATACCATCTGTTTGACACATACTACTTGACATAAGAATCACTTAGCATATATGTCTTGCTTGACACTTGAGTGAATCAACACATACCATCTGTTCGACACATACTGGTGCTCGACACTAACTACATACATTTCTTGGCATACACTATTACTCAACACATACAATTTTCTGTAAAGTAATGACTTAAATGTTTTGTCACTGCATTGTCAAAACAAAAATGAGATTGACACTTTTTTCAAATAGAAAATTTATAAATTCCTATTTTTCCTTAGGTATAACCTAATGACCAATCTCACAGTTTAAGATGATGTAATATAACCATAAACTAGATAATTAATAACTTTAGTGTGTCCTTATTTGTAGCTCTCAAATATCTCTTTTCACCATGATCTTGTGTGGGGTGATACTCTTTGAAATTGTATGGTTCTTCTAACTAAATTATTTTTTCATAAACTCTTCTATCAATATTCTTCTTTCTTCATTGGTGTTTGGAAAATATTGCAATCTAATGTCCCATTTACTCGTCTATTTTTTAAATTTTGAAGTAGGAAATATTCTGCATATTTTGAACTCTCTTCTAATAAAATTTAAGTTATAATTCCTACATCTAATAAGAAAAATACCTAACTTTACCAAAAGGATCTTATGTGAAATAGAAGTTTTAATTATGAGGTCACTTTGAAAATAGTGCATTTTATATATCCGAAGAAAAGAAGTATTTTCCATACTAAACAACTCTATATCTTGGTTTTAATGGACTATAGTTATTCTCCATTGAAGTTTACAAGTGTAAGACATGATATTATATAATATTGTAAATAGTCTTAAAGAAACCAAGATCTACTTGAAAAACCAAAACTCTGCTCAATAAGAAATCTGAAAAATGAGAAATATCATAAGCATCTTAAATAAAATATACAAACATGAGCCTTGACTATAAAAACAAGAAGAGATGGGAGGGTAGGAGTTAAATTCTAACTACCCATCTAAGTATAAAATAAGTACAGGACTTTATGGACAAGTGTTGAGAGACTTGGTGATTCTAAATTAGGTGAGACAAAAGTCTAGTAACCATTAAATGAGATTAATTGTAATGTGAATATGACTCTACTATGTGTGCTACAAGTCAATTAGTTTGACAACTTATCTTTCATACTAATTTTACCCCCTTAAGTGATATTTAAGGAGCAATGTAGTCACTTACAAGATGAGTCCTAATAACATGTTTTAACAATTAACTTATAGTACAATACTTAAAAAGTCCAATGTTTAATATAAGTAATAGAATATCACAAATATGTTCCACTAGAATAATATCTCATATATGAGAGATAAAAAGAGTAGGCTTATGTGGCATCCTTGCAAACTTGTGAAGTCCATAAGGCTCAATTAAGGTTCATCCATTGCTCCATTTAAACAAGGAAGCATTAGCATAACCATGTTATAATTTCCCCCTTAATACTAATGACAAATTGATACTAACAAACCAACTAAAATTGGAACCAAATATGTATACGAGAATGAACCCTATATTATTTCAATAGGTGTATTAGAAACTAAAATAGTGTGCACCATGGTACACAAATAGGGAAGGAATTACAAAAATCCATTGCCTTGATGACAAATGCAAGACACTACACGAACTCCCATTAAACTTCATAATTTAGTGTAGGTATAACATTTTGTTTATAGGAATACACATTACATTGTGTAATAATTTAAAGGTATGTATTTACAAAATTCTTTAATTGTTTTATACAATTCATATAAGTTTCATCTCATGAGCTAGACAAACAAGACATATATCAAGTATGTCTTTCAAACCTAAACAAAATGACAAAAATACAAAATGAAACCTTCATTATTGAAAACATGAATCCCCTAAAAAAATACAGTGATTTTGTACTTTATTTTATTTCATTAAATATTAAAATTAATGTACAATTCCTCAAATAGGCATAATTGATATTCGAGAGTACTTTCATTAAACAAATTATACCACCGCTCTAAGATCAAAAAATTGTCTAGATAAAAAAACCAAAAATTCTTTTCTATGGGTCCACATGAGCCTCTCAAAGGTTTAGAAACTAGGATTGAATAGGATGTCCTTTAAGAAATAAAAAATCATACATCATTCTACAAAAAAAATATACCATTGGATAGAGGATGAAAAAATAGGTAGAATAATACAAGAATGAAACTCAAAGATATTTGTACACCTAAAAAACATCTCTTCAACTTGAAGAAAAATTCAAAACACGCTAATGGTGAAGGGGGGAAAAGTAGAGAAAATATGTTGATACCAATAGGTGCAAGCAACTAAAATATTCCAATTATAAATTCTCCGACACCAATATGAACCCAGTGCATGGGAGATTCCTTCTAGTCTAAATATTTTATCAATTATTTTCAAGATAACAAAGATGAATGCATAAAAAGATGAAATATTCTACTAGGAGGACAAAATATGCCCTAAGAATTGGTAGAAGTTCTAGTATTGGTATGGAATATTGGTCAATAAACAATGAACTTTCCCTCCCCTCGTCTTAAGGTTCAGGCCTCATTATATCTGATGTCATCCTTACATAGGCACAATATGAACAATAAAATTGATTTTTTTACGGATGTTATAGGAGGCCAAACTATAGGCATGTGCGTTGAGGCATAAGATGAGGTAGATCTATGTTAGCATGGTACAAATTTTGTACATTTGTACATATCCATACTACTATTTCATGATTGAGCAAAAATAAACCTCAAAAAAATTATTATAATCAAAATGGAAACTTTTAAATATTAAGGATAATTTCTTGACTATCTTAAATGTAACCATGACCTTTTTTTTCCTCCAGTACACACTATTTGAAACATTATCCCATGACCCTTACAAAATCAAAAGAGGAAGGGATGGGATTTGTGTTAGAAATCTTATTGAAAAGATCATTATTGAAAAAGGGAGACTATTGCAAAGAGGGAGATTCTTGATATAAAGAATATTTTCAATCATTGTTTTGTCACTGATGTCAAACCTGTTATTTGCTAGAATGACAATTTCTTATGAGATCCAAGTATTATCACTTAGTTGATTAATGAAGAGGATTTAATCAATAAGATGTAACAAAAGTACCTAAGGGAAAGGTTGAGTTATGGTTTTGTAATGAAGTGCAAGGATCAGTTAAGACAATGGTGAAATGATGTATTAATAATATAGTTGAAGATATAGAGGTTGGCTACACTTAGAAATTCTGGAAGCATGAGTTGTAACAAAGCTATCTGTAAACCTTGACTAAGTTCATTAGTGGGTGCCGAGCAAGCTAGTTCATGCTGAGTAGATTTTAAGTAAGTGCTGAGCAAATGAAAAATCTAGTGTGTGTCGAGTGAAACAAAAGGTGCTGAGCAAGTTATAGGTGTCGAGCATTAGAAAAATTAGTTGATGTTGAGTGAATACATAGTACGTGCCAAGCATTAGTAAAACATAGTATGTGTTGAGTAACACAGTATGTGTTGAGCATCAGAGATTCAATAGTGGCGAGTTGCTGCATTATTTGAAAAGTCAAAGATTCGCCAGATCTAAGCTGACAAGTTTGTTACCTTGAAGTTTTTGAACCACATGAATGATAAGGATGATGAGCTAGTGGCATAGAATTTTAGGTAAACCATTTTTGGGTGAATTTAGGAGGATTCTTCATGATGTTTCTAGAAGTAACAAGATAAGGGGTAGATTCATTGAATCCTACCTAATCCATTCGAATTGAAATTAAAAGTGGGAAGATTCGAGAAGGAAAAATATTCTAGACTTTTATTTAAGCAGTTACGGGTCAAGAAGCAAGAGTTGTTGAGTTACCAAGTGGTTAAGTGGTTGGTTGAAGATAGTATGTGATGTTAAGGAGAAGACATCGAGAGGGAGGAATAGAGTACGAAGACTCTATTTTGATTGGTGACCACTGAGGTGATTGCATTGGCACAATGAGCATGGAGACTCAAGGGGACAAAGCTTGAAAGGAGGACAAGCTGTTAGAGCTACAAAGATTAAAAGCCAAGAAAATCTGTGAGCTGAATTGTGATCTGAAATCTGCAAGTTAAGTTGTGAGTTGTATCAAGTCAAAAACCCTTATTGTTACTCTCTAGCAATTGTATTAGTTAAGGTAAAATCCTATGGACTTAGGTTGGTTTAATAGCCATTTGTAAATCCTTTAACAGGGTGGCATTCCAAGTGAATGTTTTAAAGTCCTCTAACTAGGCCCACTTCTAACAGGGTGGTTGAAATTGTTTAACCAAGTCACATTTAACAATGTGTTTTGTAGCCTTTAACAAGGCAGGCCTTTCGCAGGGCGTCACTTCAGCCGAGTAAGAATTGAGTAGCATGTTACTGGTGGTTTTTTCCAAATTGAGTTTCCACGTAAATCACTGTATTATGTGTTGATCTTTCATGTTTCATTCTTGCATGTTGATTTTTCAGTAACTTGCTAAAATAACTAAGTAGCTTGGATGCATGGTTAGTTTGGATGGGCTCACTATTATTAGTGAAAAATTTTTATTAGGACATTTGGACCTTGAATAACTGATTCACCCAATTATTCTAAAGCATTTCTAACAATTTGCAAGCTTACTTTGCTACCATATTGTTTGAGTAGAGAACATATATTTGCAACAAAAATCTCTCCTCAAATAAGCAACACATAAAATGATAAAAACCATCATGTCATGAGCTGAAATTGATGCATGAATGCATATAAATTGGCTCAAAAATTGTTAATTCTCTACATAACACTATTTATCAATTCATAATCAATAATATTAATTGCATTAATAATTAATTAATATATGTTTGATTAGTATATAATTAACAATATAAAATTAATGTTAAAATTAAAATTAATCAATATATAACTAACTAGCTAATGCAATTAATAACATTTAGCAATGTAATATAGTTAACAATATTTGTCAACTTATAATTAAACAATATAATTCATATTAGTAATACTTGTAAACAATACATTTCTAATTGACTTCAAGCCAATCATGTTAATTAATTAATAGAATCATTAATTAAGAAATCTAGTATTAAGTTTTAATTTACTAAAATCGTCATGAGTGAGGTCATGACCCATTATGGACGGATTCATCTCTCCATTTCCCACATGTGGGAGGATATAAAGCATAAGTCAAAAAACAAATGTAAGGGGGAATAATAAGTAAGAAGGATGAAATAATAATTTAGTTTAAGTATAATATTCTCTTTATAGGAACACATTACATTGTGTAGTACTTTTAAGGTATGCATTTAAAAAATTCTTTAATGGTTATACAATTCATATAAGTTTTTTCTCATGAGGTGGACAAAAAAGACATATATCAAGTATGTCTTTCAAACCTAAACAACATGACAAAAATATAAAATGAAACCTTCATTATTGAAAACATTAACCCCCTAAAAAACACAATGATGTTGTACTTTATTTTATTTTATTAAATATTAAAATTGATGTACAATTCCTCAAATAGGCATAATTGATATTTGTGAATACTTTCATTAAAAAAATACCACCACTATAAGATTGAAAAATTGTCTAGATAAAAAATCAAAAAAACTTTTGTCTCGGTCCACATGAGCCTCTTAAAGATTTAGAAACCAAGATTGAATAGAATGTCCTTTGAGAAACAAAATATTGGAAAAAGAAAATCATAAATCATTCTAGAAAACAAATATACCACTGGATAGAGGATGAAAAAATAGGTAGAAAGATACAAGAATGAAACTCAAAGATGTTTGTACATCCAAAAAAAATTCTCTTCAACTTGAAGAAAAATTCAAAACACACTAATGGTGAAGGGGGGAAAATTGGGGAGAAGATGTTATCTAAATAGGTAAAAATATTCCACTTAGAAATATAATATTCCTTCTAGTCTAAATATTTTATCAATTATTTTCAAGATAACAAAGACAAATGCATTAAAAGATGAAATATTCTACTAGGTGGATATAATATACCCTAAGAATTGGTAGCAGTGCTAGTATTAGTATGGAATATTCATTATATCTACATAAGACTAATGTCGTCCTTACATATGCAAATTATGGACAATTTTTTTGATTTTTTATGGATGCCATAGGAGGCCAAACTATAGACATGTATGTTGAGCCATAAGATGAGGTAGATCTACATTAGCACGGTACAAATGTTTTACATTTGTACATGTCCATACTACCCTTTCATGATTGAGAAAAAATAAACCTCAAAAAAATATTATATTTAAAATAGAAACTCTTAAATATGAAAGATTATTTCTTGACTCTCTTAAATGTAACCATGACCTTTTTTTTTTTCTCTAGTACACACTATTAGAAACATTATCCCATGACCCTCACACAATCAAAAGAGGAAGGGATAGGATTTGCAAGCTTACGTTGCTACCATATTGTTTGAGTAGTGAAGGTATATTTTCAACATAGATCTCTCCTCAAATAAGTAGCACTTAAAATGATAAAAGTCATCATCTCATGAGCTGAAATTGATGCATTAATGCATATAAATTGACTCACATATTGTTAAGTCTCTACTTAAAGAGTTGACATAATTAATAACACTATTTATCAATTCATAATCAATAATATTACTCACATTAATAATTAATTAATAAATATTTGATTAGTATATAATTAATACTTAATCAATGTAAAATTAATGTTAAAATTAACATTAATCAATATATAATTAACTAGCCAATGCAATTAATAATGTTAAGCAATATAATATAGTTAACAATATTTGTCAACTAGGCAAGAGCCTACAACACACCGGTAACTTGTGAGCCTCTCATGTGGGAGGTCTTGGGTTCAAATTCACTTAACACAAAAATAATAATTAATTTTAATAAATAACAATAATTAATCTAGGCTTCAACCATTTATCAATAATAAAAAAAACATATAAATAAACAATATAATTCATATTAGTAATACTTGTAAACAATACATTTCTAGAATTGACTTCAAGCCAATCATGTTAATTAATTAATAGGATCATTAATTAAGAAATAGTATTAAATTTTAAATTACTAAAATCATCATGAGTGGAGTCGTGAACCATAATGGAGGGATTCAACTCTCAATTTTCCAGATGTAGGAGGATATAAAGCATAAGTCAAAAACAAATGTAAGGGGGAATAATAATTAAGAAGGATAAAATATGACTTAGTTTTAAGTATAATATTCTCTTTATAGGAACACACATTACATTGCATAATACTTTAAATGTATGTATTTACAAAATTCTTTAATGGTTATACAATTCATACAAGTTTCATCTCATGAGGTGGAGAAAAAAGACATATATCAAGTATGTCTTTCAAACCTAAACAAAATTACAAAAATACAAAATGAAACCTTCATTATTGAAAACATGAACCCCCTAAAAAATTACAAATATGTTGTTGATTTTATTTTATTAAATATTAAAATTGATGTACAATTCCTCAAATAGGTATAAATGATATTCGAGAGTACTTTCATTAAAAAAATACCACCGCTCTAAGATCAAAAAATTGTCTAGATAAAAAAATCAAAAATGCTTTTGTATGGGTCCACATGAGCCTCTTAAAGGTTTAGAAACTAGGATTGAATGTGATGTACTTTGAGAAACAAAAAAATTGGAAAAAGAAAATCATACATCATTCTACAAAACAATTATACCACTTGATAAAGGATGAAAAAATAGGTAGAATGATACAAGTATGAAACTCAAAGATGTTTGTACATCCAAAAAAAATCTCTTCAACCTAAAGAAAAATTCAAAACACACTAATGGTGAAGGGGGGTAAACTAGGGAGAAGATGTTGATGTCAATAGAAGGCAGGAGCTAAAATATTTCACTTATAAATATAATATTCCTTCTAGTCTAAACATTTTATCAATTATTTCCAAGATAACAAAGAAAAATGCATAAAAAGATAAAATATTCTATTGGGAGGATAATATATACCCTAAGAATTGGTAGCAGTGCCAGTATTGGTATGGAATATTCATTATATCTACATAAGAATGATAACGTCCTTACATAGGCAAAGTACAGACAAAACAATTTGATTTTTTTATGGATGTCATAGGAGGCCAAACTATAGGCATGTGTGTTGAGGCATAAGATGAGGTAGATCTATGTTAGCATGGTGCAATGTTGTACATTTGTACACTTCCATACTACCCTTTCATGATTGAGCAAAATAAATTTTAAAAAATTATTATAATCAAAATGGAAACTTTTAAATATGAAAGATTATTTCTTGACTCTCTTAAATGTAACTATGACCTTTTTTTTTGCTCAAGTATAAACTATTTGAAACATTATCCCATGCCCCTCACAAAATCAAAAGAGGAAGGGATAGGATTTGCAAGCTTAGTTTGCTACCATATTATTTGAGTAGTGAAGGTACATTTCCAACACAAATCTCTCCTCAAATAAGTAGTGTGTAAAATGATAAAAGTCATGATGTCATGAGCTGAAATTGATGCATGAATGCATATAAATTGGCTCAAATATCAAGTTAAGTCTCTACTTAAAGAGTTAACATAATTAATAACACTATTTATCAATTCCTAATCAATAATATTAATCACATTAATAATTAATTAATATATGACACTATCAAAGAATGTCTGCGCTGGGTGTTTGTGTGCGATCGCCGAGCTAGGGCAGCCGTGCCCTAGCTCCTTTCAGTGCTTTTTGTGTGTGCACCAAATGGGGGAGGTGTTTTAGCTTGCATGGGGGAAGGCATCTGGTCTAAAACGTCTTATATTCACAGGTAGTTCTTTGCTGTTGGGTCAGTCTGTAGGTAGTGGGGTCGTTGGTTTGTGTGGTGCCTAGTAAGTGGTCCCCTATGGTGATCACTCCAGGGTGGTGGAAGAATGTCTAGGGGTGAGCCTTCAGGGGCTACACCTGACATCATTTTGCATGAAGCGGAGGACATGCATCCGTAAAATCAAGGGGTAAGGATTTTTGATAATGCCCTTTTTTCTTAGAGCTCAAGAGTTACAGCATCAAATCTGTCTAGCAGTTCTCGGATCACAAAAGATTAACGGGTGCCTAGAGCGATGCAAAGAAACACCTAAATTGGTAATCCCTTACGAGATGATTGCTGAGGATGTGGAATACTATTCAAAGCATTTGCTGTATTGTAAATTTTTGGGTTTAAGAGTGTCCCTCCAATTTCTAGAAAACTAGGCTTAGAGAATTTGGGAGCCAAAGGGTGAAATGGAAGTCATGTTGCTTGCAAACAACTTCTTCATGGTTACATTCACCTGCATGGCAGATCGTAATAGGGTATTTGAGGGCGGGCCCTATTTTTACAACCAGGTTGGGCTATTTGTTAAGCCATGGCATGCAAGATTTAACCCCTTTGAGGAGCTTTCGAATCAGGTCCCAGTGTGGGTTCGGCTACCTAGATTTCCAATAGAGTGTTGTTGGGAGGATGTTTTCCATATGCTCACTTCGATGTTGGGGAAACCGGTAGGGTCCTCAACCCAAAACCTTGGTAAGAGGGTTATGACTTTTGGTCAAATTTGTGTGGAGCTTGATTTGATTAGATCACTACCGGATGAAGGTGAAATGTGCGAAGGATTACATTCTTAGGTGTAGCAACTCGATTATGAGACCCTTCCCTTTCGGTGCCTACTTTGTCATGAATATGGCCACCTATTGCGTAGGTGCTCGAAGGCCAAGTCAATGGATCAGTAGCCTCCACCCCCTCCTCATAACAGTCTTGGTGCTGATAAAGGGAAGAAGCCAAATTCAGGAGAGGAAAAGGATGCTGAAGGCTTTGTACAGGTCAAGGCTCACAATCATAATAGAGGTCAAAAGAGGACTTTGATGGAGAGACAAGAGGAGGATACCTTTAATAGATTTGAAGTCCTAGATGAACTGGGGCAGCAAGAAGTGATTCCAGGATTTAGTAACATGGATCAATTGGTTGTGGAGCTTGATTAGGAGATTTTCTCTTCCGACCCTCCTCCTGCTCCATAGGTTGAACTTGCTATGCCTATGGTCACTGATGGGCAGGTAGGGGCTCAGGTGACTCTGGGGTTAAATGCTGATAGAGGATAGGAAGCAGTGGGCACTGCCCTTCCTGCATGGAGTGTTGTTTCAGATATGGATAAGCGTGGCAAGTCTTCTCCTCACTTGGGTATTCTTCAGAAGGATGGCAAGAAGGGGGTTTCTAAGAAAAGTGGTAAAAGTGGGTGTAAGAAGGACATAGAGAAGATTAAGATGATTGGGGAGAATCTGGTGGATTCAGGAGCTATCAAGACCTTGGATTCCCATTTCTCAGCTCCCCAGAAATGATCATTATTTCATGGAATGCAAGGGGCTTGAACAACAACCCTAGACAAAAAGCTGTTTGAGAATTGGTTAGAATTCATTCTCCTGATGTTCTTTTTCTTTAGGAGACCAAAGTTTCTGTTGAGTGTATGATGAGTACAACTCCTAAATTGTGGAAGAATGTTCAATGTCAGTGTATTGGAGCTCAGGGATCTTCAGGGGGGGTAGCATGCCGGTCAATGTCAGTGCATTGGAGCTCAGGGATCTTCAGGGGAGGTAGCATGCCTCTAGAACCCACAAAAGGTCCAACCTATGTGGTGGATATCCTTTAGATCATATGTTTCCCTAGTCTCTCTGTGCTATGAGTCGGGTGAGTCTATTTTTCTCTCTAATGTCTATGCCCCTGTTGAGCTCCAAGGTAAGATCCTTACATGGAATAATATTCATTTTGTTCATGGATTATTTCCTTATTTTCCATGGATTATTGTTGGAGAATTTAATGCTATTCTAGATCTCTCTAAAAAATAGGGGGGTATTGCAAGACTTGAGCCCTCCTCTGTGCTTCTTCGGGATAACATTTCGACACTCAATCTCGTAGATATCAAGCCTAGTAATGGCCAGTTCACCTGGAATAATAGAAGAATAAGAGACAATTGCATCGCTGAACGATTAGATCGTTTCATGGTATCCTATTTTTGGGTGGGTGGATTGTGGTCATCTAGGTCTAAGATATTAAACTGGAGAGGATCGGATCACTGGCCCATTAAGTTAGTTCTCTCCTCCAACCAGCTACCTTAGAAGCCACCTTTTAAATTCTAGCTTATGTGGTTGAGGGACCTAGATCTTTATGGCTATGTAGCTGAGTGGTGGAAGGATGGTAGACCTGCCTTTGGTACAACAATGTATATTTTTGCTAAACTCCTACAATATGTTAAATATCAGCTTAAAAGATGGAACATGTATTGCTTTGGAAATATTTTCCAAGAAAAATATTCGGCCCAGGCTGAGTTGAATGATATTACCAGGTTGTTAAGGGAAGATGGGGTGTCAGAATATTTGTTGCGGGAGGAAGCTAGGGCTCTAAAAACTTTGGAGGAGTGGGAATTGAGAGAGGAAATCTATTGGAAACAAAAAGCTTGAATGAATGGCTTCAAGAGGGTGATAAGAATACTGCTTTCTTCTTCAATTCAGTTAAGGCCAAACAACATGGTAACTCCATATCAACCTGGGTGAATGTTAGGGGGGAGATGCTCTCTTCTTCTCAGGATATTTTCAGCGAAGATGTACAGTATTTTGAGTCTTTATTTAGGGAGGCTTCATAGGGGGACTCGGTTGAAGAGGCCCAGGTCCTCTCTTGTATTCCTTCTTTAGTCTCTTTGGAAATGAAAGAGCATCTTATGAGTGCCATCTCTTTGGAGGAATTAGAGGGGACTATTTTCCAGATGAAAAAAGGAAAAGCTCTAGGTCCAGACGGCTTTCCGATTGAGTTCTTCCAGGAATTTTGGGATATTATCAAGATAGATTTACTAGCAGTTGTTCAAGAATCCCAGAGGAACAAGAAAATTCTTTGGGCTTTGAATTCTACTTTCCTTGCTCTTATCCCCAAGGGGGAAGGGGCTGACCGAATAAGTCAATTTCACCCTATCTCTCTTTGTAATGTTATTTATAAAATCATATCTAAGTTGATAGCTAACAGGTTAAAAAAGTGGCTTCCAATGTTAATTTCTGAAGAACAGAGTGGCTTTGTGACGGGGCGCCAGATCCTGGATGGGGTGGTTGTGGCGATTGAGACTATTCATTCTATGGCCAATTCTAAAGACAAGGCTATGTTCATTAAGTTGGATATGGCTAAGGCATATGACAAAGTCTGTTGGTCATTTCTCCAAAGGGTTCTAGGTGCCTTTGGTTTTGAGGAGGAATTGATCCAGTGGGTTATGAGTTGTGTGAATTCAACTTCTTTCTCAGTCTTGATTAATGGGGAACACTCTAATCTCTTTGGTGCTTCTCGGGGATTACGGTAAGGCGATCCCCTATCTCCTTATTTGTTTCTTCTTTTGGCAGAAGGTCTGGGTCGGTTGATAAAAAATAATGTTGAAGGGGGTTTTATTCAGGGCCGGCAATGGGGAGGAGGTCTTCTTGTGCAATCTCACCTACAATTTGTGGATGATACAGCTTTGATGGGCATGGCTACCATTCGGGAGGCTTCTAATATATGCAAACTGTTGGATGTTTATCTTGTTGCTTCAAGTCAGTTGATTAACGAGGACAAATCTTCCATTTTTTTCTTTAACACTCCACCTTCTATTCAGAGGAGAGTCACTCGTATTCTCAGATTCCAAATTGGAAGTCTTCCTATGTTCTACCTTGGCATTCCCATCTCTGGTGGTAGGCAGTTTAAGGAATCATGGCAGGTCATTCTTGACAAGTTTTGGGCCAAAGTTACTCATTGGACCCACCGCTGGCTATCCTTTGCTGGTCGGGTCCAACTAATTCAATTTGTGGTTCAAGCTCTTCCTCTCTATAGGAGTATGGTTCAGGTGGTGCCGATGAGCTTTGTTAGGGAACTGGACTCCTTAGCAAGACAATTTTTATGGGCTGGTAATCTATCTTCAACCAAGTAGAGTCTTGTCAAATGGGAGGTTGTCTGTAGCCCAAAACAGTTTGGTGGTCTTGGTTTACGGAAATCAGTGCTAATTGGTACTGCTTTGGCTGCCAAATTGTATTGGCATTGGTGTGTGGAATAAGATCAAGTTTGGGCTAGAGTTTTGTCTCTGAAGTACCTTCCAGGGATCCCCCATAATGATATCCCTCGGTATAGCTTGTGCGGGAAAGGCTTTGTGATTTGGAGTACTCTCAAGAAAGGGGCTATGCTCATTAAGGGTGGCTTACATAAGATCTGTAAAAGTGGCTCAGAGGCTCAGTTCTGGCATGATGCTTGGGATGGGTATCCTCCCCTGGTTGTTCAGTATCCTCATTTGGCATGTTGGCCCAGAGTTTATGTGATGCTGGTTGGTCAAGAGTGTGTGACTTTAAATCTTTTTCCCCTCAAGGTCAGCTAGTGGAGGCAAGTTGGAAGAATCCAAAGGAATGGCCTATTTTTGGTTCAAAAGTGGAGCGGGCTGAGCTCTAGTACATTCTTTCGGGGCAGAACTGTAATGCCCTTTAAGGTGATGATGTGTTGGCCTGGTCCCCTAATCCCAAGGGCATTTATACTGTTTCCTCTGGTTATCAGGAGTTGCTCTCCCAAGGGCTGGTGGGAGGGGAGGTTCAATGGTGGAAGAAAGTTTGGAGTTAGTTTTCTTGGCCAAAATGTAACTGCTTTACTTGGACCTTGGTTTGGAATAGATGCCTGACTTGGGACAATATTTGGAAGAGGGGTTTTTTTGGCCCGTCGAGATGTATCCTTTGTAGTAGTGAGGAGGAAGACTCTATGCATTTGTTCTTCCAATGCTCTTTCACTCTACAGCTATGGAATTTCTAGTGGGATGTTTGGAAACACCCGTGCACTCACGCTTCCTCTCTGGTGGATTTTTGGTTGAGACTAGGGAGGCCCCCGTCCTTGGCTCCCTTCTTGTAGGATGTTTGGTATACTGGACCTACCTTTTTGCTATGACAAGTCTGGCTGGAACGAAACTAGAGAATATTCTTAGGAGAAGCTTTGAGGATTCAACAGGTTTGGATTACAATTTTGGGAATGATTCAAGACACAGTCTTAGCTAAGAGTGAGGTGGTGATGCCTCTTGAGAGGGATGATGCTGTAATGGTTGACAGGTTTGGAATACAAGGAATTTCTCCAGACTCTGCCTGTGCTAGGAGAGGCAGAAGGGTGAAACATAAAGTCCAAAGGATAGGGAAATGGATGACCCCTCTGGCTGGAATTTTAAAAGTTAATACTGTTGGTTTATCTAGGGGAAATCTAGGGCTTGCTGGTATAGGTGGGATTGGTAGGGACTCTTCTGGAATGGTGGTTTTTATATTCTCAGTCAATAAAGGGATGCAAACTGTTAATAGAATGGAAGGGTTGGCTATTCTTTATGCTTTGCAGAGGGCATATGCTCTTGGGTGGCGTAAGGTGATTTGTGAATCTGATTCTCAGGTTCTTGTGAATCTTCTCCTTGAGAGTAAGAGTTCAGATGTTAGCTGGGATTTGTCTTTGATAGTGCAACAAATTTTACAAGTTAGTTCTATGATGGATTCAGTGTCTTATACCCATATTCCAAGGGAGTGGAATAAGGTAGCTGATAGTTTGGCAAAATGGGCATCTGGAAATATAGATGGTTGGCGGATTGATGAGTGGGAGCAGCTGCCAGGTGAGTTATGTCAAGACTTGGAGAGGACGTTGATAGAGGATGTAAGTGGAATCAGGGAGAGTTGATTTTGCTTCTGCGGTTTTTCTATGGTTTCTAGTGTCTCTTGGGGTTTAGGCCCTGTTCTGTTTTGTACTGCTTTGCTCTCTTTTTCAATAAAGTTTTTACCCCTCTTTTTTCAAAAAAAAAATAAAAAATAAAAAATTAATTAATTAATTAATAAATGTTTTATTAGTATATAATTAATCCTTAATAAATGTAAAATTAATGTTAAAATTAAAATTAATCAATATATAACTAGCTAGCCAAAGCAATTAATAACATTAAGCAATGTAATATAGTTAACAATATTTGTCAACTTATAATAAAACAATATAATTCATATTAGTAATACTTGTAAACAATACATTTCTAATTAACTTCAAGCCAATCATGTTAATTAATTAATAGGATCATTAATTAAGAAATAGTATCAAATTTTAATTTACTAAAATCGTCATGAGTGGGGTCATGACCCATAATGGAGGGATTCAACTCTCCATTTCCCACATGTGAGAGGATATAAAGCATAGGTCAAAAACAACTGTAAGAGGGAATAATAATTAAGAAGGATGAAATAATAATTTAGTGTAATTATAACATTCTCTTTATAGGAACACAAATTACATTGTGTAATACTTTAAAGGTATGCATTTACAAAATTATTTAATGGTTATACAATTCATATAAGTTTCATCTCATGAGGTGGATAACAATGACATATATTAAGTATGTCTTTCAAACCTAAACAAAATGAAACCTTCATTATTGAAATTATGAAACCCCCTAAAAAAAACAATGATGTTGTACTTTATTTGATTTCAATAAATATTAAAATTGATGTACAATTCCTCAAATAGACATAATTGATATTTGAGAATAGTTTCATTAAGAAAATACCACTGTTCTAAGATGAAGAAATTGTCTAGAAAAGAAAACCAAAAAAACTTTTGTATGGGTCCACATGAGCCTCTCAAAGGTTTAAAAACTAGGATTGAATAGGATGTCCTTTGACAAACAAAATATTGGAAAAAGAAAATCATACATCATTCTACAAAACAAATATACCACTAGATAGAGGATGAGAAAATAGGTAGAATGATACAAGAAAGAAACTTAAAGGTATTTGTACATCCAAAAAAAATCTTTTCAACCTAAAGAAAAATTCAAAACACAATAATGGCGAAGCAGGAAAACTGGGGAAAAGATGTTGATGTCAATAGGTGCCAATAGCTAAAATATTTTACTTAGAAATATAATATTCCTTCTAGTCTACATATTTTATCAATTAATTTCTAGATAACAAAGACAAATACATAAAAAGATAAAATATTCTACTAGGAGGGTAGAATACACCCTAAGAATTGGTAGTAGTGTCAGTATTGGTATGGAATATTCATTATATCTCCATATGAATGATGTCGTCCTTACATAGGTAAAGTACAAACACAATTTTTTTTTTTTTTATGCATGTCATAGGAGGTCAAAATATAGGCATGTGTGTTGAGGCATAAGATGGGGTAGATCTATATTAGCATGGTACAAATGTTGTACATTTGTATAGGGCCATACTACCCTTTTATGGTTGAGCAAAAATAAACTTCTAAAAAAATATTATAATCAAAATGAAAACTTTTAGATATGAAAGATTATTTCTTGACTCTCTTAAATGAAACCATGACCTTGTTTTTGCTCTAGTGCACACTATTTAAAACATTATCCCATGACCCTCACAAAATCAAAAGAGGAAGGGATAGGATTTGTAAACTTACTTTGCTACCATATTGTTTGAGTAGTGAAGGTATGTTTGCAACACAAATCTCTCCTCAAATAAGAAATGTGTAAAATGATAAAATTCATCATGTCATGAGTTGAAATTGATGCATGAATGCATATAAATTGGGTCAAATATTGTTAAGTATCTACTTAAAGAGTTGACATAATTAATAACACTATTTATCAATTCATAATCAATAATATTAGTCACATTAATAAGTAATAAATATGTGTTTGACTAGTATATAATTAATAGTTAATCAATGTAAAATTAATGTTAAAATTAATATTAATCAATATATAATTAACTAGAAAATGCAATTAGTAACATTAAGTGATGTAATATATTTAACAATACGTGCAACTTATAATTAAACAATATAATTCATATTAGTAATACTTGTAAACAATACATTTCTATTTGACTTCAAGTCAATCATGTTAGTTAATTAATAGGATCATTAATTAAGAAATAGTATTAAATCTTAATTTACTAAAACCGTAATGAGTGGGGTCATGACCCATAATGGAGGGATTCAACTCTCCATTTCCCACATGTGGAAGGATATAAAGCATAAGTTAAAAATACATGTAAGGGGGAATAATAATTAAGAAGGATGAAATAATAATAATACTACACTTATAGTGGACGAAGACTATATTAGGGAGATTACATAAAGTGTTCACCAAAGAGAGAAATAAAGGGAGAAATGTAGAGTACATGCTTAAGATTGAATTTCTTAACGACCCCTAATAAGGTCTTACTATAGACAATAGTTATTGTCATTTATCTTTGTATAGGAGACAATGGTAAGGGTCCAACATGTGAAATTTATGCAAATGAGAAATTGGAAACTTACATTATCTATGTGAAATGAAAAAAAGATCAAGAGTTGTAGGCCTAAAAAAAATTTCAAACTCTTCATATGATGTTGAATCTTCTATATTGGATATTGATAAAGGAAAGTAAAGATTTTTGTTAAGCCTTGCTTCCTTAAATAAGGTCATGTTAGATTGTTGACATTTAGATTTATTTACAATACATATGTACATTCTTATAAGATGTGTACACCATGATGTGGTATTATATTTTTGTTTTTGTCCCCTTACTATAAAACAACCAAGCTCTTATTAGTCATTATTTCTTAGGTTTTTCCCTTCACCTACTAATCTCATATGTATAGGTTGTTGAAATCGAGTCCTCAATTGAGAAATCAAAAACTTTAATTTTCCTATTATTGTAGTCCTCATGTAGCCTTTTTATCATGCCATCATAAGAGTGATGAAGTCAAAAATATGATGTTTAAATTCATGTCTAAAAACAAATTTTATTCATGTTTCTAAGATACTTGAATATTTATATATATTGATTCTCTTCCTACTAGCGAAAGGATTAAATGAATCATAATTATGGAAATGAGACATCTTCTTTTCTATGTAAATGTGCAATCCATTGTGACTAACCATTGTAGGGATTTACACTTTTGTAAGACTAAAGTAATTGTTGTAAACGCTAGAATTAATCCATAAACTCTAAACCAAGCTTATGAGCCACCTAGAGTTTATCCTAAATTAAATGCAATTGGATCTAAATAATTGTGTGATGCCTTGCCTCTATCTATAAAACATAAGACCATAATTAGGTATTAATCCTATTGATTCAACCAATATACATTACATGAGACATCTTGGTCTAATCAAGAAGATGATGCTTTAATCAATATGGAGAGCTATCAATTTAACCTTTCAACTTGCTCATTCATGATTGTAGATTTTGGGTTACTCCAATGTGACTATCTTAAAAAATTTGATACATCTTAATATTTAGTCATTATTGAAAGCATATTTATGTGACTAATTTTTTTACTACTATTATTTTTCATATAAAATTTTGTTTTTATAGTAAAGGTTGAATTTATACATTTGAGCCACCATCACAAGTATAATAGACTTGCAAATGGGGTTTCATATTTTGTGGAGAAGTCCTTGATGAATTATTTGAAAAAGAATTGAATCTTAAAGTCGACAAATAGAAAAAAAAAAACCACACACATAATAAAAATATTTGATAGGTATTCACTCTCTACTGGTTGGGAAGAATTTCCAGTCATATGTGAGGTCAACATTCTCCTTCTAATGGGATTCAATAACATCCAAATCTAATTTTATCTAACCCTTGATAAATCTCTACAAATAAATACTTTTAAGTTTATGAAGTCTTTATGAGGGAAAATGATCTAGTGGCCCTATAGTGGAATGAGGCTCAAGTGGGTCAAAGCTCTAGGATTGTTCAATTTGCTACAAAATAGAGTTGTTTAAAAAAATATTAAAGGAATTAACTATAATCAACTTCAAAAAAATCTTTGTGGAGAAAGAAATGTTATAAAAGGATATTTGTTGAGATGAGTAGAAAAATTCACTACAATGGGATAAGCATAAATGATGTTGAGCGGGAGAAAAATTTAAAGAATGAATATGCAAGGATTTTTGTAAGAGAAGAAATATAATGGAGACAAAAACAAAGAGTGTTGTAGCTCAAAGAGGGGAATAGGAACACAAATCCCTTTCAAAAATTTCTAATTTTAACAAAAGAAGAAACTAGATCACATAAAGTGTTATACATGAGGGCACATTAGCTTAAATTGTTGCAAAAATAAATAAGGAAGTAGTGAAACTATTTGAAGAACTACATTTGAATAGATAATCTTTTTAGGCTTGGATGCCAATACCCTTGGTGATCAAGATAGACAAAATGAGCTACTCTTTAATACAATATATAAAGAACAAGTCAAAAGGGTCACTTTCCAAGTAACCCCAAATAAGACTTCAAGTTCGAAAGGAATCTTGGCTAGATATTTTTAGAAATTAGAGGATATAATTAGTAAATATCCATACATAGTAGTCGGAGATTCTAAAAATAAAATTACCATATCAAGAAATAGTAGTAGCACATGAATCAACTCACATTGCAAGGAATACTATGTCAGAGAGTATGATAATCAAACTAGATATTTTAAAAGAATATGACCAAGTGGATGGAAAATTCCTTCTAGATGTTTTGTACAAGTTTGGATTCAATAGTAATTGGACCCAATGGATAAAAATATACATATCATGCCCTAAGTTCTCACCACTAGTAAATAGATTCCCATAAGGATTCATCTCCTCATGTAGGGGCTAAGATAGGGTGACTCAATATTCCTTTCTCTTCATTTTTGATGAAGCATTATAAAGAAGCATAAGTGTGGAATACTTAGAAGGGGGGTAGGAAGGAATGGATTTCCCCCCTAAGGTGGAGGTTTTCACCTCTCAATAGTAATTCATTATAATACTATATTGTTTGCATAAGCATGCTGAAAGGATGTTAGTCATCAAATCAACTTTGGACTCCTACTATAGAGTTTCTAGCCAAAAAAATTATTAAAATAAAATGTGATGGATTTTTCTTTTACACTTTGCCTAGTCTCCAATGACACAAGGATGAGGTACCTCTAGAGGAAAACTTCAAGCGACCCTTGCTAAGAGTTACACATGAAATCTTAATCAAATACACATAAATGAACAAAAGGACATATGCAATAATATGATTGGTTTAATTATATAACTTCACATATAAAACAACAACATGCCAAGTTTTGAGTCCTTTTGTGTTGCGACCTTATATAGAATAAGAATTAGAATTTAGAGTCCAAGCTTGCATTTTCTACCTTTTAGATTTGGAATCAGCTATCTTCTCTCTAAGTACTACTTTCCTACATCCAACAAAGCTTCTTATACAACCAATTAAGCCACACGTTAGCTAGTCAAGCATTTAATTACATTATAGGTCCAATATTGGAAAAGTGAAGCAAAGCCCAAGAAAAGGACAACATAAGATCATGCACACTTAAGGATAGGTCCACACAAAAGTTAGTAGTCAACTCCCAACTGCTCCATATTCCTTGTCATCATTGTAAATTGCGTGAATATAAATAACATGCCTCATGGGATGAAACAATAGGAAATAAGGGCCATGAAGAATGACATACAACTCAAAGAGTATGAAACATCAAATGATGTGTACTTAAGCTGAGGATCTAGGATAATCCCTCGACATGATATCAACTATTCTCAATCTAAGATTAAAAGCAACAACAAGTACTTTATGAATAGAAGACTCATATAGAAAACAAGAAATATTTTTGGTTGATTCAAGATTTCTCGTTAACCCAAGATGCTCTTGTATCAGACACTTGGGGTAGGAAGAGAACTGATTTCCACATCAGGACTCAAGAGTCTTTTGACCTAAATCATAAAGATCTAGCTCGTCCTGTAATATCCATGAACTATCTTCAATTGGTTTTCCTTTCCACTAAATAAGGTATTACATGCAATCCTTTCTTCTAGTGCTTCTACTTATTCTGGTATTCAAGATTTTTTCAATGCCTTCCTCTTTCTTTTTTGGATAATATGGATTATCAACTAATTTTCTTTTAGGCTCATGGTACTGAAAAATATCAAAAATCTTGAACATGGTATAAATATCCATATCTTTTGGAAACTCTATTTAAAAAGCATTTCCACTATGAAACTTTCTCATAAATTTACAAGGCCTAAACTTCTTCATCTTTAGTTTGTTGTATGTTTCAACTAGAAATCTATTTTTCTTCAAACAAACCATTACCTAACCAACTTCATTAAAAGACTTATATCTTCTCCTTTGATCATCTCATTGTTTATATTCTTGATTATTATTATGCAAGGTATCTCTTACATCATCATTCAAACCCTTTATGAAACTCACAAAATCTGTCTACACTATTCTTTTCTTCCTTACTCAAGTTTCTCAGCTCTATATTTCCTCAAGGGTGAAATCCATTTATGATATCAAAAGGTATCTTCTTAGTACTTTTGTTCACAAATTTTTTGTATCAAAATTCAGCTTGTGTCAAGACCAAGTCCAAATTTGTAGGATTATTTCCAACCAAGCATCTCAACAAGTTACCCAAACTTTTATTCATGACTTTAGTTTGTCTTCATTTTGAGGGTGAAATGTAGAACTAGAAAAGTAATCTTAGTATTCAAATTCTTCCAATTTTTCTTCCAAAATTATCCAATGAACTTAGTATCTTTATCTAAAATAATTATCTTTGACAATCCATGCAACCTCACTATCTCTTTGAAAAATAATTCTACTATATGTATTGCATTAGATGTTTTCTTGCAAGGTATGAAATGTGTCATTTTAGAAAATATTTCTACTACCATAAAGATAGAATCAAAACCTCTTTGAGTTCTAGGCAATTCAAGTACAAAATCCATGCTTATGTCTTCTCAAGGTCTAAAAGGAATAGGAAAAGGTGAATACACTCCCATATTATGCCTAGGTTCTTTAGCTACTTGACAAGTTCCACAACTTCTCAAAAAAATTTGAACATCCTTATACATCTATGGCCAATAGTATCTTTCTGTAGTCAATTTGAGTGTCTTCTCAATTCCAAAATGTCTAGCAATTCCACTACTATGTGTCTCTTTACTAATTTTACTCATAGATCTTCTAGGTATGCAAAGTTGAATTCTTTTGAACAATATGCCATCCTAAATGAAATAGTCAATCCATTTATCATGTTCAACTGTCAAATATCATACTTACAAGCATTCCAAGGTTCTACAAAATTAAGGTCAGTTTCTTACACTTCAAATCATAAAAAACAAGCACTTCAATCTTCATTTATATTAGTAAACTCCTCCTTCTACTCAAAGCATCAACAACCTTGTTTGATTGCCCACTTCTATGTTTCAACACAAAGGTGAAAATTTGAAAATATTATACCCACTTCATATGTCTCTTATTTCATTTATCCTGACTTCCAATGTACTGCAAGGCCTTATGATCTGTAAACAAGAGAAATTAATTAGGCATCAAATATTGTCTCCACTTCTTCAAATATTGAACAATAGCATAGAATCCCTGGTCATGAATTGAGTATTTCCTTCTAGTATCATTCAATTTCTTACTAAAGAAAGCTACAAGTATTCCTTCTTGACTCAAAACAACTCCAATTGCATTAGTGCAATCAGGAAAAGCAAGTGTGGGCAATTCTACAATTTTTTGTTTTAATGTTTCAAAACTCTTATTTTCTCCTTGTGTCCACTTGAAATCCCTTTTATCTCCTCCCATAGTCTATGTCATAGCATTATATACTGAACTAATTTTTTTGATAAACTTTCTATAAAAAATTGGTAACCCATGAAATGATCTAAATGCTCTAATAGTTGTAGGTGTAAGCCATTCCAATATAAATTTTACTTTCTTAGGATCCATCTTCAAATCTTCAACTGAAATCATGAATCCAAGATATACTAGCTCCTCTTTCATAAAAGAAAATTTCATCGGGTTAATCATAACATTTCCTCTTTCAACCTTTGTAACACATGTTTGATATGCTCAAGATGTTCTTCTCTAGTCTTACTGAAAATCAATATTTCATCAAGGTATGCAATCACAAATTTTCCAAAGAATTTCTTCAAAACTTCATTCATCAATCTTGTAAAAGTGTTAGGTGCACTAGTTAAACCAAAAGGCATAAACAACCCCTCATACAAATCTCCATTAGTCTTAAAGTAGTTTTCCATTCACCCCCTTCTCTTATTTGTATTTGATGATATCCACTTTTCAAATTGATTTTTGTATGTATCTAGCTCCACTTAAACAATCCATGATGCCATCAATCCTAGGCAAAGGAAGCCTATCTTTTAGTTTGTTCTTGTTTATAGCTCTAAAATAAATGCACATTCTCTATGCTCCATTCTTCTTAGGTGCCAATACACTAGTTTTTGCACAAGTACTCAAACCTTCTCTTATCAAACCTCTCTCAAGAAATTCTTGCACTTTCTTATTTAATTCAACATTATCTCTACAGGGGTTAGTCTATGTGGTGCTTTATTTGGTAAGCTAGCTTGAGGTGCCAAATCCATACAATGGATAGTACTTCTCATAGGAGACAATCCATCAGGTACATCCTTAGAAATAATATTTTATAAATTTATATAAAAAAACTTTTACCTTAGGTGCATGCTCAAGTTCATCTTATTTGTCACTCTTCCTAGGAATCATAACAAAGTATATATTTTGTTCCCTCATATCTCTAATAAATTGATTTCTTTCCACCAAAAAATCTCTTACTATACTAAAATGGTTCTCATCAAGTTTCTCAATCAAAGGTAACAAAATCTACTTCTTCTCATTTTTCAAAAGGTATATAGATTCAATCTACCATCATGGAATGCTTGTCTATCATATTTCCAACATCTACCCAAAAAAATGTGACAACAATCCATAGACATAATATCACACAATGATTCATATAGTAATTCCCAATTTTAAATTATATAAGGCATTGTTCACTTACTAACAATTTATGCTCATCCTAAATCCAAGAAACATGATAAGGGTTCAAATGTATCAACCTCTACAACTTCAATTTGTTTGCTAGTTCTTCAGAAGCCAAATTTTTTGAACTACCACTATTTATGATAACTTTGCAAAATTCTCCATCAATTTTTAATTTGGCTTTGAATAGACTTCTTCTTAAAATAGGTCCTTTATACGATTTTCCATTCCATAAGACCATTCTTATCACTAGATTCTCACCATTTTTAGGTTCATTAGTGTTGGTGTAAATTAGTATTCACCATTTACACTTCAGTTTACTTAGGTTAATGCATTACTTTAATTATTTTGCATTATTTTATTTGTGAGACAGTTAGGAGTTTGTGCACTCTTGTGAGTTGTCATGATGATATCACAGGGGTCCGCACCTCTTTTAAGCACATGTTGTCTACAACACAGGAATATTCTACACACATATGACACTTTGTCATTCTTATCCACTCATCTAGAATGTTGGATAAGGTGCTTAGTTGTCTTATCTCCTAGTTTTTTCTAGAGGCATTCTAGGTGCTTCCTGAGAGGCCTTTATATATAGGTACTCCTAGTGTACTCTTATCATGGCATATTAAATATATCATCATTCTAATCATACTCTCTCTCTCTCTCTCTTTGGTCTACTGTGTGCTTGTGCTTGAGTTCTTAGTTCTTGTGCAAATTTTTCCCTTAGGCAAATTCTTACATGGTATCAGAGAAACTTGGAGACTTTCTCATCACATAGCCATTTGAGACCATACTTGCTTCAGTACCTCAACTCGAATATGGAGTACTGTAGAAGTTGGGAGTGTCTAGAGCTAGATCTGACCTCACCATTGCATTTGGAACACTAAACCAGTGAAAATTGACTATAAACATGCCTACCTTGGCCCAAAGTTGAACATGAGGAAAAGTTTTTTTGCAAATCGAAACCCGAAGGCCCTAATTTACAGTTTAGGTATGGTCATTTTTTGTAAATTTAATTAATTCATTTGAATTTGCATATTTTTTCTCTATTTTTCTATCACATTTTTGTGCAAATTTTTGAAATTTTTTTGCCCTTCAGGCACTCGGTAGAGAAATTTTTTTTTTGCAAAACCGGGTTGTCAAATCTTGGCTCTGCACAGGGTATATTTTATTTTAATCGCAGGCATTTAGCGAGCTTCATCAATATTTTTGGAAATGCACTACTTTAGCAACCAACATTACCAGCAGGTGAGAACAACCGGCCTCTTAAACCCTTCGGCCACCTCAAAGCATTTTTCAGCAAACTACCCACATAATCCAACAACATCGATTACAACCGGACCAATTAGCTCAATAAATCTCAGAGGGCAACCTTGTTTCTATTCTACTCACGGCATTTTACATATAAATAAAGCTCCAGACTCTCCCACAGTTGATGTGGGACAAATCCCACTAAAACTCGGCTCTTGTGTTTGGGAATATTCCTGCTAGCTTGAACTTCTGGTGGACACAATTGTTTTCCAGTGCGCCAATTAAGATCAATGGTAGCAATGACTATCCCTCTGGCCATAATAGAGTTTGTCTTTTCTAGTAGCCAAAGTATATTTTGGTGCTATTGTTTGAAGGCCCACGCGTGTTGATCTCTTCTTGCCCGCTATTTGAAACAAAATTCTGGCACGATTTACCATTTTTTAGCCACGTGAGAGAATTTTGGCCCTGGCATCGACTGTCTATTTTCGTGCCCACTATACATTTTCTGGTAGTCACCTGTTCCTATTTTTTGGCAACTATTTTTATTATTTTTGGCGTCAATGCTATTATTTTCGGTGTGATTTCGCTGATTTTTTCAAAACTCTGTGACCTCATTTAAAGAACAGTGTGAGATAATAGACATGAGGAGTACTATCCAACTACCATGTAGGTAGATCTTTTCTTGACATGTGGTGACTACAACATTCTCCAGCCCTCCACAAAAGTTCGGACACGTAGCATGTTTCCATTGCTTTGACCCACGTCAGCTCGGTACACGTCACTTTACACTCAGCCGAAACTACCACGTCACCCGTGGAATCCAAATTTTTGCCACATAGTGATACAAATAGTACCACATCAGATTTTGTATGCCACATCATCAAGGTCGTACCATACAGACGGTCCCATTACTTGACACATCAGCAAGGCACATGTTTTTTGCTGATGTCACCTTTTCAATGGGTTAAAATTGATGGTCATTTGACCATCAAAACCTAGCATTCTACAGCTGAAGTGATTGCTATTTGACCTTAAAATTTACACTCATTGTTTTTTCTCTAGAACCCTCGTCATATTGCTTTTCAATTTGGCAACTTGACTTTGCGAGCCCATAATTCAGACATTTAGACTCTAATTCAGGTGCAATTTTTTTTAAAATTGGGTAAAATTTCCTAAATTTTCTAGTGGTGGTATTGTTTTCTAGTTTTGGTGCATAGATTTTGCAAAAATTACATTTTTTGGTGACTGTACCTGCATAATCCTGCGTTTTGCAAGTTCAAACACTCCATACAGGCACATCTGGTCACTTTTTCAGGTCCCATTTTTTTTGAAAGTGCATATTTTTTCATCTAATTTCCAGATCTAAAGTCAAATTCTAAGTTTATGTGGACCAAAATATCACTTTCAAAATTAGGCCTTTTTTGACATTGTAAAGCTTTGAAGCTTTTTAAGAATAATTGTGAATTTGAGCTACAATGCTTAAGTGATAGATTTAAGCCTCATAAGGCAGTTGTAAAAGAAAAATTAGAAAGTCCACTTTGTTCATTTTGACAAGTGGCCCATTGTAAACGCACTACTTATAAAGTGCCAACAACATCTTTTTTTGGGGGGGTCTTTTGATTGAGTGAAAAGGGGGGGGTGTATTGTGTTTTTGTGTCTCTCTATTGTGCTATTTTCATTTTCTGCATTATGGGTTTTAAATGTCCTCCTCTAACTTCACGCAACTATTCTACATGGAAAGATATTGCATGGAGTAGATTAATGGAAAAAGGATATAGTCTTTATGTTGATGGTACAATTACCAAACCTACTGATGCTAAAGAACTCATTGATTGGAAAAATCAAGACTGACAAGCTTTAGGTGTTATTAGGAGTTGTGTACATGGGGATCTTCTCTTTCACATTAAAAATTGTTTAGAATCCAAAGAAGCTTGAGATAAACTTGAATAGTTGTATGGTAAGGTGGATGAAGAAAAGGGATTTCAGATTGAAGATGATCTACTTCTCTTGGATCCTAAGAATTTTGACACAATTCAAGATTACATCATTAAAGTCAATGAGTATAGGGCACTTCTTAAAGATTGTGGAAATCCCATGAAAGATGACAGGTTGATTAATCACATCCTGAAGAGGCTACCTTCTAAGTACGCTAACTTTTTTTAGAGTTTTAATACTCATAGGTTGACCATGGGATCTACTTACCACAAGCCTTCCTTTGATGCATTTGCAGAGATGTTGATTTTTGAACAATCTCACTTGGTGGATTTTGGACTTCTCAAGTCATCAAAGACCAAAGCCTTGGTGGCTAGTGATAAACACAAATCAAGTCAAGGGGGGAAAAGCAACAACAAGAAGAAGCAGTGGAAGTAGAAAACACAATCTGAGACACAACAATCCTCCTCTCAAAAAGGAAGTTCTACTTCCAACAAGAAGGGAAGTAATGAAAAGAAGGACAAACTCTTTTGTGCATACTATAAAAAGCCAAATAATGACGAGCATCATTGCAAGACAAAAAGAGTCAATGAGTTAGAAAATCTACTCAAGAAGAACAAGATTCAAGTGCTAGGTACTTCCAAGGATTCAATTCCAACCTCTTCAAAGGGTAAAGGGAAAGCACTTATGGAAAAAAAAAGTTCTTTTTCGGAATGGATACTTGACTTAGGTGCCTCTTACCACATGGGTTATTCAAAGGAAGCTTTTTCATCATTTAAGTAGTCAAAGGTACCACACATATTTTTGGGAGATGATACTAAAATGGAAGTTGAAGGGAAAGGACACATGGAAATGAAAAATGGGGAATTCAAAGATGTACTCTACATTCCAAACCTAAGTTCCAATCTCTTATCAGTTTACCAAATCACTCATGTTGGAGATGGTCATAAGGTTGAGTTCCTTCTAGATTCAGTGATGGTGCAAAGTCTTAGAGATGATTCATTGGTTATAGTGCGGAAATTCAATGATGACAAGAGGCTTTATTCCTTCTCCCACTTTGTGCCTAGGTCACCTTCTTAAGCCTTGTTGAGTCACTCCAATTCACAAATCAACTTATGGCATGAGTGGTTTGGTCACCTTGACTTCCACTCTCTTCAGCAACTTTGCTCTAAACATATGGTCAAAGGTCTACCTAATATCAACTTTTCTAAGGGAGAATGTTAATCTTGCTTAGTGAATATGAATCTCAAGGAGAATTATTATAAAGGGAAGTCTTCTTGAGCTCCACTTGTTCTTTAGCTAGTTCACATGGTGTTAGTAGGACCCTTTGCAATGACTTCAATCAGCCAAGGCCACTACATCCTCACATTGTTGATGACTTTTTGAGATTCACTTGGGTCTACTTCCTTCATCACAAGAGTGAAGTGGTTCATAAGATTCAAGACTTCAAGACTCATGTTGAACACAAGTCAAGGAAATCCATCAAGGTACTAAGGGTGGACAATGAGAACATATATGTTGACAGAAGACTTAAGAACTTTTGTAGAATTGAGGGGATTGATCTTTAGAACTCACCAGCATTTAGTCCACACAAGACATATGTTATAGCTATGAGGATTAGGACTCTCAAGACCATGGAAAGTTGCATGATAAAGGCCAAGTCTCTCGATCCTACACTTGAAGTTGAAGCCATTAGTAGTGCTACTCACATACTTAATAGATCTCCTCATAATGCCTTAGATGAGAAGAATCCTTTTGAGGCATGGTGTGGAAAAAAAATGGTTGTGATTCATTTTAGAGTCTTCAGTTGTCCAGCATGGGCTAACCTATCCTCCAAGAGTTGCAAGGCACTGGCACCTAGGCCTTGTACCTTCATTGGTTATGAAGACAATGCTAAGGCATATCGACTAATGGATCCCTAGACACATGAGATTTTTGTGGACAAGGATGTTCATTTTGAGGAAAGTTCTCCCAACTTGTCCTCTACTCCTCTCCACACATCATACAGAGTGGAAACTGATATTGACACATGCAATAGTGCTACATTAGGTTCAGACACATGGGGTTCTATCGACAGTTGTAGTGAGAGGTCACATCAGTCTAATTCACATGCTTACATTGCCACAGTGAAAGGTCCATCACAACATGGTACATCTCATCTTCTAGCTCTAGCTTTAGTTGACTTGGGAGATAGACTTGAGGACTTACATCTTCTCATTGATGAAGGAAATCCTTCTACAGTTGTAGTGAGGGCTTACTCTGACCCTCATGTCCATTCTCTACATGATCAATCTTTACAAGTTGGTGTGATTGTGGATCCTTATGAACAAAAATTAGTGGAGGTCTCTTTGTCACTTGAGGAGATAGATGGTTCATTGGAATAGGTTTAACAGACACCCTTGCTAGATCTGCATTCATTCTTTTTAGCATAGTTGGAAGGGGTGAGCACCAGCGTCAACATAGGGATACTTGAGTAGGTTTCATGACCACCATACATCTTCAGGAGTGTACCTTTGCCTTTGTTTCTTCCTAAGGGAAGGAGCACTATTTTGCATTCTTGGACCAACTTCTTCATTGGAGCAGCTTTCACTTATCGACATTCTACTCTTTTTTTTTTGGGGGGGGGGGGGGGGGAACTTCTTCTATCTCTCTTCCTTCTCTCATCTTTCTCTTATGTATATATTGGATGCATGTCGTATTGGGGGGGGTCTTGATTACTCCATCCATTGATGCATCCTTATTTATCTCTCTTTTTGGGGGAGGGTTTTTCCCATGAGGTTTTCCCTCTTTCCCCACTTTATGAGAGATTGCATCTTCATTATGTACATGGGTACCTAATATGGCCTAGTAGTTGGGACCCATTATGCATCTCCATCCTATTTTTGCAAGCTTACGGGCATTCCCCTAAGTTGCACTTAAGGGGGGGTGTTGGTGTAAATTAGTATTCACTATTTACACTTACTTAAGTTTACTTAGGTTAATGCATTAGTTTAATTATTTTGCATTAGTTTATTTGTGAGACACTAAGGAGTTTGCGCACTCTTGTGAGTTATCATGATGACATCACAAAGGTCCGCATCTTTTTTTAACACATGTTGTCTACAACACAGGAATCTTCTACACACATATGACACTTTTTCATTCTTATCCATTCATCTAGAATGTTGGATAAGGTGCTTAGTTGTCTTATCTCCTAGTTGTTTCTAGAGACATTCTAGGTGCTTCCCAAGAGGCCTTTATATATAGGCACTCCTAGTGTACTCTTATCATGGAATATTGAATATATCATCATTCTAATCATACTCTCTCTCTCTCTCTTTGGTCTACTATCTGCTTGTGTTTGAGTACTTAGTTCCTAGGTGAATTTATCCCTTAGGAAAATTCTTACAATTAGGTGTTGTAGCCATTTCTTCACAAGGTAAAATATTTATGCCACTTCCTCCAACCTTTTTGCTAAAACTACTACACTTGAAATCTCTATGTCCTTCCTCAACACATTTATAACAAGTACCTTTAAACCAACATCTTTTATCCCTCTTACTATTATTACTATTCCTGGAATAACTAGTATAGCTACCTCTAGTGTAAATATCTTTCTTTCCAGCATTGTCATCTTTCCAGTCAGATTTTCCTTTCTCTTTTACTTCAAATCTACTACTTTCTCCATAGATTATGCCTCTATTTATTTGAAATCTTCCACCTCTGCCTCTCTATCTTTGATCATGTTTCTTTTTCAATCTTTCTTTAGCTTTTATAGCATATTGATATGTTTCTTCCAAACTATCCATCTTAACATAACTAATTTCATCTTGAACTTATGTCTACAAACCATTTGGATATCTAAAAAAATTATCAACTTCATCATCCACATGTCCATATATGATTATTAACTTATAAATTTTTTTAGTATATTCCTTCGTACTCATGTCTTTTTGTCTCAAATAATACATTTTTCTCAACAACATGATAATTTGCAGGGAGAAACTTCTTCTTCATCTTTCCAATCATGTTCATCCATGTCTTGATCTTGTATTTTTGTCTCTTCTATCTTTCAATTTGCAAATGATCTCACTAAAGTGAAGCATGACCCTTCAACTTGGTGACTATTATCTTGACCTTCTTGTTATTAGGAGTACCTTCATACTCAAATTATTTATCCATCTCAAATTTCCAATCCAATACTACATTAGTCTCAAGTCTTCCATCATAGAAAGAAACTTCAATGGTGGTTTTGGCATTCACTCTAGACAAAAATATCAAAATACAGTCTTCGTCTTTTTCAATCTCAAGTTCACAATTAGGATTTGGTGCTACTTCTTTATGATCACTAACATATTCAAGATGTACACCTCTTCTCTATGTTGTATCAACAACTTCAAGTCTTGCTTCAATCTTCCTCAACATATCCATAATAACATTTTCAACATTTTCTCCACCACAAACCATTTTGACAAACATATCCTGTAAGATTGTAACCTTCTACAAGTTATATGTTAGGCTTCATATTTTCCACCCTTCAACCAATCCAATAAGGTTCCCCATGATCCAATCCTCAAGAAAGAACTTTCTCTAATACCACCTAATACAAGGCTAAGGTACCTCCAAGAGAAAACCCCAAGATATCCTTGCTAAGAGTTACACATAGAAACTTAATCAAATACACAACAAGGAACAAGATGACATATGTAAAAATCTAATAGGCATAATTATTTAACTTTGAATATAAAACAACATGTTTGTTTGTGAGGCCTTTTGGGTTGTAGCATAGAATAACAATAACAATTTAGAGTCCAATCTCACATTTTCTACCTTTTAGATTGAGAATCTTCTATCTCCTCTCTAAGTACTACTTTTCTACATCTAATCAAGCTTCTTATATAGCCAACTAAGACACAAGTCAGCTAGTCAAGCATTTAATTATATTATAGGTGCAGTCTTGGAAGAGTGAATTAAAACACAAGAAAATTATATTATAAGGTCACCCACACTTAAGGATACATCCACACAGAAGTTGAGAGTCATCTCCCGACTCTGCATGATGCTTCTTCATCATTGGAAACTATGAAAATAGAAACAACAAGAAACACAAACCACAAAGAATGACACAAAAGTCAAAGAATATGAAATATCAATGATGCACACTTAGGAAAAGGATCTAGCAGAGACCCTCAACATGATATCAATTGCACTCAACTTGAGATTAGAAGTAGCAATGACTACTTTGCGAACATCAGACTGGTATAGAAAACAATAAATATTTTTGGTTGATGCAAGATTTCTCGATAACCTAGATGCTCTTGTATCATCTAACGAGACATTTCCAAAATCCTTAATCTTTGAGTTGTGACCCTCCCCAAGATATTTTTAGCCATACCTTTATTTACAAGATCAAGCGATAATTTATTAGGATACTTTGATTATAAATTTTATAGAAATTAAAATGGAGGAAATGAAAGGAAAGTGGCTTACTTCTACAAGTAAAATTGTAATTATATACCTTTCATTATCTCAATATATTTAATCTCTTGTATGAATCTACCAAAGAAGGTGGATGATGTAATTGTGCAATTCACATAGAGATTCTTTTGAAGTGGTAAAATAGAACAATATATATTTCCTTTAAAATATCATGAGACAATATTTGTAATATAAAGGAGGTTGGTGTTTGGTATTAGAGAGTTCTCTATAATAAAATTGGCAAGGAAAAAAATGTCACATGAAGCATGTACACAAGGAATCCCATAAGTAGGTGTGGATCTTACAACAAAAATTCTTAGAACCCAATAATCAAATCATAGCTCTTAGATGAATATTGATAGCAAGATTTAAATTTAGATAAAATTTGGTCTAGAGAAAGAAAACTAGCCTTCATTCTTCTTCTTGGTGTCTTATTTATTATATTTATCATTTTTGACATAGTAACACATAGTAGTAAAGTGCCCAATTTTTCCAAATTGAAGAATTTGGAGGGTAGCTTTCCTTTGTACTTGCCAAAACATTTTTTTAGTTCTTTACAAGATTGGAAATATCTTCATACATATCACTATGTAAATATGAATGAGCTCTTCCTTCACTTTCTTTGTTTCTTTAAAAGTAATCTCTTTCTTAAAATCAACTTCACCAATCATTCTCATTGTATATGTTGTTAGATTTCCATATAGGTCATCAACTAAAATCTTACTAAGATCTTTATCTTCTTCTATGGACAATATTTTAGCATTATACCTTGAAGGTAAAGATTTGGAAACCTTATGAACAACCATAGCCTTTTATTTTTCTCCAAGACCTTTGATTTAAATCACTATCTCATCAACTCTAAGGAGACATGCTACAATATGCTTCCTTCATCTTCAATCCTTAAAACTTAGCCTTATAATTTTATATCTAGTGTTTCCTTTATGTTTTCATCACCTTCATAGATACTCTTAAATTTTTCCTAGAGTCCCTTAATTTTTTGACAATGCATCACCTTAACAATTTGTTTCCTTAGCATAATTTTCATACTTTTTCTTTTCTTTTCTTTTTTCAGTATGATAAGTTAAATGATTCATTGTACAATAATCTACTATTGACACCCATACATCAAACTATAGAGAGGAAAGACAAACTTCTATTCTTATATTCTAGAAGTCATAGTTGGTACCATTGAATAAATGTGCCTTATTGTAAGAGTTTTTCTCAAAATCAATCATGTGTTCTATATCCAAGATCTACTTATATTTATTACAAATTTTCAATCACTAGGATTTGATACCTACCATAGACCATAATTCTTCTACTAAAAGGGAGGATCATGTTGGCATAGTTGATGTGGTGGTGAGTGACAACCAACAATGTCATACTAAAAATTCACTTGCATGATGATTAGTTATTGTGTTGTCATTGATGTCAACTATTGACCTAACATCCTAGTATATTGTCTAGCATTATTATGGTGAGTAAAGTGTTGCAATAAGGGTTAGTGGTTCTAATCATTGAGATATAATTAGGGATGTCACTTAAAGTGCATATGGTGACCCTTTTTATTGAAGTGAAGAGTAAGATGACTTGTAAATTAATAGTGCAACTACTAGAATAGTTAGTGATAAGTGATAAGTGGTTTGATTGGTTTGTTAAATCTATATCAAGTAAAGTGGAGCAATCATGGGATGATGCTAACAAGACAGTGAAATTGATGTGGTTACAATAATAAATAATTATCATTATAGATAATGTTGTTCAAGGACATAAAGGTGACTAGTGAAGTAGTGATGGGCTTGATGAATAGGTTAAAGAAGAATTAGTTCTTGAGTAATAGTTAGTTAGGTACTCATTAGTAAGTTAAGAAAAGGTTGTGGTGAATTAGGATGGATAATTTAGGATCCAATGTCATGGATGTACATGTGAAAGTGGTGATCTGGCATTATAGTGATCAAGGATAATATGTAGAGGAGATTCTAGAGGAAACAAGCTATTGGTCACAATGTTTTTGACCTCTAGCACAAAATTCTATGAAGTAGTTGGTGTGATTGTGTAAAAGTGTTATAGAGAACAAGATATTATTTTATGGTGGTTGGATCTCAGTGGGATATTTGAATTTCATAGAAAAAATAATTTTAGGTTTTGGTTAAGTTGGTGGAAAAGAGAAACTAGCATGAACAAGTGAAAGAAGAAAAATTTTGTGTTGTTGATCATGGTCCAATAAGTGCAGTGAAGAAGTGCAAGGTGTGGTCCATCCTCAAAGAATTAAAGTATGTTGCTTGAAGTGAGTTTGACCTTAAGTGGATTTGATCAAGAAGAGGTATTTTTATTACACAGATCATTCTTTTTGTTGTTCCCCAATAGTTGCAATTATGGAAATTCCTTAATTGAGTGGATCATTAAAGGTCCTTGTTGTAAATCCTTTAACAGGGTAACACTTTATCTAGTGTTTGAATTCCTTTAACAAGGCTACCCCTAATAGGAATAGAGATAAATCCCATAAAAGGGTGGTACCAAACATTTTCTTTGTAACTCCTGACAAGGTTAAGCTCCTCACAGAGCATACTTTAGAAGAGTAAATTATTTGACCCCCCTCCCCACTTCCCTATGGGTTTGATCCAAGTTGGGTTTCCATGAGACCATAATATCTATGTAAAATGCATGGATGATTTCATGTATTGAATGCATTAATGAGTTTCTATTGAGTTGTTTATTAGTTAAAGGTTTAAGAATTTGAAAATCTTGATTAGTGATTCACCCCCCTCTCAATAATCTAATCACTTAAGGCCAACATAGAATATATAAAACATAGATTCTTAAACAATGAAATTTTTAATGAAACTTTATGCTTAAAACTAAAATACATGAAACTTAAAACTAAAATACATGAAACTTATAACTGAAATAAAAAAGAAGTGCAAGCACACAATGAATCCATGCACAATAAATACATGGATTCTCAATATGTAGAAAACCACAAGAAGAAATATTGCTAGGATCAATTGTCCCAATCTGGCATTACAAAGAATTTTGATTAAATATTTGTAAGAGCACCAATCCTATGGAGTCATCAAACTCCTATTATAAGAGAACTAACTCTTCCAAATACAAGTGCCTACTCACAATTGTAAACTATAAACTATAATAGATTTTAGTCTAAATTTTTTTACACTTTACAGTATCACTAATTTAGAAATTAAAAAACTCTACACTTTACACTTTACTCTTTGATGATAAAGAACTCTACCCAATCAAATCCAAAAGCTAAACTCTCATTTACATGGATTGTGGAAATCTAATAGATTTGATCATTAATTTGTGAATAAATAATTAAAATTTTAATGTTGTCAACCTTTAGATATTTTATCCAATAGTGTTCTTTTTGGTAATAAAAACCAGCAAGTAAACTTTTCAAAACTAAATGTTGTCAATCGTATCAAGAATTTGAAAATGAATTCTTTTGGCATACCATTAAACACTTATAGATAAACATATAGATTATGTGTATCATTAAAAACCTTCAAAAACATTTATTATTACTATCAAAGTTCACTTTTGACTAGAGCTTTAAACTAGTGAGTGACATTTGGGGGACCCCATCCTCCCAGTGAGGTTGTTTAATCATTGCAAAGGAAAATTAACACCTTCTAAATTTTTCTCTACAAATACCTATTTCTCTCTCTAATCTAGTTTAATTTTACACCATCACTTGCATTTACTTGAATAATCAACAATCATCTTGTCATTTTTTAAACATCTTATCTCTCCAATACTCACCTTATCTCTACATTGAAACTCCTTATCCCTCTAAGTCATTAACACTCCTTATAGTTCCCAATACACATCCCTCTAACTTCTTATATCTCCATGTCATCGGTCAATTTCTACAAGGGTCAATGAATATTTAAGATAATGTATGTGGGGTAATGACTTGAGGAATAACAATAATTTCAATAGGCTTCCAAAATTAGTCAATAGTGTGTAAAGTAATAGTCAGTACCATATAGTGGATTCTTCATCAGCATCTTCGGGATGGAACTTTGTATTGTACACTTGCTCCCCACCTTCAAATACTTTTTTATAGACACACACAGTAGGCTTAACATAAAATAAAAAAATAATATCATAAATTGAACAAATCATTACCAGTATGATACTTCTATTGTAAATAGTAATTCCCATTTTTGTTTATAGTAGGCCACATTTATCTTCCATATGTTACTTTAAATGATAGTAGATAAATAAAAACAAATAACAAAAATAAAGATTCAATAGTAACGCATATTTACAATGGTTTAACAATTGCCTACATCCACTTTGAACCAAAACAATCCTTTTATCCAATCATCCAACAACAAATTATAATAATAGCCACATGATTTTATAAGCAATAAAAAATAATAATCTTAATGTTGAAGATTCAAAGATTATCAAAGGGAAAACAAAGTGACTATTGGATTTCATGTTCAACAATCTCTCACTTGAAATCCAACTAATATCCCAAACCTTACATCCACTTTGAACCAAAACAATCCTTTTATCCAATCATCCAACAACAAATTATAATAATAGCCACATGATCTTATAAACAGTCACAAATAATCATCTTGATGCTGAAGAGTCAAAGATTATCAAAGGGAAAACAAAGTGACTATTGGATTTCATATTTGCTGCAGGAGTAGGTACAAGAGTAATATTTCAGTATTGTTTATGGGGGGTACTTTGATGTTTTAGGGCATATTTTAATGTTTTGTTATCACTTAGTAAAGGATTGATGTTTCAAGGCATATTTTAATGTTTTTTTATCACTTAGTAAAGGATTGAATAAAACCTTTATGGGTCTGGTGGTTGCCAAAAATAGTTTTTAACTATTTATCATTGTTTATATAATCTCTCCAAAATTGATTGCTGACGAGAGGATTTTTCTTTTATTTATGTGGGAAGAAGGCTAAGATATTGTGAAAATTATTTGTACTTTTCCCTGAATAGATGAAATAAATAACATTGTGGTGGTTTCCTGTTACTTTAGTTTATAATTTTTCACACTGCAAATTGATTAGAGATGCATATCATATTTATTTGTTTCTTTTTAATAAAATAGTAGTGGCATTGTTTTTTTGTATAGAAGTTATTGCTATAGGAAGCTGAACTCACACAAGAACCTCTGGGAGTTAATTTGGGTAGAAATGCCTCTTGTTCACATGAACACCATGTGAAGTGGCCTGAGTGTGGTGGAGAGAAGGTAGGAGGAATGTACAGTACTTTCTCCATGGTCATTTGCAGGAACGAGCTACAATTTGAAGAAACATGTGCTTGGTAAAGCAACACCTCTATGTGCTTCCTTTGAATGAATAGATGTAACCTGTAAGGTGTTGTTCATATTTGTTGTTTTTCCTATAGTCTTCTCTAGTTTCTTCTCTCCATCTCATAGGGAAGCTATTTTAGAATTTATTCTTGTTATCTCCTCATCATATTGGTATCAGAGCGAGACAAGGTCTTGCTGGGAAGTGTATGTCTGTAGAAGAATCACAAGTTGAAGTTGAGGCTTACACTATGCCTTTGAAAAATATGACTCCAGATGCCATCAAAAAGTTGATGGAGGAACTTCTAGAAGAGAAGTTGAAGGAGTTCAAGAAGGGGTCCAATGAGAAGGATAAGGAGAATGAGATGGAAGAAGATGCCAGTGGATACGAAGAAGGAGAACAACACCAAGATCCACCAACAGAATTGCCTATAGATCAAAAGGCATTCATTGATGCTTTAAAGTCAATAAGAGGAGATGTTGTTGATAGGCCACCTACATATGGAGGTAGTCTCAATAGTGAGGAAGTGATTGAATGGATTGAAGCAATCACCAATCACTTTGAGTTGAATGAAGTTCCAAAGAATGATAGGGTAAGGATTGCAAAAGGAAAATTGAGAGGATCTGCTCTCTCATGGTGGAATTATATTCAAGGAGAAACGATAAAAAATAATAAAAATTTGATTTCTTCATGGGAATTAGTGAAGGCAAAATTCAAGGCACAATTTTTGCCTATAGATCATGAGGTGTAGTTGTTCAAAAAGATGCAAAGCCTGAAGCAACAAGAGATGGATGTGAATACCTATATGGAGGAGTTCCATAGGTTCACTCTTAGGGCAAAGAAACAAGAGGAGGAACTAGAAAGAGTGGCCAAGTATTTAAATGGTCTAAGAATGAGCATATAGGAGGAGATCAGCCTCTTGGCCCAAGATACATTGGGGAAGTGTTTCCAACTTGCTCTTAAAGTTGAAGAGAAGCTCAAGAGGAGGGGTGATCAACAACAAGGAGGGAGAAGTGGAAGGAATGACTAAGGTAGAGGAAACTTCAACAATAAAGGACAAGGCCAGAGGTCCCAAGGTGAGTCTAACCCTATGGAGCAAGTGGGTGACTCAAGTAGTAGAGGAGGCTATGGTGGAAAGGGATCTAATGGAGCAAGGTCAAATGGATCAGGTAGAGGATCCAGGTTCTCAGGAATGAATTTCTACAATTGTGGTCAGATGAGGCACCCAAAATATAAGTGTCCATAAAGGGCATCTACTTCTCAAAATGGTGAAAGGAGAGTTATTTATGTGCAAGAAGATAATGTGAGTATGAACTCACCAGAAGTTCAATTGATGACAGAAGCTAAAGGAGAAAGTCTCATGATAAGAAAGACACTTCTTAAGGAACTAGTGAAAGAAGATACCACTCAAAGGAGGGCTCTTTTTTGAGTTTAATGCAAGGTGAAAGGAAAGTTTTACAAAGTGATAATTAATTCAGGTTCCACAAATAACATCATCTCATGTTTTTTTGGTTGGCTCTTCAGGACAAAACTCTAACCCAGGAAAATCTCATCAAAAGAGGTCACACCATGCCCAACAGATGTGTTTTGTGTAAAGAAGAGTTGGAGACAGGCAATCATATGTTCATTCACTATTCTTTCTCCAAGACAGTTTGGGGCATCCTCACCCAGGACTTAGGCCACAGCTGGTGCTTTCCTTCTAACCTCCTGAACTTTTTCTGTCAATGGCATGGCTTGTTCAATGGGTCTGTCTTGAAGGAAATTAGCTCCTGGATCCTGCCCCATTTTTGTTGGAGCATATGGAAGGAATGAAACAATAGGATTTTTAGAGATAGGGAGGAGTCGACTTTAGTTGTTGGGAGAAAGATTTTCAGTAACATAAAGGAAAAAAATTTTGTGAGGAAGGGGGGAGAATTTGAGATAGGAGGTAGGATCAAGGAGAAGGTAAAAGACAATTCAAGGAAAAGATAGGAAGCCAAGTGGTTCCTTCCCCCTAAAGGTTGGCACAAAGCCAACTTTGACGGAGCCTCCAAGGGCAACCCTAGCTCTTCGGGTAGTGGAGGTGTGATAAGGAATGGAAATGGAGATAGTATTGCAAATTTTTCTCTCCCACTGGGATTCCAAACCAATCATTTTGCAGAAGCAAATGTTGCGTGCAATGTTGTAAAACTAGCATTTGAAATTGGTGTAACCAATTTATGGCTTGAAGGGGATTTGAATAACATTATAAAGTGCATCATTGGCAACTCACATCCATCATGGATGATTGCAAATCTAATTGATGAGACTTGTGAGACCCTCACCAAATTTAATAGAATCCACGCCACTCATATTTTTTGGGAAGCAAACATGGTTGCCGACAGGTTTGCAAACATTGGGGTTGGTGCAGACAAAAAATGACTTGGCTTCCCAAAATTTGTTTGTTGACGGATGTTAAAAGTTTGATCAACTTGGACAAGATCCAAGGAAGTATGGAGAAAATCAAGGTATAATTATGATTATGAAGGTTTTATGAAATAAGGGTACTTTTGAAAATGGAAGCATGGGAAATCGTAACTATAGTAATTCATTATTGATTAATCAACATGCTTTGTGGGTTATTTTTTGCACTTTCTTTTGGAACAATAGCAAGGCTATTTTTCTCTGGTTATTTCTTACTCTCGATGGTCTCTTTCAGTCATAGAGTGAGGAGCACATGAGTAAAGAGGGTGTGTAGTTTGCATAAATGGTAGGCAAAAGGTGCAGAAAGGAGTCGGTGGGAGATTTTGAGAAATGGAGAAGTAGGGAGAAAGTGTGGGAAAAGCTAGAAGAGGGTGGGGTTACTAATTATATCATGAAGCTACATGGATTTGATCAGGAGGTGACCAAAAGCATGGTGGGGTCCTGGAAGGATGGCAGGGTGAAGGTGAACGGGGTCTACTTTCAGATAATGGAGGAGGTGATTGCGACTGTCACTAAAATCCCTATCAAGGGTTTTAAATTATTCAGGGATAAGAAGCTCTCGGCTAATGCAGTTAAGGACTTTGTGGAGAGTGAGAAGGAACTGAAGGCGCTGAGAAAGATTGACACCTACTATGTCCCCGACTCCATGAAGAAGTGGTGGAGGTATGTTCTGAGAGCTGTTATCAAGTACATCACGTTGGACCCTAGGTTTGATAGAGCTTGTACCCACCACTTTGTTATATTGAATCATTTCTAGCATAATGCTAATATTTCCTTTCCATATTATCTATTAACCTTGATGAGTAAGGCAGTGGACAGCTTCAAAAAGAAGCCCACCGCAAACCCAACTCTGCACAAGTTGCTACTACTACTTATCCATGAGCACTTCAAGGCTCAGACTATAAGCATCGCTCCCCTCATGCAGAGAAGGTGGAGTCTAGTAGCTCTAGTTACTCCTCTGACTCGGATGAAATTCAAAGCCTCAGCTCTGAGGAAGGAGGGATCTCTTCTTCGGGGAAATTAGTGACTCACCAAGCTAAAAAATTGCCCTCCCCCATAACCCCTAGTAGAAAAAGCCCTAGGGATCTTGGGCAGAAGCCTCCTGAGAAGGATGAGGAGGGAGTCAGTGATGATGAGGAGGAGCTGGAGTCTAAGGAGGTGGTTAAGGAGACGCAGGAGGAAATTAAGGATGAAAGTGGAAGGAAGAAACGCAAGAGGGAGAGTTTGGAGGAAGTGCACTCTCAGTTTGAGGAGGCGTTTCTGCTGACCCTATCTCCTGTCCACCTCCAAGCCCAACCTGAGGAATAGAAAGAGGATAATGCAGGGTATGTAGAAGGGGAAGTGTAGGTCAATGATAGGAGGAAAGCTTGGATAAAATTTAATGTCAAGAATTCAAAGATGGGCATATTCAAGGAGGCCATGAATCCCCAAATCCTTGTGGAAAATCAAGAGGAACAACAGCTGGAAGAACTCATTGACCCGTCTATAGTGGCTATTTTGGACAGAGCTAGGGAGATAGGGATGAACCTCTTGAACAATGCTCATAATAATATGATTGACAATTTTAGATCAATCAAATGGCTTGTCCATGAGCTGGAGGAGTTCAAAGAATAGGTGAGACATATTGAGGCAACAAGGAATGGGATGGATGCCAATAAGAGGACAGATTTGACTAACATGCTCAGTCTGGTAGAAAGAAGGATACACAACCTGGAGAACTACAATCACAACCTTGCAAATTAGACGTTCTCTTTGTTAAGCTCCATTAACAACAACATCATCTCTCTTACGGGCTAGATCAAAGACAGAGAAATGTAGGATGATGAGGAAGGAAAAGATAGGGATGAAGCCAGAATGAAGGATGACTCTACAAAGGACAACACCATTCTTGATCAAGACCAAGGGGACCAAAGGGCACAACAGCTAGAAGCAGAGGAGAACCAACTGGCCTTCGAGGCTACTCAGGTTATGTAAGAGCTGGAGCGAAAGAGCGAGGAATAACTCTCACTTGTTCTTTTGTTTTTCTTTGTCTTTTGGATTTTGGTCTGGCTTTAGGCTGTGGTTTTACTTGTCTTTTTTCCTAGTCTTTTCTCAAAACTCTACTTTTTGGCTAGGCTTAATGCTTATTATCAGCCTCTAAACTTATACCTTTTTGGCTAGGCTTCCATGCTTATTATCAACCTTATATGTTTTTGTTAGGAACCTGTGTGTTCCTTCTGTTTATTTTGTTAGAGTAGTGTTGTTGGACGCATATGCTTTGTAAGTCGTCCCGTGAGTATATTTTATTATCCCACATGCATAGGTAGTATTACTTTTCTAGATCGTACTCAGTATATAAGAATGGGTTGAGGCCCTTGATGGGCACGGACGAATTTATTGTATTGAGCTTACTCAAAGGAGGTTACCCCCTCGAAGTGGCCTGCGATCAGTAGATTCATTCTGAGTTCTGCTATCACTTTGTATTCTATTATTTCGAGCATTCTCACGATATTGCTATAAGGAGGTTCATCACATCTGGTATAAGAGCACTCTCTTGGGCTCGCTGGGTGGAAATTACATCAAATTTTTTTTTCTGTCGTGGCCTTCAGGTTCCTCTCACTTCTAATATCTCTTGTTATTGCAATAACTCTTTTCAGTTGTTCTGTCTGTGAGTGAATTTTTCGTAGCTTCCTTGTTTGCTTTCTGTTTCTGCTCATACTTCCGCAGAACGTCTGCCATATCATTTCGCATACTTCCTTCCTTGGCGACCCAACCCCAAATTTTACATATCAAAGCCCTAAATCCCTCATTTATCTAATTTTAGGGTTTGCCCTATCTTTTTCACCTCTCATCCAATCGCCACCAAATTGAGCCACAAGATTCAATTCCTCATTTTGCTCCCTTATCCCTCTTGGACTGTTCGCCTCATTTCGCCTCCCTACCCTTGAAACCCTCATTTTTCTGTTTCCCTTGTCCCCAGATAGTCTCCCACCACCCGTCGAACACCCATTTCCTATTTGAGTTTTACCCAAATCCAAGTTTGCCGTAACTAAAAAAGTTTTTGTTTCTCATCTTCTACCCATTCCAAAAAAAAAAAAAAAAAAAAAAAAAAAAAAAAAAAAAAAAAAAAAAAAAACCTTGCTTTATGGTTGTTACGCGTACAGGAGCAAAAATCATGGAAGAAGAAATGGCATCCCTCAAAACCAAACTTCAAGATCTGGATGACAAAATTCTGGGTCTTAACTTTCAGCAGTCCGCCATGAGCCGAAACCATTCAGGAGATACTAGGTCCTCTTCTGGCAATTTCCGTGGACCAAAGCTTGATTTTCCACGCTTCGATGGTTCTGATCCGACTGGATGGATCTATAGGGCAGAGCAGTATTTCAGCTTGCATAATACTTTGGATAACCACAAAGTCCCCCTTGCATCTTTTCATTTGGAACATGAAGCTCTTCAATGGTTCCGTTGGTACATCAAGGCTAATGTAGGCCCAACGTGGAGAGACTTGTGCACCCTCATTTTGGAGCGCTTTGGCCCTAGTTCCTTTGATGATTTCACAGGAGCACTCACTAAACTGCGTCAAATAGGCACTGTAAGAGAATACCAGACAGAGTTTGAAAAATTAGCTAATTACACAGAGGGCTTGTCTGATGAATTCTTCCGTAGTTGTTTTGTCAGTGGTCTGAAGGATGCAAGCTCAGAAGTCAAAATGTTTCGACCTACTACAATGATGGAAGCCCTTGGGTTGGCTAAGTTAGCGGAAGACAAGATTAGTGCTCTACAACGCTCCAGATCTAATTTTGTTCCATTCAGAAATACAGGTTCTCACAACCCTCCAGTCATACCAGCTCCCAGAACTACTCCGATCAAGCACTTGTCTGAAACAGAGATGCGAGTCAGGCGAGACAAAGGGCTTTGTTATAATTGTGATGAGAAATGGTCTCGGGGCCATAGATGTGTTCAGCAAAAGCTCTATCTCTTGGATGTGGATTCTCCACCGGAACTGGAAGAATATGTAGATGCTCAGGAAATAGTGGATGATGAGGTTAAGCCTCACCAGCCTGAACCTCCTTCACCAGAAGCTCCACCAGAGATATCTGTCCATGCTTTGGCAGGAGTCACTACTCCACAAACCATGCGGGTCCAGGGTTTCTTCAAGAAGATCCCTCTTACTATACTCATTGATTCTGGTAGCACTCATAACTTCATTGATCCACGAATAGCCAAACAGGCTGATTGCTTTATCCATCCCTGCTCTAGCTTTGAAGTCATGATTGCCAATGGGGGCACTTTACCTTGTAAAGGGAAATGTCGCAATGTGCGTCTCTCTATTGGAGATTATAACATGCGCTTTGACATGTTTTCCTTACCCTTAGGTGGTTGTGATGTGGTTTTGGGTGCCCAATGGTTACGCACTCTTGGCCCCATTCTCTGGGATTTTGCTGAACTTTGGATGCAATTTTCAGCCGAGGGGCACCAACACACTTTGAAAGGCTTACAACCAGGGTCTCTCAGCATCATCAGTTCACACCGTATGGAAAAACTTCTTAAGAAGAATTCACATGGTGTCATCGCTCAGCTCCATTCCATTCAGATGCAGCCATCAGCAGTCTCTAGCACTCCTGCCGATCTCCAACACATTTTGGACAAGTATTCTGGTGTATTTGCTAAACCTGTGGGATTACCTCCTTCTCGTCCAGAGGACCACCGTATTCAGCTCCTTCCTGGCAGTGTTCCGCCCAACATCAGGCCCTACCGCTACCCATTTCATCAGAAGACCGAAATCGAGATACTTGTCCGTGACTTACTGAAGCAAGGTATTATTCGCCCTAGTACCAGTTCCTTTTCTTCTCCAGTTCTGCTTGTTCGCAAAAAAGATGGGTCATGGCGACTCTGCATTGATTTCCGAGCACTTAATCATCTCACTATAAAGGACAAGTTTCCCATTCCAGTTGTTGATGAACTTCTTGATGAACTTCATGGGGCTCATTTTTTCTCCAAGTTAGATCTTCGTTCTGGGTATCATCAAATTCGGGTTAATGAGGAGGATATACCTAAAACTGCCTTCCGCACACATGATGGTCACTATGAATTTTTAGTCATGCCCTTTGGCCTCACGAATGCTCCTTCAACATTTCAGGCAGTGATGAATAACATATTTCGACCATACCTCCGAAAATTCATTCTGGTCTTCTTTGATGATATCCTCATATATAGCAAAACTTGGGCTGAGCATCTCCATCATCTGGAGCTTGTCTTGCAACTTCTCTCTGATCATCAACTCTGTGCAAAACTATCTAAATGTGTGTTTGGCCAGGAGGAAGTGGAGTATCTCGGGCATATTGTTGCACACCATGGAGTGCGGGTGGATCCTACAAAAATAGATGCCATGAAAACTTGGCCGCATCCTAAAACTCTCAAGAGCCTTCGGGGTTTTTTGGGGTTGACTGGCTACTACCGCAAGTTTGTCAAAGATTACGGGAAAATTGCAGCACCATTGACAGCTCTGTTAAAAAAGGATGCCTTCTCCTGGACCCCTGTTGCTGAGACTGCATTTGAACAACTGAAACAGGCTATGTGCAGTACACCTGTTCTCGCAATGCCAGATTTTTCCAAACCCTTCACTATTGAGAGTGATGCTTGTGGCAATGGATTGGGTGTTGTTCTCCTGCAAGATGACCATCCTATTGCGTTCACTAGCAAAGCCCTCTCTGGTAAGAATCTAGCCCTCTCTACTTATGAAAAAGAAATGATGGCTATTTTGCATGCTGTACAGAAGTGGCGGCCATACCTCTTAGGGAGTCATTTTTGCATCAGAACCGATCACCAAAGTCTGAAATACTTCCTGGAACAACGGGTATCCTCTCCTACACAACAGAAATGGGTCAGCAAACTCATGGGGTATGATTATGAGATCACCTACAAGAAGGGTAAGGAGAATATTGTGGCAGATGCTCTTTCTCGCACATTTGATAATCAAGCTTCCCTTTCCGCTATTTCTATGCCCATTCCCAATTGGTTAGCGTCTGTTCAGCAGGGCTATGACAGTGACTCTTCTTTATCTCAAATCATTCACCAGCTAGCCAATAATCCTTCTGCTATACCACATTACTCTTGGGATGGTGCTTCTCTTCGATACAAGGGTCGGCTAGTGCTTCCTCAGAACCCAGCTCTACATCAGGCTATTTTTTATGAACTCCATGCTTCTCCTTCAGCAGGGCACTTAGGCTTCCTCAAAACTTATGAGCGAGCAAGGAGAAACTTCTTTTGGAAAGGGATGAAACAGACGATTCAACAGATGGTGGCTGAATGTGATACTTGCCAACGCCACAAGGGTGAAACGACCCTCCTTCCTGGCTTGCTCGAACCATTGCCCATCCCTACACGGATTTGGACTGATATTTCTATGGATTTCATTGAAGGGCTTCCTAAATCCGGTGGCAAGACAGTGATCTTGGTTGTGGTTGATCGTCTCTCCAAATATAGTCATTTTTGTGCCCTCAGCCACCCCTATACTGCCTCCTCTGTTGCACAAATCTTCATGGACCAGATATTTCGTCTTCATGGACTCCCTTCTTCCATTGTCTCTGATCGTGATGCAACTTTTACCAGTCATTTTTGGACTGAACTGTTTCAGAAAACTGGCACCAAACTGAAGATGAGTTCGGGCTATCACCCACAAACTGATGGTCAAACTGAAATTGTCAATAAATGCTTGGAAACTTATCTTCGTTGCTTCACTTCCGAACAGCAACATCAGTGGGCCAAGTGGCTCCCTTTAGCTGAATGGTGGTACAATACCTCTTACCACACTGCCTCTAAAATGACTCCATATGAAGCAGTCTATGGTCAGGCACCTCCAGTGCTCCTTCCCTACACTCCCAACAGCTCACCAGTCCAGGCAGTTGACATAGTTCTCCGCAGCAGGGATCAGATTCTTCGTACCTTACAGGATAATCTTCACATGGCCCGTAATCGGATGAAACAACAAGCAGATCAACACCGTTCTGAGCGCTCATTTCAAGTTGGGGATATGGTTTTTCTTCGTCTACAGCCATACAAACAATCCTCCCTAAAGCTGAAAGGGCGTCATAAGCTGGCCCCAAAATTTTATGGGCCTTATAAGGTTCTGCAGAAGATTGGTTCAGTTGCTTATAAACTGGAACTTCCTCCTTCTTCCCGCATTCATCCAGTCTTTCATGTTTCTTGTCTAAAGAAAGTTCTGGGTACCACTGTCAGAGCACAAACTACTCTCCCTGAAATGGATACGGAAGGATCCATTATCCTGGAGCCGGTGGCAATCATTGACCAGCGCACTCGCCAGCTTCGCTCTCGCTCCATCTCTGAGGTCTTGATTCAGTGGCATGGCATGCAACCAGAGGATGCTACCTGGGAACCCCTTCTTCAGATTCAACAACAATTTCCACACCTTAAGCTTTGAGGACAAAGCTTTTTTCTAAGGGAGAGGGGATGTTAGGAACCTGTGTGTTTCTTCTGTTTATTTTGTTAGAGTAGTGTTGTTGGACGCATATGCTTTGTAAGTCGTCCCGTGAGTATATTTTATTATCCCACATGCATAGGTAGTATTACTTTTCTAGATCGTACTCAGTATATAAGAATGGGTTGAGGCCCTTGATGGGCACGGACGAATTTATTGTATTGAGCTTGCTCAAAGGAGGTTACCCCCTCGAAGTGGCCTGCGATCAGTAGATTCATTCTGAGTTTTGCTATCACTTTGTATTCTGTTATTTCGAGCATTCTCACGATATTGCTATAAGGAGGTTCATCACAGTTTTAGCTATTGGGTTTCAGGATCCCTGTAAAACTTGTTTATCTAATCAAATAGATCGTCTCACTTGAGGTTGTAAACAAATTGAAGTTGGAGAGACTTCCACATTCTCATCCATACAAGGTTATTTGGTTGAACAAAGGGCAGCAGGAAGTTGTGAATGAACAAGCTTGGGTAGAGTTTAGTATAGAGGGATATAAGGATAAAATATTGTATGATATCTTGCCTATGGATGCTTGCCACCTCTTTTTGGGAAGACCTTGGCAATTCAATAGGAAGGCATGCCATGATGGTGAGAAGAATTCTTATATCTTCCAAAAGGATGGAGTGACATACAAATTGAATTCTGAAGGAGAAGAGAAAGGGGTTGGTCAAGTTGGACCAAGTGTGTTGATGGTGGGTGAGAAAGAGTTCATTAATACTCTTGAAGAAGATGGAATAGGCTTTGCATTGGTGCTAAAGCCTAAGGAAGATAGGAAGAAGGAACATAGAATAGTAGGCCTGAAAGATGTTGAAGAGTTATTGAACCAGTACAAGGACATCATTATTGAGGTAATTCCTTAGTCTCTACCATCGATAAGAGACATAATTCACCAGATTGATCTCATTTCTAGAGTAGTGCTACCCAACAAGGTAGCGTATAAGATGAAACCGCAGCAAAATGAAGAGATTGCTAGGAAAATACAAGATTTTCTTAACAAGGGGTTGATAAGGAAACATTTTAGCCCATGTGTTGCACCCTCAATTCTTGCTCCAAAGAAGGATGGTGAGTGGTAGCTATGTATTGATTCTAGGCCCATTAATAGGATAACTATAAGATATAGATTTCCTATTCCTAGAATAGAAGATTTGTTGGATTGTTTGGGGGGAGCTTCATATTTTTCTAAAATAGATCTCAAAATCAGGTATCATAAAATAAGGATACGAGAGGGGGATGAATGGAAGACAAACTTTAAAACTAATGAAGGGTTGTATGAATGGTTGGTTATGCCATTTGGTTATCTAATGCTCCTAGTACATGTATGAGACTAATGAATGAAGTTTTGTAGGACTTCATTGGGAAGTTTTTTGTTGTCTACCTTGATGACATTTTGGTGTATAGCAGGAATAAGGAAGAGAATTTGCAACATTTGAAGATGGTTTTTTAAAGGCTACAAGAACAAAAGTTGAAGATAAATTTGGAGAAGTGTGAATTTTTGAAACAAGAGTTGATGTATCTTAGATTTGTGATATCCAAGGGAGATCTGAAAATGGATCCATCTAAAGTGGAAGCCATCATTAATTGGCCAACACCAAGGACTATTGGAGAGGTTAGAAGTTTCCATGGTTTGGCTACATTCTACAAGAAGTTCATAAGGAACTTCAACAATATTTTTGCACCAATTTTAGACACCATAAAAGGAGGTAAAAAAAAGTTTGAATGGAATAATGCAGCAAATAAGAGTTTTGAGGAACTCAAACAAAAGGTAACCAAGTATCCTATTCTTGTTTTACCATATTTTAATAAAGTTTTTCCAATAGAATGTGATGCTAGTGGCTTTGCAATAGGGGTTGTTCTTAGTCAAGAAGGTAGACCCATTGCATTTTTTAGTGAAAAGCTTAATGAGGCACAAAAGAAATATTCTTCTTATGATTTGGAATTGTATGCCATGGTCCAAGCATTAAAAAAATGGAGGCATTATTTTCTGCCTAAGGAGTTTATTGTGTATACTGACAACCATGCTCTTACTTTCTTGAATGGATAGGAAAAACTCAACCATAGGCACATGAAATGGGTTGAGAGTTTGTAAGCTTATACCTTCACAATCAAGCATAAGAAGGGATAAGCCAATAAGGTGGTTGATGCACTTAGTAGGAGAGTGCTAACAATGCAAGAAGTAAAACTCCAACGCATGGGTGTAGATGTATTGAAGGGAATGTATGTGGAAGATGGAGATTTTAGTGAAGCATATGAGGTTTGCACTAAGTTAGAAGATAGTTTTCATTCTAATTTTTTTGAATTCATTGTGCAAGATGGACTGTTGTTTAAAGGTAGCCAACTATGTATTCCAAAATGTTCTATGCGGGACAATGTCATTAAAGAAAAACATTATGGAGGTCTTAGTGGTCATTTTGGACTCAACAAGACATTGGAATTGGTACAAAGATTTTATTATTGGCCTAAGATGGAAATAGACATTAGGAATTTTGTGGAAGGTTGTCTTGTATGTCAAAGGGCAAAGGGAGTGTCAACAAATGCTGGACTTTATTAGCCTTTACACATACTGAATAGACCTTGGGAGTGTTTGAGTATGGAATTTGTGATGGGATTACCAAGGACAAAGACAAGTTATGACAACATATTTGTGGTTGTTGATAGATTCAGTAAAATGGCTCACTTTATTCCATGTAAAACCACTAATGATGCTGGTTATGTTGCAGGACTGTTCTTTAAAGAAATAGTTTGTATCCATGGTTTCTCATTGAGCATTGTATCTGACAGGGACAACAAGTTTTTGGGTCACTTTTGGAGGACACTATAGAAGAATATGGGCACAGATTTATCTTTTAGTTCAATCTATCATCCTCAAATGGATGGGCAAATTGAGGTGGTTAATAGATCCTTGAGAAACCTTTTGAGATGTTTGACATGAGAATATGGAGGAAGTTGGGATGCCATCATACCTTAGGTAGAGTTTACATAAAATGACAGTGAATCGTAGCATAGGCATGAGTCCTTTTGAAGTTGTTTATGGGAGACATCCAAGGGGAGTTTTTGAATTAGGAATGTGGACAATTTGGAGAAAAGGAGTGGATATGCAAAAGAGTTTTCTCAGGTAATGGTGGAAGTGCATGAGCATGTGAGGAAAACTCTACAATAGAATAACCTAAAGGTAAAGGCTAAGGCAGACTTAAAGAGAAGGAATGTGTAGTTCCAAGTAGGGAATCTAGTTATGGTACACCTAAACAAAGATTGGTTACCTAAGGGCAGCCATACAAAGTTGATGATGAAGAAGATTGGGCTGTGTGAAATTCTAGAAAAGTATGGAGGAATGCTTAAAAAGTGGCATTGCCTCCAGATGTAGCTATTTCACCTATATTTAATGTCTCAGATCTCATATTGTATAAAGGTTCAAATGAAGAAGTTTGCACAGAAGCAACAATACATGAATCAAATGACTGGATTCAAGAATTTCCTTTTAAAGAGAAGTCGCAGATGGAGTGCATCATCAATAGTAGAGATGCCATGAGGACAAGACACAAAGTGAACATAAAGCACTTGGTCAAGTGGAAGGGCCTTCCAGATTCTAAAACCACTTGGTTATCAGAAATAGAAATTCTAAGGCAAGGTGGGGATCTACAATAATTGGTCTCTAAGAGGACTTGAGACAAAATTTACCCCCGGGAGTATGTTGGAGGAGTAGCTACAGGAATAATATTTTTGTATTGTTTATGGGGGGTACTTTGATGTTTTAAGGCATATTTTAATGTTTTAGGGCATATTTTAATATTTTTTTATCACTTATTAAAGGATTGAATAAAACCTTTACGAGTTTGGTGGTTGCCAAAAATAGTTTTTAACTATTTATCATTGTTTATATATTCTCTCCAAAATTGATCTCTAGGGAGAAGATTTTGCTTTTCTTTTCTATGGGAAGAAGGCTGAGATATTGTGAAAATTATTTGTACTTTGCCCTAAATAGATGAAATAAATAACATTGTGGTGGTTTCTTGTTACTTTAGTTTATATCTTTTTCACACTGCAAATTGATTAGAGATGCATATCATATTTATTGGTTTCTTTTGAATAAAATAGTAGTGGCATTGTTTTTTTGTATAGAAGTTATTACTACAAGAAGCCGGACTCACACAAGAACCTCTGGGAGTTAATTTGGGAAGAAATGCCTCTTGCTTGCATGAACACCATGTGAAGTAGCTTGAGTGTGGTGGAGAGTGTGTGGGAGGAATGTATAGTACTTTCTCCATGGTCATTTGTAGGAATAGACTAAAATTTGAAGAAACATGTGCTTGGTAAGGCAACATCTCTATGTGCTTGTTGTGAATGAATAGATGTAACCTGTAATGTGATGTTCATATTTGTTGTTTCTCTTGTAGTCTTCTCTAGTTTCTTCTCTCCATCTCATAGGGAAGCTATTTTAGAATTTATTCTTGTTATCTCCTCATCAATATTCAACAATCTCTCACTTGAAATCCAACTAATATCCCAAACCTCACATCAGAGTCAGATTTCAATTTTATTACCTTATTATTTTCCATGTCTGTGTGTTTTCAATCCTCATACTAAGATGATAGAGGCAAATCATTTAGAAGATCCTTACATAACATTACATGTATAACTCTCGCCATATTGCAAAAAATAGCATTGATTCCCCCAAACTCCCTCGTGTCAAGTAATAGAGAAAACATTAGCTCTACAATGTTATCCACTGCAACCAATGCATGCAAATTAATATTAAAAAAATGTTCAAAAAAAACCCCCTATTCCAATGTTTCCCATTGAATAAACCATTGTCAACATGCTGAAGAAACTAGTTTCAAGTTGTTTAACACTTTTTTGGTCGAAATGGTCTATGAAAAAAATCAAATCATTCCTAAGATGCTCCTAGACCAAAGTTTTGGGAACATTCTCCACTGGATAATACTTTGGTGCCTTCTTCTCTTTGACTTTCATGGGCTTATAGTGCTTTGGAGAAACTACAGATAAGATGCATTGCACAAGCTCCCAACGCATCTCATGCATCTTTCAAGAGTTTGAAATTTCCCCCCATTTATCTTCATTGTAAATGATATCCTTTCATCTAAACTACTTTCTTTGATCAACGACATTGGGTAATAACTTTTCCTTTAGATCGGGCTTGTTGGACTACGAAAGAAGTGAATTAGAGGACTCTTCTTCCAGAAAAAATATGTTAATGAGGACATTGGAGTGCCTCTGAAAGATGAAAAACATAGAGGCCTTAAGAACCCCTCATACATAATAGTTTGGGCCCATAGTAGAGCCCACAATGTTAGCATTCTATTTTACCATTTCTATAAACTACCTAATCACCATTAGCACATATTGTATCTTCTTGACTTCCTCCTACACCCTTGGCTCCTTTAGATTCTTTAGTTCTTCCTTCACATATTCCTCCTTAATGTGGGTGAACCCAATTATTTCTTTGAAGAATTCATCTTTCTGTACACATCCTCCTCCTCCATTCTTGTTAAAGGGATAGATTAATCTCCAGACAAAATGCGCTAAAGACAAAACAAAGTCAAACTTCTTTTTTTCCAGATTCACAAAAATGTAGTGATTTTTTTCCAATTTTGTTGTTGTTTTCGACTACAAACTATGCAGATCGTGAAGATCAAATGCTGAATTTTTTGGAAAAATACATAATATTTTTAATTTTTTGAAAATTGGTCAACTATATAGTTTGCATGGAGGATAGCCATGCCCCTTTCTTAAGCACTTGAACCCTACACTTTTGAAAACTATAGATTTGGTAAGCTTAGATCATTAATTATCTCACTATGCTTTTTATTTTCTTCTTTCATCATGTTTTCATAGGAAGGTTAGGAAAGTGGCATGGATCAAGTTGACATGGGATGAATAACTTCCACTTTAGTTTGACACTCTATTACATATAGACTATTCATTTTTACCACTTTCTAAACCTTCCATCTATCTAATTCAAACCTAATTTTACACCCAATAATGTTCTTTAATAGGAGGTTGTGAAAGTGCTGTTTAATAAATGGATAGGATGATAATAATAAAGCTATGCACAAAAAAAAAATATTATAGAGGAAGAAATGATTAATGTGAATATCATTTTTTTTGAAAAGTTGTGATCATGAAAAGAAGCAAATTAAATAATGGTTATTGGAGAATACCCATGCATTGGCAGGAAAGAATACATAACTCCCAAAAAGAGTAGGCAAAAAAAATATGGGAGACCAATGATTGGCTTGACCCTTTAATTTATGGTGTAAAAATAGGGTGAGTTCATATGTAAAGATAAAACCAAGTAAAATAAATAGGTACAATCCATATCGGTCCTACCCATTGACACATGAAACCAAAGTAAGGTGTATGCATATTTAGTCTTATTTATCACAAGTTAATCAATCTACGTAGTTAGTAGGAGACTAGCATCTACACACCCAATGCAATAGATATATTTGCAAAAAAGAATTAACTTACATCAATGCACATATTTCTTACATTTCCACCACATTAATCAATATGGAACCAAGCCTCATGTTCAATAGCATTCATGCTTTGAGTCTTAAAACCTGACGTTGGATAACAATAGTAATTGTATCTACATGTTCTACAAATTGCACGTGAGATAATAGAAGTGATAGATAGGGAATAAAGAGGAAAGCACATATGCCTTATTGTCAATCATTGGTTATGAACTTCATTATCTTAGAGGCCATGTCATGTTGTTCTAAGAAAAGTTTCTAATAGAGTAATAAAGTATTTCCTTATTAATTAAATTATTTTAATTAAATTATTAAGTCACTTATTGTCTCTAGTTTACTTAAGCTAAATTTTACACATATAATTATTAATTATTTTATTAATTATTATCATGCAACCTAGGCTAGTTACCCTTTAGGGTTTCGATCTCCTTTTATATTGATTGATCTATCTTTGTAACATTCATTCATTCAATACAATTGTAATTCATTTTTTGCATCAAGAATGTTTCTTCTTTTGTGCATCTCTAAATTCAATCCTCCATAATTTTTCTTCTCTCTTTCTATGGTAGGTGTTTTTATGAAGTGATTCTTGGGAGCTGTGGGTTGATCTTTCTTCTTTCTTTTCTTCTTTTCATGTTTGACAATAACAATAGCTTTTCATTTTTCTTCTTCTTCCACAATATCATCTCCTTGATCAATAGGAATGCTTGGTATAGCCTATTCCAAATGTGTCTCTTGGTTGTCTCTCCTCTAAGTTTTGCATCTTATAATTTCATACTTTTTTGTGATCTCTTCATCCTTTCATTGGTTTCTCTTTCTAATCAAAGAGATCAAATTTCCATAATTCATTAAAATTGTTGGTAATCGCTTCTAGATTAGATTGTGTTGAAATTTTTACCATCAACATTTTGAATCAGACTACATGATTCATCATCAGGATCAGAGAGCAAGAGTTGCAAAATAAAGTATGATTCAAAATATTGATGGTAAAAAATTCAACACAATGTAATCCAAAAGAAATTACCAACAATTCTCTTTCTAATTCCAATTCACTCTTCATGTTTTCATTCTCAGTTCTCAGTTCAACAATTTCTTCCATCTTTCTCCCAATATCATGATTTGCACTAAGTAGTTGGTTTACCATATTATAGTGATTCTAAGTCAACCTCATGATTTCTTTATCCTTAGTATCCAATCTCTGATCTTCAATGGTCTTGTTAAGCTTAGATCATTTCGCGATTGAGATCTTTTCTCTGAGGTGATGAAACCCCTTAATAAGAAACTAGCACTGATGCCAATTGTTGGGTTATTATGGAAAAGTAGGATGTTGAGAGGGGGTGGGGGGTGAATCAATATCCTTCAAAACTTTAACCTTCAAATTAAATCTACAATACCCTTGTCCATTTTTGCAACTCGATAAACATATGATATTAATGACAATACTTTTAAATGAAAATAACTTTGTCTAATCTAATTTCCATGAACCGTGAAACATATACCATAAATCATCACATAACATAAGTATTTGGTCATGTAGAAACCCTTTATTATAGGAAAAAGTGCATTGGAGATGGTATCCACAAATCCATCACTACTGTAGTATGAGGGTATCTTCTTAGGGCTACAATGTGGTATCACTTCTAGTGACTTACTCTGTGAAGAGTAATGCAAACATATCTATTAAGATCTACCTTCTTTAGATATTTTGTAACACTAAAAAAAGTGTACACTTAGTTAGGTTCATATTTTACATCAATATTGTTAAATCCACCTTGTGAAAGGATTTAATCTGCTAAAATGATTAGAGAATAGCAATAAATTGATTTGTATAATGTAACTTATTTAGTTAGTTCAGATCCCTCTTTTGTTCACTGATATATCACCTCTTGTGACTAATAAAACAAATCCTTCCTTATGCTTCTTTAATCTCTTCTCATCCTTCTATATTAGACCATTCTCATTATAACTCTAACTACAACAGAAAATCTCTTCCCAAAAATAACTATAAAGTGTTCACTGTAGGTCCTTAAATAATTTAATTTTGCCTCTTACAATCTCTGACCTAATTGGGGTTTTGGAATTCTTTAGAATGTATCATTGATTGAAATCAATGATCCAGAGTAGTCTTTATTCCATTTTTTTTCTTTCTACTATTTTACTAGCCTTCTCTACCTTGAAATCATAAACAGTCAATTCACACTTACCAATAAATTTCTCCATATCTTTTCCTCAATCTATGTAAATCACGTTTCCTTCTCGGTATGATCATTACATAAACTTATATTCTAGTCCATGTTAGAGTAAATATGTAGGAGTTGATAAAATCCAACTCCACAAAGTGCCAAGATCACGTGCATGCAAATAGCTTGCTGAAGAGAAACCAAAGGAGATTTATCTTGAAGTGAACAACACAAGAGAAAATATTTCACAATAGAAAAATGAAATTTCTATGTGAATGAATGAATTTACAATGAGAGAGAGACCAAATATAAAGGCCTCAAGGAAGCTTGTAGAATAAGCTGGAAGGTGGTAGAAGATAAGGTTGACAACTAAGCATATGTCCACAAAACGGTGGAACATGCTAGAAGGGAACAAACTCTTGTGTCATCAACAACTCATCAGCTACAACTATTAACTAAATGCATTAACCCAAGTAAACTTAAGTAAAAGAATAAATAATTATTTACTCTAACACCCCCCCTTAAGTGCAACTTAGGGGAATGCCTTAAGCTCACAAAAAACTAAGAGAAAACATAGAATGGGTCTTGACAACAATGCCATGTTAGGTACCCATGTACAATGCAAAGAAATGCAACCTCTGAAAATGGGGAAAGAGGGAAAACCTCATGGGAAAAACCCTTCCTGAAAAAGAGGTAAAACATGCTAAAAAAAACATGAAGGAAGGAAGTGAAGGAAGGCCTCAACAAGACCCCCCAAGGAAAAATTCCATTGGAAATGTTTCAAGAGACTCTCTCAAAACCATAAGTACAACCAACCCCCCCATGAGAGATAGATAAGACACCAAAGCCCCCCCAGAATAATGGAGTCTCCAGGTGCACCTGTTGCAGATTCTATAGTGGACATTCATGGTAGTATCAACACACCTACCTTGGAGATTCCCTTTTAGGATCATGGGTACCTAACATGGCCTTGTTTTTGGGACCCATTTTGCATTTCATCTTAGTTTTTGTGAGCTTAAGGCATTCCCTTAAGTTGCACTTAAAGGGGGTGTTAGAGTAAATAATTAATTATAATAAGTAAATAGTAGGTTTAATTATAATTATAGTAGTTAATAGTTGTAGTGATGAGTTGTTGACAACATGGGAGTTTGTTCCCTTCTAGCATGTTCCACCTTTTTGTGGATGCTTAGTTGTCAACGTTATCTTCTACCACTTTCTAGCTTGTTCTACTAGCTTCCATGAGGCTTTTATATTCAAGCTCTCTCATTGTATTTTCATAATACATATCTCATATCATATTTTCATTGTCAATACATTTTCATTGTCAATACATATCTCATATCATATTTTCATTGTCAATACATTTTCTTTATTTTTGAAATATGTTCTCTCTCAAGTCTGTTTAGGGTTTTTCCAAGCTCCGCCTCTTCCTTCTTGGTTTCCCTTCGATAGGTTATTTGCAGGAAAGTGATCTTGGTGAGCTGTGGAGTTGGATTTCATCAACTTTTATAGTCCAAACATTCAAGTATGCTTTGTACAACTCAATGTACACTCTATTCTAGATTGATATTTATGTTGTCACTCAATGTCCTTAACACTGAGTAATACTTACAAAGCTTAGTGATGCATTTTCTTAGTTAATCTCTATTTTCTTAGTGCCTTATTACTTGGAATAACTTTTCATACTTAGCTTACTTGACTCTTCGATGCTCAAGAACTATAGTGTAACTCAGTGAATATTGTGACTTGATAACTTCATTCAATGACCAATGACTCATGTTTTATCAACTATCTTCTGAATTTTTTGATACTAATGGCAACATGAATGTGTCTTAGGAGTAACATTATCCACAAGAATTTTTTTTAGTTTCCTTTATTAGTTCCTTGACTATAACATATTATATCCAATTCACAAAACTATATGTTTTTTAAAATATAAAAGAGATGACATGTCACGAGTAAACTTGAGACACATCAAACACCCATTTAAGTGTTTGAAATCAATTTTTTTTCTATTTTTCTATTTGTGATGGAGATAATATGTATAATCACAAACAAAACTCAAATAAATCTATCCTCATGGGCTACAAAAACTCAAAAGATGATTGAAGCACATCTAGAGTCTTATATACAATGTTTTGATTCCATGAGTAGAATAGGATAATCTTGTAAAGGGGGTAACCATAAGAATGATGATAAGTAGTTCAACTTAAAACTAGAATCTTATCGATAGACATTCATGTTAGATGGTGAATCGAAAAAAAACAATAAAGATTGGAATCAATAGATACAATGAGAATAATCAAATTAAAATAAAGTTCTATTGACTCATTGATGAGGCTTTACAATATCATTTTGCATCCACAAGGAATTCAAATTCTAATGCACAAAAAATAAAAATTACAATCTCTAGAAAGTTTGATTTTTAGTCACTTCTTCAACACAACAACTTTGCACCTTCTTGCAACCTGCAACTCTATTCTCTATTGTGAGGATGCTTCTTGGGAGTAATATATTATCCTTTCCCTCAACTAATTCCACCCCTCATAAAAGGTAATTCATCTTCCCTATATAAATTGAATGGGGCATGAGGTAAAACTATTCAACTTCCCAAAAATGACTTCCAATTCTCTAATATAATGATTGTTTAACTTCCAATACAAAACTAGCTTCTTGAAATTGTATTGTGTGGAATTTTTTCTTAACCCCATGAACACATGTTGGCAAGGACTAAACTTGCAATGAATCTACCAAAAGTGAAGATAAATAAACCCAAATCAAGAGTGAAAACGATGCTCTTGCATCACTTTGTTTCATATCAATGGGTGTCAACTACTATAGATTTTTGAGGAGAATTGGATTCTAGAAAGGGTTGTTTACCCACTGACCTGCAAATTCATAGACATATTTTCAAATAAAACTACATGTTTTACATGTGGTATTCTAAAATATTGATCTTATGGATATAGTGAATTTGGGTCATTAGGAAAATAAAATATGCTTCCAATACTCAAATGTAGAAGGTACTTGATGGTTTTGTATCCATTTTAGCTAAAACAATGAATCTAATTGGTATAAGAACAAAATGTGATAATCTCTTGACACTCAAAAGAATCCCAAGCTAGTTTGAACTTGTACTTGGTTGAGTGTTTTAAAATGAAGGAATGGTACAAGGTCCTTTAGATTTTCCATAAATATAGGTTTTTTTTTGTATTTGGTTTCTCAAAATACAAGGAAGGGTATAAGATCTTTTAAAGCTTAAAAACTCCATGTTTTTATATTTAGTGCATGGTTTAATTTATTTGGACCACAAAGAAGATCCATATTGGTTTTGATGACTAGAAGTATTTGACCAAAGTATATTTATCTTTAAATGTGTCCTACTCATGAAACTTCAAGTATGGAGACCCACTCAAGGAAGCAAGAGTTTTGAGAGGCAATGGATATTGGATTAAGGAAAGAAAGGTGTTTATAGCTCAAGGTATATGGTCCACCTATGATTATCTTTATCAATAGCCTCTCTTGAAATCATCATAGGTGATAGGTCCAAACCAATGAGATCTTCTTGGAGTGAATAATCATTCCAATTACTTGATCCATTTATGTACTTGCACCTTTTTGATAAATTAATATTTCATATGATTTTCATAAGTGATGTTTGATTATTGGCTACAATGTTTAAATATGTATTTGTACACACCAAACAATGGACATGCTTCCGACTCACATTAATTCACTAATTATTCCTCTCTTAATTAATGGTTCTTTAATTGTTATTTAATTATCATTTATTCCTCTAAAATTCAATCTTTTGATCACTTAATCATTTGCATAGTATTAATCAAATGGTTAATATTATTTAATTAATCAACTTTAATTAATCAATCTTTATTCACTAATTAGATTCAATTTATACTATCCTATAGTTTGATTAATTAGACTTAATCATTCAAATTATCTAAGTATTCCTTTTATATTAAATCTCAACTTGAGTTTGAATCTACTTGAGCTTAACACATAAAAATAATTAATCTCGACAAATAATAACAAATAATCTAGGCTCTGACCCATTACCTATCATGAAAAAAAATGAATTTCTTATTTCTCATTAATTGAGTTTTTAAATTCAATTAAGTCACCAAAAAATAGAAAAACTAAAATGATGAGACAATTATAGTTTTTAAATTATTATTTTTTGGTGAAACTTGATACCTATATTAATAATAACTAGTTCAAAAATGGCTCTTGGATAAAAGAAGAAAAAAAGAAAAACTTTGGTCATTGCTTGATACAAAAAAGATGTAGAAGAAGAAAGATTGCGTCTAGAGAGAGTATCTATCAATACTAATGAATCTTGTCATTGTGAATCCCAAATCTAGAAAATTGTGATTACAAAGAGCCCAAAACTCATATGAATACAATTCAATGTTTGGTGTCAAAGGCAACACCAAGATCCAAGTGTAACGCCTCGCCCGGAGATCCTTGGAACAAGGATACAATACAAGCCAAGATAAACAAAAATTACAAGTATGAATGCACACGACAACATCATACAGGGATCACAAAGATTGCAATGGAAGACTTAACCAACAATCCCAACAAGCAATGGATCTCCAAATGCCACAACCTAACTAACATGACCAAACTGAAGAACAAAAGCCAAAGATGACATCAAAACACAAAATCCCCAATTTATCAAATCATGGAACCACAAGAAATCATAAAGGGTACTCAAAAGTCCAAATTGCATTCTCCATGAAACAATGGAGAGACCCCCTATTTTTCATGTGAGAGAACAACAACTGATAATCTCACGCGAGGAAGTACCTCTTCGTGCAAGAAAGTACATTGAGCCATGTGAGGAAACACCATCTCACACAATGACATGTTTGGCCCAGTAGCCAAATCACCCAAAATTGATGTGGGGTTTCGTGCGAGGATTCACTCCAAGTCGCACAAGGAAACCCAACACACCACATGAACATTTGCATTCCCATGTAAGAAAGTAAAATTTTGCATGAGGATACAAATCAACAAGCTAGAAAACATAAAGTTAAAAATCTAGGAAATAAATTTTCTCCATACCAGGGAGTATTGGATCCACGTAAATCAAGGAATGAACACTCTAGTGTATAAACAACAAGATGTCATGAAACAAGAAAGAGGAACATATATCCATCTAAACCATAATAGTAAAAGAACGTACTAAAAGAAACATCAGAGTGTACAAGAATCACAAAATCCATGCGTGTTTCCTCCCAACCATCATAACATCATGAGACCTCAAAGGTCCTAGCCATCCCCTATACGTAACATCCCAAAATACTGATTATATTGTTGGAGCTATCTTATGAGGATGTCACTACTAAAATGTACTACAACATAAGAATGAGGAAATCTAACATGCTAAAAGTAAAGCAATAGATAATCCAATAAATCAACCACATCATCTATCATATGCTAACATCATACGAATAGAAAATATAACATGCTAAACCGATAAGCAATAGATACACCAACAAAACAATTCACATCATATAATCATATGCTAAACATCATAATATAGGAATGTGTCAAATAAACTAGTGTCATCTAAACATGATATCCAAGCATTCCAATGAAAGCATAAATCACAAGAAAGCATAATCCAAAACCCAAAGTACCAAGTGAAAACATCCAACAACGGTTGCATTAGGACAATAGATTGTCTCTGTACACTAGTCCCTAGCAGTGGTATAGGTAGCTACACCTCCCAACTACGTAAAACCTGTAGGTCCACTCCTGTTGTGTTCATGGAGATAATGATCCAACCACAAATACACATAAAGTAAATTTCCATGGCTAACACTCACACTAGATAGTATGATGAATAAAACTAAGATCAGAGATAATGCATAAACTACAGGTCTTGGTCAAACACTCAATGGGCTACTAAGTAGGGGCTGACATCATGGAGAGTCACTTGGCATCCAAAAGCCCAAGCTTAGATCATGTGGCTCAAATCCCTAATGGAAGGCTCTCATACATACATTTTATTATCTTAAGTTTTATTACCACCCAATATTTTCTTTAGTTATCACTTGATTAAAGCTTCTGCATGCCAACCCTTGGGAAATTGACACCGGGTTGCTGAAAAGAAGCCCCCTCCATATGCTACCCTACCCTATCCATGCTCATCCAATGATAAGTGTGTTAACCTTAGATTGGTTTTGACATATGAGTGACAATATACTTAAGTCATTTACTTAGTTCATGTTGAACAAGTAGTACATGCCAAGCATAAGTTGTCAGATAGTATATGCCAAGTGGCAGATATTTAGTGTGAGCTGAGTAATTAGCAAGTGTCAAGTTACTTAATGTTGAGCAGATGGTATGTGCTAAGTTATTCAGATACCAAGTGATTAGTGGATGTTGAGTCATCCAGCGGCCAAGTTACAACATTGAAGTTGCAGTTGATGCCGAACATTAGGGACTTCAAGTGCCGAGTTAGATAGTTTTAACATAGATGTTTGTAATGGCATAAACTTGTATGTAAACCATTTTTGGGTCAACTCAAAGATTATTTTATGATATTTGTTGATAAGGATGAATTTTAATTATGAATCTTGATGTATTACATGCATCCAATCAAAAAAGGGAAGGTTTAAGTGGCAATATGGGTGAATCACTACCCTTGATTTGTACCTAACCCTAAGTCACCTAGGTCTTCTTAAGGAAGACAAACCCTAAAATTTCTAAGAATGCTTAAGGAGAATTGAAGAGAGCTTGCATGCACAAATAGAGCATTTATGGTGATTAAGGTGTTATGATTGAGTTACATTGTAGAATTAGTTTGATGAAGGGTGCTCCCCTTAATATCATAAACCATAACAAAAAATAAAGAAAAAACAACAAATTTGAGAACAAAATATGGACTTCTTATTTGCGTCACAAATGTGGAACTAGAGAATTCAAAAGTACAATATGCTAACCCACATGAGTGCCTTTATTATAGTAATCTACAAGACAAGCTACAAATTATCACCCAAAGTTATCTTAGACAATGTTCGAGCCTTTCTTAAATACACAATTTTATGCTGCTCGAGAAGGTTCTAGATGCTCAAACTTAATACCCAGGGCCAAAAAACCTTAACAATACATATAGAGTTGGCAAAATACATCTTTGAAAAATTATTTTAGAAATTTTGGCAGCCCAACTTCGGAAGGCCATAACTCTCAAACTGTTGTCCCGATTAACTAGTATAACCACTTTTTAGAAACGCCAACTCCCAATCTATAGGCTCAAAATTACACAAGCACCCTTTTGTCAAGATTTCAAACCTCATCCAAGTACTCTAAGGCCTCCAATGGTGAGCCCGAAGATTTTTCTGCAAAATTTTCCACCAAAAATTTGCAATAACTTATCTGATACTTAAGTTAGAGAAATGAGATTTTTATGTTAGGATTATAATTCCAAAATGAACCTTCTTGTAGAAAATGAGAATATTCCAAGATCGTACGAAAAAATTACTAAAAATAGCAAGCTCCCAAAAATACGAATCCTCCTGTCTACTAGTCCTTATTAAAATAGAAAAGACTGAAAATAAATTTTTTTTAGGTGGTGCAAGATTGTTCTTACACCCAAGATGCTCCTACATCAAACACCTGAGGTAATTTGAGAAGTGACTCTATTATGTCTTAGGTGTTCAGAGTAAAACCAAGATGGTTAACCTCCTCCCTTGTTAGCCATGATGAATCCTCTATTAGCCTCCCTTTCCATTTAACTAGGTATTCCTCATAAGTTTTGTTCCTTGTACTTTTTCCAATACGACTGTTCAGTATCTCCTCAATGTCCTTTGTAGTCGAACTAGCTGTTAGAATACTCCACTACTCATTTGTGACTTCATCTCCATCACCTCCTTCATAATACTCTATTAAATTTGAAATGTTAAATAATGGTGAAATATTCAATTTAGTAGCCAACTCTACTTCATAAGCATTTTCAAAATCACACCTTTTCATGATCTTGCACGGTCCAAACTTCTTCATCTTCAGCTTATTATATGTACCCACTAGAAAATGCTCCTTTCTCAAATGAACCATGACTTCATCTCCAACCTAAAATTCCTTATACCTCCTTTTCACATCTGCCTTAGCCTTGTATTGTGTATTCATCTTTATGATGTTTTTCCTCACCTCCTCATGGATGTTCTTTAAACGTTCAACAAATTCTTCTGCTCCAACACTACTTATCTCTCCTTTATCCAACTGCCTCAATTCGGAAGCATTTCTGGGACTACTCCCATATACAATTTGGAATGATGGTTTACCAATACTCATTTTGACAAAATTATTATATGCAAATTCTACCTATGATAAAATCATATCCCATCCTTTTGGCTTATCTCCAACCAAACATCTAAGCAAGTTTCCCAAACTATGATTCACAACTTCTATCTATCCATCAGTCTATGGATGATGTGATGAACTAAACTTCAAATCTATCTTCAACTTCTTCCATAATGTATGCCAAAAATACCCAAAAAAATTGGTATCTGGATCTAAAACTATACTCTTTGGTAGACCATGTAGTCTCACCACTTCTCTGAAAAATAACTCTACCACATGAACAACATCACTAATCTTTTTGCAAGGAATAAAATGTGCCATCTTTTGAAACTTTTCAACCACCACAAAAATAGAATCATGCTCGCACTGTGTCCTTAGTAATCCAAGAATAGAATCCATGCTAACATCCTACCATTGCTTCTTTGGTACATGTAATGGCTAATAAAATCCTATATTCATTGTCACTCCTTTCATCATCTGACATACTCTACAACTCTGTACAAACTTTTTCATATCTTACTATAACTATAGCTAGTAATAATTCTCAGCAACCAAAGCTATGGTTTTATCTCTACCAAAATGTCTAGCCAACCCTCCACTATCCTTCTCTTTAATGAGATTCTCTCTCATTGAACTTCTAGGAGTGCACAACTGGCTTCCTCTGAACAACATACTATCCTAGATCATAAAATCCAACCACTTTGTCCTGTCAATTATAAAAAGTACTGTACAAGCCTTCCATACTTCACCAAAATTAGGATCATCTGGATAGAAATTACTGACTTCCTTGAACCCAACCACCTTTATCTACATTTCTATCAGCAAAATTTTTCTTCTACTAAGAGCATCTGCAACTCTGTTAGACTTCTCACTCCTATTTTTCAAAATAAATGTAGAACTCTGCAAAAACTCAACCCACTTCAAATGCCTTTAGTTCAATTTTTTTTTACTATTCAAATATTGCAAAGATTGATGATTAGTTTACAAAAGAAACTCCTTAGGAAGAAGATAGTGTCTCCACTTCTTCAATGCTTGAACTATAGCATAAAATTCCTAATCATAAACAAAATATTTTATTTTTGCATCATTCAATTTCTCACTTAAATAAGTAACAAATCTAGCTTCTTGGCTCAAAATAGCTCCTATTGTAGTACCACTAGCATCATAGTCTATATGAAACACCTTGTTAAAATTTGGAAGTACAAAAATAGGCTACTCAGTAACTTTCTATTTTAATAGATTAAAAATCTTATCTTCTCCTACAGTCCACTTAAATTATTTCCTATCCCCTCTCATTATTTCATTCAGGGGTCCATAGATACTGCTAAAACCTCTTATGGACTTTCTGTAAAAGCTAGCTAGTCCATGAAAAGATCTTACCTTGGTTGCACTCCTTAGAGTAGGCCATTCAAGGATAGCCTTTACTTTCTTTGGGTCCATTTTTAGACCTTTTACTGAGACTAAAAATCCTAGGTACACTAACTCCTTCTTTACAAAACTACACTTCTTTAGGTTTATCATCGACTTTTCTTCCCTCAACTTATCAAACACCTTGTGAATATGAATCCAATTTTCCTCCAATGTCTTACTAAAGATTAATTTATCATCTAGGTGAACAATGAAAAAATTACCCAAAAACTCCTTCAGTACCTCATTCATGAGCATCATGAAAGTGCTTGGTGCATTGGTTAGCCCAAATGGCATGACTTACCACTCATACAGTTCTTCCCTTATCTTCAGAGCAATCTTCCACTCATCACCTCCTCTAATAGGAATCTAATGCTACCCACTCCTTAGATCTATCTTTGTGAAATATTCAGCTCCACTCAAATAGTCCATAATATCATCCATCCTTGGCAAAGGAAATCTGTACTTGATTGTGATCTTGTTGATGGTGCAAGAATCTATGCACATCCTCCTTTATCCATTCTTCTTTGGTGGTAATATAGCTGGTACTACACGTGGACTCAGACTCTCTTTAATCAACCCCTTCTACAACAATTCATGAGCTTTTATGCTCAACTCTTCACTTTCTGTTGGTGTCATTTTGTGTGCTTCCTTATTTGGAAAATTGGCTCATGGAACCAAACCCATTCTATCACTGATCTTCCTCATTGGGGGCAATCCATCAGCTACATTAGTTGACACATTATCAAAAAACTCTCCCAACATATCTGCAACTTCTACATGTACCTCCTCTACTTCTTCTTTCCTATCTTTAGGAATTATAGAAAAACACAGATGCTCATGCTTCATACCTTTAAGAAACTCTTTTCCATCAATAAAACATATTCTAACAGAACTACATACCTTTTCTTCTTTATCCTTCAACAACTTAAACTTATGTTTCACTCGATCCTTAGTTAGAATGTAGGTATTTGCTTGTCCATCATGTATAGTATGCCTGTCAAACTACCATGGCCTATCCAACAACATATGACATGTGTCCATAGGTATGATATCACATAGCACCTCATCCTAGTAGCTTCCAATCTTGAACTTCGTTGAGCATTGCTCATTAACCATGACCTTGTGGTCATCTTGCAACCAAGCAATATAGTATGGACATAGGTGTTTTTGTCTCATCAACTTCAACTTGGTGACCATCATTTCTAATACCAAATTGTTAGTACTTCCACCATCAATGATCACATCACAACACTTATCTTCACATATGTACCTTGTATGAAAAAAATTCCTTTGATCAGGTTCATTCTCACCACTCAACAAGACTCTTCTATTAACTAGGACTTCTCCTCTTTCAGCAGTAAGGATATGGCATCTTCATCAACATGTGCAACTCTGGCCTGACCTTCTATTCTTTGGTTTGTCCTTCCTTGGTGTTGGGTACATTCAAATTCTCTATACCTTTCTTCTTCACAATGAAAACATTTCCCATGGAAGCCTCCTCTTCTAGATCCTTATCCTTTGCCTCTTCCTCTCTGATATCTTTTATTCTGATCATGAAAATGATTGGAATTGTTTCCCCTTTGGTTATGACTACTACTCCTAGCTTCATCCTTGTTCTTCTGATCATCATTATCACCTCCATAAGATCATCCACTAGATCTTCCATCGCGACCTCTTCCACTATTCTTGTTGTCAAACTTCTTACTCAATTTCTTGTCAACTTTTAGGGAAAATTGGTATACCTCCTCAATACTATTCATTCGAACTAGACTTAGCTCATCTTGAATGCTTGGCCTTAACCCATTAGATAATGGGCCACTTTCTCCTCATCAACTTCTACATGGCCAATTCTAATGAGAACTCGGTAGAACTCTTCGGTATACTCTTGAACAAATTTTCTCGCTTGCTTCAACCCTTGCATATTCTTCAACAAATCAAGCTCATAATCCATGAGAATGAAGTGTCACTTTAGTTTAGCTATCATCTGATCCCATTTGGTGATTTTGTCCTTTCTCTTTCTTTTCACTCCAATTGAACCTCCTACCACTAGATCTTCGCATGTCCCTTTAGTTTTTCCTTCACAAACTTGACCCTATCAAGATCATCAATATCTTCATACTCAAATTACTCCTCCAGCTCATTGATCCAATTGATCAACACCTTTGGTTTAAGATTTCCCAAAATTTTGGAAACCTAAAACTTAGGTCTTTTTCCAATCTTGGAGATGGCCTAAAAAAGCCTCTCTTCGTCTAGATTTAGTACTACCTGTACTTCGGCATTTTCTTCTACTTTTTCCTCATCCTCACTTTTATCTCTTACGGGAAGATTCATTCCTCTACACATTTTTTTTCCAATACTTGAATTTGTCTTTTGAGGGCTTGGAAACCCTCAGGTGTAACACCTACAACTCTTCTACCATGCTCTTTTTGTGGAGGCATTTTCATGCTTCCATTGAAACCCTAGTGCAAACTACCACACAATTGATGATCTATCTACACACTCAGCACAAACCATGGTCCTGGTATGAACTACCTCATAGTCAGTGATCTATCCACACACTCAAGAACTCTAGCTCTGATACCACTTGATGAAGAGTGCTCCCCTTAATATCATAAACCATAATAGAAAGCAAAGAAACAACATCAAATGTGAGAACAAAATATCGACTTCTTATTTGCACTACAAATGCAAAATTATAGAATTCACAAGTACAATATGCTAACCCATGTGGGCACCTTTATTACAATAATTTGCAAGATAAGTTGTGAACTATTACCTAGAGCTATCCTAAACAATATTTGGGTCTTTCTTAAATAAGCAATTTTATGCCACCCCGAAAGGTTCTAGATGCTCAAACTTAATACCTAGGGTCGACAAACTTAACAATACATATAGAGTTGGCTAAATACATCTTTGACAAATTATTTTAGAAATTTTGCTAGCCCAAATTTGGAAGGCCATAACTCTCAAACCATTGCCCCAAGTGGCTAGTATAACCACTTTTTAGAAATGCCAGCTCCTAATCTACAGGCTTAGAATTGCGCAAGCACCTTCTGTCAAGTTTTTCAACCTCATCTGGGCACTCTAAGGCCTCTAATGATGAGCTTAAAGATTTTTTTGCAAATTTTTCCACCAAAAATCCACAATAAATTCTCTGATACTTAAGCTAGAGTAATGAGATTTTTATGGTAATCTTATAATTCCAAAATGAACCTTCCTTTAGAAAATAAGAACATTTTGAGCTCGTATGACAAACTTACTAAAAATAGCTAGCTCCCAGAAATAGCAACTCCCCTATCTACTAATCCTTATTAAAATATAAAAGACTGAAAAATATATGTTTGGGTGATGCAAGCTTGCTCTTACACCCAGGATGCTCTTGCATCATAGTTAAAGGAGAATAGAGGAAAAGAATTAGAGAACATCAAAGATACATCTGATCAGAGAGGATCAAGTATACATCAAGATAGAGGTGTGTATTGCATAAAAATGTAACAAAGGAATAAACACTAAGCAACTAATGTCTATTCCTACATATTCATGCAAACCTCAAATATGAAAGACAACATATAAGTAATGAAGACATGACATCAAAATAGCTTAATCTACTCAAAATAGCACTAATGCAAACCTCATGAAATCACCAAGATGTTGATGATTTCATTGTTGTGGGATGTGGTTTCTCAAAAGTCTTGCAACATAACAATGAGATAGATAGTGCTTCCTGAAAATGAGGAGAGGGCTCTCCTTTTATAGGAAATGAGATGAAATGGATGGTTGAGATTCAATGCAAGATGAAGGGCTAAGATCTATCAGGATCAATGAGGTTTCCATGAGGTGGAGACCAAGTGGACTCCATGTGGATTAGGGTCGTTAACCATTCAAAGGGGGGAAGATGCTCACACATGTGTGAGAAACCTTTGATGTGATAGGTCAATGACAGGTGTAAGAGGTGTGAGAAGCATGGTCTGTCACACGTGTGAGACAACTTGACTCTCATGTGAAGGGGACAAATGTGCAAGAGGTGTGAAAGGCATGAGGGGTGTTGGAAGTGTGAGTCATGTGTGAGGAATCCTCACACATGTGTGAGCACACACTTAGGATTAAAAGGGGATTAGCAAAGTGATTAGGTAAAGGTAAGCGAGATTAGGAAGTGGGTAGGTTTAGAATGATGGGTTAGGTCAAGAAAGTGAGGTTAGGTGAGGGTTAAAGTTAGGAGCCACGTGCTCAAATGGGATTAAATTTAATATTTAATTCCAAGCGAGATTAAATGGGGTTAATTAAGTAAATGAAGTACTTTACTTAATTCAAGCGAATGGGTTAAGATGCAAGTGGAATGAGGGGAAGGCTAGGATTTAAATAAACCTTGGTTTATTTAAATCAAGGAAAGGAAAATACAATAAAACATATGAAAATTTATTTAATTAAAGGTAGGGTAATTAAATAAATAATAAATATCTATTTAATTGGTTATGAAAAGGGTATTTGGACAATTTTAGGTGTCTACATTTTGCACCTCTTTGATATAGGATTAGTAATGTTATATCAAAGAAAGATAAAATATAGTGGTTGAAAGGATAAGACTAGTAGCGTGATACCCCAACCATAGAAGGATGAGGAAGGATGATGAGGGTGGAAAGGTATGCCCCCTTGAGAGGACATGTAGGTTGGGAGAACATGGATGTTCTCTCGAAATGGATGGGAAGATTGAAGGGAGTGGAAAATGATAAGAGTGATAAAGTTATGCTGCAATGGTGTGAACAACCTAAGTTTGATATTGTATTTAACACTATGCACCAAGGTATGAGGAACCAAGATGACAATGTTTCAAGTACATGATAAAAGGGGTCTAATACAACCATATGCCTTATGAAACCATGATATGGAAGACCATGATTTCTGGGGTCAATAGGATACAAAGACCATGATAAATGTAGAAAATACTAATGCATACAAGAACAAGCAATCATGCACAATAAACCAAAAGCAAACCAACATTTTTCCCCTAGTCAAGTTGAAAACCAATTAATGGATTGATTGATGATGATTGATTAAGGATGACAAAGCTAATGATAAGCATAATGCACATTCAAGGATTGGGAAGGATTCATCCAATGATAATGTTTGAATATGGTCAATGGTTTAACAACTGATTGAGTCAAATTGAGGAATTGATTAAGGATTGATGTAGAAGATTGCAATATTAGATTGATTGGATTAGTATTGATTGCACAATGAGTGAGATTTTTTTTTTTATAATGTTTTTTGATTTTATGGAGAGTTGGATGAATAGATAAAATTGAAATCCAAGTAAAAGAATGAACGTGGATGAGATTGGAAGAATGATGTTGATAGGATGAAGAATGATGAGGGTAGAATTGATTTGAAGTGAACATATGAGAAGAAGGGAAAATTGATGGAAATAGAGGATAAATGAATTTTATTGAAGTGAGGGGAAGAACTAGATTGAATGTGATATGAACAGATGTGAGATAGAATGGACAGAATGGATTTGGACCAATGACAAGGGAGAGCCAAGGCATGATAAATGGAGGAAAAGCAACATGAGTTGGTGGATGAAAGGAATGGTGAAATGATATGAGGAGCCAAATGATATGGTATTGAAAAAGGCTGAGCTAAGGACCATGTTTCAAAGAAGTCTAAATGCCCCATACCAAGGATAGGAAAATGGAAGACGATATGGTGGGAAAGGATGCATGAAAAGGGAAATATGGTATGAAGGCTAGCATGTGGATGAAGAGAAGGCATGTGCTCTTCCGAAGCATGTATGAACATTTTGGTATTGTGCCTCTAATAGTGATCACGAGCATGGGTATGAAAGTGGAATGAAGAAGGGATATGGGAGGGAGGGTATGAAAAAGGGGTAATGATATGGCTAAAATGTGGGATATGAAGTGGATGAGATGGATGTGATAACAAAGATCAAGGACATATGAAAGAAGGTTGGAAGTACACAAGAGTATGGATGGAAAATAGATGAAATGAACATGACAAGGACTATGGGAGGCAAGATATGGAGAGAATGTCATGATCAAATAGATGAAAGGACTATGGAAGTATATAGGATAATGTATGGATAATGAGAAAGGGACATGGAAAGTGCATATGGATGGATGAAAGGAAAGTGATAATCAAGATCAAAGATGGAACAGGATGATGAACAGTAGATAGAAGTATGGAAGATATGTAAGGAAGAGTGGTATGGATGGAGCTTGCCCCCAGTGTAGAGCACAAGTGGAAGAGGAAAAGTGAATGGATGGATAAGTGGAAGTGGAAGACATGATAAGAAAATGAAGGGAGGACTCAAGCATCAAGATATATGGATGGGATACCTTGACATCTTTTTTTTTTCTTTGTTATTTTCAAGGGATTTTTACTATTTTCTCATGGATGTTGGTAGGATAGTGAAAAGAAGGACAATGCTTATGGAAAAAATTGGATTAAGGGAGTGGAGTAGTCAGGAGGAAGAGATGGTTGATGGATGCTAGGTTGGAGGACTTGTGAATGAGTGGATGAAGGAGATGGAAAGATCTTCATTGGCACACACCTTGAAGGGTGATGGAAAGAAGGAAATTTTGGGATGTAAGAACCCAAAATGGAGGAAGGAGACGATGGATTTAGGATGGTGGATTTGGGCATATAAGGACCCAAAATGGATTTGGAAAATGGAAGCTTGGATGATTCATGAATGAGGGAAGCCTTTGGATTAGAAAATTGGATGTCATTTTGAATATTCCTTTGAGATTCATTGCTACATTAAATAGTTTTGGGATCCACAAAATTTTTGCATTTTTTATTTTTAGCCTTTGTGGCCTTTTGATTTTGCTTTGGATCATATTTTTCTTTTCTTGAACATGTCATTTAGAAGGGACATGTTGGTCCTTGGGCTTTTGTGGATTTTTTTCTTTATTCTCTTTATCTTTGGCATCCAATTTGCTTCCCTTGGCCATGGTATAGGTGCATGCAGATAAATGGGGTGGAGAGCGTATGGATGGTGAATGTTGTAAGGAATTTAAGGATGTGTGCCTTTGTTGATCTTTACTAGGACCATGAGGGGGTGAAGTGGAAAACATGGACATGGTGGATGAATGAATGTAAGAACTCAAAATGGAAGGAAGGGATGAAGGGTTTGGCTATGGAATATAAGGACCTAAAATGGATGGAAGGGATGAAGGGTTGGAAATATGGAAATAAGGGCCTAAAATGGATTTGGAATATGGATGATGTGAATATTTAGGTTTGGAAGGAGGAATTTTGGAATTGGAAGGAGTGGAAGGCATACCAACATCTTGAGACATTATTTCTTTAATGGGATACTTATTATTTTCAACACCAGATATGAGTCCATGTATATGGGGTTTATGAGTGGATTGGATAGGTGTGATAGGATCATGTAGAAGATTAGGATCACAAGGGGGATTATGAGGGATAATAGGATCTTGAGATGGAGCGAGATCATGAAAGGCAAATGAAGGGGAGCTTTGATCTTGAATTAAAAGAGGATCATGTGGTGGAATGAGTGGATCATGAGATGGAATAGGATCATTTAATGGAGTGGAGGGAATGGAACCATGAGATGGAGTGATTTGATCTTGACATGGAGTAGTATTAGTGGAGGGAGTGGAAAGAACCACTTCATGAAGTGGAGGATCTATGGATGCTAACTCTTGAGATGGAGAAGAATCGGCAATGGAATCAGTAATGTGCATGGTACATGGAATGCCTTGATCTTGATTAGGAAGAGGATCATGAGATGGACTAAGAGGGATAAATGGATCTTAAGGGATAAGGGCATGATGGGATGGAGAAATGCTCAGATTTGGAAGAGAAGAGGAATCTATATTGACATGTTTTGGAGGAAGGTCTTGAGATGGAACTGGGGGTATGACTTTGGGTGATTGGATTACTTCATTTTGAACTTTACACTTAGCCAAGAAATTGCATGAGAGAAACCCATTACGAGGTGGGGATGATGGTGATTTTGGAGGATTAGGATTGTGTGAAGGTGGAACTATGGGTAGGGGATTGGGATGATGGTTTTTGACATTAAGCTAGAAGTATGGGGAACTAAATGGAAGATTTGGATTGGATGGGACATGAGAATTATGGTCTTCAAAACATGGGGGAAGAGGAAATATGTCATGCAAGGTGGAATTTTTCTTTTGATTTGCTAGGCTCAAGATAGAATTCTTTATTTCCTCAATTTCTTTGGCCATGGTATTTTTGCTTGAGGCATTGTCTGGGCTATGAATGGAATCATATGTGGTTGAAGGATAATGAGGTGGATTTCCCTTGTCAAAGGTAGAAGAATAATGAACATGATATGGATATGAGTTGGATATGAAGTTTTGAGGATAGGTTGAATGGGAGGTATAACTCCAAGTTTCCTTTGAATATCTTCAACCATTTAATTAAGCCAATTCTTATCCATTGAGATTAGACGAGGAGTGGTGAGAGATTTGATGATGAATGAAATATGAACTTGGGACTAGGAGCAATTTTGGACTTTGTGTTGACTTGATTTGAATTGGATTTGACTTGATATGATTGGATATTGATTGGATTTGATTTGATATTAATGTGATAATGATTTGATATTGGATGAAGGTTTCATATAACTTTGATGAAAACTTTATGATATTGCAAACAAGTGAATGTTGGATTTGAATGAAAGTCTAATGTGTATGACAGTGCTCCTATGTCTAAAGTAGAAGATGTGATGCAAAGTTGAATTAGAAGAAGACTTGAATGGATGAAATTAGAAAGATTGATTATGGATGAAGATGTAAATGGATTGAATTAAGAATGGATTAGAAATGACTGAATGTGACAATGAATTGGATTGATAATCATGAGTATGAAGCATTGGAGGAGGGCATTGAAGCATGATATGGAGTATGAATCATGACTAGGGTAAAGATTATGGATTAGATTGAATGATGAGGAAATTATTTGGATGAATAGAGATGATTAAGATGTCAAGGAATGGTTTGGATGATGAAGACAAGAGATGTATGAGGGTGATGAACTTGATGGAAAGAAGAAATGATGTGGAATTGATGTGGACAGCTTGACTAAGAGGACTTAAACCAAGACTTGTTTTTGTTGTTTTTGAAATTTTTTATTTTTTTTATTTTTGAACTTTTACAATTTTTTTGGGATTTTTATGTTATATGATGTTTTTGGATTTTTATGTTTTATGATGTTTTTGGATTTTCAAATTTGAGATGCAAAATCAAACAAGGAAATATATACAAGGCAAGTGTAGCCATGTGTCCCCTTTAAATGGGGAGGTTTTTGAATACGCCAACAATCCTATAAGGTTTCAACTACTATGTACAAGGATCAACTAGAGGGCATCCTCAATATATGCAAGGTATGTGAGGCCCAAATCTGTAGATGAAAGAAAATAATGCCACACAGTCGAGGGGAGATGGTAACCCAAATCTCCTCCTTCACTTCCCAAAGGTATAAAGTTCTTTGGGGCTTAGCCAAGAGTGACAAGATTTTACTTCCAAGAGAGGTGTCTTTCGATTCAACTCTCAATTTTTATACTCTGCCAAAACACTAGAGTTGATGTTGTCCCAAGGGGTGATGAAATCCCCAAGCAAGCCTCCTAAAAAGATAAAAACAAGACAACTTATTTCTTGTGCACCCAAGATCACCTGAAGGCATGAGGGGAGAGAATACATAAGTGGCCTCAAGGTTTAAAAGACTCACATTATTTCAAAATGAAACTTTAGGTTTTGTAATCTACTTTGAAGATACACATGTTTATAGCATACAATGTTCTTTCCAACTTGAAATCATTGTCAACATAAATGAAAGCACGGATTTTTCAACAAGAAAGTAAATCACTCGTGAACATAAGAAAATTGTTGAAAATGAAACCAATTCCCTTAAGTCATTCAAGATTGTATGAGTTCATTTTAAGCACCAATTCAAAATGTTTGCTAGCTTAAACATTCATGTCAATTTCCTTAAGGCACTCAAGAGTGTGTGAATTTTTTTTAAGCACCAAGTCTAAATGTTTGCTATCCTAGACATTCATGTCAATTTCTTTAAGGCATTCAAGATTGAATTTGATTATTTTAGCTTTAACCATGCATTCAAAGACAAGATTTTAAGCATACAAGTTCATTCCAAAACCAATTTAAGGAAAAACCTGCAAGCAATATGATTAGTGATTTCTATAATTCTCCAACCTTCAATGCATAAGTGAGAAAATATCCCTGCAAAACCACAAGTTAGGGCATCAAAAATGTATGACCAATGTGAAATAACCTTGCAATGAAAATGTTAACACAAAGTTCAGCCTTTGATAGAAAAATTAGGGATCTATACAACATCAAAATCTCATGATACCAACACCATGACGATGGGCTTGGAATCAACTTTCTGGCAATATTTTCTTTTTCAAAAATAGAGTCTGTATGCTCAAGTTATTAGAAAAAAACCAAAGGTTGCTCCTTATGGCTTAGAAGGGCATGTGGAATGCTTGTGTAATAATGACATCAGTGACCTGTAGGGTTAAATTTGATGGTTAGATGCATGTCAAGCAAATTTTATTTTATTTTTTGACTTTTTTTCTTAAAAAAAGATGAGAGGTAAATGTTTTGTAAAAAAAATAACAATGAGAATACAAGCAATGACTATAACTTTAATCTTTAAAAAAAATTTAAAAATTGTCTCTTAAAAAAAAAAGTAGTTTAGTTGTGGGTGGTGGATGGAGGCAAGCGGAGCATTTGGCAAAGTGAGCCAAGGGTAGGTAAAGTGAAGAGAGGGAGGTGGAGATGCATAGTGGAGGGCGCGGGAGGTGGTGAGGAAAGCGAGTTTCAGAGCAGTATAGGAGGCGGCAACAAGCATTTTGGACCGAGCAGAGGGGAGTTGGAAGCAAAGCCACGGGAGGAGGAGGTGCCAAGGGTTTCACTTAGGCAATAGCTACATGGAGAACCCATGCCAGGGCCACAGGAGTAAGCAGAGAAGATAGGCTGTGAAGAATGGGAGACGATTGCAGTAGCAAAACATAGAGGGTTATGAGGTTTCAAGAAGATGGCAAAGAAATGTAGAGGGTTGGAGGGATCAATGAGGTAGTGGCGGCATAAAGGTCGTGAGGCAGTAGCGGCAGAAAAATTGGGCGCAGAAATGAGGTGAAGGAGGTGTGGTTGTTTGGCAATAGCAGGAAGGTGAGTAGCCACAGGGAGGAGGGAATAAACACCAAGCATGCCAAAATATATTGCATAAAAATGTAACAAGAGAATAAACACTAAGCAACTCGTCTATTCCTACATATTCATGCAAACCTCAAATATGAAAGACAACATGTAAGTAATGAAGACACAAAATAAAAATAATTTAATCTACTCAAAATAGCACTAATGCAAACCTCATGAAATCACCAAGATGTTGATGATTTCATTGTTGTGGGATGTGGTTGCTCACGAATCCTGCAACATAATAATGAGATAGATAATGCTTCCTAGAAATGAGGAGAGGGCTCTCCTTCTATAGGAAATGAGATGAAATGGATGGTTGAGATTCAATGGAAGATGAAGGGCTAAGATCTCTCAGGATCAATGAGGTGTCCATGAGGTGGATACCAAGTGGACTCCATGTGTATTAGGGTTTTTGACCATTCAAAGGAGGGAAGATGCTCACACATGTGTGAGCAACTTTTGATGTGATAGGTCAATGATAGGTGTAAGAGGTGTAAGAAGCATGGTCTCTCACACATGTGTGAGACACCTTGACTCTCATGTGAAGGGTACAAACATGCAAGAGGTGTGAAAGACATGAGGGGTGTGGGAAGTTGTAGGAGGGAGGTCGCAAAGGAGGTGGCGAGCACAGGGGCGATGCTCGTGGGAACTGTTGTTGGTGGTGCCTGGGAGTGCCCAACCTGCATAATACAACTATTAAAAGTTTAAAAAAAAAAAAAAAAAAATTTCCTATTTAAACTCCTTGACCGCACCCTTTTTTTTCTTGCAACTTATATATATTATATATATATATATATAAATGATATAAAAAAAAGAACATAGAAATAAACCCCCCCCCCCCCCCCCCCCCACTTTTTTTACCTAGTTATTTGTCAACAAAGATCGACTTTTTAAAAAAGCTTTTTTCCATTTTCCTTTTAACAAAGATGTATACCTAATGTATATACACTCTTGCAACTTAGAAATAGAAAAAAAAGAAGCATAGAGTGTTATATGTCAACAGACTTCTCTCATGCTTTAAGCACGATGATGGGTTTTATGGCTCGATTAGAGGCTCCTTGTGAAACTTGATCTCCAAGTGCAAGCCCTCAACCTACAAGCTTGAAAACTCACACATAAACTCAAAAACATGTTAGATGATTAGTTTGAATCCGTAAAGTGGGTCCCACGAGGAACGCCAAAATGTATTTCTTAAAAATGTAACAAGAGAATAAAAACTAAGCAACTAACTTTTATTCCTACATATTCATGCAGACCTCAAATATGAAAGACAACATGTAAGTAATGAAGACATGACATCAAAATATCTTAATCTACTCAAAATAGCACTACTGCAAACCTCATGAAATCACCAAGATGTTGATGATTTCATTATTGTGGGATGTGGTTTCTCACAAATCCTGCAACATAACAATGAGATAGATAGTGCTTCCTGGAAATGAGGAGAGGGCTCTCCTTTTATAGGAAATGAGATGAAATGAATGGTTGAGATTCAATGCAAGATGAAGGGCTAAGATCTCTCAGGATCAATGAGGTGTCCGTGAGGTGTAGACCAAGTGGACTCCATGTGGATTAGGATTTTTGACCATTCAAAGGAGGGAAGATGCTCACACATGTGTGAGAAACCTTTGATGTGATAGGTCAATGACAGTTTTAAGAGGTGTGAGAAGCATGGTCTCTCACACATGTGTGAGACACCTTGACTCTCATGTGAAGGGGACAAACATGGAAGAGGTGTGAAAGGCATGAGGGGTGTGGGAAGTGTGAGTGTTCCTCACACGTATGAGGATTCCTCACACGTGTGAGCACACACTTAGGATTAAAAGGGGATTAGCAAAGTGATTAGGAAAAGGTAAGCAGGATTTGGAAGTGGGTAGGTTTAGAATGATGGGTTAGGTTAAGAAAGCGAGGTTAGGTGAAGGTTAAATTTAGGATCCATGTGGTCAAATAGGATTGAATTAAATATTTAATTCCAAGTGGGATTAAAAGGGGTTAATTAAGTAAATGAAGTACTTTACTTAATTAAAGTGAATGGGTTAAGATGCAAGTGGAATGAGGGGAAGGCTAGGATTTAAATAAACCTTAGTTTATTTAAATCAAGGAAAGACAAATATAATTAAATAAATGCAAATTTATTTAATTAAAGGTAGGGTAATTAAATAATAATAAATATCTATTTAATTGGTCATGAAAAGGGTATTTGGACAATTTTAGGTGTCTACAAGGTGATCTGACATCAAGAAACAAAGTGCTAACCAAAGGATCATTGTCGAGACATTCTAACAGGTGAATCCGTTAAATCTCTTAACAGAGTAGTCTTGACAAGCTATTGTAAATCCTTTAATAGGGTGTTTAATTTATTGTAAGTTAAAGTCCTTTTACCAGGAACACTTTTAGCAGGGTGTTTAAATCCTTTAACAGGGTAAGATCTTGTTGGAAATATTCAAGTCTATGTTAAGTTACTAAGAGGGGAGGGGTGAATTAGTAACTTCTATAACTTTAACACTTTCAATTCTTAATCCAATAATTCAATTAGCACTTGATTTATCACAACTAATCTAATTGCATGCATGAGAAACTAAAGACATGAAAGCATCCATAACACATTGACGCAAAGATTTGGTGACCCAGAAACTTTCCAAATAGAAAGTAAAACTGGGGTGGGGATGATACCAAAAAACTTTAGTACTATAGCATAAAGTTGGTTTGTTAAGGCTTACATTGATCATTTCTGATGATCTTCTCTATTAGGAGCAATTAGGATGACTAATTCCACCTTGTGAGAGGATTTACAAACATACAATGAAGTATGCACTTAGTAACGAGATTTATGAAAGACTGTTAGGTCTACCTTGTTAAAAGATTTTGACTTGTTCACTTGTTAGGATGAAGCAGTAGTAGATCTCTTATTTGCAATTGGGTTTTTTGAAAGAGATTCCTTTGTGTACTAGTCACCTTTCTGTGATAGATATGTCTTTGCTACTCCTTATGTTGTTATGGCCTTTACAATTTGCTCTTTTTCTGCTGCATTCATAACTTGAGTTTTTTGCATCCACCTTCACATTTCATGCATGCATTCATTCACTCACAATGATATGGTACAATACATTACATATATATACCAATCCAAATTACATAATTACAAAGTTAGCCATGATACAAGTTAACACAAATATTACAAAGTTGGCCCTAAAGACACTTAGGTTCTAAAGATTGACTCGATGAGATTTTGATACTCGACATCGTCATGCACTCAATAGACGTAGAAGCTCGATCCATACTGATTTATTTCAAGTAGTTTTGAACTCGGTCTACACTGGTGACTCGGTAGATATTATGCAACTTGAAAAACACTAAATCACTTGGTTAACATAGAGTAGCTCAATTATCACTAGCTTTGCATCACCTAAACTGTGAACTCGATAAACATTGCAATTCTTGGTAACCACTAATAAACTTGATATATACTAAAACGCATGGTTTAAACTGCTAGACTTCACACTGATTGAATTTTCTTGATAGCCACTGGGATTTGTCCAAAGGACTTGGTAGCAACTATAGAACTCGATGGCTATTGAATTACATGGAAAACACTATAAACTATTCAATAAGCTTGGTGGCTATAGAAAATCTAAATAATTGTGTGTCACTAATAACAAACTTGATTGATATGTCAACAATCTGCCCCTTTGGCATTAGTGACAAAAATGCTTATTAGCCAAAACTGAATAGCTTGTATCCATCACTACATGATACTAGCTTGGTAGAGTATACTATATTTTTTTGAGATTTTTCAAAATTGATTTTGTAAGGTATATATAGTATACTATACGTCTTTTTCTATATACAACATGTCTTATTGATCATTTCATACTTGTTACAAATTCTTCCCCATAGCATATTTCTCCTCATACTATGTGTCTCTCTATGTACATGTCTTACTTCCCCATAACATATAGCTTTCTCCAATGTAATTTTTCTCCCCCTTTTTTATAGTAATTCTAAAGATTATTCTAACATATTTACACAAAAACACAAAAATGAGATAAGAATTTAGAATGTACCTTGAGAATGATTGCCAAGGTTTTATCCAAATTTTCTTTCAAGACCTTGCATGTATGTAGTGCAATTTGCACCCCTACTGATAGTTCAATCATATGGTCCGCAATAGAGAAGTTATTAGCATGGATCAAATTTTTTGAATATATAATATGTTTCTATATTACATCCATGATTAGAAGTATCATATTTTGTATGTCAATCACTATTGATCTAATCCTTGCTTCTTCTCTTAGCAATTCAGCTTGCATGTTTGACAAAAATATGATTTTCTTGAAATATGCAGAGCTTGAACTAGGGTTGAGTTGTAGCTATTGAGCACATGCCTTTAGATCTATATCTATGTTAGATAACTTGTCCTTTTATTTCCTTTGTATACTTAGGGTGTAGTGACTGCCCCTAGTGCACATTTTTGCTATCATTGTCAAACTCTTTTAGGACAGTTTTATGATGATGATAATTAGTAACATTATTTTGAGATTATCAAATATTGTTTTAGATTCAGTTTATTATATGATGAGATCATTTGGTATTCTATATTTCATGTATGGATGATGATTATTGTAGTGTTTGCAGTTATTAATAATGATTAGTTAGTTGATTTATTATCATATGTGTCTTCTTATGGATACTTACCCCATACTTGCATATGTATGGTGTGCATGTTTGTTTCCTTTCTGTATGGCATTTCTGATGTGGTTAAGGAAGGGAGTCGTAGTCACGTGCTAGTCAAGATCTACACGATGCACCACTTCTTTCCATTGCTTGTTTAGCTTAGTATATATTGTGCTTGTCCATGCATGAATTTTATGCAGGTTGCAGGTACCAGGTATCGACTTCCCTGAATTGCCAGGATGAGTGCACCCTATCGTATTATCTCAAAGGTAAGAAAGGGGAGATAAATTCTCAAGTCCAAATCCCAACCCTTTAAGCCATTTGTCCTAATTGAAAATTAGGACAAGTATCTGAGTTGAGTACTCTCTGAATGCGTTGGATGACGTAATTTGTGATATTAACCCCTTAGTTTGATTTTGTATGTGTCTTGCTATGATGGGTTTTCATATTTTATTTTATGAGTCTTTGGTACATTTTCTATTAATTAAGTCTAATTAAAAGATTTAATTAATGGTTTAATTTAATGGAAAATTAATATGCTATTTTAATATTTATTTTATTTAATTAATTGGAAAATTAATTAAATAAAAGAATTAAATTTGAAGATAAAAGTCATAAGTTTAGATTTGGAATAAGATAATATTTATTTAATTTCATACTAATATATTTAGAGTACATTTTTAAATAAATGCTAAATAATATTATTATTTAAGTTAATAAATATTTTATCAATTAAGTTTCGGAAATAAATTTAAAAGTGAAAAAGATATTAAAATTATTAAAAGATTCTAGATTGCATGATGTGTGCATGTGATTAAAAAAATATATATATTAAGATAAAACAAGTGGATTTATTAAAGTCAGTGCATGAGATTTAAGAATTAATAAATTAATTTGAAAAGAGAAAAATGAATATTAAATAAATTAAGGTGTATTATTTTAATATTTATTCACATAGGAGTATGTGAACTCTTGTAAGTTGTCATGTTGACAACATAGAAGTTTGCACTCTAATTATGCACGTGTTGTCTACACTTAAGAGTTAGCATATTATTTGAGCACATGTTGTCTACAACATTCTAGAGACCTCATCATGTTTATCTTCTTATCATGGAAGTTATGTACTTAGTTGTCATGCTTATCTCCTAGTTCTTTCTAGACACATTCTAGATGCATCTTAGAGGCCTTTAAATAGAGGCTCTCCTATAGTGTATGAACAAGCTTACATGCATTCAAGAAGCTCATATGCTTCTACAAGCACTTCTAGTCACTTGGGGGTTTCGGTTGGTTTGATTCTTGGAGGAATGGAAAATGTTGGAGAAGGAAGGGATTTTTCTATGGACTTCTGAGGCATAGCAAATTAGCATCAGTATCCAGGTGCACTCGTGATTTTCACATATTCCATTTGCACTCTTTCTCTTCCTATCTTCATCGTGTCTGTTATTTGTGTCTAAATATACTCCATGAACGAATCTTCAATCTTGAAATTGGAATCTAGATATGTATGTTCATTTTTATTTGGTTGCAAAGAAACATTAGGAAACCCTAGTTTTATTTATGAAGGAAATTCATCACAAACTGCCCTGTCGCTACCCCTTACATAGACCTGAACTCATACATTCATAACTTTTTATCTAGATCAAATTTATTTGATCGCTCTAGTTAGAATTGATGCAACTTGGCCCTCTCTAACATATTTCAAATTCGGCTCGATCCAACACTTCATTAGGGAGATATGGCCCCTGTATTGGGACTATTTTATTCAATGACAGTCATTCCTCCATTTTCCATAACCAGGAGTTCTTTGTGCTTAAACTTCACAAAAATAATCTATCAAAGCATGGAATTAATTAAAAACTAAACCAACATAGATCTAAAACATTTATAATCAAGATTTGGAAATTGATTCGAGTTTGGGTTTGAATAAAAGTAGAATCTTATTAATATGCATTAGTTTTATATGATTTATTATCTAATCTAATTAAATCAAATTTAATTAAGATTAGTTAATAGTAGAATAAGTGTAATTAATTATAAGTCGATTTAAGTAAATGGATTTTTAAATGAGGGCAAAAGAAAAGAGATATTAATAAGTGTTTAGTAGAATTAAATAATTGATTTATTAATGAGATCGATTTTACTTAAAATCAATGAAGATTATCTTAAATAAATGTTTGTCCTTGAAGTTTTTTAAGGAAATTGTAAACTAATTATTTGAAAATCGATAAGTATTATTTTTATTATTTGAATAATGGGAGACACTTCTTGGAATTATTAATAACATTGATTTTTAGTGAAATAATGCAAATGATTTTATCTAAAAGTCAATGGAAACTAGTTCAATGATTTAAATAAGTAAATAATTATCTTATGATTATTTTAGAAAATTGTTTTAAAATAATGGAGGGATAATTCTATGTTTTATTCGAAAAGATAAATGGGTTGACTTGGAGATTAAACAGAGAATCTTACACACTTGAAATGTACTTGAAAATGAAAACTAAAACCTAATATTTGGCTTAACCATGTGATTGCAAAAGCAAACCAAAACATGTGTTTGCATCTTGTTTCTCTATGCTATATGTGTTTTGGGGTTTGTCCTAGCTTTGACCAGTCTTAGGTTGTTACCAGAGGCTCGGGGGTTATGTGAATGTGATGGCATGTTGATGTTATTTGATCTCGATCTTTCTAAACCCAACCATGGTAATATGATGGTATGTTCTATGGGATGTTTGTATTTACTGATTGTTATTGTTTTCTAGTCTTCTTGTGTGAAGCTGAGGTGTATGTATTTGAGACACTTGACTTAACCATTTTTTAGTCATTGATCGGTTATACTTGGGTTACTTTCCAGTTGCCCTAATGGGACTGAAGTGTTTGTTTTGATCTTGATGATGTCATGTTGTAACATGTTTTGACTCGACCATTTTTGGAGTCTTTGATCAATATTACTTTGAGATACTTTTTGGTTTCTTGTTGAGAACCAATGGATATTGTGATTATCAGTGATACCTTCAGTTGCTAATAGAAAACTGTTGTGGTCATGATTATTAATGGATGCTTTTCAATTGCTCATGGAGATTTCATGCTTTTATTGTGGATTATCTTTTGGTATTTTTCTAGTCACTTGTATAGGATGGTGGTGATTTTGAGATTTATGATTCCATGAGCTTAAGGTAGGTTATCTACTTGTAGTGTCAAGAAGTGGCTTGCAATGGGGGTCGAGGCCCTAAGTGGCTTCCAGGGTAACTCATTGTAAGTTATTTAATAAGTTAAAATATTTACACTAAATGGAGATTAAATGAACCCAATAAGATAATTGTATGTTCTCGCCATGCCTCAAGTGCTAGTACAGACTAGCATGGGAGTAAAGAGAAGGCTTGGTTGTGACCTTGCATTTCGTAGTATGCCTCGTCAGTATGAGAGGATACTAGTGGTCATATAGGGATCACTAGGGGGTCAGGGTCTATTGAGAGACTACTAGGGTAACTCTAGCGTGATCTGTGCGATGACACTTTCTAGCTTGCATAGTAGGTTTCCTACATGCCTTTGTTGTGCCTCTAGGTATAGGTGTTGACCCTTTTTATGTTGGAACCTTTGAGTTAGTATACTTTTAGGATTCTTGGACTTAGAGAATATTTGTGCTATGTGATTTGATAGCCTGTTTGGGACTTGAGATTATCTCCTCAGCGTGGTGGGAGTGGACCATTTAGGTTCCACGTGATCGGGTGGTAGTGCTTTTTCACTCTTACCATTTGAGATCCGTCTAAGACACTGTAACTAAAGTATTCTTGCTTGGTATTTATCTTCATTCTGTTCTTGGATCTTATGATGGATGTTATTTATTGCTATGTTTCCATATATTGATGATTAGCATGTGATAAGTGATGCTATTTACTTACAGAACCATCTTATGCCTTATTTTACATGATTAGATTTCTGATGCATATGTTGTAGCATGTTAGATTTCTTTCTGCATATGATGTAGTATGTTTTAGGAGTGATGTCCCTACTATGATAATACCGATGATCTCTTTGGTGACCTGGGATGTTATGCATGGAGGGATGGCTAGGGCCCACGATGCTTTAATGATGCTATTTATAGTTGGGAGGAATCATGCATTTAGATAATTATGTGTTGTGTTTATGATTTATAGCTATCTTTTACGATGGATGTTTATATCTTGTATGATGATGTATCATGTATGGAATTTGGTTTCATTTACTTTATTGCACTTGCATCATGGATTAGAATAGGATGATGTACTTCATTTTTACATATGTATATTCTTTTAAGCTTTTCATACCCTGTGACATGTACAGTGGATGATTGAGTGTTTCAAATTTAATTGTTGAGAGGCATTTGGAACAAATGTGTAATATCAACATTGGACTTTCTAATTATTATTTCATGTTGATGTGGTAGTGGTTAGACTTAGTATTAATTGAATTAAATGTGACTCAACATCTTCAGATCCTTGAGGAATGTAACCTATTATGTATGCTGACATTTGATTGTATGTTATTGTTTCCGCTACTATGTGTTTGATGTGAATGGTTTATCTTTCATGATTAAAAAAAAATGTTTGGAAAACTAGTAAAATTTTAGGTTAATTCTTTTGGATCCCTTAGCAGGGCGTTATACAAAGACATCACATAGTTTCCCAAAAAGTAATGATACATTTGAACAAGACACTTCAAGATTGACCAAAATTGTAGAAAGCTCAACTTGATATATGGCTATTTATTGAGCAATGCGCTTCAACACTTTATTATTAAATTTCTCTTCAACCTTTTCAACTAGCTTATCTTGACCATCAGTATCCTCATTGAATTTTTGGACTACTTCTACTAGCTGATACAAAATAGGTTGAGAAGAATCAAACTCAATTCCTATTGCCTTAGTCAAAATGTTCTTGGCATCTTCAATTATCTTATACTCTTCGTTCTCTCTCCTCTCTTAATCTTTTTTGTTTAGCCTTTTTCTGGAGGAGTTCACCCAATGTCTACATTTGGTTTGGAGTGAGCTTGTAAATATCCCAATTGGGGATTACTATTTCCTCATCTAAATCAATGTCTTCCTCTATCTCTTTTCCTTTCCCCAAAAAATTTTGTGCTCGGTTGAACCTTAGGCTCAACTGTCCTTGCACTTATTACTTTTGTACCTAGAATAGAAATAATAGTAGAGATACTTGGACTTACATTGAAAATTGATATTGTACTAGTTAAAGAAATACTTATAGAAATACTTGAAGAATCCAAAATTGATGAAGTCAAAATTGGTGTGCTTACCACTAATGTACTCAAAACTAAAGAAGTCAAAATTGAAGAAGTCAAAACTAAAGTACTAAACTCGGTAGATTGAGAAGGAGTCTGCAGCTCGGTGGATGAAGTATAAGTCACTTCTATTAGTTAAATGCTGAGCTGATTTGGGGTAAAGAGTGATTAGACATTTGATGTATCACTAGTAGTCACAATCAAACTTCCTAAAGCTATCTCCATACTTGATGTAGCCAATGGTTTGCTCGGGGAGTGAGGAAATGACTTTTGCAACTATCTTAACTAGGTCAGTCTCCTCATCATCTTGCTTTTCTTGCTTAGCAACCTCTCGATCCTCTTCATCTTCTTCATTATCAAAGTGAGTCACTTCTTCAACATTCTCTTCCTCATATTTCTCCTTGTTTTCTTCTTCTTCAGCATCATCCTTTACTTCAACTGAAAATTCACTTGGTTTGTGAAGATGATACACATTTTTCCAAGTGTTTGTAGCATTCTTAACAACATGCTCAAAGTCCTTGATCAAAACTGAACAAGTATTAAACTTTAGAGTCATTTTTTCTTCATTTTTCTTTAATGACTCTTTCACCTCAGAATCTAATATGCTTAGTAATAACTACCTCAGGGTTTGTGCATATATGTCTTTGACTATTTGCATAGTAAAATACCATCTTGGCTTTATCTTCTTTAGTAATTCACTGGGGACTTGAGAAGCAATCTGATCTGGTGAGTATTTCTATTCATCTATTTTATTCAGCACCAAGTCTTCAACTTGTTTCTGCTCTTCTGTTGTCATGATTTCATATTTCAATGATTTAAATTTTGTTATCCTTGATTCTTCTTCTAATTGCTTTAGCCTATCTTGGAAGGTGGTTGGAGGTCTATTGAATACAATGTCACCTCCTTTATTTTTTGACCTCCTTGTGAACACTGCAGTGGATGGCTTTGTAGGCTTGGTGATGATCACCTTGCCCTTCTTCTTCAAAGGTTCTTCTTTCTTAGATTCTTCCTCATCCTCTACTTCCTCCATATCCTCACCTTATCCCTCAATTAACAAGAGAGGTGCACTTGATTTTATCTTTTCGATCCTTCTCTTTTCTTTGTTGACCACCAATGGGAGCTTAATTTCTAGCTCAATTCTAGCCTTGGCTTCGTCATATGTTCCAAAGTAAGGGGCGTTAGGATCAACTAGTTCATTGATAAGGACTTCAATGATATCCTTTGTCTCATCAATATTTACCTCATAGCCAAGAGGTTTCACCCACGCAATTCTAGGCTTAACTGCCTGGATATACACCTTATTACTATCCACCATGAAGCATACATCATCCTTATAATCTTCAAATAACTTCTTCAAAATACTAAACCTATTGTTAATTTTCTCCTTGAATACATCAAAGTAGTTGTCCATAATGTTGCTGTGTTTTTCACCCATTTCGACAATATACTTATTTATTTGGTAAAGCACATGCACATCTTTTCTCCTGACTACAGTGCCTTTAGAAGGGAAGAAATTGTGTACATAAAAGGATAGGCAAGTTAACAATGAACTAAACTTGCACGAGTTGTTCTTGGATGTTCTAATACTTTCCATGTTTTTGTTGAACTGTCTCAAAAATAGGTTGGTAAGGTCATATGACAAGTTGTTCTTAATTACCTTGTATGTCAAATCCACTACTTCACATGACACACTATTAAGTCAGCTTGAACTATTTGATTTGTGTGCAATAACATGAATTCTAAATTTCAATTCTACATCAGTGACACTGCTAATTTTCATACCTCTACCATCCAATTCAGCTAGGGTTTTCTTCTCCAACTCTGCCTGACCTAGGGTTTTCATCATTTTAGCTTGGCTAGGATGCAGAGGCAAGTGATTTGATGAATCATCTTCTTTGTTACCAAAATTGGTTGTTCTAACCACAATTTTTTGTTATGCACCCGGGTAAGGATAAACCTAATCCATTTGATTTGAAATTCTTGGGGCATATGAGGGATATGTGTCAACCCTTTGGCTTCCAAATGTTGATGCTTGGGTTTTAGGGTTCCATTTACACATTACTAACCTAGAGCATCATCCATTTCTAGAGTACCAATTTCTTTAGTAGCACATTTGAAATGAGTATGAATGTCATTAACAAGAAGTACCTTAGGAGGGATTTGGGATTGAGCTCTACTTGGGTCTAGGGTTTTAGCAACCATGGGAGTGAGTTTGAAATCTGGTGCTTTCCATTCAACTCCTCAAACCAACATGTTAGATCCTTGCTTGACCTTGCTACTATTGAATGTCATTTTTTCTTGGTAAATTAAGAGAACTTCGAAAAAAATTTGCTAGAAATTCACTCAAGCCACTTTGATCTCACTAAAAATTACTCTTCGCAATAGCACTTGAAAATTCATGGTAAGAAATGAATTTAATTCCATACTTTTTGATAAAAAATTTCCATTAATGCTTGGTATGAAAGTATATATGTTGATAGACTATCATCCACTACATGGCATTAAATACTTGGTGACATCTTTATGACTCGATAATCATAGGTGTCTTTATTACTCACGACCTTGCTCTGAAGAGTCTATGACCTGACCTTACTTGGTAGAGAAGGTAACTTGGTAATAAGTAATACCAATCTTGCTCAGTGATCCCTTTGTATCTTATATATAGATTTGGATCATTGTCACCTTTCAATTGGAACTTATTCGAATGTCTTCTTTGATAGCCTAGTTCCAGTTCTCCCTTTGAGAACTTAATTAGGAATGGTAGAGTCACCCAATTCTTGAGTGATTTGACCATATTTGCTCAGACCAGTATCCTTGGTAGACTTAGGAATCCATTGCTGTCTCATCTACTTCTGGATGTTATCAACCTTTTTCTTCTTCTCATCTTCAATTTTAAAAGATGACCAAGTTCTGTACAAATGAAACATCTTTTGGTAGTATCTCTTTTCCTCATATGATGTTTAACACAATTCATACCAATATGTCCAAATTCTCCATAGTAATGATATTCACACCAAGTATTGTAGTCCTAACCAAATATTGCTTTCAAAATTTTCTCTATAGGATTTAATGTCTTGGTTTTGCATTTCAATGCCTTGTGTCCATGTTTCTTAAATTTATGAAAGTTGCCTTCAAATCTTGGTTACTCTTTGCATTCATTAGCCCTATGACCATGTTGATTGCTATTGTAGCATTTTCCATTGAATTTTGTTTTTCCATTGCTCTAACATTTGTTTGATGTATGGCCTATCTTACCACAGTGATTACAAGTAGGTCTTTGATTCTTTTGAACACCTTGTTTGGAGGATTCACCTTCTTCTTTGTATCCAATTCCTGGCTTTCCTTTTTGCCTATAGAGGTTTTTCTCATTCAATTAATTCACGTCTGCTTGAGATTTCATCATTATTTCATTAATTTTCTTCTCAGAGTTTAGATAATTCCTCAATCTTTCATTGATTTCTCTTTCACATTTAAGATCATTTTTCATTCTTTCATTGATTTTCCTTTTAGAATTTAGATCATTCCTCATTCTTTCATTTTCAAATCTTAGGCTCATGATTTTCTCATTTTCTTTGGAGAATTGATCAATAAGGTCTACTTGTTGAAGGAATTAGTTCTAAATTTCATTTTTTCTTCCATCCATCTCTTCTTTTAGCTTGATTCTCTGTTTCAAGACTTACATAACCTTACTAACTAAATCTCTTGTTCTCTTCTTGGCTTTCTTACTTCTTGTAGAGAACCATTATTTTCTAGTTCTTTGATTGCATCATTTGCTCCATCTGAGATGCTTGAAGGATGAAAGTCTTCAATTCTTTCTTCAATGTAGAGATGATCATTTATCTGATTTTCAAGTTCCTTTCTTCTTTTTAGGGATTGGGAAAGTTGCTCCTTAGCTTTCTTGAGTTGGGCAATGGCTATTTCCAAATCCAACTTTTCATTGTCAATAGCTTTGTCAAGTCTGAATATCTCCATATCTTTGATCTTTGCTCAAGTTGTTAAACTTTCTCCTAAGAACCACAATGCTTTGATACCAATTGTTGGAAATATTCAAGACTATGCTAAGTTACTAAGAGGGGAGGGGTGAATCAGTAACTTCTAAAACTTTAACGCTTTCAATTCTTAATCCAATAATTTAATTGACACTTAATTCATCACAACTGATCTAATTGCATGCATGAGAAATTGAAAACATGAAAGCATCCATAACACATTAGCACAAAGATTTGGTGACCCAAAAGCCTTTCAAATAGAAAGTAAACCTAGGGTGGGGATGATACCCACAAACTTTAGTATTGTAGCATAAAGTTGGCCTATTAGGTCTTACATTGATCACTTCTGATGATCTTCCTTGTTAGGAGCAATTAGGATGGCTAGGTCCACCTTGTGAGAGGATTTAAAAACTTACAATGAAGTATGCACTTGGTAAAGAGATTTATGAAAGATTGTTATGTCTACCTTGTTAAAGTATTTTGACTGGTTCACCTGTTAGGATGAAGCAGTAGTAGATCTCTGATTTGCAACTAGGTTTGTTGAAAGAGATTCCTTTGTGTACTGATCACCTTTCTATGATGGATATGTCTCTGCTGCTCCTTATGCTTTTATGGCCTTTACAATTTGCACTTTTTCTATTGCATTCATAACTTGAATTTTTCACATTCAAATTCACATTTCATCCATGCATTCATTCATTTGGAATGATATGGTACAATACATTACATATATATACCAATCCAAATTACATAATTACAAATTCAGCCATGATACAAGTTAACATAGATATTACAAAGTTAGCCCTAATGAAGACACTTAGGTTCTGAAGACTGACTTGGTGAGGTTCTGATACTCGACATCCATTATCAATGCTCGACATCATCATGCACTCAATAAATGTAGAAGCTTGTTCCATATAGAAAACTTTCAAGTAGTATTGAACTCGATCTGCATTGGTGACTTGGTCTGCACTGGTGAACTTGGCAAACACTGAATCACTTGGTTAGCATAGAGTAGCTTGATTAACACTGGCTTCACATCACCTGAACTATGAACTCAGTAGACATTGCAATGCTCAATAACCACTGATAAACTCAACATATACTGAAATACATGGTTTAAATTGCTGGACTTTGCATAGACTGAATCTACTCAGTAGCCATTGGGATTTGTCCAAAGGACTCGGTAGAATTTGTAGAACTTGGTAGCTATTGAATTACATGGAAAAAACTGTAAACTATTCAATAAGATCAGTGGCTATATACTATTTGAGTAACTGTGTGTCACTAATAACAAACTTGACTGAAATGTCAACAGATCTAACAATCTTTTAAGCGTTTAACAAGGTAGACCTTTTATAGGGTAGATCATATTTCATGATCAAACATTGTAACCTTCATTGGATACACTTTATTACTATAGTAGTGAAGATTTGTTGGTGTCATCCCCACCCCAATTTTACCTTCTTCTTGGAGATTTTTTGGGTAACCAAATATCTTGTGTCATACATGTGTTGAATATTTTACTTTCATGCTATGGATGTATATGCTTAATTTGGTATTTCAGTTTATATGCATAGATTGTGAGATGAATATGTGGTGAATAGTTTGAGGTTGAAAGTTTTAAGTGTTGGTTCACCCCTCCCCCTTAGAGTTTACTTCCCTATTATATTTCCAACAGAGTAGCCATAGGCGTGCATATTCCCAACCCAACCCCAAATGATCATAACTTTCAGAAGTACCATGGAAGATTAGGCCTCGCAAGTCACTTGACTAATGCACACACATATGCTTGTGTGTGGCACACCACCATTATGAAGATCATAACACAAGGAATGAATGATAACACAAGAAAAATAACACTCAACTGAATACAGACTCGAGAGGATGGATTCTACATGAATCCCAAAGAATAATAAAACCATACATCATGAACTCACTTAACTGGCCTCAATCCAGGAGTATGGATTCTACACAACTTATAATGATGCAACAAGACCAAATATCATGAACCCACTCAATTGACCTGAATTTGGGAGTATGGATTCTATATGAATCCTAGTGTCCACAAAACAATAATAAGGTCTAAAAGAAACAATAACACTAGGTATAAAATCACTCAACTAAACACGAAGTCAGGAGTAAAGATGTGACAGACATCCCAATGCAAACATAAAAGTGCAACAATGGTCTAAATGAAATCCTACAAATAATCTAAGTCCATGACCAACATCATGCCAAGAAAACTCAAAAAATTTGAGCAGCATGCAAACCAAGGTGAAAAACCTCAAAACTAAAAAAATTAGAAATTAAGACTCATTTGGTCTTAGGGAACAAAAGCCACAATTATCAAATAAAATATAGGTCTAGAGTCTGTATGCAAACACGGCCAGCATAACGGTGCAAAACCCCAAGCCCTCATCTCGAAAAAATGCTCATACTTGCCCAATCGGGTAGAGCTAGCATACAAAAATGAAGGGAAACACTAGTTCTCAGCCTCCTAAAAAATGACTACCACAAACAGAAGTAGAAACAGAGCTGAAAAATTAAAATGGGAGAGCCCTACCTTACAATCAAAAATTCAAAATAGAGATCTAAACCATAAAATAAAAATCCCACAAAAGTAGCCAAAAATTGTGGCAATCCAAGGTCTCCCTGAGTCAGATCCTTTGAGATCGATCTCACGACAATCCCACTCTCGAAGCTCCCACAATGAACAAAACAGTAATTCCTCATGAAGAGGATTTTGGGTTTTACTCTCAAACTTTCTAATTCAAAACTGAAAAGTGAGGAATTAAATTCCTTTTTCAATACTTGTTCACTTTTCGAGTGAATAATTAATTAGGATAATTAACTAGCCAACCTAGTTAAACCTTGTATCAATCCAAATGAAAATGAGCTATTCCAATTAATTGGAATTCATCTATGGAAAAGTTGACAGAAATTAAAAATCAGTTAAATAAAGCTCGAAAATCCAAAAACACAAAAATTTTCTTAACAACTTTCACGAGAATACAAAACTCTAAATGCAAAGACACACTTACTGGTCTAATCACATAATGCAAATGAGTCTAAATTTATCAAATCACTAGAGGGTATGTGCAGGATCATGGTCAACCAAACTATGGCCTTAAGTGGCAGTGAAAAACCAACAAATCAAGGTTATGTCAACTTGACACATAATTTTAAGGTGGTTATGGACTTTATATCAAAAAGTTGTAAGAAAATAATTTGTAGGAAGTTGAATTTAGTTTCTAAACTACTAGGCCTTATCTAGAGAAAAAAAATATTTGATTGGTCAAAAGTTTGGATTTTAATGCAGTACTAAAAAAATTTTAGGGCAAAAATAAAAAGTAGGTGTATGTCCGACCACCTTAATCAAAATCAAATGATAATATTTTTTAATATAATTATAGATATAAACAATAGACTCATGTCTAGATGTGACGCATACTTTTGAGTATTTTTATTCCTAATAAATAATTAAATATGAATTTTCTACTATAACTTTTTCAAAAAAAAACTCTTGTGTTTGACCACCTTAACTAATTAAAAACTTTACCAAATTAATTTTAATTTTTTCCTTATACTAGGCAAAGGATAGAATGTGACGCAACTTTTGGATTTAAAAAATGTTATACCATTTCAAAATTATAGCTATTTTTCAATTAGTATGTCAATAAGCACTTTACAATTATCTTCATTGAAAATTAACTAATAAATACTTATCGAACTCAGAATTTGATAGCAATTATATTGATGGAATCTCAAGAATGTTATAAAAAAACCCTTTTTCGTTTCATTCAATTTTGATGAAAATAGCATTGTCAGATGGCTACCCGAAGTCTGAGTGTTAGTGAAACGCTTCTCAAATATAGTTTTTGGTTGACCAAATAGGTTTGGTAAATACCAAGCCTAATCGGATACCTAAAACCAAATTCGGTATCTGATCACTGCATGATTTTTCAATTGCAATTTATGAGGGAAATTTGAGAGGAAAGATTTTTCAATTGCAATTTTGGAGGGAGGGAAATTTGAGAGGAAAGAAATTTCCCAATTACAGTTTTGGAGAGAAAATTGAGAGGGAAAATTTAGAGAGTTTTAGAGGGAAATTTATTTGGGGGAAGTGTGGACATTGATATTATTATTACATATGATAATAATAATAATTATTAAATATAATATAGTTATAAATATAATAATTATTATTATAACTAAATATAATATAGTAATATATATGATAGATAATATTATTATTAAATATATATAGTAATATTTGTATATGAGCAATGTTAGTATGCTAATAGAAACCAAATTTAAATAAAGCTTCTACAAACTAAACAAAATTCATAAACTTCAAGATAGACTAAGATGAACTCTCAATTGAGAATATGAGCCATTAATGGGCTCTCTCAATGAGAAGCTCTCTTGTTGAGTAGCTTTGTCTAAATAGATAGGATGTATGCTCAAGCTTTATGCTTCAAAAAAGGCTTCAAATGGAGTTGGAATTTGGGTGTGAATGTATGGTTTTGATGTAAAATGGCTTCTCAAAATGGCATTATGACTTTACTTCATGGATTGTGTTATTTTGCAAAGGGGAAGGATCCAATTTATAGGCAAGAGGCTTGAGGAATTGAGGGCTAAGATGCAAGGATGGGGAAAAACTCATGGAAGGCTTAGATTGCATGAGAGGAGAGCACATGGATTGTGCTTCCTTACAACCAATCAGAGAGTGACACATGTCACAGGGTGAGAGGATGGAGGAAAGGGCAAGGATGAGTCAACAAAGGAGGCTCAAGAAATAAAATCTTCATAAAGACCCTTCATAAGTGCTTTGTAAGAACATTTATGACTTTGTGGGCTTTATAAAATTTTGTGGTTGAAGATATTTGTGAGAGATACCATGAAATTCAAATTTGAGGGTTTAGGGGGGTTTTAAGCTTGCTTAGGGTTGAAAAAATGATTAGAAGAAGGGTTAGAGATGGCTTAGGACTAGGCAAGTGGATGGCAAGTGGATTGAAATTAATGAGGGCGGGTGAAGGAGGAGATATTTGTTAACTTTGGCTTGAGTTAGCAAGTCTTAACCCATGTTTAAGGAATGTGACAAGGTTAGGAGGGGATTAGGATTAGGTTTAAAGACATCTTCTAGAAGAGTCTAGGCTTTGGATGAGGATGAAGACTTTCTAGAAGAGTCTAGAACTTCCTAGGATAAGATTTTATGAAATAAATAAAGTTTTATTTATTTCAAGGGTTTGGGTTGAGGAGATATTTATTAAAATATTTTTAATAAACATGAAGATTAATATTTAATCTTGATTAAATATTTTGAGTTGGGATTAGGGGTAGGAAATGACAGGATTAGCCTTTAATCGAAATTAAAGAAGGATTAGAAGATTTTGGAAGAGGTTAGTGGTCTTAAGGAAATTGGCCAAGTTTTGGGCAAAAAATAATTTATTTATTTATTTTGGGGTTTTTGGTCAATTTATTAATTAAATAATTAATAAATAAGGAAATAATGTTTAAATAAGATTTTAACATTTTTGGGAGGGATTCCTTAATTAAATATTTTTAATTAAGATAAAGGGATTTAATGGCATAAAAATAAATTAATTAATTAAATAATTAATTAATTAATAAATGATGATGTCATCAGGACTTTTTCAGAAAATAAAAATACTTTATTTTCTAAAAGTTTTTAGGTGTCTACATTTTGCCCCTCTTTGATGTGATGCCGCAAGTGGCATGGCATCAAAGATAAGAAAATAAGATGCCCAAGGCTAGAGCAGAAGAGGAGAGAATGGGCTATGAGATGCCCCCTCAAGAAGGTAGTGGGGAGAGAAAGCGAGGCTCGATGGCTTCTTGAAAAGTACAAGAATCTCGGATGAGCAAGGAAACTCAGATTGGCAAAGAGAAGGGGTTGAATTAGCTCAAACTCTCACTATGGGAGAATGATAAAGGAGAATCAGATGCACAAGAGGAAGCAAGCTTAAGACTTTAGGGATTGCAGAGGATGAAGGAGCGGAGCGCTATAAAATGGAATCCAAGATAGGGAGATGGATGAGGGGATTATAAAGCTGATGCAATAGGATTTCAAAGAGTCAGATTGGCAGAAGATGGGTTTCGAAGATCCCTAGGACTAGGATTGTGGATCTCGAAAGATGAGGCTTGGTGGATTGATTTGGATTGGTGGATCCCTAAGACTAGGATTGTGGATCCCTAAAGCTAAGAGTGATGATTGATTCTGAGAGATACAGTTGCACAAGTTGGGGTACGAGAGATAGATGCTGGATATGGATGAGGGATAATGGAGATGAAGGGAAACCATTGAAGCTTTTTGAGTGGGGGGATACTTCAAAGAGAAGTACCACCATGTAGTTGAGCACTAGATTTGCTATAGGACTATTGGTTAATTTCCAAGGTTACCAAGAACATCAAGGCCTTTTCACCAACTGTCCAGAGGACTGACGAACTGACTCAAAACAAACACGCAAGGATTGCCCCAGTATCACACATGAATCCTAGAGGAAGCAGTGTGGAAACGACACTGGGTAACCCACAAGTAGAAAAGAAAAACAAACAAAAGAACTGATCAAGACCTTACACCTAGATTGCTCCATTCGCAGTATACCATGATATGGAAGATCGTGGCAACCTTGAGGAGGGAACAAGGAGATTGCTTGGAAAAGATATTTCAAGACCCAATAGGGAAGAGTCCAAATCAAAAGAAAGCAAAAATCCAAAAGAGAACCGTTTGCCAACGAGATGGGTAGGACGAGGTACTAACGGACCAAGATCAGACATGAGGAAAGCTATATCTTGCAAGGACCTATCGGAGAGCACCTAAGCTAGTGGATTTGGATGAGTGATGTGTTTGGCAAGCTGAACTAAGAAAGATAACACTTTGGTGACAGGAAATCTAGCTAAAGGATGCATTGGAATAGCTAACCAAGATGTGCGATGGGTGCAAGATGTTGATCAAGGACTAATTGACACGAACGCTGGATAGATACAATGGTACTAAGCTAAAGAGGATGTACAAGCTGATGGACCAAGATATGTTAAAAATGTACAAGTTTTTTCATGTTTTGGTTTTTGTGAGATGGAAATTTTTGTGAAGGATGGGATGTCTATAATAGGTGATAGGTGGATAGGTAGATGGTTTGCAAAAAGCTTAAGTGAAAATGGGGTTTTGTGTGTGCATGTGATAGTATACAAGCTAGGATACAAGATTTATTTATAGGTTGGAATATGGTACAAACTTTGGACAAGATTCGGATATACAAGGTATGGTAAAATATTTACAAGGTATAATACAAGCTTTCGTACAAGATTTTACAAGCTGAGGTACAAGATATTACAAGCTATACAGGAGGTATTTACAAGCTTCATCAGATTTTGGATATTTGGTTGGAACACCAAGGGAACAAGCAAGTGTGTCTTATGGGATGGTGGGTGAATGGATGAGGGATAGGATAGTGATAGATAATGGATTAGTCTTTAGTACACAAGGTGCCTGAATTACCAAGTTTTCACCAAGGTACCTATCCAAGGTGCTTGAATTGCCAAGTTTTCACCATTGGACGCTTATTTCTCTTTACTATTTTTTTTTTGTATTTTTCAAAAGCTAGGTATACCAAGGATCTTCAAGCATAGAACTTCTTGAGATGAATGATGTTAGTAGGATCATTCAAGAGTTCTCCTTCCAATGTAGATAGCTGATAGGCTTCGGAGCCAAAGGAAGCAGTGACAACATAAGGACCAAACCATGTAGGTTCAAACTTGCCTTTCTTTTCTCGATTGGCTTGGACTTTCATGTTTTCTTTAAGGACCATGTCACCTGGCTGAAAGTGTCGTGGAAGCACCTTCTTGTTGAAATTCCTTTTGAGATGAGTTTGATAGACTATGAGATGATCATAGGCTTGTTGTCGCTTCTCGTCTAAGAGATCTAGCTGGGTGAGCCGAGGTACTCTATAGATAGTACCGCTTTGGCACCATAGACTAGGGAGTATGGAGTTGTTCCTGTGGATGTACGAAAGGAAGTTTGATAGGCCCATACGGCTGGATTTATTTGTAGGTGCCAATCACGGCCGAAATCATTGACAACTTTCTTTAGGATTTTGAGGAAGGTTTTGTTAGTTGCCTCTGCCTGGCCGTTACCTTGTGGGAAATATGGGCTAGAAAAGCGGTGATGGATGTGGAGGGAAGTGCATAATTCTTCCATGTTGAGATTTTCAAAGTTACTTCCGTGGTCGGTGAAGATGGTGGATGGGATGCTGAAGCGGCAAACAATGTGGTATAAGATGAACTTGGAGACCTAAACTCCTGTAGCTGAGACTAGGGGGACTGCTTCCACCCATTTAGTGAAATAGTCTGTAGCTGTTATTATCCATTTATGTCCATCAGATGAGAGGGGTGTGATAGTTCCAACTAGATCAAGGCCCCAACAAGCGAAAGGCCAAGGTGGTGCAATAGCCTGCAGATCCTGTGCTAGAGCACGCACAAGATTTGCATGCTGCTGACATGGGAGACACTTTCTAAAAAAGTCACAGGAATCTTCTTCAATGGTAGGCCAATAATAGCCTGCTCCAAGGATTTGTCGCGCTAGGACAATACCACTCGTGTGGGCACCGCAAAGTCCAGAGTGTACTTCCTTTAACACCATCGCGGCCTCATTTTGGTCTAAACATCAAGAGAGAGTATCGTGATAACCCCGATGATATAGGGTATTGGCTATGATAACATAGCGGGATGATTTTTGGATGAGGTTCTGGTGTTGGGTACATGTGAGGTGAGGGGATATGATACCATCGATAAGGTAAGCATGAATCTCATGGTACCAAGGGGATTGGGGACCAACCAAGATACAGACATGGTTTGAATCCTCATTCGCATAGGTGGGTGTGAGGAGCTGCTCCACTAAAAACTCATACTGTGTAGCTGCTTGGGGAATTTCCAAGAGCGAGCCTATAGTAGCGATAGCATCTACTGCTTTGTTCTGTATTCGAGGCACTTGTGTAAACTAAAGCTTTGTAAAATGTTGGGTTAGTTGATCAACTAGCTCTTTGTAGGGTAATAGTTTTTCATCTTTGGTTTGATATTCATTTAGGGTTTGCTTGATGATGAGCTGAGAATCACCAAAGATTTGTAGATCAGCAATGTTCCATTCTGCAGCTATCTTTAATCCTACTATGAGGGCCTCATATTCAGCTATATTGTTGGTGCTAGGGAATTGTAGCTTGAAGGCTTTTGGAATGTAATCTCCTTGAGGTGTGACCAACAATATTCCTGCCCCTGATCCATGAGATATGTATGAGCCATCAAAATAAAGTTTCCATGGGGGTTGTTCTTCAATTAGACAGATATGCTCATCTGGAAATTTTGTGATCAATGAATAAGCATCTATTAGAGGTGCATCAGCTAGGTGATCTGCTATAGCTTGCCCTTTGATTGCCTTTCTATCCACATATTGGATGTCAAATTCACTAAGGAGCATAACCCATTTGGCCAAATGGCCTGTAAGTGTTGTTCTAGAGAGCATATACTTGAGAGGGTCAATCTTGGAGACTAGTTGGATGGTATGACTTAGCATGTAATGGTGAAGCTTTTGAGTTGAGAAAACAACTGCCAAACAAGCTTTTTCCATAGGAGTGTAATTGAGTCCATAACCAACTAGGGTTCTACTAATGTAGTAGATGGCTCTTTCTCTGTTGTAGTCATCAAGCTGTGCTAGAAGTGCCCCTAGAGCAGTAGGTGTTGCTGATATGTACAAAATCAGGAGATGACTAGGAACTGGTGGAACAAAGATAGGGGGATTGATGAGATACTGCTTGAGATGGTCAAAGTTGCGCTAACATAAAGGATCCCACTTGAAGTTCTCATCCTTCTTCAGTAAATGTGAAAATGGTGTACACTTATCTGCAAGCTGGGAGATGAAGCGCCGAACAGATTGGAGCTTTCCTTGAAGAGAGCGAAGCTGTCGCAGTGTCTGGGAGGAGGCATGTCTAAGATAGCCTTGACCTTCTTGGGGTCGATCTCTATACCTCATTTAGAAACTATGAAGCCTAGAAGCTTGCCAGATGTGACCCCAAAGACACATTTCTTGGGATTCAGCATGAGATGATATTTGGCTAACCTATCAAAGACTTTCTCCAGGTCAGCAAGATGATCCATGAAGGTATGAGACTTGACCAAGATATCATCCACATAATCCTCCAAAATTCTATGGATGAGATCATGAAAAATGGCTTTCATAGCTCTTTGATAGGTAGCCCCAGCATTCTTTAGGCCAAAAGGCATCATGTTGTAGCAAAAGGTTCCCCAAGGGGTAGTGAATGTTGTCTTATGTTGATCCTCTTCTGCAATCTTGATTTGATTATACCCAGAAAATCCATCCATGAGGGACAAAATTTCATGTCCAGCTGTAAGATCTACAATCATATCTATGTTGGGCAAGGGAAAATCATCTTTTGGACAAGCTTTGTTAAGATCTCTGAAATCAGTGCAGATTCTGATGTCACCAGAAGGCTTAGTGACGGGGACCATGTTGGAGATCCACTCTGAATAGTCAATAGGTCGGATAACCTTAGTAGCTAACATTCTTTCTAATTCAGCTTTGACCAATAATGCCACCTTGGGGTGCATTTTTCTAAGCTTTTGTCTGACGGGCTTGATCTTTGGATCGACTGCAAGATGATGAACTACAAGCTTTGGATCAAGCCCTAGCATGTCCTAATATGACCATGTAAATCAACCAATGTTTTCTCTTAAGTCTTCAAAGAGGAGATCAGCTTGGTCTTGTGATAGGGATGCAGCAATGTGAACAAGTTTGGGGATCTCTGAAGAACCAATGTTGACTTCTCGAGTATCCTCAATTAGAATAGAAGATACCTCTGGTCGATTATCTTGAGGAGGCAATGCTAAATCCTCATGTTCTTCTTGTGGCTCTGGATTTTCTTGCTGAGGGGTTCTCTTCGTTGCCTTAGCTAGTCTCAGATTCACCTTAGTTCCATTTTTGGGTGTATCGAAACTAGGCTGGGGATTTTCTCCAAAATACCCCTTGGGATCTAGCTTGTAGATATAGGCAAAATCTGGCTTTGTTTTCTTGTGAGGTGTTTCAGCTCCCATGAATCTCAGAAGCACTTCCTCTAATGTGAACTCATCAATGTGTATGACGCTTGGTTGGTCCCAATCTATGAGTTGTGGATGGGTGAGTGGTAAGTCAATGAGGTGGATGGATAGTTCTTGGAGAACAGAGTCTCCAAGGGAGATTTGGTCTAGGATATCGTCGTAGGCTCTCTATTCAACTTCCTCAGGAATGTCTTTGATTTTGACAAGGTTGTGGTGAATGTTCAAAAAAGCATGATCGTTCGTATTGGTGCCCTCAGTTTAGGGTATGCCAAAGCCAAGCCCTGACTTTGATTCCCACTTGTGTGCGTCGATGGGGCACTGCATGCCTCTTTCTTCTGGTCCTAGACCACCACCTTGATAGTTCCATTTGTCAGTGATGAGCTTATGTTCTTGGGGATACTTTTGGCTTAATTGATCAAGGTGTGCTTGATTTCTTTGAGGTGGATCCTTATGTAACCATTTGTTGATATCTGGAGTGAGCTCCTCATGAAGAGGGATTTTCGAGGATACAAAGGTTGTTGGGCCAAACTGTTTGTATTGAGGAGGTGGAATCTCCTTAGCTTTTTGATATGTCAGTCATCCATGGGCATGTAGATCAAGTGGGAGTGCCCCGACAACAAATGCATCCGACAGACTATACTCTCCACAACCCTTGTTATTGATCTTCACGGTAGACAGGGTAGAGGCAAGGATGGTTTCTGGGTCATTACAAGTGTGGGATGAGCTAGCGATGGATGTGCCGATATCAATTCTAGGGCAATGGTTTGTATATCAAGCTTCAACTGCATTGCAGTAAGCAAAGGGTTCTGGATCGACATGGATGGTTACCTCAGTACCTTGATGCAAAAATTTGACACACTGATGGTAAGTGGATGGAACAACTTTCATAGCATGAATTCATGGGCGACCGAGGAGGATGTTGAATGGTAGGTTTAGATCAATAACATGGAAAAGTGTTTCTTGGATGACTGGCCCAACCTTGATTGGCAGCAAAATAGTTCCTTATGTGGTTCTTTCCAAGTTGTCATAAGCTTTGATGGTGATAACCTCACTTATGATATCTGCCTCAGTATACCCAGCTTGTTTTATGAATTTTAGGGTGCAAATATTCAAGGCTGATCCATTATCTATCATTACTCTTTTCACGAAAAAATTGGATACCATGATGGCTATGCGAAGTGGAAGGGTGTGATCTGGCTCAACCATGGGTATGTCAGTGGGCTTGAAAGATAGGGCACATGAGGAGTATAGGTGTCCAACAAGATTACAAAAATTAGTAGCATTGATATCTGAAGGGACACGGGATTCTATGAGAGCACTGTCAAGGATGTTCTTGTACATAGGACTAGTGCGAAGAAGGTCTAAAATTGAGATTTGGGCTGGCATGTTCCCAAGGTGTTCCCAGATATTGTATTGGCTTTTTGATGGAGCTGATGGTGCTGGTGGAATGGGTGGGCCTGCGATGTTAAATTGCGCTCTTCGAGTGGTGACTGCACACTCATTATTTGGTCCTTGGATATTGATAACATTGACGAAGGCTCTTTCTCAGATATACAACCTATAAGGCTACCATAGTCTATATATGATGAAGTGTGGTCATTGTTCTTCCCATGGTGTTGGTTTGGCTAACGGTTGTTGGTGTTGTTGTTGTTGGTTTGGATAGGTGCTTTTCCAGGATTTTGGTTGTGGTGTGGAGGAAAAGCATTTTGATAGATCTGTAAGCCTGCATTGGGAGAGGTTTGGGCACCAACAGTGATTTTCTTCCGATCAATGAGGTCCTGCACATAGTCTTTCAGTTTCATGCATCTGAGGCTAGTGTGACCTTTTACCCTATGAAATTTGCAGTACTCATTATCTTTGTACCATGTAGCTTTGGATTGACTTGGGTCAATTTGCTAGGTAGGAGGAAATTTGATGAGGTTTTCCTTGACTAATTTCTCAAAAATGACATCCAATGGCTCACCAAGGGGTGTATAGTTTCTAGGTGTAGGTTGGAATCTAGACTTTTGTCCTGCAGCTATATTGATGGCATTAGCTTGATTGCTAGACCCTTGAAAGTTCGGTCTTGGATTGTGGTTTTGATAGCTTTGATGATTATGCTGTTGGTAATTGATAGCTTGTTTATTGTTTGGTTGATATGGTAGGTTGGACAGGTTTTGAGAAGGACCAACAATATTCACATGTCTGGTGTCAATGACGCCATCTGTTGCAACGTGCTTGTTTTTGTTCCAATACCTAGACTTGTCATTGGAATGTGATTGATTTTGGTTGGCTTCCTTGTAAATCTTGACCACACCATCATTAATGAGTCCTTGCTCAAGGATCATTCCTTTTTCTTTGATATCTTTGTAGGTCTGCAAACAGTTCATGGTCATGTGGTGAGCCAAGCTAGGATGGGCATTATCAATAAACATTTTCACCACATGGTGCTTTGGCAAGGTGTAGGATATGCGGGTGGTAAGGGTTTGCTATCTTTGCAGGTATTCAACAAGGCTTTCTCCACCTTTTTGCTTAGTGTGGACAAGGTCAACTATTGATAGCTCTGTTTCAACAAGATGGGCATATTGGGCTACGAATGCCTCAGATAATTCAGAAAAGTTTTTAATTGTGCCATAGGGGATTCTATAGAACCATTCAAGGGCTGGTCCAGCCAAGCTTTTGGGAAAAAGGCGCAAGAGGAAGACATCATTGTATGCTACGTCCTGGCAGTGCATGTAAAATTCTTTGATATGTGTGGCAGGGTCTCCTTTTCCTCTGAATTTGTCAAATTTGGGTACCTCAAAGTGTTTGGGAAATGGTGTCATGGTAATGGCTCTGTCAAATGGGTAAGGACACAGATTCTCAAACTTGAATGTCTTCGGATCATTCCCTTCTTGGATGGCTTTCAGAGCTATCTTCATTTGCTCCCATTCTGAATTGATTGGTGATGGCTAGGGTGCCCCCAATGTAGGAGTGCCTTGAGGTAGGTATGTGCTAGATGGGGCCACTGAATACGGATGGCTGTGAGGGATTTCCTGATAGGGATTGTACATTGTTTGGGCAGATGCATGGTGGATGACGGGTTGTTGAGGGGGAGGTGGCGCATATTACTGCATGTGCTGCGAGGCTTGCTGTTGATATGGGATTTGAGGTTGGGATTGAGTAACATAAGCTGGCTGTGGGATAAATGAATGGCTTTGTGGAGGTACGGTATAAGATGGTTGTGAATCTTGGGGAAAGGATCGGGGGGCTTGTGGGGTTTGACCAAGGTATGTGGGTTGTGCCCCCATTTGGGATGGTACCTGCAAATAATTGGTGGTTGACTGGATTGGTGGATTACCTCCTAGAAGTGGCATTAAAAAGTAGTTGGTAATAGGAGGTAATGGATTAGTTGGTGGTGGAGGTGGTGGGAATTGAAATCTTGGGAATGGAACTGATGGGGTTTGATAGCTTGGTGGCTAGATTTGAAAGCTTGGTAGAGTGGTGGCGGGAGCTAGGGTTACTTGGGAGCTTGGTAGAAAATTGGTAGTAGCTTGTGGGGTTTGATAGCTTTGTGGAGTGAGGATAGTAGCTTGTGGATTTGTGGCTAATGGCACTGAGCTCCCAAGACCTAATGGAAATGATGGGATTGTGCTTTGGGCTATAGTGAACAAGCTGGGGGTGATGAAAGGTTGATTACTTGGCCCCATGGGTGGCATTCCTATTGTATATTGCTAAGGTTGGCCAAAGATGCTAGCACTGATTTGGGAGATGGGTGGATTGGGAAGGCTGGGTTGGGGAGCAGCAGCAGCAATAGTGAAGGGGGTGAATGGTGAGGTGTTTTGGGTAAAGGGGGTTTTGAGCGAAGATATATGAACCAAGGATGGAGTGGTGGTGGCTGGGTTGGCTTGCGGCATGGAGATTTCAACTTGGGTGGATGATGGTATGTTTGGGTTTGTTGGATCATATGGATTGGCTGGAGGCTCTTCTTTTGGCATATATTGAGGATAATTTGGATCATAAGGGCCTATGGGTGGTGGTAGCTGCCTAAACAATGGGTGAGATGGATCTGATAATGGAGGGGGTCTTCCAAATTCAAAGGTTCCTACATTGTCCCTTCGAAAATTAGCCATGGTTGTCTCTTTGTTCTTGTCTATAATGGCATTTACCAATACTGCATTTCCTGGTTGGTTCATGAAAGCTTCAATGTCAGTAGATGATGGCATAGCTTTCTCTGGGCTGAAGGATGGCTGAGTGCTCAAGGGGGGTGAGGCTATTCGATCCAAATGATAGGGCTCCATTGTTTCTTTCTTCTTGGCTAAGCAAGTGACGGGTGGCATGAAAAATGCTCCTAGGGATGAGATGCAATAATGCTGATGGATACAAAAGGGGGAAGGCTTCTCTATGCAAATGATTTCCTAGGTTAAGGCAAAGCTATATGAAAAAACCTAAGGAGGATTGGGTTGGAGATTCTAACTTCAAAGATATGTTGCCAAAGCACGAAAGGTCTACTTTCCTATGTGCAAGCTTGGTGGTGATTGTGTCAACTTAAGGATAGACTGATGATCCTTTAGGAAGAACACGAGATTGACCACTTGTGGATCCCAACCTTTAGCTCAAGGTGATGAGGGATAACAAGTGACAAAGCTGGATTACCCTAGACAAAGCTCTGTCAAAGGGATAACCTTGGTAAGATTGATGGATTTGGAAGATTTTAGGAGTGGCAAACTTTTGGCAAAAGTGACAACAATTTTGAAGGCTTGGATGTGAGGTTTTTTGCTGGCTAGATGGTTTGGTTCTAAATGAGATGAATGGGCTAATAATGCTTAAGGGGATAACCTAAAATGGCTGGCTTTTCTACAAAGATGACTCTAAAGTGAAGCTTACCCAAGAATATGTGGAGAAACAAGGGGGTCTAATCATAGAAATCATGCCTAGTTGGTAAGGCATAAGCAGGATTAACTCTTGGATTTTGGCTAAATTTGATGGTGCGCTCTAACCAGGCCTCTTGAAGTGCTTTGTCGGCAGCTTTTTCCTCTACTTTGTGGAGTTTGGAAATTTGAGGACTTGGTGTTATTTCTTTTCTCTTGGCTGAAAGTTCTTGGTATGCTAGAGATGGTTTGAGTTTAACTTTGTGGAACTTCTGTTTGGGTTTGGGTTGCTCTGACATCAATTCTTGAATTTGCTTGGCTTTGAGAGATCTTGGTTGTTTTGCTTCAACTCATTCAACTTCTGAAATAGGCAGTGACTATGCTAAGTATGCCCTAAGCTAGGATTGACCAAGTTTGGCAAACATTCATTCAACAAATAAAAGATCAAGCAATAGATAGAAACAACCAGATAGAAGTTTTTGATTCTCAAAAAGTGATACTTGCGCCAAGGAGTGTGTATGTTCTACAAATGTTTCGATCAGTCACCTCAAACACATTAACATCCTAGATGGTTGTCTACAAGGCTGACAGTTGGTTTAGCTAAGGAGTCCTCGATATACCCAAGGTACATGAGGCCCAAATCCGTAGATGAGACCAAAAAGATGTCACACAGCCGAGAGGAGCGGTAACCCACTTCTCCTCTTTCACTTCTCAAGGGTATAAAGTTCCTTGAGGCTTAGCCCGAGTGACAAAAATCTTGATCCCAAGAGAGGTGTCTTTCGATTCACCTCCTGATTCTTATACTCTGCCAGAATGTTGGAGTTGAGGTCATCCAAGGGGTGATGAAATCCCCAAGCAGGCCTCCTAAAAAGAAACAAGGTTTTGGATCCTAATCTTATGCACCCAAGATGGACTCGAAAGATGACAAGGGGAGAGAAGACTTGGATGACCTTGGGCTAAAAAACATGCTTGTTCTTTTACCAACTGACTCTTATGTGTGCTAATCTAGACTTTGCAAGCACTCATGTTTAAG